>CM031973.1:18713637-19913637 GCA_018804465.1 Populus tomentosa
TCTCTTTTTTTGTTATCTGTTGTTGCGGATTATGGTTTGTAATTTGATAATGGGCTGTGAATGTTATCGTGTTCGAGTAAAAAAGCTTGGTGATGTTTAGTGGCTGAACCAGCTCAGACAGGATAACATTCCTCAATGCTGCTAAACTACATGTCCCCTTACTCAAGAAATTTGAGCCCTCTCAAAGTCATCAAAATTACTCTCTACTATCACTCTGTTTCTTGCTTTTGATGCAACACAATAATTTACTTTGCCACATTAACCCCCTTCAAAAGGCCAATCTCACGCTACAATATTCATCAATTCTAGCTCACAATCCTATAAATAGCCTCTTCTAACATTCCCTTACGGCTTTTTATCTTATTCACACACAGCTCCTCTTATTCTTGACATTTTCCGGCACTAGTAATGGCAGGTTCTCTGAGCAATCCCCTATGATCATATCCGAAAAAAGCATGGAGAAAATGGCACGCCTGCATTTCTACTTTCACACTATTCAAAGTGGGGAAAACCAAACAACCATGAGAATTGCTGGACCAGCAAAGACAATGGTAGCTTTGTCAGGACTTTCATGGTGGATGATCCATTAACTGAAGAGCCAGAACCTACTTAAAAACTTGAGGGAGGAGCACGGGTGGTTTGTATGTTTTTTAATTCTTCTTTCAACATGAAGTGGATTGCCTTATGGTTTTGAGTTTGCTTTTGTTAGGGTATGTACCATGAGATGCGGCTGAGTATTCTAGGTCAGCCATCAAGTCTCGGATAATGCCCAGGTGTGCTATGGATGGTGGTGGTAGCGGTCTTTTCCGGTTCACTCGAGCCTATTCATTGTTGAGACGATCTCATTAGCCAAAGACAAGAAATGCTTTAGTTGAATACAATGTAACTGTTGTGCACTTCCTAATGTTCTTATTATTAGTGGTATCTGCAGTTTTTCCTTTTCCCCATTTCTTCTTCCTATTGTCTACTTGTTGAACATGTCCGCTGCTTTTTCGAAAGGAAGTATTCAGATATTCCTAGCAATGTTGTCTCAAGAGTTCAGAATGATACAGGAAACATTTACAAGAAACTTGTGATATTTTTCGGTTCTGACAC
The DNA here is from genome assembly GCA_018804465.1 of Populus tomentosa. Classification (NCBI taxonomy): domain Eukaryota; kingdom Viridiplantae; phylum Streptophyta; class Magnoliopsida; order Malpighiales; family Salicaceae; genus Populus; species Populus tomentosa. Next base: position 18,714,733 of record CM031973.1, read on the forward strand.
GGGAGATTTGCAGGATATTTTGATTTTACAGTCGATGATTCTTTCTGGAAACCAAACTAATTTCCAGAGTTCAATGTATGGAACAAATATCATCCAACTTTTACCAGAGAGTAAATAAACATAAACAATTATCTACTACAACGTTATATAAATGGAGAATATGTTTAAAAGTTGAACATTATGCAACTGCACATTAAAGGTTATCATCCTTTATACAAAGAACAGTTGCAGAATAATAGAAAGCACAGTCCCCATATGTTCGATAATCTTTCAATCGCACCTCCTAAATCTCCAAGCTGACACAGAAAATAGTGGTCTATCCTGCCAGCAAATAAGTAAACATCCATTCTCTTCTTTGATTTTATATCCATCATAGCCATAGCTCTGCAATAATCTGTTTGCCTGCAGCCTACCATGGTAGCTCAGAGGAATGCTCCCAAACCCAGCTAACTCGAGCCTCAGGATCCATTTTTCCAACTTCTCATGCCTCTCCTTTCTCTCAGTTCCCTCACAAGCGATGATGTTCTTAATTTCCTCCCCAAATAGCATCTTCTCAACCTTGTGCCGCTCTAATGATGCTCTCGATACAGTAGACTCCAAGCAGTCAAATAGTGCAGCATAAAAATTCAAAGCTTTTGTGACCCTCTCCATTAAACTAAGCCCGTTATGATTTGATTCCTGCTCAGTTATCACCATCAATTTCGGTGAGAGACTCCTAAGTGCATTTAGAAAGCTGCCCATCTTCGGTGAAGCAGAAGGAGATAGTGGGGATAATGCTGAGTCAGGACCTAGAGCTATAGACGTTGACCAAATCTTTCTCAAGCCACTCACCTAGAGTATGTCGGTTTTGGTTCATCCGTAAGACTCTCTGAAAATGGTTAGAGCTTGGATTCTTAGATCCTGATGGAGAGTTCCTTTTATGCATCTCATCATCCATGGCCAGGAGAGCATGCAGCTGAAGTACAGAACTGACAGCAAGAGCTTCTCCAGTCTTAACCCGCAAATTTCCAAGGTCAAGATTCTCTAGTTTGCTCACATAGGATTGAACTGAAATGGGATGTCTAGCTTTTCAGCTTCTTCAGTCAGCCGAAGAGCCATTTGCTCTAACACCTCTTTCTTCTCATGAATACCTGTTATTCTCAAATGAGGTGGTCCTTCTGGCCGTGCGCTTAATGTTTGAAGAAGATTGATCCACTGGGCAGGCTCGGAGGAATTGAGATCGATGATATGAACCATCTTCTCCCCTTCCATGGCCTCTATAATGGCCTCATTTGTGATCACGTATGAAAGCTTTAAAAAGGGACAGAGCTCAAAGAATAATCTTTGAACAAGAATTTCTTCGGATATCAAAGATACTTGTTTTGGATTGAGAGCTTTGTGCAGACCAGGCCATCCTTTAAGAATGCGATCAGCAAGTGCTGCAGTGAAGTAAGCAGCAATCCGCTGCATCGTATCGCCATCAGGAGAGGCAAGATGGGAGATGTGCTCAAGGCTAATATTTGCGTTCTCAACACTACCAACTGCTACATGGTTAGCGCAGGCAAGAAGAAGATGGATCAGACACAAACCCCTCTCTTCAGATTTCAGTTCCCTCAGCCAAGGGTATGGTGATCCTATCCCTGGCGACAGTGACATCCATGGAAAGAACTGATGAGGTGAAGTTACAGATGATGATCCCTCTTCTTGAACCATCCCTACCATTAACGACGAGACCAAACTCAACACCCTGAACAAGAAAATATGACATGAAACATGCTAAAAAATAAGTCCATGTTCGATGAATAAACTACATAACATGCATCTAAGTAAAAATTGTAAAACAGTCCAGAGACAGAAGATCATTATCTTTTCTACCATCATCTTAGTAAGATTCTTGGACTAATCTCGGTTAAACGGTTAATAAGTATATTTTTTGCTTTCTTACATCTTCCAAATGACTAATCACAGCCTGTTAGAATATCTAAATACAAACTAACACAAAACATAAGGTGATGGTTAAATTCCTAGGAAAAGAAAAAAAAAAGATCCAAGACAGGAACACTGAAGAAAATTAACACTCCTTGTTACAAAGAAACAGAGAAATGTAAACAGAACAAGCCAAATAGTATCTCTTTTTTCTCTGAAATGTAAAGCTAAATTCAGGGAACTTTCTTTTTAGCTGAGGAATTGAGAAAATTTTCCAGATAAATATCATTCAATTCTTAAGAGTACAACGTCTAGAACCCTCCAGTAAGTATCTCTTTTCTCAATAATCACACTTATAATCAAACAGTCTAGTTTCCGTTCTTTTCCCACGCAATCTCTGTAACCAAACACAGCAAGAAACCAAACAAAACACACAGACACGGAGAAAAGCAAGCTCTACTGGTTTATGTTTTCCGACGAAAAAGGAAGAAGAGTTCAGAAATTTGCTCACTTATGTGCCAAAACAAGAAACAGAAGCGGGGAATTACCAGGGAGAGTTCACTGATTTGCTCCTGAGAATTACAGTTCAAAACCAGCAGTGAATCAAAATCCACAACTGGATTTTGAAATTCACAAGAAACCCACCAAAACCCCTGAAGAAAGTTTCAAGCTTGGCCCCACAATTCTCCTAATCCATCAAAGTGAACCAAGAGCTATCCGCTCTACTCCACAAAGGTTTCCTCTCTGGCCTAACCTTTTGTTTACAAAATGAGCAGTGAAATGGGAATTAAAGCTCTTGACTTTTAGGGTACTTTCCATGTTTGCTTTGGAGACAAAACAAGTGGTTGTTTTTGTCACTACTTGTTTTGTTGTCCATGGAGGGGGATCAGAGGGAATAATGGAATTTCTTGAAAACCAGAGCCCACTAGATTACCTCTCTCTCTCTCTCTAAATTCTGTGTTGTCTGTATCAGTCTCTCTAGAAACACTCTTGTCATGGTGTGGTGTGGAGTGGATGGGAATAATAGCTGGCCAAAAGCATGTGTTTTATGCTCGAATACAGCAAGAATACAAGGGTGCCCCAACAAAACAACAACACCATTGCTTGTTGCTTAGTGGGTGATAGTGGGCATTGCAAAGCAAATTCTAACAAGTGCCAACAAAACCACTATTTGTTTCTTCTCAAAGGGCATTAGACCATTATACTATCCACTTGTTACTGTCTTCCTGCATCAGGACAAAGAGACGAAAAACCTTTGGAAAAAGCCAAAAGTAGATTGAAGTTTTTAACTTTAGGTGTGGAACCTTTGGTGGGAGTTCTTGGAATATCTAGTCCCATTCCTCGTTCACGATAGATGCATGAGATAACTACAATTCAATCCCAAATTTATATGCTAATTTACATATGAGTTCTCAACCTTCAAGATCTAGCCGGATTTTTCCTAGATTTACGTGCTCGTACTCGACTCATGGATTCGGATATGGATATTGATTTTAAATGTCATCTTTGCTGAAATACGAATTTTAGGTTACAGGGGTGTCCAAATTTTGGATAGAGATATGGAGATCATTTGAATAATTCTTTTTATATATCAAGCTAATAAGTTCAAAATATCCACTCTAAAAAAAAATTAATGTTATCCAATTCAATCTATGCTTACATATATTTTTATTTTTTCAAAACGTTCAATTTATGCTATGTTTAAGCCTAAATATATATCCAATAATAAAAAGCATGAATTTGATACATGAACAACACTTTTAAAAAAAGATTAAATCACGTTACTAAACGGAGCTTTAAGAGCTTTTCATTAGTTATATTTAGTTGTAAGTCATTTAAAACACTGATGTATTATCCGATTGTAATTGTATCGTCATCTCCTTCCTCTTTCAATTCAATCTATAGCGATGGTGAGAGCAGAGGAAAGTGAGCTTAAGATGCCAATTTTATGTGCAGAAAACAAATATAGAGATGATGAAAACATGCTTAACCAAAGGAATCTTGGGGAGAAATTAGCAAGATTCTAGAGGTTTGAGATTGAATTTTTAATAACTATATAAGTTGGGGACTGATTTCTAGTCGTCCCTAAATGCTTTTTTTCTTAGATAAATCTCATAAAATCAAATCCTCAAAGATAGACCATGTCTTTGTGAGGTTAGTGGTATACCACATCATCACTATGAGAAGTTGAATATATATGTAAGTGGAAGTTACAGAAATATTTTTATGGCACCCACTTACCTAATTGTTAATTATTTTCTTCTTTTCTCACTTTATATTGGTGTGATCTTTGTCTATTTAGTGGTGATGATGATGGAATCAATGACAATAGGAATGACCTACATTGGTCTTTGTGTTGGCTCCCCTTGTGCGTGAGTTCCTTGTTTGAGGGATGTTCCCACTTCCCATTGATGAATACTTTTGGAGGTTAATATTAGGCACAAAGAAAGTTCATTGAATCTACCACGCATTCAATCTTCTTTCATTTTTTTATAAGCATTGCTTTATTTTATCTAGAAAAGGAATTAAGACCATGTAATATCATATTGTTGAGTACCATGTTTTTTGTAAGGGTATGAGAAAAAGAAAAGTCCGATGTTATTTTCATAATAACTACTAGTGATAAATATAAGGAGAGAAATTAAAAAAATCAGTTGACTAAGTTTTGTTTGGTCATATCGATCAAATTATTCAAAATAGGTTAGTAGCAGAGGGTCAAAAGGCAATCAAAAACACTCACTAAATACAAAATTGAGATCAGATATCCTTTATTCATTCATGGGGGTTGTAAGTTCAACGTCTAGTTATTATCTTTGGTAGAGAAAGCATGTGATTGTATGCATAGAAACGCTTAATATTCTCTTGGCAATTCTTGTTTAGATTAGTTTGTGAGAGGAGCTAGAAAGACGAGAGAAAAAAAATCGAGATTTTCCTATGAGTTGTAGCTTATCGGTCATAACAATGTTTAGTTCCTGGCATGGTTAGTAGCAAGGAGAAGGACCTGAAATTCAGCTAAACCTAGGAGATTGTATTAGAGGTGGAGATTTAAGACAAAACGTGAAGGACCCACGATGGTGTGTGATGTGATGATGAAGGAGCTTGGCTTGTTCTTTCATCTTAATTTGGATGGATTCTCTTTGTTAAGCTAAGCTTGGTGCCTGTGGTGTACGAGAAAGGAATAATATTTGACACAAGAGAAAGAAAGGGTTGATGAAGAGGACAAGCCCTTGTCTTCAGTTGATGGTCTAGCGTTTTAGCCTTAGTCACGAGGTAGAAACTCCCAGAAATAAGACAAACTTCAACTCTTTGCCAAAGATCATGTGGCTAGTTACTTGCCATTCTTATCTGGGTAGGGTAATGAGAATCCTTAAAAAAAAGTACTAAGAAAACTAGCAGAGTTGCCATCTTTCTAATGAAATAAATTTCTTTGATTGAATGAAAAAGGAATGATAATAATTATAAAAAAAACTACAGCTTTTGATTTCTAACTCAATCACGCTGAGTTGATAAACCAGAAGTAGCAGTTTTCATACACCAAAACTAAGTTTTTTTACTGATTAAATACTAATTAAGTTATAATTAACTCAACAATTAATTGCATTATACAGCATATATAAGAGTACGCAGCTGGAACTCTGGCAATAGTTAAGGTGCTGGCTACATTTCATTTTTCTTCTGGAAAGGATGCCTTGAAGAGAGTAGGCATGCACTTTCACTAAATGGTTCTCCAGGTGTTGCTTATCTGGATCATCAGCTGACTTGTGATCCTGCTGAGCTGTAGCACCATGTGTTCATAACAGTATGATCGATAAGCCTTGCTAAAGAACAAATTAAGTCACTTTGCAAGATCAGTGAAATATTGGTTGACAGAAAAAGCCCATCTGAGGTGATCCCACTTTCTAATTCTCTTGTATTTTGTCTCTACAACCCTTCATTCTGTGTCGTCTATTACTGTACACTATTGTCCATTAGTGCTCAGCTTAGTGTATTCGGTTTTATGCGGTAAAAAAAACCATTTTAATTTAATAGCTTAACCTGTTAGGTAAGGTATTCAATTTTATTAATATGCAATTAAAAAATTATCTTAATTTAATAATTTAATCGGTTAAATAAAATTTTAGAATATAATTTATATTATTCTCTAACATATACTTACTATTACTTTTAATTTATTTTTTAAAAAAGCTTCATTTAGATCTTGAATCAATCTTAATTTTTAATCAAGTAATGCTAGAAATCATTTTTTTTTTTCAGGAAACTGGACATATTTAAATTCTAAATTGACCTGCTAAACCGATTCAAGTTATTACTAATCAGACTAAACAAACAAGGGTGGAGATATATAGTGGTTATAAAACACATGCGAAGAGATAATCTAGAAAGCCACATGCTTTCAGCCTTGTTAGAGAATGACCAGTTTGTTTTTGGCAATCTTTGACATTTCAGGAATTTAGGTAGGCAGGCATGCCGCACGGTATCTTTTGACTCATCTACCTGGTGTTCTCCGGCTTGCTCAAGATTGTGTTTATATATATATATATATATATTAGTTAAACAAGCACTCTTGTTGGACCTCAATTTCAAGGAAATATTCAATGCCTAATTATTAATCTTTTAGGCCATTTACACCAAACCATGTATAAATAACCATAAATAAACTCTATTAAAATAATACACACACACACATGTATAAACAACAAATTCATCTTGGCTTATGTTTCGAAAGCATTCTAGAAGATTGATTTGAGTAGCAGTCAATGATAAGCAATTTTTTTTTTTCAATAATTTCAAACCTATTTTGTAATGAGAAGTCAATAAACTAATTAGAATTATGAAAGGAAAAATTTAAAATGGTGGAAAGAAATTATTTGGCTTTTTTTGAACATGCTCCTTTAAGACTAGATACTTCACAAAAAAGTTTAAAAACTAACAATTGATTTACTTCATTCTTGAAAAATATTGTTTTTTGTTTTGTCGTTTTGATGAACAGACATATTAAGAAAACTCTTTACTTGATAATTACAACTGCATGGCTTTCTTTTGATAGTAACTAATGTAAGGGTCATGCAACCTCAATTATTATAGCTAACGTATACAGAAACAATAAATTAGTTCTTGGATGTCTATTTTTTTATAAAAGATTAACCTTCTCTTCTTTTATTAGATAAGTATATTTTTTTTATATAATTTCAATACCAATTGACGACGTAGACAAAAGTAAAAGATAAAGGGATTTGTTATATTTCAAAACTCTCATTACCAAAAACACCAGAGACAATAAAAATATTTAATTTTTATGTATTTAAGTTTTCACCTACAAAAAAACTATCACAACCCTTTATATAGAAAATATAGAAAACCATAATAATACTTAATAGGAAAAAAATGAACTTGGAAAAATATTCCTTTCAAATAGAAAAAAAAAAGCCTAGAAAAACATCATAATAAAAAATAAAAAAATATCTATTTTTCTTTTAAAAAAATATCTTGCTTGAGTCTCTTCGAGTTCAGAAAAACTCGTCTTCGAGTTCGATCTTCAATTAAAAATTATTCTCCATCATGAACATTTTTTTATGCATAAATCACCTTATCATAGATTTCTAACAATATTTTTATGTGAGTCATCTCATTATTAGTACCACCATGAGAATTTTAAATGAGAGCAACTACCACCAAAAAAAAAATAACACACCAGTTTCTTGACTTATTTTTCCATGAAAAAAACTTCCTCGTACTATTTTACACAAGCATCTTATATTATGCAACCTCATCCAACTATGGTTTTTCTATAACATTTAGTATGGCAAAATAATTATTAATGATTGTTGGCTTCTCTTTGAGTCATGAGTCATGATTGTTTAATAGCCCGTAACAAACAAAATAGCTTAAGATTGTACAATATAACAAGCAATAACCAATAATATTGGGATCTTATATCAATTGATACTAACAGAAATAACAAACTAGTTCATGGATATCCTTTTTCCATAAAAAAAACTCTTTTCTTATATAAGCATGTCTTGTTATATAATTTTTTTCAATTATGGTTGTTCTACATCAAACAATAAAGCAAAATAACCATGGTTGTTAGGCTTTAATACTAATTAATACAAGCAAGAATGAAGGATAAAGTGATTTATTACATGCCAAAATTCTAAAAAATAAAAAAACATAAGTCTAGATCACTACTTGTAAGAAAAAAAAAAAAAAACTATTACAGTTCTTTTTATAGAAAATACTAAAACAAATCCTAATGATAATGAATAGAAAAAAAAAAAAACTAGAGAAGATATTCCTTGAAATAGAAAAGAATCATAATATATATATATATATATATATATATATATATATATATATATATATATATAAAAGCCGATTCTGCATCAGTAGATCTCGTGGTATGAAATGGTCATAACTACGATCATCGACCCAATACACTCCAAATTGAATTTCATTGAAAAGTGGAATCATACACGGAGGGAAAACCACTTACATAACTGTACCTTCCATTAATGGCTTTAGCCCCAATGACGAGGAAGCTTACGCCCCACGTTATTATTTAAGATTTAAATATCACGAGATATATACATTTTTTTCTATAAGTGCACTGTTTAAATATAAATAATTTATTTAGAATCTGAATATAATTTAATTAAAATCTGATTAATTAAGAGAGAATTTAATGTTGGTACATGAAACTTGGACTAACCCTAATTGTTAGTTACAAAACCTTAGAACTACCAACAAACACAACTAGGATTTCTTTCCATCGAGATCCCAATACTACAAATGGCACGCCTAGTATAAAACCTAATAACAATCAAACACAACAACTTGGATGATCATTCCTCGGAGATCACAAAATAATTTCACCATGAAACCCTCGGCAACTTCTTCTTTGACCATTCTAAACGTTTTCATCATCTTACTAGCCTTCATTCCCTTCTCTTCTTCCTATCTGTTGCCTCCCTCAGTCCTAGGATCAGCCATTGAGCACCAAAATTATACAGCAATATCGAGTTTTCGAGTACTAAATAGAAGAGATTTAATTCAGTGTCCTGACCCCAACCCTTACCTTCGAATCAATGTTAGCACAGAAAACAACCTCTTGTCAGACAATGAATATGTCAATGTTACTGTCAGTGGAGTTTTTCTTCCTTCGGATGATGACTGGGTTGCCATGATATCACCTTCTGATTCCGAGTAAGAGTTTGTAGATGTGCATGTAGACATGCACATGAATTGAATTATTTTTTTAATCTTTTTGTAGCGTACCTTTACTGTGTATCATGGAATTCTTTTTGTGTTGTTTTGATGTATGATATATTGTCTCTAAATATCTATATTGCAGTGTCAAGAGTTGTCCTCTCAAAAAATCTAGATATGTGCAGACTGGTGATCTTAGTAAACTCCCTCTGCTTTGTCATTATCCTGTTAAGGTAATTATGCCATCTTTTGATTCTAAAACCAGCCTACTACAGCTTCTTTTAATTATTATTTTTATCAGTTTATTGATGTGATCGATTAAGTTTGTAGATCCCATGAAATTGTTAAAGGCAAAGGGTGGGTGCTCCTGTATGAATCACCTGCTTTTTTTTAGCCTTTTTAACTTGTAATCCGAAACAAATTATGAGATTAGAATAACATTAAGAATGAACGTATAATTATAATCTTTGAATCTTTGAAATTGCAGGCACAATATATGAGCAATGATCCAGACTATCTGAAGTGCACTAAGCAGGAATGCAAGAAATACAACAATACTAATTGTGAAGTGTCAGCTTGCAGTGGTACAATATCATTTCATGTTATCAATATCAGGACCGATATTGAATTTGTCTTCTTTTCTGGAGGATTCGAAACCCCTTGCATTTTAACAAGGTCTGGCCCTATGAAGTTTTCCAATCCAAACCAGCCACTACATGGGCATATCTCAAGCATAGATTCGACAGCAACATCGGTGCGTAAGATTGTATTTTATTAGCATTCTACGATAGATAAAAGATAGATAAAAAGATAAATACAGAAGGGATAAAATATATTTCGTTAAAAGAACAGAACTAGAGATATAAAATAAATTTATCTCTCAAAATATTTATAAAGTTAATTTATATCCTTTCAAAACAAGAAAGATAAATAAAACATGCCCCATATGTCTTCGTGTTTTTATGTCTAGAGATAATAACGAAACACTACCTTCTTATATTGATATAAAATTTGTCAGTTCAATAATCATAACTGCACTAATCTTGTCCTAGCTTGAGGAGTTTCATGCATTGCTTTTGCTACAATTGACGTTTAAGCTTCTTGCTTATGTCGTAGATGAGATTAACATGGGTTAGTGGGAGTGAGGAGACTCAACTAGTACAATATGGAGATGGAGAAACACTGACATCAACAGCAAAAACATTTTCGCAAGATGATATGTGCAGTGAGTTCCTTGTTCTGATTTTTTGGTATTTCTTTGGTTTATAAAACGTTTATGTAATGATTTTGAATCTTCTGAGAATTGTATGGAATTCATAGCTTCGGTTCTTCCAAGTCCTGCCAAGGACTTTGGGTGGCATGACCCTGGGTACATTCATTCAGCAGTCATGACAGGACTAAGGCCTTCAACTACGTACACCTACAGATATGGAAGGTAACTATTGAATATGTCCCAAAATTTTGATTTATAGCTAATTGGCCTTTATTCTTCCTATGAAGTGATTCGGTTGGCTGGAGTGATAAAATCCAGTTTCGAACTCCACCTGCTGGAGCGAGTTTGACATTACATGGAATAAATCACATAAATTCATTGATTCTTATGAAATCAGTGACTGTTAAAGCTTTATCACATGGTCTACTTTACAAAGACAAGAATCTAAACATGGGATAAGAGATGATTACAACCATGAATTTTGCAGAATGGTGCTCCAACTTTAAGTGCAGAGCACGGTACATGTATCTGCTCAGAAAGAAGATGAAAACACACTAATGTCATTTGGTTACATTGCGGGGGGGGAATAAAAGAATATGGGGAAGCAAATGAAGCAGGTTGATTTTATTAATGTCATACGGTTTCTTATTTTGATGGTACGAGACTCAAGTCAATGATCATTTTCCCCAGACTAATTGGAAGATGTTCCTACTGGCAACTGCACTGACAGCATTGCTACTCTGCTTTCTAAGCATGTCCTCTTGAGCAGAAACATCACCATCCTTTCAAAGACAGACGATTAATGGAGTTAGATTAACCGTGGGTGAATCACCTCCTAAATAACTACTAAGACATAGCAAAGGCAAAGAAAACAATAAGAAAACGCGGGGGTAGATGACTCAAATTGCAAGTACATAATACTGCAGTCAACCAGGCCCTGGGGTTCACACATCACACCCTTGCTCCATCAAGGACGAGGGTTTCCAAAAAGTTCCTAAAGACTCCAAGCAAGACCTCATAATTTCATATTTTTGACAAAAAAAAAAATAATAATCACATAATTCATCACTTGCATTATAGGAGGTAAGAACTTTATCTTTTATCTTTTCAGCTCTCATGTAAACTTTGTTGAGGGAGAAAACAAAGTTCCCAACAGTTATGTAAGAATTCCTGTGACCAGGTGGATTTTCCTTGATTCTTCAACTCAAAAACCAAACTGAATCAGTCAGATTATCTTTATTTTGTTGCACAAAGTCCCATGGGAATTGAACACTTACAAGAAGAGAATAGGCACGGGCTAGAGATAGAAGTGTTGGGTACAAATTCAGAACAGCCACAGCAGTTTCCTCGGTCACTTGTGGAACCTTCATGCATGATTTCAAGAAACAACCAACAGAAGTCACTCAACCAAATTTTGAAAAAATAAATTAAATGATTAACAAATAAACATTTTTCTTTCAAATATACAGCGGTGTCCAATAAATTAATAGTCTTTATGTATGTGTGCTCAAGGGTTCCTTGATAGAAAGTGGACTCATCTAAATGATTCCAAGTGCAGCTCTTACAAGAAAATTTAGTACCTGCATGAGCTGAATGGCAAATACATCACTAACTGTCATTTTCTCCAGATCTTGGCACCTTTTGATAAATTCATCAAAAGGAGGACAAACCCTGGGGCTTTTGGACTGGTCCTCAGGCAGCATTAAACTATAATATTGGGTTATTGACTGGGTAAGATGAGCGTATTTCTTCAGAGTATCACGCAAGGAATTTGTTCTCTGAACATCAAAGCCCTCAAGTATCTCTGTTGTAAAACAGCTGCAGATGATAGGGTAAAAACAATTGAAGATCAAAAGCATATGAAATCCAAAGCACTCTGAAGAATATAGATAAGTGCATTTAGAATTTGGAAAATAACTTCCTAACTTTAGTTGCCATAAAATGCATCACAAAAATTGTTGAAAATGGGTTAAAAATGATCAGAACTTTGTATTGAAAAAAAATTTGCTACAAGAAGTGACAACAATAACCACTCCCAGCTATTGAATGTAAAATTTAGAATTGTCCATAGCTGCCAGTCATCACAAAATCCAGAAAGAAATGGATAGCTGTACCGTAGAATCAACAACTACCCTGTATTACTCAACTAAACTAGTAGAGTTCTAAACTGATAGGATGTTAATCAAATTGGCTACATGCAGCAGAAATAACAGCCACCTTATCAGACTATACATCATTGCATAAAACTTTGGAAAATATAGGTTATTGTTACTTTGGCTTTATCAACTAAAACAATCTTTCATTCAAAAAGAAAAGAAAAGAATCTAAAAGCCATCACAGTATCTTTAGATAAGTAAAAAATGTTACTGACAACTTCAAGAGCATCACAACAACCTACATCAGAGTATCCTAATATCCAATTCAAAAGAGAAATTTAATTCAGAAAGAACTGACTGTTACATAAAAGAAAAGTCTTACGCTGTTTTGATGCTTTCAGCAGCTTCAGAAGAATTTGGATCACCTTCAACAAGATATATCAGCTTCTTGAGTCCACATCTCTGATGATATGCAAGTTGCAAATTTTATAAAAATTGTTATTATTGAATCTAACTGAGGTACTATAAGTAAAGTGCTATGATTGGAAAATTGTACTAGCAAATTCAATGAGAGGATTCCATAAAGAACTAGTTCCCTCACATCACAGTAAACAGAATAATTATAGAAAAAGAAATGAAATACAAACTAAACTTTAAGGGAAAAGTGAGTGTAATAACTAATAAACAATAAGAATATTTTCCTTGCTTTAAATAATGGTGCTTGTAATTAAGGCTTTTTGCTTATTCAGATTTGAAATCATCAATATTCCTACTTAATTGCATAGAAAGAACTTAATTACATTCACAAATTTGAATCCCATCAACATTCACCTGAAACCTCATCAAAATCCACTGAAAGAACAAACAAATGGATAGCTATCCAAGGAATTCTTTGAAACAGTTACAATTTGTGAAAGGAAAAACATTCACAAGAAAGTTTTCCTAAATCTTTAGATAGTGTAAGCGAATTAAACAGAAATTATCAAAGATTTAAGAGTACTTTCTTGTGAATTTTGTAGAAAACATTTGGCCGGAAATTATCAGATGCAATTTCCAGGTGTGTTTGGAATATTCAAACAGTTATCCCTAGGACAGCATGTACTAACAAACCCATACCCTTTGTCAAAGAAGCATGTTTTGTCAACAATATCAAACCAACTTGACCTAGCTATGGCTCTATACCATGAAGTCAACACCTATATTGACTGCTTGAGACATTTTGCTATTTCAACATAAAACATAGTGACAAAGATATGTTGAAGGCAAAAATGTCAAATTACCAGATTGGTTAGTGAAATAACTTCACAAAACTATGATTATCAATGTTCATATTGGGTTACTGTAAGAAACTTTCTGACTACAATAAGGGAAAAGGTGAGCAAAAGATAACATTGTATCAATAAACAACAGCATTAACACGTTAAATTCATAGGGGAAACATTGAGATGGGAAATGACGTACAAGAAGCCTCAGTTTCTGATCTCTATAGCGATTATCCCTTATTGAAGAACGTAAATCATCAACTTTCTTTCTCTCAACAATAAAATCAAGAACATATTCACTGAGTAGATATTTATGGCAAGCTATCCAGATTCCATCTCCAACTGGTAACCGCCTAACCTGTGGAATTGTCAATACAATTGTCTTTATCTGTAACACTTAGTTGAATAGGAGATAACAAGCATGCACATTGTCCACAGCACACAGTGGTAATAACAGAAACTACAAAATTTAGTTTCATCCTTTTTTAATAACGATGACATGTTAGGAGGTTTCAGACAAGAAGCCCAGCATCAAGAAAATATTAAATCAAAGGAGACAGCATCAATCGTGTTTCCATTTGTTAAATCCATCAAAGTTACCAAGCCAAAGTGCTATTACATGGACCTTGCTACAATTTTATACAAGTGGACCTTGTTGCAAATTATCGGATCCAGGAATTTACATATTTCTCAGCAAAAATACAAGCCAGTCTACAACAATTGGTGACCGTAACACCTTGCTATTTGTTGAAGCTTCATAAAAAGATCAAACAAGCCTACCTGTATTTTGATTTTATGCTCCTTGCAAATGCACTCAATAAGTTTCCTACCCCTCGAACTGTAAACCACAAAGAGGCAGGACAAATACAGTAAGCTAATGCATCGAGAATAGATGTTTAACCATACCACCGTAAATAACATGACATTAGAACCCACCCAGGACCAAAAGAAAAAAAAGCTGACAGGCAAACAGTAATTATATGATTTAAAGACAACATTAAAACCTATGTCAAGCAGCAGAATTAATGTCTGGGCAAAGCAAAAGGAGGCTTCAGTTTCAAGTTGCTAACCACTGAATGGCAAACTGCTCTCGATCATCCAATATTAGGATAACTTCATACACATCCTCAAATCTCTCCCCCAAGCTCAGAGGTGGCAAACTTAAAACATTCATATTTGTATCCAAGTGGTCCGAAGATGACTTTTTCATAGCATGCTCCTATAGAATAATGACAAGGTTAAGGATTGCTAACCATCAAAAGTAAACAAAGATATTCAATGCCTTGCAAAACAAAGAAATTGCATCAACAATGCTACAGAAGGAAACATTGAATCTTGATGTGCACATACAGATGATGAGCAAGCTCTCATGGAAAATGAACTGGAAGTGGAACAGGCAGAAGTGAGATTTGGCATATTTTGACCGTCGCAATTGGAACCCATTTGATTGCTCTTAGTAGCAAGATCAACTTGACCTGGATGTTTACAAAGCCTTGGATAAGAAACTTTTTCCACATTTTCAACGGGACTGATAATAGCATTTAAAAAGGTATGCTTGTTACCATTTGAAAATGTGCAAGCAGTTGATGTTGATCGGAAGTCTTCTGTTAGAGTTTGAGGCTCTGAATGCACACCATAAATGAGATCTTCTCGAAGATGACACAGAACAGCTGGCCAAAGTAATGATATCTCCTTGTACTGGGAAGTTTCTGAGACTTCAGAAAAAGCAAGAAGAACTTTTTCTTTGGAGTACCCCATGCGCATAAACTACAGAACAGGAATCCAAATCAAAGAAGAAAAAAAGAAAAAGAAAGAATTACATAGCACCCCAAAAACAATTGTGCAATGAGCTCAAACAGCAAAATAAATTTTCAATGAGTGACCCCACAAATCACTGCTAGTAGTCTTGGAAATGATATATGGTATGAAAGACTGAAAATAAAGAAACTGCATCAGTGGACATGAAAAATTCAGGCTTTTTTATTATTAAAACATTTGTCAGAGATAAATGGTGAACAGTGTTCTACAGTCAAGCTAAGAGCAGAAGACTTTCAAGAGGCTCAAGGATTGAGGTTTAGACATTCAGTGATACAGAACTAAAGAAGATTTGCAAGAAAAGAAGGCACACCCTCTCAAGTGATTCAAGGGGAACATCTATTGATTTCTTCTGCCTACTTAAGGCAACGGATGTAAATGTCGCTCCCCTATCTGAATCAGGGTGAGAAGACTCCATATCTGATGTATTAAGCATGTTCAGATCAGAAGACCCCTCTAAATTAGCCAAATTATCTCCAGGATCCTCCATACAAGATCTAATGAGGCATTCACGTGCTGTTTCCCGCCCTTCATCAGTCAGCATGTATCTGCAAGTAACAGAGGCTCAATTTTACATTGAAAGCATCAATAAGCAGGGAAGAAGAATGAAGCATTAACTAATTGAACCAGATTCACATTCATGAATTTGATCCAAGCATTAAATGTTGACTTTTTGAGATGTGTTCACTAGCATGCACACAGAGCATTAATCAGCATTTGCTAATTAGGCCACTATGAGACATCATCAAATTATCTCAATGATAAATTCATATTGATTATTTTGTTTCAAGTCCTGAACCTTAAATCCATTCTTGAACCAAGTACCACTCAATCAAGATCTGCAAAACATTCCACTTATGCAGTAAAAAACATAAATTTTTGGAGTTGTTTTCATACACATCCAAAAAATAGTGTTTTGTGTCTTTTTCTTTTTCTTTTTTTTTTTTGCCAGCCTAGTATTTTTAATCTTATGAAAGTCTATGGCACATGGATAAATTCCATTCCTAATGTGCTCTCAGCCCAAATAACCATCAAATGCATTTTTCTGAGAGCATGTTCAGCAAAGACATAGAGTTCAAAGTCCACACATAAATTGTCTAGCAATAACCAATCATTACAAATGTCACCTATCACATCACACCTAAACAACTTTAAACCAGCAATAAAGCATAAATAGGTTACATTTTTATTTCTTACCAATGGAGCATACATGCTTAATTGTGGAACCCTAGCAACTAATCCCACCTAGTTAAGTAAATCCACACCAACTTCCTTAATTTCCTGCTTGGTTTCAAGCCCATCTTACTTAACAAATTATAGACCCTAGATGAAAAGGATGAATGGAAATACGAAAAGAAAAGGCATACTTGGCAGGGCAACTTGATTTAACAACCAATCCTTTGTTTATCAAAGTCGTCATGCAACTCCATCCACTGTACCACTCCCTTGAACTTCCAAATTGTGAAGGTTTCCCTTTCACCTTCTCTGGCCTATGAAAGCAAGCACAAACCAGAAACTGAATCATCAATGAGCTTCAAAAATAAATTTAAGAATATGATAAGCATATCTAAATGCATAATAATAATAATAACAACATACACAATTGGTGCCCGAGAAAGTCCGCTCACTTCAGCAGCATCAATAAGCTCTTGTTTATGCATAAATTCTTTACTGTTTACAGTCTCCCTGCCAATAACATATTCAAATCAAAATTCAATAACATTTTAAAAACAAAAAGAATAAAGAAACATAAAGAGAGAAAGCAATGTCTGTTTACCTGTACAGGGTTATAAGCAAGGCATATGACACAGAATTCCTTTGTGGCAGATAACGTTTTGCTACTTGTGCTCTCTTACCTAAACAACTAAAACGTTATAGCTAATCAGGACAGTGAAAATCAATGACCCAAGAGAAATGATAGATAAACAGCATGGGATGAACGTGATCATACATACCCTTTTTGGTCAAGTCTTCTGGTTCAGAATTCCCTGAACCGTTATCAAAAAACCCTTCCATTAGCCTAACTATCCATTTACCTACACCCCTATACAAAAATACCACCAAGTTATTCCACAAAAGGTAGACTTTTCCATCAATTCAAATTACCAAGAAAAAAAACACACAAATTGAAATATAATCATGTAGTTGCAAGTAAGCATGAAAACCCTTACTTTCTCAGACAATGAAATCTTAAGAAATTATGATCACCAACAATCAACACACACATGTTCACGCTAGCACTCAATTTTCATAGAATTCTTCTAGAGTTCTAGTCTGCATTCACTTCAAAGCTTTTGCATCTACCATTCCCATCTCTACTCCATTTTTTTCAACCATTTCCCTCATAAAACAAAACACAGAAAATGCATGGCTTTTTTCCCCAACATATCTACAAAGAGAGACCATATAACTAACCTCAAAGGGAAAATTCCCCATCTTTTTTCAGATTTCAGCACCTAAATACATTATAAAAAAAAATTCTCACACCCTTTTCAAAAGATATCAAGTGCCCACCAACAGGCCCTAAAACCCAAAAAGCTAACAACTTTCCCCAAAAGACACAATCTTTAAGTCAGCAAAAACACCACAATTGCAATCCAAAACAACAGACATACTTGATTTGAGATAAATCCTTGAGGGTCTTGATAGGAGTCGTTGAACAACACACACTGCTATAGGCCTTGGAAAGTGTCATTTCCAAATTCTCTGATAACCCTTTAGGGCTTTCTACCAATTCTTGCCTCTTTTGTAGCATGTAAGATACAAGGTCTTCATTTTCAGAGCAAAGTACCCTTTTTTGGTTCTGCATTTTTGGGTGATTGGATTTTTAGGTTTTGATTTGATTTGGGGATTTGAAGGGAGAATTTGGGGGTTAATTGGATTAGGGTTTTTGATTTAGAGAGACAGAGAGAGGGAGAGAAATCGCGCCAGGTTTGTGGGGCTGTGGGATTTGAAATTGGTGTTAGTATGGGCTGGGCCTTAGCTGGGCTAGCATTGTGATTGGGCCTTAGATTGAAAACTAATTAGCAGGTACAACTTTTATTTTTTTATTCCCACAGAATAGAAAACATACTAGAAATTTAGAACCTTGATAGTATAAAATGGAATAAAAAAATATTATTAAACCTGCTATTAAGTTTTTATTTATTTTTATATTTTAAAAATATTTTTAAAAAAATTAATTTTTTTTAATTTTTTTACTTTAAATTAATATATTTTTAGAGTTTTTTAATCTGATATTAAAAATAATTTTTAAAAAAAAAATTATTTAAATAAATTTCTGAATAAAAAAACACTTTAAAAAATAATCGCGACTATACTTTCAAACATGCCCTAACTTATATAAATCAAAATTAATTAAAAATATAACTCCTCAGATTTTAAATTTATTTTTTAGATTATTAATTTTAATTTTATAAATTTTAAAGTTATTGAAAGTTTATATAATTATTAATTTTAATATTTATGAAATTAGTTAAGATATACATAAATTAAGAATAATTATATTAATTTAAAAATAAATTTATGTATTTAGAAGTGCATTTAAAATTAATTTTCAATACTTTTTAGATTTTTATTTAACATAAAAAATATTAAATAATATTAAAAATCTAAAAAATACTTATTTTAATATATCTTGAAAAATAATCTTCACCGCCATTTCAGACCCAATCAATTAATGTGATATGATGTACAGATTTACTTTAAGATTTTTTACCCTGTAATAGAGGGCAATTTCGCCAACACACCTTGCCATTTGTCCCCCGTCACAATCATCTCCCCCCTGACCCTTTCCACCATCTTTTACCTGATAAACTTCAAACTTAAAAAACACGAAAATAAACAAAAATATCTCTCCAATAGCCTCAAATCAACCGTCCGATGCCCACCAATCACTCTCCACCGTCGATGCTGTTCCCCAACGAAAGTTCTAGTATCATCCTTTATCCACTCCGACTCCCACCACGTGTCCGTTTTACTCACCGCCTTATCCTTTTAAACCTTAGGTTCGGAAAACCAACCAGGCTCGGACTATATATATTTTCCTCCTTGTCCAGATACTTCCTTTGTCCATTAACAGTGATAACTTCCACTAGATTCTCTCAGTAAACCTTTCTGATCGCCACTGGATAAATTTAAGCCCTTTGTGGATCGAAAGGTAAAGCAGTTACTATGATCTCATTGCTTTGCTAATGTATATCTTGATGGTTTTTTTCTTTTTTTGAATTGGTGATGAAAAGCTTTAAAGTTTGTTGCTCTATTGTTTTTGTGATGATATTGATGGATTCTTTGTTCTGGAGTTTGGATTTTTGTTGTTTTTTCTGTTATGATTGATGTTTCTGTTTCTGTTTCTTTTTTTTCTTTTTTTTGGTGATTTGGGATGATTTGTGAGATGTTTTGTGGTTTTATGGGGTCTAGGATTCATGATCTTTGATTCTTTGTTAAAAGGGTGTTTGGATTCGATTGGAGATAACCGGTTAGGTTTGATGATAAAGATTGACTCTTGATTGTTGCTGTTTCAAGGAAATTGACTATTGTTGTGGTTGGATTGATTGAATAAAGGTGGTGAAATGGCTACTTTGATTTCTGGAAGAACCACATTGAATCCTAATGCACCTCTCTTTATCCCTAATGTGTATCGACAAGTGGGAACTTGTGAAGACTTCGACTTGGTTCAGGGATTTTTGGTTGAGTCAACATCCAGAGGAGAGTTTTGATGGCAGTGCTGGTGCTGATGGTGATGATCTTACAGATTTGCTGCCGGAGGATTTGGATGTTGGTGTGGAGGAGGAGTTTCCTAATTTGGAAGCTCAGTTTGAGGAGATGGTCAAGTTGGCTGAAGCTGAAGAGAAAACTGACTCTAGCGCTGCCGATCTCAAAGTTGAAAGGAAGCCTCTAAATGGTATTGTGTTTGTTTAAGATCTTTTCTTGTCAGAGTTGGATTGAATTCTAATAGCATTCAATGCTCGTAGGCACGAATCCAATTAGCTGAGAAATGTGATCAGAAGATTGAAATTCTTTCACTGAAGTCAATGGATCTTTGTTTTTGGCAGTTCAACTTTATCAACTTCTTAACTGCAATGGATCGACTAATATCTTAAGCTGTATATCATCATCATTCAGAGTACATATGCAATGGTATTCAGGAAGGATAATCATTTTTTGTGTGAACAGGTCTTATAATGGATGTGAAAACTTTGCTCAAGGACATGAACATTCCAAAATCTCCCAAGGAAATAAGTCCCAGATCTCCAAGAACCCTTGCAAAGTACCAAATGAAGCCACCACACTGCGTTGTTGCCAAGCGCGCAGCGCTGTACATTCACCAGCCTCGCTGAAGGAAATGCTGGATAGTTTCAAGGTTGCATTTGTTGCAACATCGCTAACATTAAGTAGAGTCAGCGGACTTGCTTTTAGCTGTCTTTGTACATGCAAGGTCGTACCTTTTTTCGTGTCTTTCCTTGTGCAAGTTCATGTCTAGCTTTCAATGTAAAATTTGAATGGAACATGTTTAAAAAAGGAATAAAAGCAGAAGTGCCTTTTGTGAGTGTTAATGAGTGAGTGTTTTCGGGTTGCATGTTGATGTTTTTTTTATGAGTTTTTGGATGGTTTTGATGATTTTGGATGATTTTAATCATTTAATGTAAAAAATAAAAAAATATATATTTAAATATGTTTTCAATTAAAAAGTTGTTTTTTACTGTGATTTTGTTCAAAAAGGAGAGAATGCCTTGTCTAATTTGGGATCACTGAATTGATTTTCACATGGACGGGAGCAAAGGTTAAGAGAAGGTAGGGGTCGGCATCCTTATGGACTGGATTAAAAATATCTAATTAAATGGATTTTCTCCAAGTTTTATTGGTTGAGAGAGAGCAGGAGAATAATTGAAGAAAATTTATAGTGCCTGACCTGTACCCAATGAGTGAAATACATGGTTGAGGTTGTGATTTTTATTGGACTTCTGGGTGGCATGTCTATGACTAGAATGGGAGTCGAATATGGAAGTACATGTGGTAGCACTTCAGGTTGAGGTTACTTTTGCTGTCACATACTGAGTGTTCTCTTATTGAGTTTCGAATGTTCGATTGGTTTTACTGCGCAAATGGAATTGGATTATGGGATTGGTAACCAATCGCTAGTTTCATGTATTTGAAGGGATTGCTTTTAGTGGCACACTAACTGTTATTGAGTTTTATGCTGCTGGAGTTTATGTTCTTTCGTATGCTGTTTTGGTTTAGCTAGACTGGCTCTGCTGTTGGTGGGACAACAAGTGAATTCTATGGATTCAACCATGGTATCTACTGTTCTTTTCATAGTTCCTCTCCTAATTGATGAAGAGTGTTTTAATGTACTCAACACGCATTTCATTCATGAGGCTAAAACCTAGTAGTTGTAAATGCAAAAACCCTTAAGCATATACGTTGTCTCGAGAATGCTGAGAAATTATTTACCATACTCAAGGCAGTGCTCCCTCATTTCACCTACATTTTGGATCTTCTTGTACTGGCTGTTATTGGTCTTGCATCAATGTTAGAGGGAGCACTTGACCTGGTATGGTGTAGTGGATGATCTTTCTAGGATGCCTACAAAAAAAAAACCCTCGAACAATCATGGCTTGAGGCAATTCCGCTATGCTTTGATTCTAAAACCTTGAAAACACTGCCAGAAAAATAAAAGCTCTCTCTGAGTGCTCGATCACTTCAATATGTTTTCCATGTATGCAGAAACTTCTTTAAGACTGTCTTCTGTGTCCAATATACTTTTCTTATTGGACAGTTTTTACCGTATAACTGCTCAAAATCTTTTTGCACATTCTCTTTAGCTTGTGCAGGAGTGGCAAGTCAGCAATACTATCGTCAAATTTTCTTGTGAGATGATCCATGATTTTACTGGCATCTAACTACAGGAATGTCATAACGGACATGGTATTTTATATCCGTGAAAACTATGGGGTTTGTTCTGTAAATGGCCATGGCCATGAGAAATATCCTACTGTTATAGATGTGCGATGACTTCCAAAGGACGAAAGAGTATGTCCCCTTCTGGGACTCTGTTCCAGGATTTCCTTGCGTATCTACGAACTTAATCACTAGAAACCTGTAGCGACTAGCTAGTAAAGGATGATGCTGTCTGTCTTTTGAGGCAGCAGTCAATCCTGGTGACCTGCATGTTGATTGCTGGCTAATGCATGTTTCAAATTTCAAACTATCCTTAATCTGTACTCGATAGCAGCTGGCCTTCATTTCCATGGACATTGGAGGAATTAGCTCCATTTTCTTGAGATACAGTTATGATAACTGGTCCTGGATCCGTTCTTTGTTAAAAGTAAAACTTCTCTCATTGCTTTGCGACAATGTGCATCTGTGTATCGGTGGCTGCGCAAGCACATGTACCTTTATCATGTCTGATTGTTCTGACCAGGCATTTTGTTAGTGGATTGCATGGCGGTTTAGTGTTTGTTTCGACTTATTATTCAATGTATATCAATACTATAGGATTAAACTGTAACGACCTTTTCCAAAGGGCTGATATCAGTTGCTTGCTATGGATTCTGGATTCTGTTAGTTTTTGGCTACAGTGCCTTTTTGAGACTCCTAACACTGGCTCACCTGGTTAAAATTGAAATTCTAGACCTCATCCGATCAAATCTCAACCCTCAATTAATTATTTTTCTTTTGAATTTTTCTTATCAAAATAAAATTGTTTTGATTATTTAAAAAAAAATCTTTTTTAAGGTTTCCTCAATGATTTGGTCTTGCCTTGCTATTAAATCTGGATTGGGCGTCCAGAGGCCTTTTCTACCCCCCCCCCCCCCCCCCCCCAAACGTTGGCTTTCTAAATGGCATAAATATTGGTAATAAAATCCAGAAACCCAGTTTGGTGGTAACTACTGGTTGGTGAGTGTTAGTACGAGGTTATATATATATAGAACTTCCTTGAAAACTTGGCTGTGTGTATAGCTTTTATCAGGTTATCAAACTTTTCTGGTTTAACATGAAACATGACCCGAATTAATTAAACTTTAAATTTCTAGTTTTTTGGGTCAACATGTTCATGCTATGACTGATTAATTTTTGTATTAATTATTACCAATCTTGACATTGGATCTTCCATATGGTTCCTTGATACCCAAGTAGTCCAAGGCTTGCATGCCTTGTTAAATATTTAACCAGCATACCAAACCCAACCAACTATTCTTGCTACAGGGAGGAATATCAAAACATATATTTATATATATTTGCTTTCAGACAACGTTCTAGCAACACATGGAACAGAAAGCTTGTTTAACTATGGCAATATATTCTATCAATATCACCGAATCAAAGCATATAAAAAAAAGCCCTCTTTCTCCCTGGTTGAAACATGCGTCACTGTGTAACCATTGTCGTCGTTTTGACGGCTTATGCCACAGCTTTGCAGCTCTCGCATGCCTTGAAAGCAAACCCTTTTTTATGTGTTAAAATCAATTAATTTATGCATGCTAGCAGCAGGGAGGGAGGGGGTGTCTACTCTTTTTTCCCCTTGTAACATGTATCAACCCTAGTGAAACATGCACGCGTGCATTAAATGAGGGTATCTATTTAATTTTGAAGAATAACTTAACTTGATGTAGACTTTGAAGTTATTTTTTAATTACCATGAGTTTAATTTTTTTTCAGATCTCTAAAGATTTATATAATTTATAAATTTAAAATTTATAAAATTAATTGAAACATACACAAATTAACTTATAATAATAAAAAGTATCCACTTAGTTTCATGTTATACTATTTAAAAAAAAAAAAAAACAATTATCAGAAACGATTGGTTTTGGCGACTTTTAAGAAATCCAAAATCTCAGACAACTCGCGATGATTTTCCGAGCAACTTCTTATTGATGGGACACAGACATATTCATCCATGGGAGAGAAGTTTAGGAGTAAAATAATGTTGAAAGAGACATGTGGACTTGTTATTCCATTTCCAAGATAATGTGCTAATGACCGACCACTTTTAGCTTGGAAGTAACCAAGAGATTAGATTCAATAAACAAGCTTAATTAGTGATTTATTAATCAAAAAATTAGTTATAGAGGCTGGTGGTTTCCCTGTGATTAATTTAATTTAAAGGATTTAGGTGGGCTTTTAGCATCCCTCTCTCGATGATGATTAATTAATTCTTTGTATCAAGAAACTGTTGTGTGATTGGTGTGAATCGTGTGATGTAATGACGATTAGTGCTCCTCTAAATCTTTAAACTTATGCACCACACCAAGAATGTTGCTGGGAGGTTCCAGTTATAATGGTCAAACATGGTTTACAGATTTACATGATTTAAAATATAATTCAAGATGATTTTTAAGTTGAAGCGGGAAAAATATTAACTTAATAAAACTCGGTTAATCAAATGAAATTAACATATAATTACTCAATCAAGCATGATCAAGTTAATATCAAGAAATTTTTTTAAAAAATATAAATGAAAACAAATCATTTTATTTTTTAAATTAAATTAATGGCTTGTAAATTGATTCAAAGATCCAATAATCTAGATTTTTTCTGTGTCAATCCTATAAAAATTATGGTTTTAGGAGTAATCTAGGGCCAAATAGATTATAAAAATAAAAGAATAACATTCTTTTTTTTTTATTAGAAGAATATGAGGCAGCTCTTTGATGCACAAGACAAAGATTACTATGTCGGGATTACTATGTTTCAAAGATGCAGCAAGGTGGTATGGCCCTGCGGCTTCAGTCTAGCTTTGGTTTAATCTGTTTTTTATCATAAATTATTTATTTTAAATTATTTTTTATATAATTATTTTAGATTATTTTAATCTTCGATGTTAAAAATAAAATTTTTAAAATAAAAAAATATTTACTATTTACAAATAAATACAGCCACTTAAATTTTGACTTTATACTTGCAATTAAAGTTTCTTTTTACCCTTAGATCTGGGCAAATAGCTTTGTATTCAATCCAGCTATATTTTGATATTTTCTCTCTTTTATTTACTTTTTCCTTTCTAATCATAAAAATTTGAGGAGCCTTGAATAATTTGGCTTTTCTCTCTTTTTTACCAATACCACTCCAGCTAATTTATCGTGCCATGACTCATGAATAATGAACCCGCCATGGAAGGCAAGAATCTCTCTGGTTGACCATCAATACAGAATAGCCTCAAAACTTAACCAGGAAGTTCACATGTACAATCAGAAATTTCCCAGAAAAAAAACAGAGGTTTACCAACTTGCTTGTAAGAAAATGATCGAACCCGATGAAGAAATAAAATAATTTATTATAGATTTGTTGAGAATGATTCTAATCTAGTTCATGTTGTATTAAAAACAGAAGATGTTTCTATTGGATCCCAGTTCGATAATGGTCAAGGTGACATGCTTTCCTGTATTATTAGCACCGGCCTCTGTATAAATTCAGCTTTCTTCAACAAATTTCCTTGGAGTCCTTGTATCTATAGTCAAGATATTCTTTTCTTTTTATTTATTTATTGTCAGATTGCAAGGAAGAGTTGAACACAAGGGTTTGTCTCTCGTGAATATAGAGATCCCACAACATCGCCATGATTGCTAAGAAAAACCCTAACAGCTCAATCCACCATTAAATAAAGAGAGAGAGAAAAAAAAAAACAGAGGTCCCTTGGGCCTTAACTTACTTTTCATGATCAAACCATCATTTTCAAAGTAGCCGTTGCACCTCCTTCTTGTACCATTTAAATACTCTTTCTCACCAAATACTTTTCCTTTCCATCGAGAAATCCGTGCCCCCTCTACGCTCCTCTCTCTCTCTCTCTCTCTCTCTCTCTCTCTACAAAGAAACACCGTTTTTCAGACCAACAAACAAGATTCAAAACTGGTTTGTCATTTATGGTCAGTGCTCCAATGGATCTTTTTGTGTCAGAAATCACCACTCCTTCAACCCCATTACTGTTTGCAGCAGCTACAAGTACTATTGGCATGAGTACTAGCAGCAGCAGCAGTATGTGCAGCAGTGAAGATAGCCCAGCAACATCTTTTCGCTTTGAGCTACAAGATGTGGAATGTCGTAGTTATCCAAGCAAATCTTTATCTAGGGCTTACTCATATAGGCCCCTGGCTGTTTTATCAGGTCATATTGGGTCAGTTTCTTGCTTGGCTTTATGTGGGGAGTTTATTTTGAGTGCTTCTCAAGGCAAGGATATTATAGTTTGGCAACAGCCTGATTTGAGGTTGTTTACAAAGTTTGGCCAAGGTGATGGTTCTGTGAAGGCATTAGTGACAGTTGGTAGTAAGGTTTTTACTGCCCATCAAGATAGTAGAATTAGGGTGTGGAAGGTGTCAAGAAGGTCTGAAAATGTGTTTAGGCTTGTTGATACACTGCCAACTACAAAGGATTATTTAGGGAAGTTTATGAAGCAAAGTAATTATGTGCAAACCAGGAGGCATCATAAGAAGTTATGGATTGAGCATGCCGATAGTATTTCTTGTCTAACTGTTTATAATGGGTTGATTTATTCTGGTTCTTGGGATAAGACTCTTAAGGTTTGGAGGATATCAGATTTGAAGTGTTTGGAGTCAATTAAGGCTCATGATGATGCTATAAATGGATTGGTGGCCTGTAAAGGGATAGTTTATTCAGCATCTGCAGATGGGAAAATTAAGGCTTGGGGGAAAGAGGGAAAGAGTTCACATTCTTTGAAGGGGATTTTGGAGGGTCATAAAGACGTTTCACTTAATTCAGTGATTGTTTCAGATGATGGAAAGTGGGTCTATGGAGGAGCATCAGACGGGTTTGTGATGGGGTGGGAAGGGAGCTATGATTTTTTGAGTTGGAAATTGGTGTCTGAGACAAAAGCACATCAAATGGCTGTTTTGTGCATGTGTTTAATGGGGGAGTTTTTGTTTAGTGGATCTGCTGATAAGAGTATTAGTATATGGAAGAGAGAGGCTTTTGGCAAGCTTTCTAAAGTTGGGGTCATAAATGGCCATGAAGGGCCTGTCAAGTGTCTACAAGCATCACCTAATAATGTTGGTAGCGGTTTCTTGCTTTACAGTGGTGGCCTTGACAAAAGCTTAAGGGTCTGGTGGGTTCCCAAGCAATCTCCGGCACAGAATACAGAGGAAAAATCCATCAGCTTGTGTTCGTAAGATTTTCAAGGTCAAGTCTTGAAGCACTGATTCCCAGTATTTTTTTTCATGTGTTTGCAGTGCTTCTAAATTGTTCTTATAGTTGTTGATTGATATTCAAGTGTGAGAAGCTTAGGGAAAATTGAAACCTTAGAGGATCAGTTAAAAGATATTTTTTCCTTTTTTTTCCAGATTTTGATTTCTTGTTGTTGTTCTTAGGGCTTAAAAAGTCTATGGGATATGTTAAGAGTGGTCTGAATTAATTTTTTTTTATCTACTTTTTTCCTTTGAATGGGGTCTTATACAGGTTTTACATTCTATCAATTGTAATTAGTTTGTTGAAGGAATCAATCAATGAAATAATAAATATTTATTTTGTCTTTTACATAATTGATTTGCATGATTTCAGAGGTTTAGTATAGTTAAAAATTCCTGACTTGGAATCTGTGTTTTGCAAAGGACAAATACCACAGAACATGGTTTTGTTACACATAAACCTGACATTGCTACCCAATCAACACAGGAAAATAACACTAAAATATGTTCTCAAGTTCATTAGAACCTTTATCAACTAAGAGTTTGGTTTAGATAAGCCAATGATTCATTGCCTTAATGGTGTAGTTTCCTTGGTATTTTGTAATTACTTTATCCTGTTTTCTTTTCATCCTTGATATAGATTGATGGGAATGATCAATTTTCCTGATCTGTATCAACATTTCCTTCTGAAAGCCGAGAACATGGCGTCTAGTTATTATCTCAGGATAAAAGATACTGAGACAATGAGAACGGAGAAGACTAGTGTACTTTATGTTTTGATCTAAATCAAACAATCTATTCCTTGACACTAACCAAACACAAGAAGAGCTGAAAAGAAAACAAATCTTCATTGTTTAGGCATCGCCTGCTGTTGTTACTAATTTTAACGGTTCAGTTGCCTCTTGTCATTGTGGTTTTCTTGATCTTCTGCAGCCTGCATTGTAAGGCTTTTTTGTGTGGCAACGCTGGCAAACTACACTAACAAATTATCTAAAGCACTAT
Organism: Populus tomentosa; assembly: GCA_018804465.1. Lineage (NCBI taxonomy): Eukaryota > Viridiplantae > Streptophyta > Magnoliopsida > Malpighiales > Salicaceae > Populus > Populus tomentosa. Next base: position 18,743,372 of record CM031973.1, read on the forward strand.
ACAGTATTAACAATGATAATCTTGCAACACTAGTTTATCATGCTTTTGTCGAACAGGCTGGCTGTCCATACTCTCCCTTTTCCCATTTTTTATTCTCCACTGAAAGAAACGGAGCCTAACAAGAGGATTCAAAAATATTGCAGATAAAAACAAGGTTGGACAACTGAAATTTTCAAGAGTGATGCACATTGATTTGGCATGGTTCTATCCATAAGACTGATCCGTCATCTTCTTGCTTAGCATTTTCTTGTAACGCTAAAACATCAGATGATACAAATTAGATTTGAGTCATTTGATTTTTTGAGTAGCTAGGGAAGTTTTTCATCTGTCAGCAATTAAGATTCCACAGTGGAATCTACTCCTTGGAAATGGGAAGAAATTTCCATTTTGTTTTCTTCAACTTTGTTTTGCTAGGAGATGCAAGTCAGAGAAAAAAACTGAAACCAGTCCCTTTCTCTTCTTTTTTATCCCCTGGCTTTTGTTTTCTGTCTCGGGATAAAGAAAGGGAGATACTTGGAACAAAAGTTACATGTCCCTTCTGCCTTTTTTATTTTAGAATGACAAAAACTCACTTCAAAACCTTTTCTTAGACAAATTTACTTTTATATCTCTGTCTTTGTCATTTCAAGTTTCAACTAAACATGTTTCTATTCTTTTATATGTCTCTTTTGTTTTAAGACAGTAACCAAGCATAACCCATAGTTTTCACTGTAGAATTATATCAAAGAAACTATATTTCACAAGAACCTGCTCCAACAAGTCTCAAGCAATAAAATAGGTTTTGTTGGTCAATTGTCGGTCAGGATGTTAACCCTTCTTAAAGCAACCGTTCAGCTTGTTTAACCCGCAATCAGTTTATCAATGTTCTGTACACAACAACCAGTCTAGCTTTAGCTACACTGCTTTATCTCTTGCATTGTAGCTCAAACTGAGACAATTGCTACCGTAATGGACACAAAGGGAGAAAAAAAACCTATAAAAGAGATGGGAATATTTAAAACAAACCTATTGATTCGTGTGAAAGGAGGGAAGATACAAACTAAAGCAATGACTTAAATAGGCCCTGCTTACCAGAACAGTCTTGGAGAAGTATTTCACTTTTCTTCAAATATGATGTCTCCATCTCCATTTTTCTATTCGTTTAGTATAAAGACTATAGAAACCTGTTAAACTGGACCACTCTATGCTTTTATGTATGTTGAAAAACATTTCATTCTGAGTTTTATAATAGAAGAAATCGAGCAGCCATTCAAGAAACGAGCAACACTTTGAAGGCAGCCAACTCGGATACCATCTTTGTGTATTATCTCTATTCCGATCTTTGGGGACCATTCGAAAAGTTCAATCAGCCAGCACAAACACTTTTTGAAAAGAAACAACTTTTTTTTTTCAATTTATAATTTGGTTGAGTTAGGCTCGTGATAGGTTGCCAAACTTGAATGTAATAGAATTTATCATTAGTATTATCTCGTGTAAAATGCTTTTTTATAGGGAAAACGGAAATGGAACAGAATTACAGCTTAGCATTTTTCTCAGCCGACAGTCATCAAGCAAACTAATTGAACATCACCTTTCAAGGCTTCAGTGAGAGGTTATGGCACCTTTTAGAGGCATTCATAATATGAATCATTCTCTAAATTAAATAGCAAGGAGTTCCATATGATTTTGTGATTTCCATATGAGATTACATCAGTTGCATTCACAATATAAAGCTGAAAAAGTAGAAAAATCACTACAACAGCTATTATTTCCATTCGCCTTGGGTATTAGCATTTTCTGACCTCCATCGAAGTGTCTGATCATACGTAAGCAGTAACTTGCCCATTAAATACCGGAATGCAGAAGATTTCTTGTTTTTACATAGTGAATTAATGACAAAAATCCTCCACCGCCTTCTAAACTTGTCTGTAAAAGAGAACGTAAGCCTGGTCATGCAAAACCTTACTCGTTGTGATGGCAGTGACAGATGCATCATCAAAACGTAGCCACTGGCCATTAGCATGGCGCACATCAGCTGTATAATGACCTTTTGAAGGCTCCCTCCCGTGATGAGTTACTGTGGCAACTAGTTCATACTTTCGGCTCTGTAAATACAAACAGAAGGAATCCAGTAAGAAATGACCCAGAACATTGTTCTGACCTCAATTTGATTTGACAATAGAATAGCTGATTGCAGAAACTGCATGCTAGTAAACAAAGATGACTGGCATTTAAAAAAGAACGCTTTAAGCTTTAGTTAAAGACCTATCACCAATGTACAATGAATACATGGAAGACACTTACAACCATATAAATGTTGCATGGTGAAAGTGGAAACTGAATAAAAAGTGGTAAACCATTTGTGAGAGGATCGTGTAGCCATTATAGGTGTGCAGATTAAACATGAATATTATAAATTGGTATTTTGTAGCGATGTACAATACTCATGGTCACTCTTCAGTTCCCTATTAAAAGGGTTGTAATTTTTTGAAAGTGCAACTAGATTTCTTCACCAAAGATTATGTAATATGAGGAAGAAATAGATACAAGGTAGTTACCTCTGTCGATGGGGAAACAAGTAATTCCCGACTCAGGATGAATTCAAGAGGAAAGCGCACAGGCTTGAGCAACTTGGCACTCCCTTGGCTTCCATAACTAAAACGCATCAAGTGCAATATCATTATCTTTGAAAGTGTCTGTATTTTGACAGATTTTTTTGCAGTCACCACACCACCCTGTGAGATATGGCAAAGGGTCAGTACTTGATTATCGCAAAAAATGTGCTAACCATATAAATGTAACCGCTATCATAATTTTCTGGTCACATTATCATCTTTATCAGAAGGACAAGTAGTTGGGAATTCTTCTTCAGCCAATGAGAGCGAAAATGTAAATGCACTCAGAAAGAGCCTTAACAAATCCTAATGATTCTACAAAGTTATGAATTACATGCCATCCATCCAAAGACTCCTAGTATGATATTGCTTAACAATGTCACACTTTAGAATATATTCATAGATGTACAGTAATCTACCCAACCATGATGCAGGTTTAAATTGTTTTCATTCGTTAGGGAAGAAGGGAATACCTTCCCAATTGCAGAAGTCCGGTACCCTTCAAGATTTTCAGGTGCAGAGAACAGATGGAGTGCATCCTCGATAGTGCGAACAACTTCAAGGTGAATATCAAGGTGGAGCAACAAAAATGGTTGAACTGTTGCAGAAGCTTTGTTTCCTGCACCACACAAAAGAAACATTAAGGACATGACACCAGGATGAAGCCATAGGAACTACACATAAATCCATTCCGCCAATTGTTTTTCCTACCAAAAAGAAATAAGAAGGATAATAGAAATCAGTGATGGTCTGAAAGCATTTTGATGTTATGTTGTATTAATTTTCTTACCCGCAGTTTGATAGCTTAAATAGCACTTCCTTACTGATCTAATATGGTATCCAGCAGGAATGGAGATATGAAATGCCATGCAACAAGCTGGCATGGTCAGCCAGATGATTTAGGGGAGAGAACGGGAGGAGAAGCAAGGGAGGGAATCAAGTGATTGCCTTACATTAAAATGGTTCCATTTGAATCAGATCATGTAACCACAGTTATACTGGTTTCCTTGCCCTGTGCAGCTGTGCATGCCATTATAAGCAGTCACTAGTTATAATTCAATTTTCATAGTTGACTAGCATGCCCTTTTGGACAAGTTTGCAAGTTATTCCATCAGAGTAGTGGGGACAAAAAAAAAACAGATAATTAATAATAAAACTGTAGAAAAGAAATAATTTATTAGGATCATACAGGGAACAGGAGAAGTACTTCAGAATGAGAAATGAGGAAACAAAGCAACTCTAACACCCAGGTGATTCTCATCCTTTAGATTGCCCAAAAAGCTAATTAGTTCTGAAGGAGAAAACACTAAATATATGTAGATTCTTCTAAGGAAAAAATGAAAAGAAAATGAACCGAAAGATAGCATAAACTAATACCTCTTGCCTTAACCACACTTCTCAGCTGTCCTCCAAAAATATCACTTAACTCAGAAGGGATGAAGCTTTGTGTTCTAGTCACTGCAGATTTGTTTTTTGGCCCAACTGTCTCCCATTCATCTTCTTCTGTAGAAGAAACTACAGAGGTTTTAAAACCATTTGTACCAGAGGATTGTCCTTCAAGCTTAAGTAATTCATCATGCATTTGATGCATGATGAAACTCAGAAACTCCTGGGCATCTTCCTGCCTGAACACATATCATAGAAAGAAATATCAGCAGGCCTGACCTTGCTAGATGCTAAGCATGATAAATTGTTGTGGCATCTATTTTCAGCTTCTATTTCATCTTGATAGTGCACCTGTACTTTATTTCATTTGTTGTCTTTCCAGGGTCCAGAATCACCTTTCCATAATTAAACTGTCTTAAGGAATTCTACAAAATGAAATTCTTGTTTCTGTTCGCTCCCAATACACTGAATCATGTTTATTTAGATTTCCAAGAGTAAAATCAATAGCAAAGGAGGTTATGGAAGCAGGGAACGAATATAGGAGGTATTGAACTGAAGAAAGTCCTACTTAGAGGATAAAAGGCACACAAGCAACATTACATAAAATGCATGCAGTTCCTTCAAACTCAATCCCTATCTTTGTACTATGATTTCCTGGGAAAATTGAAAATAAAAAAGGCCATTCAAAACCATCATATCCTAAAGGCGTAATTTACTATCATTCCAATTTTCCACCAGGAAAACTTGGTAAGTGCAGAAGGATATACTAAATGAATATAAGATAGAAAAGTTATAAGAACAGTGAATGCACAAACCTTGGCCGTCCTGATATGCTATTTGGCACATCTGGGGTGAAATTTTTAAGAACAGCTTCAAACATGGCAGGACGAAAAGGCCGACCAGTCTCAACAGCATCTTTTTTCAAGTTTGAACTGGTTGGCATGTCAAAGTCACAGACGAACTCTGAAAATGCAGTCAATGTAGGAAAGCCAACCTAGCAGATCATAGTTCAACAAAAGCATAGCTGTCATAAGCATGAGAAGTTTTTTACAAAACTTATTTGAATTTGATTAATTCAACTTATAAGATTTTGGAGAGATTAGAAAATTACAAAAACAAACTATTCATTTTGAACACCAAAGAACAATTAATCAAGCTCAACAACAGGTTTTCCAACAAGCCTTACAAGGAGCTCTAGTATCAGTATAACAAAATAGACAGCATGTTTTCTATTGCTAGTGGTCTTATGCATTCTTATGATAACCAGGTCCACTAAAACCACAAAGAATCAAAAGAAAAGGATAGGAAGAAATTAAAATGACAAACCTTAGGGATGTCACGGATTCTAAGCTCCTGCAATAGCTGCACAAAAGGGGAACAGGATAAGAGCGCCTGCAGGGTCGCATTAAGAAAGCAAAGATTCCCTGTATTAATCAGGCCACGGGGTAGCAAACTCTTAACAGCAGGAAGAGGCCCATCAGTTGCTTTCCAAACATCCTCTTTTCTCACATGTACTGACGAATCATTGCTAGTCCCATCATGATCCCCATCCTTAATGCCTTCACTATCAAGGACATGAAAGCTCGAACTTTGCAATGGACTTGCGGGACCATCTTCCTTCTCAGACAAGTGCAAAGAAGTTAAATCGATACTCTCAGTTTTCAAGACATCCACACCATTACTGAGGGGAGAACCATGGCTCGAATTGCCTACGCTTCCATTTTCTCGCGGACTTCCTAACACCCCATCACCTTTCTTGGCAACCTTCACATCTTTTTCCTTCATAACTGAACTCTTAGACTGAGAGGTAACATTTCCATTAGCAGAAGCCAATTGCGTATTCAATGTGGTATCAAAATTACCAAAAGTTATTCCCGTTCCAAAATTCAAAGACCCAAATCGCAGTTCTATCTTCTCTGCCGGCTTTTCGACTTTGCCAGGTGATTGCTTTCCCAGCAACGATTTCGTTTCATCTTCAGTGAATGAACCAAATACCAGTACCTTCTACAGTAGTATGCCACAAGTTACCATCACAAATCACAACAAAAAATAAAGAAGCAAAAAAACTAAAGCAAAACAATCATCAATGAATCTGGGCATGAACAAATTTCTCTCGTTACCAAACTTGCAACACATAAAAGTTCCAAATTTTAACTAAGTCAAACCCATTAATTTTCCTCTCTTATAACCTCATTCAAGACAAACCCACATTCAAAAACCTCAAAAAAACCAAGACTTTAAGCACTAAAAGACAATGAAACACAAAAAGAGAAAAAAATCCCACCTTAGAGTCGCTCATGTTGTGCAGAAACCAGAGCTTGAGAACCTAGAAAGAGCGAAAAAAGCTTTGAGGTATAATCAGTGTTAAAGTTGTCTCCTTTCTGGACTAGGAAGGCTAACGAAGCAACAAAAACGACAGGCCTTATGATAAGAGTTAAAAGGGTTTGAGACCAGGTCCAGAGTGAACAAGAGAAAAGAAGGTGGTGGTTAATTGAAGACATGAAAAAGATGCAAACTTTGAAGAGCACCGAGAGAGAGAGCATTTAATGATGGAACTCTCTCTTTGGTTAAGGAAGAAGAGGAAGCTTATGCAAGGGAACATAGAGAGAGGGATGGAGGGAGAGTGGGGGGGAGGTGGGGTGGGGGGGTGGGAGGGGGAGACTGTTTTTTGTGATGGGTTGATTCTTGGTTAGGGTTAGGTTTGTTATTTTGGGTTCTAAAGAAAAAATAAAAGAGATGGGTTTGTTTGTTTCAATTGATACGGTGCCGTGTTCGAGGTTTCTCGGAATTTTAGAAATTTTGGAGGAAAAAATTAGGGTGTTCAGAAAAATTATCTTGTGTAATATTTACATTTTACTCTGCATGATACATTAAAATTAAATAATATGGATATGTGAGTTTAAAAAATTTAAGAAATTAATATCATAAATTGAATAAAGGTTAAGATTTTTAAAATTTGATCAATGGGACCCAACTTGAATATTCTATACTTATTTTTTATAAATATTTAATAGGTTATGGATTAAATATTTATTTTTTTTATTTAAAAATATTTCAGCTTCAAAGTTTTTTTAATGAATTTTTTATTAAATTTTTTTCATGTAACCAAAAAAATCTTCTTTCTTTGATGGAAATGAAGAAAGGTATCTAAATTTTAATAATTTTTCAAGGTATGAAAAATAAATTTAATATTTGGATTATCATTCTTTCATGGTGCCTATAATTCATGCTAAGCTAAAATTATGGATATATATAATATCTACAAAAACTTTAATCTAGCCCAATATATGCATTTCACTATGGTCCAAACAAAATTTAAACAAGTTAGATTTATAATTCATAAGATATCACAAGTTGAGTTCGAGTTTGATACAATTATGAGTTGAAACTTAACCCAATTATTCGTCTAACACCTTGAAAAAAAAAAGGGTTCACTCATATTTTTGTTCCATTGTTAGCTTAGTTGTTCATTCAATACTTTATTTTTTATATAAATGTGAATATTTATATGAAAAATTTATTCATTAAATAATGCGTTCAATTAAAAGACATTATGTTTTACTGTGAACCAAAACACAATTCATTGTAGATTAAAACAGTAAAATAATTATTTTGGCTTTCTTAGTTAAGGATAATATGGTTTTTTCTACATAATTTATTAGTCATATCAGATTAATTGGGACAAATTGAATTTTTTTCACATTTTTTTAGCATAGTAAAGTAACTTAATTACTTTTAAAAGCAAAAAAGATATGACACGTGCTTCTAAGAGCTTTTTTTGTATTTTTCTTTAAAGCACAATGAAATTATTGAATTATTTTTAAAATAAAAAAAATATTAAGTTGACGTCTAGGAGTTGTTTTGAATTTTTAACTTGGTTTTTGACCAAGAGTAATTTAATATTTAAATAAATATAAAATATTATTTAAAAAAAAAATAGCTGACACATGATGGAAGACGTCTGCATCATTTAGGTGTCATATAGAGTGTCGTTTAACGACCAAGTAGAGGCTTATGAGGAAGCATTTAAATCGTCTCGATGACCCCTTAATCCCCTAGCAATACATGTGGGCAATGGACATTTGGTTTGGTGCTAATGGTTTTTTCTTTCTTTTCTATCTTCTTTTTTATTTCTTTTTTTTTATTTGTTTTTCTTTCTCTCCTCCTCGATTTTTATACATAACCCTTTAATTTTTCTAAGTAACCATTGAGTTTGTTTTTTCTAAAGATTTGGTTACTATTTGTTTTATTTGAAATAATTTATAAAATTAGATTTTTTTTTCAATTTCACCCTCCATTTATTGTTTTTCATTTATATGTTTGGTATCCATTCTTTTGATTGCTATTTACTTTCTATAATTTTTAAATTTGATTTTTTTATTATTTTATCCTCTTTTAGTTTTTCCTGTAAGATTTGATTCACATTTTTTTCACTATTTCTTCTTCTTCTTCTTCTTCTTCTTCTTCTTTTAACTTTAGCCAACTTTTTAAACTGATTTTTTTTTTTTCAAATTAGTTGGAAATTAAGTTTATCTATTGAGTTTGTGTCACGGGTTGTATATTTTAGAGATTAGCCTAAGATTAGGTAGTTTGCCTTTTTTCTTTTCTTTAAATTCATGTTTTTTTAATTTTATCATTTAATATTTATTCAATTGGTGAATAGAATCCATTATTTTTTCATCTTTTTCTAAACTTATATTTTTTTAATTTCATCATTTATTATTTATATTATTAGTGATTAGGCTCTGTTTTTTTTTTTTTTTTCTGTTTTCTATAAGATTTTTTTATGAATGTTCAAATTGATCCCGTTATTTTTAGTCTTTGTATTTGCCCTTTTTTGTTGGATTTATATTGATAATTTTTTTAAGTTGATATTTTTTTTCAATTTTATCCTTTAACATTATATCAGTTAGGAATCAATATTTTATGTTAGTTCCATCCTTCAGTGTTGAGGATTTTTTATATTGGGCTTTGCGATTTTCTTTCTATTTGTTTCTTCTAATCCCATCACTAAGACCATAAGTTTGGCTAGTTTGTTTGACTTTTTTATGGTAATTTTTTTTTTATCTTTTATGCCCCATCCTTCTATATTAGGTTGTTTTAAAATTGAGTTTCATAATGTTTTTTAATTTTATTTTTATCTAGCATATCTCATTCACATGATTCAAGTCATAGAGTTTAGTTGACTTGATTAGCTTGCTTTGTGTTTTTTTTTTTCCTTTAAATTTTATCATTCTACATTGAATTTGTTTGGAGTTGGACTTTGTTTTTTTTTTTTTTTGTATTTTTCTATCGGCTTATATCGGTTTCATAACTTGACTTGTATATTTGACATTCCTGCTTGAGTTGGCGTAAATCATTTTTTTTCTTCAACCTTTGATTGGTTGAATCTTAGTTTTGTTTTATTTTTCATTTCTTTAACCATTCTTTTTTTTTTTTAGGTTACCATGAAATTTTTTTTTTTATCATGAATAATCATTTAATAAAATAAAATATTTATTTTTAAAAATAAATTTATTAAACAAGACTGAATATATGATTCTTGTTGTGAGATCAAATATATTAATTTTAGCTTTTTTATATATATAAAATATGGACTTAATTAATTAGATACACATATAAGCATTTCAATTGATGATTAAAAAAAATTATATTGAAAAAATATATATATATTTAATTTTTTACTAAAAACAATTTATGGAACCCACAACAAAATATGTATCAAATAATTATTCTTTACTATAGTGATTAGATTAATCCCTCATCACTGCAAATATCAAGCTTGACTTTCCCTTTTTTTTACATGACAACTAATGTATGTGTTTGGTATTGTGGTAGTTTTTATGATTGTGATTTGAAAAAAATTATTTTATAAAAAACACTTTTAGTTGAGGTTGGTTTGGTATTTATATATGTTTGGTTAAAACTATGATTAAAATTGAGGTTGAATAAACAGTAGTTCAATGTGTTTGATTAAGAATGCCTTTTTAAATTGAGGTTATATATATATATATTGTAGATTTAACTACTCTCATTACATCATGAAATAAATAATACTTTATATAGAATATTTTTTATTGTTCCATTAAACTATCTACAATTCCATTACGGATAAAATTCATCCAACAAGAACTACAGTTTCTATGATTTTTTGAGTGTGCAATAAAATTAGATAAAATATTATCAGGAATAAAATTGAGATTATAGTGCGAGTGAATTTAATTCACTCTACACTAGTTTTTTTTGGGGGAAATATATTGTTCACATGACAGTGCGAATGAATTTAATTCACTCTAAACTAGTTTTTTTTAAAAAAAATATTGTTCACGTGAACATGAATAGTGCCAGTGTAGTGAATTTATAATTCACTGCATTGTTTTTTTGAAAAGAAAAAAAATACTATTTACTTAAAAAAATGAGAAGTGCATAGTAGAAAAAGAAAAGTAGCCGAGAGCTGCTTTGATTTTACTTGTGTTTTAAACGCAAAATATATCGAGTCCCATCAGGAATAAATTGTGTTTTTAACTTTACCAAATAATTTTTTGGTTGTGGTTGTTTCAAACGCAGAAGCAGCCAAGCAAACAAACAGACATACAAAAAAAAAAAAAAATGTGTCTTTGACTTTTTTCTATTTGTCTTAATTCCATATGATTTTTTTTATCACTATTTATTTATGAGAAAATGTGTCTTGTTATCAAAAGAATCAACTATGTGATAACCATATACTAGGTGGTTCAATGGTAAAAGTTGAGATCAAAGGGTTTGTTTTTCCTGTGGTCTCAAATTTGAGTCATGTGGTTGCTAATATGATGATTACTAGGGGCTTATATGATCGTTAATTTCAGGGCTTGTGAGATTAGTCGAGATACGGGCAAACTGATCTGGACATCCACGTTAATTAAAAAAAAAAAATTATGATGGTACCAAAGCCTATTTTAAATAACATATACAACAACTTCATTGCTTGAAAATTCAAACATAATTGTATTATAATATGAACAATGCTAAATTTATTAATTAAATAACCTTGCTTGTATTATAATATGGATAATTCTAAATATTAAGAAAATATGATATATTTTTTTAATAATACATCTAGATCGTACTCATTGAATCATGATCTTAAAAGTCCCATTAGTCCAAAAAAAAAAATCATATATATTCTTAATTTTTTTTCTTGTCATATTTTCAAAATTTACATTACCTATTATAATTCTTCAAATGGAAAGTATTTAAAGGCTGAATACTTAAAAGTTTAAAACCTAAAAAATCTAATATTCTTCCTTGAACAAAAAAAGAAGAAAATCCTTACCTTGACTTTCTTTAAAATTAATAATTAAGAAGGAAATGGAAATCTTTCAACTTTTTCTTGATAAGAAAAAAATCCAAAAAAACAAAAACAGTAATATTCATTATTTTTCTAATATAAAATTCACAGACACTAATCTCTCCCACCAAAAATTATAATTATAATTTTCCCGATGACTTAACTGCCTGTAGGCAGTTGAAGTAAACTACCTTTCCAACTCTCCCCTGTTTATCACTCCAAGGACATCCTCTCTCTCTTACAACCACCATGCCTAGCCACCACAACAACCACCTCACCGCTTCCCTCCGCTCCTCCACCACCATCTCCACACAATCCTTCACGTCAAGACTAATCCTCCTCCTGACACTCCTCCCTCTCTCTCTTGCAGCCTTAGCTTTCATCCTCCAATGGAAAGGGAATTCTGACTTCATGATGGACCCCATAACTGCCAATTCTCGTTGGGCCCCACAAGGGTCTCACATTCAGAACCATGAGATCTTCCCTGGCATGGAGTCGTCAGTTTTATCGCCTAAAGCTCACAAATCATCTGATTGTTCTAGTCTTGGACGTGGTGGGGCACCTTCTTTTCCCTATTTTCGGGATTGGAAGTTTGATTTTCAAGATGATTTGAGGCCTAAGGTTTGTTTTTGATTTTTTTTTGTTTCCGGGTTGGTTTGGTTTTTGCTGAATTTTAATTGGTTTTTTGTTGAAATTTGATTGGTTTTGAGTTTTGTGTTTAGGGTCATGTTGGCTTGTGGGCCTGGGTTTTGGGTTGATTGAATTACGGTGGCTTCTGTGAGTTTTTGCTGTTAATTATGGATAATTAATGATTAACTATATGGTTTTTATATTTTCTCTTAGCACTTGTGTTTTGGCTGATCCTGGTTTGCAAGATAATTGGGAGATGAAACTGAGTGATTTACTCTTCTTGTTTGCATGCTAGTATTAATATTCTCTGTCTTTTCTTTTCAGGAACTGAATTTTGTGATAAGTGATAGGATTTGTTTCATGGTTATTTTATGAGTAAAATTATCTGTGATCTGTTTGCTACTTTGGTTGACGAGAGAAGGAAATGAGGGAAAGCTTTGAGCTTTGACGATGTTGATGCTATTTTGATTTTGAGAATGAAAGACTTGATGAAGTGTGGCAATTGGCTGTAAGTTGAATGTTTTTATCTGACATTTTGTAGGCTTGATAATCAATGTGCAGATATGTATCACAACGAGTACTTCAGCTGATTTAGATCAGATTCTACCATGGATGTTTTATCATAAGGTTATGGGGGTGATGACCTTTTTTCTTTTTTTGGAAGGGAAGGCCGCGTCTCCTAAGGTGTCTAAAGTTTTGGAATCAATTCCTGTGAGTTAACATAACTTTTGCTGTTGCTAATTTATTTTTGTTTGTTTGTTTGTTTTCTTGTCATATTGGAGCTTCTCCTGTTTTTTGTTCTGAATCTTTTGGTATGAACTATTTGTTGATTTCCCAGGGAGTAAAATTGATTTATAGAACAAAAGAGCTCGAGGAGCAACAGGCTAAAAGGTCAGCTAGTTTTCATAAGATGATGTTTCATTCATTTCTGTTTCATTTTGAAGCAAAACAGGGAGTAATTTTCCTCGTCTTTTTTCCATCTAGCACCCATTTTTAGGCTTTTAGCAGAAGTTTAGTTGGAAATGTTTGGAGGATGAATACAGTTAGAAAACGACTTAAGATCTTTATTTCATTGTCATCGAAAAGTGAGCAAAAGAAAAGGGTTTCACTTTGGCTTAAAGCTATAATGTTGATGATTCTCTTTCTACATCTTTGTTAGTGTTTAGTCTGTTTGAAAATGCAATTTCTTGACGTATTCAAACTTAATCATCTTGAAAATTTTCCATGTGATTTCTATTTTCTGCCTCATTTAGGGTGTATGTTTAACTTCATTGTTTATATGCTCCTCTTTACTTGATCAGTCGGATATGGAATGAGACATGGCTGTCCAATTTCTTTTACAAACCATGCAACTATGAGCTTTTTGTGAAGCAGTCTCTCAACATGGAAATGGCAATTGTCATGGAAAGGGTATGCATTATGCAACACTATTTACTCATCTATAGAAGTACAATTCCTATTTCCAGTAACAACAAATCATTTTTAACACAGTTCTCACAAACAACAAAATTTTAGGATGCAGGCATGGATTGGATACTTCATCTTGACACTGATGAACTGATTCACCCTGCTGGTGCCCGTGAATATTCTTTGAGGCAGTTGCTTCTTGATGTTCCTGGAAATGTGGATACGGTTGTATTTCCAAATTATGTGAGTCACGCTGTGTGGAATGTAATGTTTGTGATAATGCCGATTAGGGGATTTATAAATGTAAAAGTGTCAGTCCTGTTAATACTTCTCAACTATTTTATTTTTAAATTATGTTGATGTTTTATTTGTCAGGAGAGCAGTGTTGAACGAGATGATATTGAGGATCCTTTTGGCGAGGTAAATCTCTCTAACTTCCTGTTGAGGTTCAGCAGTTTGACTGGAACATGATGAATTTCATGAATGCAGTATTTGGTACTCTGGTTTTGTTAAATTCTATGCGCTTGAAAGTCTTATGTATTTGATCGTTATACATGGTTAAAGTTAGAAGTACTTCTGTTTTGGGTTTAAGTTCAATTTGATGCTTTTGACATGTGAGAGATATTGCTTCTAATGATGTAAACTTCAGAGATAGAAAGGGAATATATGATTGTAGATGACTTCTATTTTCTAAGAAATTTTGAAATAATGACGTGCCCTGTGTTGTTCTAGCTTCTAACAATAAGTTGCTGGATTTAGTTTTCTTGCAATGCTTTGTATTGTCAATGTTTGCATTTATTTAAAGATAAAGGCATGATGTATTCCATAAATTCATGTATCTATCCTAACAGGTGTCGATGTTCAAGAGGAATTATGACCATCTCCCAAAGGATACGTACTTCGGAATGTACAAGGAATCTACTCGTGGCAATCAAAACTATTTCTTAACTTATGGAAATGGGAAATCAGCTGCTCGAGTTCAAGATCACCTACGTCCTAATGGCGCGCACAGATGGCACAATTATATGAAAACCCCAAAGTATGTTAACTGGATAATTTTATATGGATTCTTAAAATGAAAACAACAATATAATCCTGTTCATGAAACCAGAGGGCTTGATAGTTGATACATTTATAATTCACACATGTGCACAAACACTGGCAAGCGTGTTTATATGCTTGGCATATACTCTTCCTTTTCTGGGCCACTTGTGTATTTGCATGTATAGATAGATGTTAGTAATTTGTGAGCAATAGAAGTATTTTTAAATGTCTTACATCCCCCTTTTGTTTCTTGGTTTGCAACTTATGCTAATGTTATTTCCTTCGATCTGAGCTCTTGAATTTTTTTTTATTATGGCACTGCTATTCCTTAATTGATAATTTATAGTGGCATGAGCAGAACTTTTGCTTTCTAACAAACACTCATTTGTTCTATGAATTTATCAGCGAGGTGAAATTGGAAGAGGCTGCTGTTCTACATTACACGTATTCCAAATTTTCTGATTTGACTTCTAGACGTGATCGGTGTGGCTGCAAGCCTACTACGGAGGATGTCAAAAGATGCTTTATGTTGGATTTTGACAGATCTGTGAGTTTAGATCTTTCTCTTAGTACTTTTCTTGTTTGCTCATTTCTGCTACTGCCTTTTCATGACAGGTAGCAGTAAGAATATGATTATAAAAATTACTGTCTCCAATTTGAGCAAAGGGAATCGAACTAGATTAGTTTTTTCATTTAGAGCATGGCGTTTTTTTTATTTAACTTTGAGGAATCTAGTTTCAAAGGAGAAACCATTTTGGACTTGGACCTATGGAATCTGCCGGGATGATTTTGTTCTGGACTGTCCTTTCACTTTTTGTTTCAAAACAGTAAGTGAATATTATTGAGAAATTTCTGAGGGGTTGCATTTCTTTGCCATACATCACTATGTGTGTGGTGGTAGGGTAGCATACAGATTACAGGGACACGACATAAAATGGCTGACAAAGTAATATGTTTTTGGTAATGGTGATGCCAGGCAGCTACTTCATTCTTTATGCCATACAATAACATTGACTGGCCAAGTTGGATTGATGTCAAGTAATGACGTTTGATAATGGTGATGTGATGAGAGCTACCTCTTGTTCGTTGTTTATTTCATATAAAGTAGTGATTGGGAGGCCAGGTTGCATTTATCCAAGACCCAATACTGGGTGGTGGCCACTATGCATAGCTGACTAATAATGATATTCTGGAGAAGAAGGGTTTCCCTGCTCCATTCTGTAGATAAAGGAGGCATGTAGTTTATGGCTTACGATGTCATTGCACAGTGCAAAAACTGAAAGCCAGTCTGTTTCCAAGAAACAAGATCTGAGTTCTTTAATCAAGAGTTTGTATCATAGTACCATTTCACAGAGGGAATGCTGATCGTGTGGGTGTTTTTTATTTTATGGATTTTTTTCATAACTATTGATTCTTATTTGAACCTGGGAGGTAAAACCTGGATAACTGCTTCTTAGCTAGGGTTTTGGTATTGAGAATCTTCTATGAACAAGAGAGACTTCAGTTTGTTTCAATTCTCCCATGCCTCAATTCGATAGCAGAATAGAAGGGCTTAAGTTTATTACTAGAACATTGTTTTCGAGCAATTTCATTTGTTTTGGGGTCCATTTTCCTACAAATCTTCATTCTTAGCAAGCAAATGTTATTGCAGGCCTTCATAATTGCATCAACTGCAACCGAGGAGGAAATGCTGAACTGGTAAGAAACTTCCATTTCTTATTCCTTAGTTGCATTTGCACGTTTCTGGAAACATGACAACACATTGATGGTGTTTTATTCTGTTTTAGGTACCGTGAACATGTCGTATGGGGTGACAAAGAATTGAGATTGAAACTCCTGAGGAAGGGCATTTTAACTCGCATATATTCTCCCATGGTAAGCTAGACTAAGACACATCTGCAGAATAAAACGAAAGACAACCAAATATACTTCTCTTTTTTCAACCCGTTCATCTCTTAATAACCAAAACATAGAAATAAGTAGGAAGGAGAAAGCATTTGGATTACATGGTAATTTGTCTTCTCGATCCTGACATACGAGGGCTTACTCAATAAAGGCTTAGCAGCTTCTTTTCTTCATGGAACTGATAGCTAATTGCTTACTGCTAAAAGAAAGAACAGATCAAAAGGATTTCATAGGTTAAGAATTAAGATGGAGGAAATGGTGATTTACAATCTGGGAAAATAAATTGATGTGTGCAATCAATTAGCTGATCCTTTTCATCTGGGGGAAAAGATGTGCTCGCGCATCAACTGTCCTAGCCATTTTCTTTATCGGCAAATGCATGCTTGTATATTTCAGGTCATAATTCAGGGCTTAAGGGGGTCAGGCGTCTTCAGCTCTGTTATTGAATCCGCTCCGACAACACTTTCAAGGGACAAGTTTTTAGCATCTGTGGATAGTAGTAACTCATCAAGAGCAGTTGCCTCTGAATCAATGCTTTCAAGAAAGACCAACAAAAGCAGAGAGAATCAGGCAACAGCTAGGAAGGTTTTGGGTTTAGAAACTGCTGCAGCATCTCATGAAGCTGCTGTTCCACCACTTTCTCCTCCAGGGTTGCTTGTGGAAGCATGATCCATATTCCTGGCGTGATTGCTGCTTCTTCTCATTTCTGTTTTAACAGTGGGTTTTCCTGAAGGGAAGAATCAGGAGAGAAAAGAAAGATCAAGCAGGCTTCTCATCGCCGTGTATGTGGTCAGTTACAACTGGTTCTTCCCGATCATGATCCAAGCGCCTCTGTACATTCAACTTTAGGAAGAGGATTCTTGTCCATTTTGTGTGCGTGGCCACCTTATTTTTCAAATAGAAAACTTTACCTGCCATTCTCATGTATAGAAACCAGTCTTGACAGTAGAGAAAGGTTATTATTTGTCGTTGGCAGTTCATTACCTGCCTTTATTTTCTCAAATTTTCCTAGGAGGAAACTTGAAATAATAATCACAATAATAAAAGAAAAAGTATTTGCCTTGACATGTCAATCTCTAGGTATAAAACTTATATCGATTCGACGACTTGACTTGAGATCCAATTGATTTGGATTTTAGAATAGTTCGAGTTAAAAAAAAAATAGAGAATAATTAACTCAATTTGAGCCAATCAAAAACTCGAGTCGACCTACTATTTATTTAAAAATTATAAATTTTTTGCGGAAAAACAATAATGTTTTGATAATTTTTTGAATTTTATTTTGTTGGCCTTTCCTACCCACCTCAATTGGAATTTAAAAATATGTTTCAACCTAGAGGTATAGGTATTTTATGTCATGGATTACAAATATTATTTTTCTCTTACCAAACACTTATTTTATGACATTTTTAATTACTTCAAAAAATAATTTAAAATAATGATATTTCAAAAAAAATTAATTATTTTTTTCTTGAAATAATGATAATCATTTAAAATAGCTATTTAAAAAACTATTTTATCTTATACATGGAAGTGTAGCCTGTTTGGGGGTGTGGTTTTGGTTGCCTTTAAAAGTGCTTTCACTCAGAAATGTATCAAAATAATATATTTTTTATTTTTTAAAAATTATTTTTGATATCAGCACATCAAAATTATCTAAAAACATCAAAAAAATAATATTAATTTGATGTAAAAAAATAAAATAAAAATTAAATTTTTTAAAATATGTTTTTAAAACATAAAAATAAATATGATTGAATTTGTTCATATGTCATAAACATCATACCTTCTTGTAAAAATTCTTGTATCTTAACATTCTTCATTGCCTTATTCTTTTAGATCAATTATCTAATATCAACCTAAAAATCTTTTCTTTTATGGTAAAGTATTTTTTGTTTAATTTATCTCCAATATCCCAAATCATTTACAACATGATGAAAACACAATAAAAATATATAAAATTTGAGATTTGAATGCATAAATCATATGTACACTTTCATATGTACACAATCATAATTTTTTAGGACCTACTATATATTTTGGCACTTGCAAAACAAAAAATCTAGTGAAAAAACATAAATTCAAGTCATTGAGTTGACCGGGTTAAAAAAACTTGATTGATTTATAAAAGTAAAAAAAAGAATGAGATTTGGGTCATTGGACCGATTGCATTTGATGAAAAAAATAAATAAATAAAAAGGCAACAACACAAACAAACTGAAAAATTGGGTTATTTTCAAAATTATAGGTAAATATTAAGAAAAGAGGGAAAAAAAACTCATGTCAAACCAGATTAATCCACCAAATTCACTATTCGAGATATAAGATCGGAGTAACTCTAAAACAAGAAAATGAAAAATATAATAAATGATGATTTGGAATTAATCAAACATTGAAGAATCAAACTAAAATAAAATAATTAAAAGAAGGGTTTAAGAAAATGATGAAGCTGACATGAAATAATTCTCCAAACTTGTGACCTGGTTTATCAGAACATGATTATCCCATAGAAAAAAAATTTTAAAAAATAACAACACAAGAATCTCAATAAATTAAATGTTGATAAATAAAATTAAAAAAAATATAAAAATAAAAAAGACTTCCAAAACCCAACTTAATAAAGTGGGTTGACATGTGAATCTTATAACTTCATGCCTAAGCTTGTTGAGTTTTTTCTTCATCTTTTTAATTTTTATGAAATTAATACTAGTTTTTACTTTTTAGTTGAATAAAAAATCAAGCGATTAGCTAGGAGAAAATTATATCAAAACCTGTTGGTTTTTTTTTTTTGCCATTATTTTTTTTATCAAAATAATGTTTTTTTACTTCCTGTACAATAAAAAATCCAATTGATCCTGGTAAACTCGGTCATTCAACCCCACCCATAACTCGGGACATGACGGGGGTCGACTTCTATGCCAGGTTTTAAAAGTATGATAAAAAAAAAGCACCAAATGTGATATGGAAATACAATGAAATTAAACAATAAGGGATGAAATTGCCAAAAAAATTTAATCTAGAAGATAACTCAAAATAAAAAGAATTGTAATAATAAGAATGAGGATGACATTCACATAAAAAAAAGGAATTAAAATCAAATGATTAGGTATGAAATCAAAAAATAAAATCCAATTAGAAAAAAATTAAAAGCAAAATAAATAAGAATCAAAAGAATGATTATAAAATTTGATAAAAAATATAAAAATCAAATGCCAATAGATGAAATTGAAAACAAATAAATCAAATTCAATACAATTAAAAGATTAAGAATCACTTTGTAATTTTACAAGGCTAGCACATCTTTTAAGGTAGGGGAGAGAGAAAAGAAAGGGGAAAATTATCACCAAAGCTTCGTTGTGTCTTGACAGCTGACATGTGCTAGCTCACTATGTAAAGGGTGAAGCGATGCTTTGAACGTTGCTTCGAAAAAGAACCGACAACCATCAAAATAAGTTTTATGTGCCGTCCAAAAAGCATGATTGCCTCCCACTTGTGGTGCATGCCATTTTTTTTTTTTTTTAATGAAAAGATTATAACACCCTTAACACTAATTCATATTTGCAAAAAAACCAATGTAAAAAACAAAACAAAAAGTCCTCTTGACCTTAGGAAAAAAAGTTACCCCTCAAACATTATCAGCCTTGATTTTTTTTAGCAAGGGCGTAATTACACTATGCAATGAAGTGTGAAAATACGATTTTACCCGTGCGTGTTCACTCCTTCGGTTTTTAAAGTGCAAAATCGTTATTGTACAATGAAAGCACAGGGGATTTAGTTTTTTAGACGAAAGGGGTACAAGACCAGATAGATTGGCCGATTGGGGATTTAATAGCAATGACAATTAGCATTGCGTCCCATGCACCATTATCGTATCTTACTCTTTTTTAAGCTATTATATGGGTTGGATTCGTTATGAATCAAATCAACATTTAAACTTGTAATTCTTTCTAAATTGCACTTGCACTGTCAAAGATGAGACCATGCTGCTCCCTACGGCATGTTCAGTCCAACTATGCTATTAGCCAACTGCCATGGCCAGCAGGTACAAATCTCACATATCTCATCCCGTTCTTGGAGAAGATGATCTAGTGTCAGCAATTTTAGGAAACAGATACGAATAATAAAGGAAGCTCGAACACATGATCATATAGGCAAAAATATATTTGATTCCCCTGTTTTCGCTGCAACTGCGAGGCTGTAAGATATGGTGTCGGTGTGTTATTGAATCAGGCTACCAAGTTAATGTCCCGCCTTAAAACGCATCGAAGCCGCGTTCATCTGCCATGTCAATTTTCCTTTACCAAGAACAGTGCGTTAGATAAACAGTTGTGCTGCTCAGCTATGCAAATTCTGAGGCAAATTGATATGGAAGTTGATCGTGAATGCAATGCTCAACAGGATGCTATTCATGCTGTAAGCTACCATCTTTCACACCTTTTCAATCTATCACACTTCCATCCTTGAACTTACGAAAAAAACCATGCTTATATTCGCAATTAAGAAAACAGAAATTCCACAGAGTAACAATTAAATATATACCATTCAACTAAAGCACAGAGTATTTGCTAACTTTAGACAGAACGCAAACCTAGAACTTGGGTTGTGATCATGTTACTACTGTCAGAAGAGGTCTAATTTTTCATTGTTCGTCATCATTGTTGGCGTCCTCATCAAAAGCACCCAGCAGCTCCTGCACATCTCTCTCCTTTATACTTGATTTCTTCACATTGCATCTCTCTCCTTCCCATTTATGAACAAGCCACAACATCTCTCTTACCCGATGATTATTTTGCTCATCCTTTTTAATCCAACAAACCAGATTCTGCGGATTCTTAAGCCAGCTCTTGTTCACTTTTGTATTTGAAATCAAAGTAAAAAATCTGGCCATCTGTTCAGATTCCATAAACACCTTCCCTTCTTCTGTTCTATGCCGCACCTTACGTTTCAAACCATGCCTCTCTATTCCAGTACTCAAAATCACCACACTACTCAGCGTTTTAGGCCGATGACTTAATATTACAAGAAAAAAGGACATCATCAGAGGATTCTTGACCTTTTCCATATCGAACCAGTCTCGTTTATGGGATAACATCCCCTTATTATCACTTGACAATGGTCCAACTTCAATAGCCGTACACAGATGAGTGTGCATTTTATCGTTCATATCCTCTGCCTTCAGCTTGTACTTGAATGCATGTCCGCGATGCACTCCATAACAAGTGAGTAGTGAAGGGCAAAGGCAGAGCTTGATTTTAAGAGATTTCATATAAGCAAACACTTTCATAATGGCAGGGATAGCTGATAGCGGAATGTGGTAATGTGATTTCCAGCAAGGGAGATACTCGCCTGCCTCTCCTGGATATGAGAATCTAAGAGAGACTGCATCCACTTTGGAGACAAGGGATTGCAAGTGCTTGCACACTAAACAGCAACGAAGAAGGGTTTTGGGGTCTCTAGTTTTCTTCAAGATGGTTATGATCAATTCATCCGGTAACTGGATGAATCTGTCCGAGGCATCCGAAATACGGCGTTTCTTTGTCAATTTGGATGCCGACATATCTCTTCAGAAGATGGGACTCAAAAGGTTTCTACTAAAATTAAAGATGATACTGTTTTAATCAAAACTAAATATGGTTGGCAAGGCTTCAATAACCTCTCCTGCAAAACAAATTCCAGGCTCAAACAATGAACATCAGAGCAATAATGACTGTTTATTCTACAGCATTAATCATATTCAAGATCTACACATTAATACTCCATTAACTATCTGAATTACTTTCCAAATTAAGAGAAGAGACTAAGCTCAATTGACAGACCTCACCAATCAACAAAAAAAGAAAAGACTGAAAATTTGAAACCCTAAGATGAACTCAAAATGAATACCCTAACCTGAGATAGAGAGTGAAAGTTGAAAAGGTGCTGCCTTTACCTCGAAGGATGATGATACATCGATCTCACCTCTTCTGGGGTTCCTAGAGAATCAAAACTCGAGAGATGGAGTGATCAATCTGTCTGTGAACTCGAAGATTAGGGTTTCGAGGGTAGAGAAAAGTTTGGAGCAGAGAGTGACCACAAAACTAGACACAAAAAAAGGGGATGTCTTGAAGAAAAACATCTACACCTCTTTCAAAACCCGGTCCGATCAAGCTGGATTTAAAAAAAATAAGAAAAGAAAAAAACCTAGGTGATCTGGTCAAGAATTCGGGTTGACTTTGTAAGATATGATAAAAAACTTAATTACAATTATTTACTTTTAACAAAAATAAAGTTATTTTTATTTATAAAAACAAATTATAATTAACCTCGAATAAATTGATGATGAAGTCAAAATTCATAACCTAGATTTTGAGTTAAATCAATTACCAATCAAGTTTATTCTTTATAAAAATAATATATTTTTTTTAAAATAAAATTTGATATTAATCCTATTGGATTTTGATCAGAATTATTTTGATTAATTAATCACTAAAAACTAATGATTAAGTAAATTAGCTTGTTAAGCAGTGCAAATTATTTTTTAATTTTTTTTAAAAATACATAAAAATAATTAATTTTTAAATTTTTTATATTAATACATTAAAAACATTATAAAATATTAAAATAATATCAATTCAATAATTTTTCTAATCAAATATGCTTTTAAAATATATCCAAACCCAATTTTAAATACAAAAAATAAAAATAAAATAAAAAATAAAAATAAAACTAAAACGGTGCTAAATTAATATCCATTTCAATTCAATTTAACAAAACTAATTCATTAGTCTTTGTAGTTTTTGAAGTTATATGTTTAGTCCTTAAGTTTCCAATATATTTATAACTTAGTCCTAAACTAAAAAAAAAAGCAATACTGGTCAGTTAAGAGTAAAATTTTAAAGGACTAGCAAAAAAAAAAAGAAAACATTGTGCGAATTTACAATGAATTTTTTTTATTGATGCATATTAAAACCAAAAAATATTTTAGTGTTGAAGAATTGTTTTTATTATTATGTAAGAATTTTATTCATAAAAAAAGGAGGTACGTAAAAAAGCTTATCTTAATATTGGGTATTGGAATATAATTATTAAACTTAATGATAAATTTATTCAATAAATTTACGATTTGGCGCATGATTGACTAACAAACCGGATAATTTAATTAAGTTTGGTTAAGTTAAAATTAAAAAATATTTATTTTTTAAAAAATATATTTTTACACAAAAATAATAGAAACAAATTAATTCAATAACAAATAAATTACTCCGATGATTTAATGATTCAAATAGCATAGGAGGACAGACATCTACAAGATGCTAGATCCAGGATTTCTCGGCTGGGTTGATCTCCGGCGTCAGGTCGCCAATCGGACGGTGAGCAAATTCAACAAGTGGGTTAGTGACACGTGTTGCTACTTGAAGCCAAGCTCTGGGCTTGTGTTAAAGGGCTAGAATTTGCTGTATTTGTGGACTATTATAGGTTTTTTTTCCGGCCCAAATAGGCCCATTTATTTTCTTCTTACCAATCTCCATCCGTCCAACATCTAAGAAGTAAGAACACCTGGAAGTGCTATAACAATAACACAAGTAAACTGCCAAACAAACCTTGAAATTTACAAAAAATGCCACCCCAACCGCCACCTCCGCCACCGTCAAAACCACTTAAACCCTACTTCTTCTACGGCCACCGTAAACCCTCACAAAACCGCCCTGTAGTCCGCGGTGGCCTCTTCACAAACCGTCAAACCGTCAAACCACAACCTCCAAAAAACCCCATCACCCCTTTCAAGCCATTCGATCTCCACAAATGGGACCCACAGAAAAACCTTTCCCACCAGCCACAACCTTCCAAACCTCAATCTCCACGATCACGACACTCCCTCGCCCTCTCCCAACGCCTCTCCCCCATTGCCAGATTCATCCTCGACGCATTCCGCAAGAACCGGAACCAGTGGGGCCCAGAAGTGGTGACAGAGCTCTGCAAACTCCGGAGGGTGACACCGGACCTGGTTGCCGAAGTGCTGAAGGTCGAAAACAACCCTCAGTTAGCGACAAAGTTCTTTCACTGGGCAGGTAAACAGAAAGGGTTTAAGCATACTTTTGCTAGTTATAATGCTTTTGCTTATAATTTGAACAGGAGCAATCTTTTTAGAGCTGCTGATCAGTTGCCTGAATTAATGGAAGCACAAGGGAAGCCACCGACG
Source organism: Populus tomentosa (assembly GCA_018804465.1). NCBI lineage: Eukaryota > Viridiplantae > Streptophyta > Magnoliopsida > Malpighiales > Salicaceae > Populus > Populus tomentosa. The sequence continues at coordinate 18,767,844 of CM031973.1, forward strand.
GAAAAACAGTTTGAAATTTTGACTAGAATGCATTCGGATGCGAATAGGGGACTTAGAGTTTACTACGTGTATCAAAAGATGGTGAAATTTGGGGTTAAACCGCGTGTTTTTTTGTATAATAGGATAATGGATTCATTGATTAAGACGGGGCATTTGGATTTGGCATTATCGGTTTATGAGGATTTAAGGAGGGATGGACTGGTGGAAGAGAGTGTTACTTATATGATTTTGATAAAAGGGTTGTGTAAGGCAGGGAGGATAGAGGAAATGCTGGAGGTTTTAGGGAGAATGAGGGAAAATTTGTGCAAACCGGATGTTTTTGCATATACAGCAATGGTTAGAGCGTTGGCGGGAGAAGGGAATTTGGATGCTTGTTTGATGGTTTGGGAGGAGATGAAGAGGGATGGGGTGGAGCCGGATGTGATGGCATATGTGACTTTGGTTATGGCGCTGTGTAAAGGAGGGAGGGTGGATAAAGGGTATGAGGTGTTTAAGGAGATGAAGGAGAGGAGGATATTGATCGATAGAGGAATTTATGGGATTTTGGTTGAGGCATTCGTGGCGGATGGAAAGATTGGGTTGGCTTGTGATTTATTGAAGGATTTAGTGGATTCAGGGTATAGGGCTGATCTGCGAATTTATAATTCACTCATTGAAGGTTTTTGTAATGTTAAGAGGGTTGATAAGGCTCATAAGCTTTTTCAGGTTACAGTTCAGGAGGGTCTTGAACGGGATTTTAACACTGTGAATCCTTTGCTGATGTCTTATGCGGAGATGAAAAAGATGGATGATTTTTGCAAGCTTCTTAAGCAAATGGAGAAGTTGGGATTTTCTGTCTTTGATGATCTCTCCAAATTCTTCTCGTATGTGGTTGGGAAGCCAGAAAGAACTATGATGGCCTTGGAAGTGTTTGAAGACTTGAAAGTAAAAGGTTATAGTAGTGTGCCTATCTACAATATACTTATGGAGGCTCTCCTTACGATTGGAGAGATGAAAAGGGCATTATCACTTTTTGGTGAAATGAAGGACTTAAATAAACCCGACTCAACAACTTATAGCATTGCAATTATATGTTTTGTAGAAGATGGAAACATCCAAGAGGCTTGTGTTAGTCATAACAAAATAGTTGAGATGTTCTGTGTGCCTTCTGTTGCTGCCTATTGCTCTCTTGCTAAAGGGCTTTGTGATAATGGAGAGATTGATGCAGCTATGATGCTTGTTCGTGACTGCTTAGCCAGTGTTGAAAGTGGGCCCATGGAGTTCAAGTACAGTCTCACGATTCTTCATGCATGTAAAACAGGTGGTGCTGAAAAGGTGATCGATGTGCTAAATGAGATGATGCAGGAGGGTTGTACTCCCAATGAAGTTATATATTCTGCTATCATCTCTGGTATGTGCAAGCATGGGACAATTGAAGAGGCAAGAAAGGTGTTTACAGATTTGAGACAGCGTAAAATTTTGACTGAAGCAAAGACAATTGTGTTTGATGAAATATTAATTGAACACATGAAGAAGAAGACAGCTGACTTGGTATTGGCAGGACTAAAGTTCTTTGGTCTAGAGTCAAAGTTGAAAGCAATGGGTAGCACGCTTCTGGGAAGCTGAATAGGTATTTACTTCATCTGTTTGATTGCAACCTAGTATAGCATTTACTAAAAGCACAACAATTTGAGAGAGGGGATTTAATTTTCTGTTCATGTACATGCAAATGTTATTCATGCCTAACATACAGAATAGTTGTTTGCAGTCACACCATTGGAATATGGATCGTGTGTTGCAGGATAAGATTCTGATGCCCATTAGTGTGAGCATCGTGATGAATAAGACTCAGCGGACTGGTGAACCTGGAGTCAAGGTCTCACTTGGACATGCATGCTCTTACAACACTCAATAGGTGGGTTCAAATCTCAAGCATGCCTTCTATTCATCATCAATCAGTCAGGCTGTGAAATGCCTGCAGAGTCGTTCCTTTTTTCTGGCACCAATTCTCTCGACCAAACAGTTCTTGCTCATCCCATTTTCGTTTTATTACCTCATGCATTTATTGTTATGTATAGGAAAAATGTGCAATTTTGTAATTTAAAAGATTAATGTCAAAGAACTTCAAGTCCGGGAGCATTTGATAGTTGCTAGTCAGTAATCTAACTGGTTGGTCAAATGTCTAATTTATCATCTTCTTTATGTTGACGCTTGCCTGTTGATTCCCTGAAGTGTCATTGTAAACTGCATCCAAGTTTGCATTGGACAGGAAATATTACAATGTGATGCTTGAAGGACACTGAGTATTGCTTATGGACAGTATGAAAGAAGAGGGGGCATCGAGTAGTACTTAATATGGTTAATATTCAAGAGTTTTTGATTGATTGATCAATTCCAGGGGTCGATCCTAGAGATTTGTACCAGTATAGATCCAAAAGTATGAATAACATTTCTTTCTTGTGCTGGGTTACTGTCACCATGGAGAGGAATCTGAATTTGGTGTATATTGTTGTGGGACTTGTGATTGCTCCATTTTCGGTCTTAGAAAAGGAGAGGCCACCTCAAAAAGAGCTGAATGGGATAGAGTGGTCTCTGCTCACAGGGAAGCCTCTTTATAGAAGATTCTGTCTGCCTGCTTCTGTTATTTTTCTTGGAAAGGAAAACCTATAGAGGGTTGCTGGTGTGGGTCAAGAACACCATCAGATCAAGGACAATCATCAACTTACTCTTCTTTTCCAAAAGTTCCTATATTTATAAAGGTTCTCAAGGACAAATCATCCAAGTTTTAATTGCTTTTAACACCATTTGTAGCTGATTTGAGGAGTTGCCAAAGTAAAAGGGATGCATATTTGATTGAAGAGTGAAAGAAATTCTTCCACACTGGCTCGGTTGCTTCAGTAGCTTGCGGAGTTCCCTTCTTGCTTTATGATTTCAGATATTCAGGAACACTGAGACAATGAGAAGAAGATTAAGATCTTGTCACTGCAAAATTTGGTGGTTTACTGATTTGATGACTCCCCTTGTTCCTACAGAGGATGCACCGTAAGCATTGGAGTTTGTTTTTATAGTAACATGGAGCAGTGAAGCAGTCATGTATTGTTTAACTTTGTGATTGGAGCTTGTTTATATAGTAATATGGAGCAGTGAAGCAGCCATGTATTGTTCAACTTTGTGAGTGGTAATCTGGTAATGGTAATGGTAATGGATGATGGAGTGCTGAAAGCTTTAAGTATTTTTATGAGGAATTGGAAACTTGGTTGGACGTGGATTTCCTCTTCTCAAATCACTTTCAGCTGTGGTTAAAACAGGGACCCTGCAAAAATCTCATGTTGGACAAGGCAGGAAACACTTGGCTCAATCATGCATTTTGAAGAAAACAAATGCTGAACTACTGTCCGGATTAGTTGCAGAACTCTTAGCTTAAGTTGGTAACCTCTCTTTCTGTGATTTACATGTTTTTTTTATAGACATCAGATGAAAATTTAAGAATTTTATTTCCCTTCCTAGAAGACAAGTCTTCAAAGCTTTTGGTGCAACCTTGTAAACAGGCCTAGGGATATCACTGCACCAACAAATACCGGATATCCTCGTATACCTTTGGTAGTATGAAGAACCAGATTAGAGCTGCTTGTGGTGTCAGGCAGCCTTGCATGAAGATTAGGCAGAAACCTGGTTTTGATGCTCATCAGATGATTAGGTTGTATAGCCTTTCTTCCCAAGTTTCTACGGCTTCAGCAGACACGCTGTTATTATTTGTAAACTATACAATCAACTATGAAAATATATATTATACAAACAACTCTGAATTATTGGTCATTTGGATGGATATGTTTTTGTTTTATCGGATTAATCCCCCCTAACCATGTTAAGTTATTCATAATTTTTTTAGATTAACTCCTATAATTTTTGTCTTTTAATTTTAATACATGAGATCATTTGAGTGCAGAACTTGTAAACTTCAAGCCATTTAAGATGTGATTGTATTATTGACACCTCGAGCTAGTATCATTGTTCGTTTTAAGCACGGTTGCTGGACTCTCTCAGGAGATAGGGCCATGTTTGGTGATTTTGTAAAATTAATCTCTCAAGATTAGGTGTGCATTTTTCCAACTTTATCTCTCACGAAAGTGTTTTTCCAACCCTGACAGTAAAGTTTCATATCTACCTGTTAGAACAACAAATCTTGGCGTGCGTAATTATCCACTAAAGACGACGTGTTCATGGCTTGGCTTGTCGAAATGTTCACCCCAAATGTCCTAATCATAATTAAAGACTCTTCCAAGTGCTAATTTCATGCTCTAGGAAGAGGTCATAACAATTGGATCACTTCATTTACATGCAGCTAGTGCCATCATAAGGCGGAAGAGACTCAAGTTCCTTAACCACTACATGTAGGATCGATGCTCGTTGTTCTTGTCTTAACCAGTTATATACTTGAGAGTTTATTAATAGACCCATTATGAGCGCCATTGAAATCGGACCAAAATCAAGCGAGAATAAAAGGGGAAAATAGTAAATAATCCAAGCATCAAATAACCATCTTAACATTAGAGTTTAAGATCATAGATAATATAATAAAAATGACTTTATATTATGAAAGCTTTGTGAAATTGAAATTTACATTGGCACATTAATTAGTACCATTAAATGAAAAATGACTCTGTGTGTGTGTGTGTGTGTGTGTGTAGAGCCTTTACACATCACATCACAACATAGCATGATCCATATCATTTTGTTGCATCAGGAATCCTAGTAAATTAATTAAAAACTGGTATCAGTTATTAACGCACATTATGGTTCAGCTCATTCTCGCAGGAAAACAGAATAAAATTGAAACACAATGAGCAACCATTAAGAAGTTTCTCTTTGGAGCTTGAAACTTCATCGATCACTTGCATCCAAACTTCGAGACGATGTCTTGAATAATCCAATTTGCCATATACTTATTTGAGTTTTGGCTCGAATGATATACATCCCAGAACATATGCTTTTGAGGGTCTGAACAAGGTGGCTTGCCTTGATCAATGTAGCAACCTTGAGTTATATATTCAAATCCTGCGCAGTAACAAGTGATCAAGTAAAAATGTCAGTTTCTATCCACTTGTATCAATATCTACGCAGTTTTGAAAAGGGATTTCAAATATACTTACCAAATTTCTTGTAATTGTCCATGACAAACTGCATTGCAGTAAAATAATCACCATATATTATAGACACTCCAGGGTATTTCTTTCTCAAATTCTCAAGCTTTGCTTGCAGAAGATCATTGTGATAGTTGAAAAAATCGTTGTACTCCTTCACACAACCATATTTGTCTAGTGTGTTAGATTCTGCGAACTTGCTAACATAGCCTGGTGTACAACCTACTCGGTAGATTCCAGGGACAAGAACTCGAGTGACACCATAATGAATGACTTTCTGTGCAGCCAGAGGTGCAATAACAAATTAATTGAAGAATCAAATATGATCATGTTGGTTTAGTAAAAAATTAGCTAAGAAATTAACGCAATATTGTTACAGATATGGAAATATTCGTTTTACGAGTACGTTGACTTACTTCAATGGCTTTCTTGATGCATTTTACGTTGTCAGATACAAGGCCCATCCTTTTCACCTCCTCAATTGTTTTACTGGCAAAGTGAAATGCCATGTTATAGTCATTTGCTCCAATCTCTCCCATTATAAAGAGAGATGACTTGAGTTTTTCCTTACAATCTGTTGGACATATAAAATAAAAACAATTAATATTAGTTATAATATTAACTGTGACAAGTTTATTTTATGATAATACAAGAATTATTGCTACAGGAGAAAGAAATAACCTTTAGGTTTTCGACAGAATCCTTTTAAGTATCTGTCAAACCATTGAAGTTGTGTGCCAAGAGTATTAACAATAACTCCAGCATCCACCTTCAGTTTAGGCACAAGAACTTTCGCTGGTAAAGTTGAAGCACCAGAAAATGCAAAATTCACTCCATTGTGAGAGTCCGTTTCATTTGTATTCAAATAAGCTTTGATGGATGAAAAACCGGCCGACTTCACTGCAAAATGAAGAAGCATAAACAGTTTAGCGACATAGCTATGTAGTTTAGGTCGATTCTTATTACTATGCTTGAAAAACATGTAATAAAGAAGAATAAAAGTAATAGAAATTGTTTTCTTACCAATGTAGTCAAGCGGTACCAAGGATCTAACAGCTGTGCCGTCAGGAAGGCGACTTTCCGCTATACTAGAATTTATTCTGATTTTGTTTCCTGTGTTTGATAATGAATCACCAATATTATATATCGCATCGAACCCGCAAATCTTAAGTTCTTGTGATTCAAATCCATCAATTGCGCTCGCTTGGGACAAAAGAAGAGCTGCAATGCAGCTTAGAACAACAAGAACATGAGATAGAACAACTTTGGTGGGAGCCATAATGGCTTTAGGAGAGTAATATTTCTTCTTAATGTTTTTCTATGATCTCTCTTTGGGTTTCCAAGTTGAAGAGATTATCTAGACCTATTAGTATATATATATGGCCGTTTCTATGACAGATTTAGCAGACAGAGAGGAACAACTAATGACAATCAATATCCTGAAAGATCTCGAGTCTCCATGTCTATTCTTTTCGCTCATGTGTTGCAATTTGCTGTGTCCAGTTAAATTGCTAATTATAGTGAAATATTCCAGGAAAAATCCTGTCGCAATTTGTTGAAGGACATCTTTTAGTTAAAAGTCAGTTAAATGATTTGGCATGCATATATAGCTAGGTAAGTCCGAGGGAAAGTTTCTAGATACAACCATTATTTTTATTTTTATTTATTTTATGGAAGAGAGAATACTTTTATTAATCAACTGATTTAGCCAATAAAAACAATGCTAAACAGGAGAGAAAAAATAAATATAGATAAGCTAAAAATTTACAAATGAAACATGGCATGTTAGCTCACTAAAAACAGACAAATCAGGCAAATTATAAATCTATAAAAGAGAACTATACAACGCTTTTGATGATAAGCCTCTGATGAGGTGTGTTGGAAGGGAAAAGTTTTTGGGTATATTTATAAAATTTTGATTATAAAATTCAGAAATCGTCAACTAATATTAAAGTTAATAGAAAACATAATAATCTCCAAGATTTAACATGATAAAATTAAGGTATGTGGAGCTTTATTAATTAGTATATTGTTGTGCCTTATTGAATCTTTAATGAGATTCTGCCATCAGTTCAACAACAATATTTGATGCACTCTCTGCCTATAATATACGAGTTAAGTGTAAAACAAATAAAGCACAAGATAGTGCAACGTCTAACAATTCAGTAAAGTTCTAGAAATCCAACTAAAAATCAAACTAGACGATGAAAAATCAAACTAAAAACCATATTTAAATTTGGCATCTATTATAAAAAATCAATTTATTTCTAGCGAGCCAAATTCCCCCACAAAATAACACAGGGCACCTTGCCCACAGTTAATTCCTCAATGCGTGCATCAAAACTATTTGCTAGGTATATAAAAACAGGTGATACATAATTTCAAGATACGCATGCATGCATAGAAACTAAAATATGAAATATAAAACTATATAAAATACTAACTTGCAGTATAGTTTCATATATATCTCCAACAATTTAAAACTGAATATACTTAAAACTAAAGCTTAATTCTTTTATAAGGTCAAAACACAAGATTCAATGAGAATCTTTAAACAACATGTGAAATCCTCATGTGAAGCTTGAATTTCTCTTTAATCCCTAATGACTGCGGCGCCATGCCCTGCCTAGCTTGTTGTAGAAACTGTCTCCAATACATAACTCCTGGTAGCCCCTAATTAAAATAAAACATCAAAGTTCAAAACTACAGGTACATATATATATGAAAATGAAACATCAAAGCGCAAAATTACAATTTTTATCACTTAGCACTTGTAGAGATCAGTGGATTCCAACAAGCCAAGATAAAAAAAAGTTTAATTCTCTTTTTCGTACTGTTAAATGTTAATTTCTATTGAAATTCGGTAAAAAATAATTCAATATTCAATAAAAACAGTTTCTAATTCCGTTGAAGTTACATAATTATATGTTTGTGTGTGTGATGATCATCTCATAGAACAAGAAGTAAAGTGATCGAATCTTACTATTCACTGTTTCTCATCGCCATCGTCGTCTTTGGCAGCCCCCAGTAATTCTTTCACGAACATCTCCGAAACAGTGGGGTTATCAATATACCTTTTTCCCATCACTGTATCTCCTGTATGCAATGATTCCCAATGTTTAACATGCCACAATTCATCTCTAGACCAACCATTATTTATAGAGCTCTTAAGCTGATAAACAGAATTCCGAGCATCCTCCAGCCAACCTTCGACACTTGCGTTTGGTGGCAAATTAGTGAAGTCATCCAACTGTTTTCTGGTCATAAACACCTTCCCATTGTACAAATCCCGCATCTTTCTGGTCATAAACACCTTCTTTCCATAAAAATCCTGCATCTTAACGAAAGAAATCACTATGCTACTCAAAGTTCCAGGACGATGCCGTAATATAACATCAAGACATACGTCACTTGCATATGAAACTGGATGTTGACTCAACATGGGGTTAAAAAACCTATCCATCGCTACTATCATTCTTCTCCGTAAAAACCCAACCTTAACAGCGTAGCAACTGTCGATGCGGATATCATCTCCATAAATCATGGCCTTAATCATCAACAAGTTATCGGCCTGATTTCGTGGGTTCAGAGTTGGAAAAGTGCATAACTTAATCTTGAGAGATTTCACCTCGGCAAACACTTTCATGAGACCAGGAACTTCTGATGGTGGAAGGTGGTTGTGTGATTCCGAGCATGGAAACCCATCGCCGCAGCTTGGATAAGGGAGTACTTTGACAGAGATCGTTTCGGTTTTGGAGACGATGTCTTGCCATTGCTTCGATACAACTGAGCAGAGAACTAGGGTTTTGGTATCTCCGATTTTTTCCACGATTGTGAGGATTATATCCTCTGGTAGTTCGCTGAATTTGTCTTCCAACTCGTCAGAGTTGTGATCTAAGCTCCTGCCGCATTGCTTGGTTTGAATGGATCTTGTCATATTTAGGAGACTATCGAGAATGGAGAAAAAAGCCCCGGAGATATTGATGTATAGGATGTTGCCCTAGCTAGGGTTGAAATTTTTTGTTACTTTCGTTTGCTCATATCAGATAAACATACGGCATATTTATAACTAATAAAAAGATAAAATCTCCAACGTTTTTTTTTCCGTTTATTTTACAAATTCCTATAATCAGGTGGATACATGAGAATTAATCAAAATATTGTATTACCATCATAGTTATTATTCTATACAATAAAAAAAAAGTGGTATTCTAGTTTAAATCAATCTCTGAGCAGATGAGTTATTAATTGAGTCGATTTGTTAGGTTTGACCAAGTTTAATGAATATGTTGGTTATCCGTATTGAACCTTCAATACAAAAGCTTCAATACAAAAGCTTTATATTTATTTACCATTGCTTCTTCTTTGGAGAGATTGATTTAATTTTTTGTCAAAATAAATAAATAAATAATCAAAAGGGATTCATAGTTTGTTCACTGAATATAAAACAGGTAAACACAAATCGTATTGCATGCACCTACCTATCATGTATACGCGGTGAGTTTATCATTCAAAAATAATATTTATCAAATGCTGCATATTATTTTTATCGATAATTTTTTTTTTCATGAATTGGTTTACTATGAAACCGGTTTTAGAGGTGTTTTTTTTGTTAAAATTAAATTGAAATTTTGAAGGAACCAAATTTTATTTATCATCATATGATTTTGAGGAAACAAGTTTGTTATCAACAAATAAAGATCATGAAAAGAATATACAAGAGCCAAATGTTCAAACATTAATACGTAGTTATAATTTTGAAACCCGGCTCGGCGGGTCAATCAGGGACCTGGCCGACCTGGAGTTAGAACCGGCCCGAGTTGAAAAAAATAAAAAAAGAAAAAATTCGGTATGACCCGGCAAGATTCGGTCAAGAACCTGGTTGTAACCCGTTGATTTTTTTTTTTTTAATAAAACAATATTATTTTGATTTTTTTTTTTTTAAATCAAAACCCGAAACTCGAATCTTAGATCGGGTTAGATCTAAAAACTATGCATGTATCAATGGTAAGGTTGGCGGAAGCTCAGCTTGACTTCAAGAGATTTAAGATTTTCAAACACCTTCTTGAAAGGAGATTGCTGATCGGATAATAATCATCATCCTCCATTGTTATGAAGTGTTTGCGGAAGTACTACTTTTGGAGACAAGGGAAGCCCAGTCTTTGCAAACAGCAAAGCGATGAATCTGGTCGTCTCGTAATTTAGAGAAGATTGTGGAGATTAATTAGTTTTTTGAAATTGTCAGGTTGATCATGGCGTTTTGAGTCTTTTTCTACTTAAAAAATGAGAATTACAGAAAAAAAGTTTTCATGTCAACTTTCATGAAGGGAATGGATGGGTTTTTATTAGTAAATTTCACTTGCACAAAATTATTCTTGCTAAAAGGACAGAAATATAGTTTTGAAATTCAATTTAACATTAATTTTGGGTTAGAACCGAATCGAAGTACAAAAAATAAAATAAAATAGTGTGACCCGATAATTCAGTTTCAATTTGTTTATTTTTTTTATTAAAATGATATTATTTTAATTTTTTTTAATTAACTCAATAATTCGGTTAAAATCTAAAATTTGGATCTTGGATCGGGATTATCACCAGAATAGATCTGAAAATAATGACAAAAAGTTTGTTAAGCTGGCCTAATAAGTCCTGAATTTGTTTTTAAGTTATATCTTTTATTTTTGGTTGTTGTCTTTCCTTCATCTCTTGTCTTCTTCCTGTTTGTTCTATCTATTTCTTAAACTTTTAATTCTAGTTTGTCAGATCCTTATTGGCACTAGAACTATCATATTTGTTATATAAATTAGATCGATTATTAAATAAATAAAAAAAGCAATGTGAATTTTGTTGGATATATTGGGCACCGAAGCTCGAAACCCCAAAATTATTTTCTGATATTATCACTAGCTATCAAATTTATCTACCAGTTATTTCATGATAGCATAGAACAATAGAAAAGATGGTGCACTTGTAAAATGTAAAATCACATAAAATTAATTTGTAAAGATGATGGATTACAACATATGAAGGCTGGGTTAGCCTTTTATATCTTCTTTCTTTTCTCCCCCCTTAGGATTTATGAGATGAAATTTAAGACTAATTTAAAGAGTCATCTAAGAATTAGTGGACAAAATAAAATAAAAAAAATTTGAAACGTTACAGTGAGTACTCTCCCCAAGGGTAGCCCTAGTCGTCAATGAGTCCATGGCGTGGCTCTAGTTTTTCTTGTTTGTTTATTTATTTATTTTTTCCAGTCTTTCTTTTCCTTTCAAATAACACGCAACACCTAAAAAAAATTATTATTTTTATCCACAGTAATATGTGTAATATGTGTGAGGATGTAATGATTTTTCATTGAGAATAAGTTTTTTCAATAATTTACCTCATTATTCTGTGATGTAATAAGGATTCCAAACGTCAAATTTATTAAATTCAAGATATTGATCTAAAATAATATAATTTCAAGATATTTCTTATAAAAAACTAAAACAATAATATATATTTTTTAAAAAAATAAATTGAAATTAAGCTTTAATTATTATTTTTTAAAAAAAAAAATTCGGGCTCAGGAGAGGTTTCCGGTGCCAAATCGATCTGCCGGGCATATTTAATAGCACTGAACAAAATGGGATTCCAAGGAAGAAAATGAAAGACAGAAAAATCACATTGGTCCAAACATGAATACTTTTATGGGTAAAGCATCGAAATTAGAGATTTGTCAATTTCTTGCTTGGGCCCACATCTTGATCTGCCAGCCCATATGCATATGGAATATCGAACGACAACTGTCAGGTCGTTTCCATTTTATCAATTCAAGCCACAACTAGCGATGGATCAGATACATCACCCTTTTCACATCTCTTCTTTCTTTCTTTTTTCTTTTTATTGGAAAGTTTATTGGATCTTGAGTGTGAAATATGATTGATCCAGAGATTATTTATACGACTGATATAGTGATTTCTCATTGCATTCCTGTGAAATTAAAAATAATTTTTATTATAGCATATCAAAAAAATTTTAAAAAATAAAATATTTTTTTTTAAAAAAATACTATTTGGGACATGGTTCCAAATAAACCCCAAATACATTGGATTCACCTCACATGAATGTGATAGGAAGGAACAATTCTATAAGGTGCCTTTTGATTATAAAAAGGAAATGTTCATTATGGGAATTAAGGAATCCTATGCTATTTTAATTTCAATATATACTGGTAATAAAAAATCAAAACAAAATTTATTATTTTTAACACCACACTATTAAGATGAAAAGAAACAATGATTAAAAAACAATTTTATCATTAATGATGGTATAAATAATAAAGATGGTGATGGTAGTGGTGATAATAATGATGAGTCAATAATAAGATCATAATAACAATAGTATATTTCAAAACAAACATAATCAAAGTCACCAACATGGGAGGTGGTGGTGAGAAAAAAAGTAATGGAGATGGTGGAAAAGTGTTAGTAATGATGATGATGATGATAAAAAAATGATGTATCGATTATGATGTTGATAGTAATGTTATATATATATATATATATTTTTCAATAACCACCACCAATATATATAATATTTGTGGCAATAGTGGTTAAGATAATGATAGGGTAGAAATAGTTGATATATATAAAAAAACATAATACTATATTATTTTTTAAGAAAAAATCATTATTAATTATCCTTTTTTACATGCATCCTTTATGAAAATGAAACAATGTTTAATTTTAATTTCTCTTATTTTATATAATTTCTTTCAACCAAACACTTATAAAATGATACTAAAACTTTCATTTTTATTACTACAATTTCATTATATGTAACCAAACATCAATTAGTTTTTGAGATTGTGATACAAGATGTCTTTTAAAATAGTTTTTTTTACTTGAAAATATATCAAAATATTTTTTTTAATTTTTGATACCACCACATTAAAACCATTACAAAACACTAAAAAAATTTTGATTTAATGTTTTTCCAGGTTAAAATCATTTAAAAAAAAAAATCCAAAAACAAAAAATAAAAACACTCTCAAACACACCCATAAAAGTATTCAATTATATCTCTACTATTGTCCTCTTAGTTTCTAATTTTTTTCTGGACAGTACGTCTCATCTCAGCTTGAATGGGAGGAGGCTTCCAAGAATTCTATACACAAATTTGTTCCTTTTTTACAAAAGTTTTTTTCTCCCCTTTTTTACAAATTTGTTCCTTGTGAAGTGAATGTCTACCACCATTGTTGTTATATGCAAGATGTCCTTGATTTCTAACAATATTGATTGGTCTTCGACTTAAACCAATGCTCAGGGATAGCACATGGACTCTCAAAAAAAGTAGATGCATTATGTGTATGAAGACAAATCTCAAAACAATTATATACATTATGCTCAGGCCGGATAGCACATGGATTCTCAAAACAAGTATATAATAGACAAATCCATATGCTGTTTATTTGGTTCAAAAGAGAGCATTCTTATTTCTTGATGGTACCTGTTAAGAGTCTAGGGCAAACATTCAATTTGGAAAATGACATGTTTTAAATTAATTTGGTCCGAGAAAATGACATTCAAAGGTTGAATTGAGGTACTGTCATTGCAGTGTTATATTGGACCCGCTATATGTCTTGGGAGCCAGTCAAGGCGTGATTAAGTCAAGTCCATATCAAACTAGATTCTCTAGATTGTTATGTTTTTGATGCTCCATGTATGTTTTCATATATAGTTTTGAAACCGATCTAGTCTGGTGGGCCGACCCAGCCGATCTAGAGCTGAAATTGAGCCGGGTTAAAAAAAAATAAGGAAAGAAAAAACTCAGTGTGACCTGACAGATCCGGTTGCAAACCCATTAATTTTTATTTGTTTGTTTTGTTTTTTCACTAAAAAGATATTATTTTGATTTTTTTTTAAAATGACCCGGCCGACCCGGTTAAAACTCGGAACCCGGACCGAGTCTTAAAACTATGTTTCCATATCAATTTTAGTGAATGATTGCTAGAAGGAACAAATATCTAAAGGCTTGCCTTTGAATGGTCCATTTTCTCTCGCTTAATTAGTCATAATCATAGTAAAATAGGTTAGAAATTTCAGAATGATTGGAATGTTAGCAGAAGATTCAAGTTTATCTCTTTCTTTCGTTGTGTTAAGCATTATTAAGCAACTTAATTAAGGGAACCAAAGCTTCCGACGAGAGAGCTAAACAAGAAAGTACTGCTCACAAATCAAAGTGGACAAAATTCAAAATGACCCAAGAAACATAAACAAAAACAAATAATAAGAATTAATTCCCAATATTGCCGCAATTGTAATCTTTTATACATAAATCCATGATAATCTTTTTTTTCTATGATCATTTTTTCTTCTTCTTAAAGTAGATTAACATGTAAATCAATATATGGATGAATCAATCACAAAACTTTTTTTGCAGGTATATATCAAGCTGGGCATGATCCACTACACATATATGCATTTACTTGCCATCCAAGAAAATGATTTTTTTTTAGTAAGCCACAATAAGAATAGTGTACAAGGAACGGTTAAGGCCATTGGTGAAAGAAGAACAAAAAATTAAAAGGAAGCAATCTCTCTTTGTAACAATTTAAATCACCGCTTTTCCTAAAGCCATATTTAAGGGATTAAAGTTTTTTTTTTTTGTGTGTGTTTTTTGGGTGCCTTTTTTTAGAAGTGGGGGTGGGGTTTTTGGCACAAAAACTGCTACGTACGTAGGATCTTATCTTTGCCTTTCACTAATAATATAAGTCTTTTGTGCTCGACAAGTATTTTGTATGATATAATTAACATATTTCTCTGAAAGCCAACGAATATGGCTTTCTTTTTTACGTATTATATATATAGTAACGTGTATCTTGACATAGATCTTTAAAGCTAGTATTGGCTTACGTGTTTTTCATCATTTATATCTTAAACGTGACCGAAAAGATAAATTAATTTAGGAGGAAAGGAAATGGAATTGAGGTAGATGTTATGTGCGCACAGAAACTTCATTGGAGGACAAATGTTGGTGTTGACTATTTACATGTTGAATAGTACTTGTCATGATAGAGACTTTAGAAGAAGAAAAAAGAAGGTGAATTCCGTGGTGAAGATCAAAAGACGAAGAAAATCCAAGTATTCAAGAACCATTTATAACATTATAGACTAAATTCTAGGGCATGCAGAGGCTGTTGAAAAAGAGAAGTGCATGATAAGCTCATGGAAAGAGAGGCTGATCACCTAAACTCATGTTCCCATGCTTCCTTCCTTTTGCACTAGTTCAGGATACCGTATATATGCCCTTCAAGGTGGGATTGGCTTTTTTTGCCTTTTGGTTTGTGTATACTTTGTAGCTCGTTTCTTCTCTCTCTCTCTCTCTCTACATATATTTATTAATTTACAAATAGATTTGATTTTTGTTGAATGAGGTTGGAATTTGTTTTTAAATGATTTCGTATTGTGATTTTGACTCTTAAAATTCATTAGATTTTTGCAGTCATTCGAAAGATCACTAACTCCTTTTGATTTAGAATAGAAAAGGAGAAAATTCATAAATGTAATTGACTTAATTAATAACGAAGAAAATTGGATTAATTCAAGATATAAAAAAATAGCGATTGTGTTTCTACAATATTTTGCTACTTTACTATCTCTTATTAATGTGGGAAACGGTGCAAGTTTTCTATTTTTGATTCAAGAAGAGAGTATTCTTAAGCTTGGATTCTGTTTATTTTTGTGTTTTTTAAAAAATTATTTTTTTATTTTTTTGTTTTAAATTAATATTTTTTTAATATTTTCAAATATTTTGATACATTGGTGTCAAAAATAATTTTTTTTTTTAAAAAAAAAAATTATTTTAATATTTTTCTAAACAAAAAATACTTTAAAAAATAACTATAATTACATTTTCAAACATCCTAGATAATTTCAAATTCATATTTGAGCCAATGTTGGATGTGAATTAAATTAGTAGCACTAAACCAAGAATATTATTTTTATTGTCTTTGGGATTTGAAGTACAAAGGCACTTTGAGATGTACTAACAAGGAGCTCGCTATATGTTTTTAAAGTACTCTTGTTTTTATCGACTATATTTCCTTTGATTCTCTCTTTTAAGGACTTTATGATAAAAAGTAGGCGAACATATTAGACAAAACCCTTTTCTTTAAATTTTCTCTCTATATTAACTAATATTAATAGCATAGTGTTAACATAAAGCTATACACGATCTGCACATGCACACCACCATAAATGAAATTTAGACAAGAAAAATAAGAAAGGCATGTATAGAACCCTAGCTAGCTAGCAGTCTTAATTTATTTTTATTTTTTTATAACGGAAGTCATTGCTTTGAGAACAAATTGAAGTAAAATGAAGGGAAAAAGTTGGCCTAATAAATTAAAAACCAACTTGCCGAGCAAGTCTATGTTTTCTTCATATGCTGGACAGTTCATCTCCTCACTTGTACAATCACTTTCCCTAACTTTTGAGAGAAAGAAATATACTAAAAGAATATAAAGAATCATCAAAATTAAAATAAAATAAAAAGGTTTAGCAAAGATTGATTTATAGAAAATTAATCATCATTTTGTTGAAAGTGTCGCTTAGAAACCTTCATTGATGGGTTTTGCCTTTTCATTTTGTATATGCACAAAATAAATTATGCCTCCTGGAAACACGTTGGCATGATACTGTGTTTTGATTTGTTTCTTTTAAGCCTGTATCGATCACCTTGCAAGGTATATGGAAATCCAACTTGAAAATAGATTTTACTAAGTTTTAAATCAATACTTTTTTAAAACAATATATAATACTCTGGTTGTCACTGTCAAGGATGAATTAATCAGATAAAATACAAGGATGGGGAGAAAACAAGACTAGAAATAAAAGAAAATGATGAAAATTAATTCTTCTAATTGAGGGTGTTGAAAATTACATAGAAAAAAAAATAAAAATAATCTATACATTCAAATTGAAAGGATTAGATTTTTGTTTTTTTATGAATAAGGATTAGATATTACAAGTAAGGAAGGATATGGGGAATCTATCAAGAAATTTCTTAGGTCTTTATCATTCATGTTAAATAAAGGTACACTCTATCCCTCTCTTTTCATGACTCTTCCTCCAATCCTCCTCAATAATCCCATTTAATAATTAGGATCTCTTCGGGTCATTATCAATAAAAACTCTTACATCGTTGCTCTCTCGCACATCAATAAAAAATTAAAAACCAGTTAAATATAAAAATCTAATAAATTTTTTATGTTAAACTTTTTTAATAATTATTTAAGTTGTCTTTAAACTCGTATGTATAAGTTTTTTTTTTTTATTTCTTTTAGAATTCACCAAGTTATATTAAAGTAATTTTCACACTATTTAATTGAAAACCTAAACTTGAGAAGAATTCGAGTTAAAAGTTTCAAGTTTGATTAGCTGGACGGGGTTTAATGATAATATAAAAAAAAATTATGATTTAATTATTATTTTTATATTAAAAATAATTTAATATAACCCACAACCTAAGACAAAAAACTAGTATCCCACTATATATTATGATTCTCCGATCATAAATGAAAAAAAAAATCCAATTAAGATTGTATGATTTTTAAAACGTAGTCCTAAGTGATGCATGCACCATGCAATGTTCACAAGTATTATACATTTGAAGTCAAAAAATTTGTGACAGTTAATAATTCAATGTCTAGACACGCGCATGAACAACATATCACACTTGAAAATTTTCCAAGTAAAACTGACAATCATCAGTCACCTTGTCATTCATGAATGTAGAAGTGAAATATCACGAAGGAAACAACACAAATTATTTCATGAGTTTTGGCTTTTACCACGTGGATAGATTTGTTTTGTTGGTGGTTTTAACCTAGCTAGCTACCTAAGACAACATTGATTAGCTAGGTTTACAGTGCTAGAGGCCATGAACGACAAAACAAGAGATTACACACAGTTATCAGTTTTAACCTTGTATGAATCAGAAGAGAGGCAAGGAAACATTGATTAAAGTGGAATAAAAGTAACATGACAAGTATGATTTCATAACCTCTAGGGTTTAAATCAATTTTTTGGTTTTGTACCCTACCAACCCCTCTAATTAAGTGCAATCGTTTTAGTCTTATTTGGCATCATTAAGATTATCATAATGATCATATTGAGTTGAACCCTAACGTGGAAATCAACCCACCACATCCAACTTATTAGTGGCCTTCCCCCTCACTTGTCGAGTTATTATTGGTTTGTCGTCGACATACGACTAGCCAATCAAATCGTTAAGCTAGTGTGATGTGGCATGCTTAGTGTCACTAATTTGTTTTATTAATGATTTTACAATGACATGACCGTGGAAGGTGGCATGCGTGGGAACCACTCTGGCCGTCCCCTCGATCCTCAGATGACAAATGTTACGAGTAGAGTTAGACAACTTTTGACTCGTAAAGAGGCTTATGCA
This sequence comes from Populus tomentosa, assembly GCA_018804465.1. NCBI lineage: Eukaryota > Viridiplantae > Streptophyta > Magnoliopsida > Malpighiales > Salicaceae > Populus > Populus tomentosa. Next base: position 18,786,416 of record CM031973.1, read on the forward strand.
TTGCAAGAATGAAGCATCAATGGACATGAAGGTCCCCTTGGTAATTAAGTGTTCATGGCTATAGGGACTGTCTCATGTAATCATCATTAAGCTCTGTTAATCATGCTTGGTTTTCTTTATTAATGGTCGGTCTCCTTCTAGAAAGCACGTAATCAAAGATTAGGTCTTTCACCACAAATGAAAAGAACAATGTCACAACATGTTCACACACTACACTTTCACACCATAGCCCCCATAATTAATTAGAGGTATTTGAGTGCAATATCTACTCCAAAAACATGAGATTACAATATTATAATCCCACAAAAGAAGACCCAAGACCAAGTTAATTAGGACAGTACTGAGTTGGAGACAATGCTTCCTTGTTTTATTCGAAAACGTTGTCAAAATCCACTTCAAGGAACTTGGAGTTAAGTGCGAGTCAGTAGCTGATTTGTCAATGCAGTCTCTTTCACGTTTTTTTCCTCCTCGTATCATTGTGTTGTGTCATTTTCTCCCCATTAAGTTTAAGTTTTCTTCACTTTAATCCAATTAATCCAATTGAATGGTTTTTAAATTTGTTAGATAATTTCTAGTTCGGTTTTGATTTTAAATTTTAAAAATAAAAAAACTCAAATCAAACCAAATACAATGAACTAAAAATTTGATATGAATCTTTCGAAATAAACTAAAGATTCATTAAATAGGTCAAAAATAATTTATCTAGAATCTATTAATTCAAATTTAACTTATTCAATTTTAATAAATGTAAAACCAAAATGAATCAAACCATACTAATCAGTTTGGTTTATTTTTTCAATTTGGTTGGATTCAATTTTTTTTTTTTAAAAAAAAAACAAATCAATTCATTTATTAGATTTTTTAATTTTTTTAATCCAAATCAATCCCTCACACCTAGTGCATCTCCAGGGCATACCGACATGGAGGGGCAATTGCGCCCCCCGCCCCGGCGAAACTTTACAAAAAAAAATAAATCAGTTTAGCCCTCATTAATTAGTTTTAGCAATTCAAATTCATCCATTTTCTATTCAGATATTTTGTCCTCGCCATTTCTTAAAATTTTCTCCTTTATCCCCCAACATTTGGATCATAGCTAGCTCCCCTCCTGTGCAGTGAAATGGAACCCTTTATTATTAATAGGTGCCGCATTGGCATCATGTAATGTGTTAATATCCCAGTCAAGAATGTGATCAAATGCAAGGCCAGATCATGCACTATAAGCAGGAACTTCTAAGGCATATTGTTCTGTGGAAGCACACGAGGGTTTCCGGAGATCAATTTTCAAGATGTATCAGTTTTGAAGATGTTGAATTCCTTTTCTTCGTCCCTTTCAGTTTCCATGAGAACCAGTTACCAACCAGAAAAAACAGCCCCTTGCTCATATTTGACTGCTGTTTTTCCTTTCACACTAGTGCTTAGTTGGCCTCCACTTTTCAGCAGTGCAGAACCATTGACATGGTAAGTTCAGTGCCAATACCAAGGGAAGTGCAAGATGCTTCCCTCAGAAAGTGCAAATCTTGGTGCTGTTATGCAACTCGTTGCAAAAAAGTGAAGGCAATAATTGCACTAGCGTAATTTAACTGAACTTGCAAACAAATAAACAAGAGAATCCTTCGGACTTGTCCGTTTGCTGGGAACTTAGGCTTCAAAACAATAAACAACAGAGAGGAAGTAGAAGAGTCTTTCAGTGCTTCCCTCAATCTGTCCTCCCCATCTTCACTGCTCTTCCTCCTACCTCTTCAAACTGGTTCAAAAGGGTCCCAACATGACTGATCATAACCCTTCAACCCGCAAAGCACACGAAGATTAGCCTTTCACGTGTTATATGGACCCATAAATACCCCACCTGATCATCCCTCCCCTTCAAATAAATCCAAAGGAGGCCCGTAGCCTCTCATCTGATATCAATGCAGATACGCGATGCCTACATTCCGACAGCGACAAAAACGTGGTCTCTAATAATTCATGTACGAGAGACATAGGTATGGGCATACCTGTCATCAGAGGCAGTGGAGATACGCATACCGTGAAGCCACTGGGTATTTCCTTTTCCTAGATATAGGAAAAAAGTTTCCTTAACATGGTAAGTGAGATAAATTTCGAGACATGTTTGTCTTGGTGAAAAAGGTGAGATTGTGGTTGCAACTGTTGGGAAAAAGTGCAAAGATTTGTGAAATCTTTCGTCCTTGTGACTTTTCTCTCCAACTTGGCATCTGTGTTCGATGGTTGCTGTTATAAATAAAAGAGCACAAAAAGGAGAACCAAAAGAAAGTCCTAACAAGTAGGCAGTCTTCATACGGATTCTTTAAACTGAATATTGGTTGACTCAGCCATCCAAGATCTTCACCTTTAAATTCTCCCCTCGACCCTCCATTTCCTTGGCTCCTCCATACCACTCCTTTAGCCTTTTTGCTAACAAACGCGCAGGAAAACCAGCTTAACACCTTTGTCTCCTCAACTTTCAAGCTGAAAAAAGAAAAAATATATCTACCAGTGAGCTTCCTCAAACGAACCAATATGCTTTTCATAAGAATCTTCATGATTTTGTTCTTGTGCTGCATGACCATAAGAATAAACCTTTGTTTTTCCAGCAACCCTTCTTCATTGAGAACCCTATCCGTTGATGGGCATTTCAGCTTTGATGAAGTTCACCATGCAGCCAAAGACTTCGGCAATAGGTTTCAGCTACTCCCTTTGGCAGTACTATATCCAAAGTCGGTTTCTGATATTGCCACTACAATAAGGCATATTTGGCAGATGGGTCCGAATTCAGAGCTCACAGTTGCAGCTAGAGGTCACAGCCACTCACTCCAGGGTCAGGCACAAGCTCACCAAGGAGTTGTAATCAACATGGAATCACTCCAAGGCCCTAAAATGCATGTCTACACTGGAAACAATCCATACGTGGATGCCTCTGGTGGTGAGTTATGGATAGATATCCTGCGTGAATGCCTGGAGTATGGGTTAGCACCAAAATCATGGACAGACTACTTACATTTAACTGTTGGCGGTACTTTGTCTAATGCTGGGGTTAGTGGGCAGGCATTTCGGCATGGCCCTCAGATCAGTAATGTCCACCAGATGGAAGTTGTTACAGGTTCGTTAAAGTAAGATTAGTAAAATTTCGAAAATAGATTAAAAAAGGAGAAGGGAAAGACAATAACACAGTACGCATCACAAATGGATAGTTTCAATCTAGGCATAATGGGACCAGGGTCGAGTGAAGTATTTATGACGTCCTTGCTATGCATGCTGTGCTAGACCTTGGTTCCACATAAGATAACTTGACCATTGCCAATAATTTGATGTTCAAGTACAAAAATAAAACACATGAGAGTTCACGAGCACACACAAATATGAAAAAATAGCATGGAAAAAAAATCATGGGTATTGCACAAATCCTTATGTAAAATTACTGAAACTGAGTGCAGGAAAAGGGGAAGTACTAAATTGCTCGGAGAAGCAAAATAGCGACCTATTTCACAGTGTTCTTGGAGGACTTGGTCAGTTTGGCATCATAACTCGGGCAAGAATATCCTTGGAACCAGCACCTGATATGGTAAAAGCATAAACATTGCATCCACGGAAGTTTTACTAAATTAAAGCAGGAGAAAGAAATTATGCCTATAGTAAGTATCATTTCTCACAACACAATTTCATATTTTGAACAGGTGAAATGGATTAGAGTTCTCTACTCGGATTTTACAACATTTGCTGCAGACCAAGAGCGTTTGATAGGTGCAGAAAGCACGTTCGACTACATTGAAGGATTTGTGATAATTAACAGGACTGGCCTCCTGAATAACTGGAGGTCATCTTTCAATCCCCAAGACCCAGTTCAAGCTAGCCAGTTTCATTCGGATGGAAGAACTCTATACTGTTTAGAATTGGCCAAATACTTCAACCGAGACAGGGCAGATGCACTAAATGAGGTGAGCGCATGGTCCCCTATCTTTTGGTTTTCACAAGTAAACTGCTTAGGAAACCATAAACTAATTAATAAAATGGCCTTGCTCAAAATCTGTTTTTATCATGCAGGAAGTCGGGAATTTGTTGTCTCGACTAAGATACATCACATCAACACTGTTCCAAACAGAAGTTCCATACATAGAATTCTTGGATAGAGTTCATGTGTCTGAGGTCAAACTACGGTCCAATGGCTTGTGGGAAGTTCCACATCCATGGCTCAATCTTCTTATACCCAAAAGCAAAATAAACGATTTTGCTGACGAAGTCTTTGGCAATATCCTCACAGACACCAGCAACGGTCCAATCCTTATCTACCCAGTTAACAAATCAAAGTAACGGTTTGAAAAAAGAATTAAGTTTAATTTTGTGAATTCTCCAACTTTTTGTTGACTGATTGATTTATTAATTATGATTTCAGATGGGACAACAGAACTTCTGCTGTTATTCCAGAGGAAAATATTTTCTACTTGGTGGCTTTCCTTACCTCTGCAGTGCCCTCATCCACAGGAACTGATGGCTTAGAACATATCTTAACTCAGAATGAAAGAATTCTAGAATTTTGTGAAATAGCCCGCCTTGGGATGAAGCAATATCTGCCCCACTACACTACACATGAAGAATGGAAAGCCCACTTTGGCCCACGATGGGAAGTTTTTTCCAAAAGAAAATCTACTTATGACCCCCTGGCAATACTTGCCCCTGGCCAGAGAATATTTCAAAAGGCAATATCTTTCTCATAACACTGGCCATTATTCATCTTAAAAGCAGAAATCCCTTACGGCATGTGAGGAAGGTGCCTTAACCCATGTAAATAGATAACTATCATGGTCTCCAGTCTTCTCACAAACAGCAACTGTAACTAGAAGGCTGCGGGAGCTAGTTGAAATTTTTCCATCAAACAAGCCAAACATTTCCAATATTAACTATTATTTATAGTAAAAGGCACTGGAGAACAGTAGTCGCAGATGAAATGTATATGGTAATGATTTTGCAATTAAGTGTTGGTTATTCCTACAATGAATCTCGTTCTAAAGACAGCAGTGATATATTTTCTTGGATAAAGAGTTACTTGTGTGTGACAAAAGAAGTGCCAGGTCCCATTGCTCCGGATATTTAAAGCATAGAGAAAACCAATAAGAGAGAGTAAAAGGACTATAAACAGTAGATGGTATAATGTTCTATCATGGACATACCTCAGACGTCTTAATCCACTTTTACAGCAATCAGTCCACACCAATGACACGATGCCATATAGCAGCGTGAAACTGTGCTACAGCCACAGACAAAATTCAATAAAAACAATATTAGCATGGTACTAGTTTTAGATCCATTCGCACATTGTTTAATACGGCAGCATCAGCTTATACAATGTCTTGCACATCAACATCAAAAGGGTTAGAATAGAAAGTTAGCATCAGCTGTGAAGAGGCAAGGACCTATGGATCATATCCAACTCCTCCCAAGACTAAGCATGTATATATATAAAGCACATGCATCATCTCCATTTTCCTCACCCTGTGTTCCCTGTATTATTAGATGCAATACTGCAATCCAAGGACAAACTTCCAAGCTATAGTGGCCAAAAAAAAGGAGCAGAAAAACCTAGACACGTCAAGTTTCTATTTGGGGATCATTCTGAAGAGAAAAATCACAAATCAATATCATTCAACAAAATCCCCCACATGATTATTCAGCCACAATTCAGCCATTAACTTGACTAATTGGCAGCCAAGCACACAGAAGATTATTTGTTTTAAGAAGAGTACATCATACATGGTTGATCCTTTATTAACCAGAACAATAATTTGAAAAAGAAAAAGGAAATGATTATTATAAAAATCATCAGAAATGCAAAGAGTTGACAGTTATTGTTCTCCAACAGACCCGTCTCTCTCTATACATGCAGGTAAGGCATCCTTAATACATAACTTACCAAGGATGCGGGATTGTAACCTCATATAACTGTCCTTTAATTCTCTAAAAGTGAGTGAAGTTTGTACTTTAATGGTCCTACAAATAATTTTCCATGATTCTCTAATGCTTGCTTTCTCACTGGGTAAGGTTAGTGCAATGAATCTTCCCCGTTTTCATTTCACATTCAACCACCGTCAGCCACAGTGAAAGGATCTAATGAAAAGTGAACTCAAAAGGGGGCAACATCTGTTTAAAAGATTCTTGCATATCTATATGTCAGACTACTGGGGAATAGCTTTCAATGGTTCATACAGTTCATTCTCTGTGTAATCACTGTATTTGATTATTCAAGCAAAAAGTTATAAGGCAGACATGGGCATCTCCATAATTTTATCGGTCCAGAATACCTCCATTTGTTTTTCAAAAGCACTCAAACTACCAATGACAATTGCAACAGAATAAAGTAAATCTCCAATTTTCCATTGAGCATTAAGGACCTTCAATATAGAATATTCACACAATAAGGGACCTACATTTAATAGGGAATGCATGTGATGGGAGTTGACATATCAAATACTGCAAGCAATTTAAATCAACACTTGACTAGATCAAGTAGCAAAGACAAGCCTCGTGAAGGAGATAACATTAGCCAGTAGTCAAAGGAATATGTGCAGCCACCATGAGGATTATTTTTATTTTTATTTTTATTTTCCACATTGAGAGCTATGTTTGGTCCCAATTCCAATGATAAATATGGTACAATACTACTAACTATACATCTACATTCCCGTTTTATTGATTATTCCAATAAGTTCTCTATTGGAAATTGCACATAAACCATTTGTTCCTAGTAAAGTAAATTAATTCTAAATGACTAATCCTTCGGATGCATTAATCTTGTTAACAATGAAATGCTAATTAAGCGCATGTAAGCACAAATGCATGCATGCTATCTGAATAGCAAGCGCACCTAGGTTTTTTTATAAATATTTATTGAAACAATGAAGACAGATTCATAAAAAATTACACAAATGGAAAATCTTTTCTATGAAAATACAATAACTAGGCGCTATTTAGTAATAGTATTGTTTCTAAAAAAAGATTAGCAGTGTACTGTGTTTCCCAGTTCTTTTCTTCATTTTACAAAGAAATCTAAACTCTGGTATACTACTTTGTATATGCTTCCATGTTCCACATAAGTGGGTGGCTCCTGACAATCTCCTACTAACTAAAAGCATATCATTCAACATAATTTCTTGAATCTTTTTTATTCATAAAGCATATATTTAGTGTTGTACATGGCTTGCAAAAGATTAAAGAGTAACTATCCAAATTAACACTTCCTGCCACATTTTCAATAAGATCTTCCAAATCCACAAAAACAGTTTTGGTGGTGACATAAACATCTAGATGTATCCACCAAGGGCAAAAAGACAATTTTCTGTTTGCCAATTGTGGAATAAGAAAAATGGTACAAGTAGAACTTGTGTATTCCCTTAGATAATAAGTATCTAGAGGGGCTGCAGTTCAACAACATCTTGTCCGCAATAAAAATATGAAAATGTAAAACCTGCAGTAGAATTATCAATTTAGGGCTGCTACCAACAGAACATGTATAATACTGAGATAACATTTAATGCTGGAGATTAAAATGACAGTGTCAACCCAAAAATTATCGCCACTGCGTTTTCTATTTTGGCCTAGAACTTCTTCCTATTCCTTTTTCCCCTCAAAAGTGAGATGCATATCTCCGTTATAAGTTCATACAATGGAAATTAAAAGCTCTTCAGGCTTTCAGCAATCCAGTCCACAGAACTACAATTTCAAACCTTAGCATGGCTACCAAGAATGTGAAAGTAAAGATTGTATAAGAATAAGCATAAGAAATGAATGAGAAAAGTAAAGGAACAGGATTACAAAAGCAATCAAGCCAAAACCAAAAAGCCTAGTCTTGTAGAGTTTGAATCTTCCAAAACCAAAAAGCCTAGTCTTGTAGGGTTAGAATCCTTGTTGCAGTGAGAGAGAATGAAAAATATTACTTGATGATTAATTTAAGTGCCTAGTGGCAAACCAAGCACAAAACAATTTAAGGTTTGTATCTTCATAATGCAAAATAAATTAGGCAATGCTAGACGTTTCAGTCAATTACAGGGTAAGACATGAACCAATGTTTTTCCTATAAATCAAACATAAATTTGGGTTTGTGTAGATCACTGTACAACTTTCAAATTAGGGGATGCATCTTATTTGAGTTCTATAAATTACACTAAGAAAAACTGTTTTCATGTTAGAAAAGCTAATTATTTTAAAAGCCTGAAAAAAGCCTTCTAATAAATAAAGTTCAATGCAAGGTCATCCATTTTCCAAAGTTTCATTGGTTTAATTCCAAAACCAATCAGATTTCTCTAAGTGTGCTCAATATGGCAGTTTCAAGCACTGTGAAGAACTCAACTTGTCCCAGTTGCATTTATGGAAAGCCTGTCCAATCATCTTCAATTTTCTAGCCAGCCAGCATATAAGAGCAAAAGAAATAAACCCAATAAAGAGCGCGGTGCATTCATGTCTGACCAAACAGACAGTGAACTCTCTTGCAGATATCAGTCATGAACAATACATGATCTGATTTGTCCGTGTCCAAAGAACAGAAATCCTTGGTGATCAAGTAGAATTATGCTAAAAGCATAAATGAAAGCAGGGAGGATGCATGACTTGCAGTATTAAAAAGCAAGTTCTTCAATACCATCACAATGCACCAGCCTCTTGTGACATCAAGACTCACAAAATATATTTGCTCAGAAAAACTATGCTAGCCACTTACAATGAACTAAAGATGATGTGATTACCTTTGAAGTAAAACCAATACACTCCTAGCATCCTACTTCTTGTCTCCTTACATTTCTTCTGTTAACCAAGACTCAGCTTAGCCAGCAAATGCCAATTAATCATTGAAAAAACAAGATTCAACCACTTCTGCTCATAATAGAATGATATTTTTTGAGAATTTGAATCCCAAATTCATTGAACATAGTCTTGAAGAACTTCAGTAGCAAAGACATTTTTTATCAAGATAACAAAGATTGGCATTTGCTAAGCAGTTTAACAAGGACAGAACAAGAACATCCAACCACACCCTCCTACACAGACCACAGCACCGATTTTATAGCTCATATTCAGCATGGTGCTGAATAAATCACAAACAACCATCTCAATCTCCAGGAAAAAAAAAAAAAATACTTTTTACAAACATACAGCATAGGAAAAGACATCATGCCTAAAAAGCCAACATCTTTTGTCAAGAAAATAAACTCAAATCAAGAACCCTTTTACAAGAACATATCTTTTTCTTTCTCTGCCTTGTCCTATCCTACATTACATTAATTCTTGCTCAATAGGCAGCAAAACATGATCGCATAGAAAGAAAAAACAAGAACAAACATGAAGAAGGTGTTACCAGTGATCAGAGTGTTGTGCTTAATGCAATTCCATTCGTCCCTTTTCTCTGCAACCCATCTTTCATCCCGCAGAGCCAACATTGTCCAAACAGACACTGTTCATTTGAGCTGACCAGAATATGAGATTGACAAGGTGGTCGGTGCAGCCCAATTACTGTCTTGGGTTACCTTGGACTGGGCCACTGTTGCTTGGTCTTGTCATTGATTAAAATTTCATTCTCGGATTTTTTTGTATTAATTCTTTTATTGAGGCCCATTTAGCTTCTTCCCAAAGTGGAACCCGTGGATATTATCGTGATAGTGAGTTTTAATATATATATATATATATATATATATATTGCGAATAAGGAAATACTGTATTGGAAGTATAGCAATAAGAGCTGGTCTAGTTTAATGGATATATCCATCGTAATTTATTGACTCAAAGCTTGATCAAGATAGGGTTAATGAAAAAATTAATTTTGTTTAAATTTATTAAATATTTGACAGATTAATTCATCAAATAAGATAAAACCTTGAATTGCTGAATTGTGAATTTTGTGTGAACGTTTTGAATTGAGAAAAATAAATATAAATTTTTTAATTATAATTTTTTTATAAGAATTATTAATAACTATGCCTAGCATATTTGTATTTTCTTTTTTCTTAGCTAAAAAAGATAAGGAGGCATTTGTACTTTTTTTTAAAAATGATTTTTATCATTTTATTCTCAATATAAGGATTTTTTTTTTTAATAATTAACTCTCTTGCAAAACAAGATCTGAGAATTTTTCCTATAAACCATAGACAATCCCACAAATATTAGTTGAATTTATAACAATATTAAACATAAAAACTATTAGATTTCTTCACTCAACAAATAATTTTGAAGACGAGAAAATTTGTTCATCTGCGATCTGGTGTTATTAAAATTTTACAAATACATAATTGTTTTTGCGCTTTTTTCTAAAGATTATTCAAAAAAAATTTATTTGTGTTTTAATGAAATTAATTAATTCTCATAATTTTGAAAAACATATATTTTTTCAATCAGATTATAAATAAATAAATTCTTTTGTTAATTTCATATTCTTATGATCTTTTTTTTATATAAAAAAAACAAGAAACAGAAAAGGAAAAGCATATAATATGAGAAAATTTGATGAGGAAATAAGTCAATTTCGGAACAAAAATTTATTATTTAATTAATTGTTTTGGATTTTACAAGGATCCATCATATAGTTTTGCAAACTAGAGGGACTAGATTATTATTTAATTATGATGTCTGAAAATCAAGCGGACAAGCAACGCTGATCTTGACATTCGTGCCATCTCAGCAGCAGCAACGGCACTCGCTTCCAAACAAGTAACTGTTAAAAAGCAGCTTTCTTTGAATTCTTTCCTCCCTTCTTCGAAATTTACAGTTTCTTCGCTGCTTTGTTCTCTTAAGAAAACCAAAGACACGAGGAGCAATATTGTGTGAATACAGAGGTTGTTTTGTTGGAGAAAACTGACGTCAAACAAAGGTTGTTTCCTTGCCCCTTCTTTGATTTTCCCTGTCTTTGCTTACGTTTGACTGGGATCGTTTTTTTTTAGCTTAGCTGGCTAAAGTTCTAGACTTTGCTGTGAAAGTTGGGATCTTTTTAGAATTTCTTGGTTATATCTCATGTGGGTTTTCTTGAAAGTCGGTGCTTATGCTATAAAAAAACCGGGTGCCATAACCCATTTTGCATCTTCTTGTGTCATGTTCTAGAGGGTCCATAGAAAGATTTATTTTTGATTTTGCTATCAAAACCCACTTATAGATTACATCTATAGTTGGTATTCTGTTTGCTAGCGGATTTGCTGATTTGAGCTTTTGTACTTGCATGAGGGATAGATTGTTTCAAAATCCCTTGAGAATTTAGTTTGTCCAAGATCAGTCGTTTAAAGATCACAATTTTGTATCTGAAGCTTAGGATATATCACCAAGGTAGGCTTTTGTGGTGGTTTAAGCTTAGGATATATTGGGATTCTTGACCTTATTGTAATTGAGGGAGAAGAGAAAATGGTTGAAAATACAGAAGAAATGAATCACACTGTGTATTCAAATGGGTCAATTCAGAACCTGAATGGGGTTTTAGAAGAGAAGCTTGATGAGCTTCGTGCTCTGATAGGCAAAGCAGAAGGTGATCCGTTGAGGATTGTTGGCATTGGGGCAGGTGCTTGGGGCAGTGTGTTTACTGCTTTATTGCAAGATAGTTATGGTCATCTAAGAGATAAGGTACTAATAAGGATATGGAGAAGGCCTGGTAGATCGGTTGATAGGTCCACAGCTGAGCATTTATTTGAAGTGATTAATTCAAGGGAAGATGTGTTAAGGAGATTGATTAGGCGTTGTGCTTATTTAAAGTATGTTGAGGCAAGATTAGGTGATAGGATTTTACATGCAGATGAGCTTTTGAAAGATGGATTTTGCGTGAATATGATAGACACCCCACTTTGCCCATTGAAGGTTGTGACCAATTTACAGGAGGCTGTGTGGGATGCTGACATTGTTATTAATGGATTGCCATCAACTGAAACCCATGAAGTATTTGAGGAAATTAGTAGGTATTGGAAGGAGAGGATTACAGTGCCTATTATCATCTCTTTGGCAAAAGGTGTGGAGGCTGAGTTGGAGCCCGAGCCACGCATAATAACCCCCACCCAAATGATCAACCGTGCAAGTAAGATTCTCTCTCTCTGTTTTTTGTTCACCCCATTTTCTAGCAATGGTGTGATTGTTCTTTAGCTAGTAGCAACCTTATTCACATCATAGTTGATGACTGTGTCCTCTGCAGCTGGAGTTCCAATGGAAAACATTCTCTATCTTGGAGGACCAAATATTGCCTCAGAGATTTACAATAAGGAATATGCCAATGCTCGGATTTGTGGAGCAGAAAAGTGGAGGAAACCATTGGCAAAATTTTTGAGGCAGCCAAACTTTATAGTGTGGGATAATGGTGATCTCATTACTCATGAAGTCATGGGTGGTCTAAAGAATGTCTATGCTATTGGAGCTGGTAAGCTTTGATTTCTATGTGCTCCAAATTTCAATATTATGACTCTAGCCAACGATATTATTCTCACTGTTGACGCATAATTTATCATACCAGAAAGTATTTAATGTAAGCTTTATGATATAGTGCCTCACACATTTTGAAGGTTCCATATTACATGAATGTAAACCACCAATGAATTTAGACATTTTTAATTTGTTAATGGCTGTTGTCATAGAAAATTAACTTAAGAATGGGGCTGCTTTATCATTGTAATTATGAAGCCAGGAATAGTGTTTGCATCCACCATATGTGCTACTCTAGAGGAACAGTTTGTTTATATCACCTACTTCCTCTCTGATGTCTTACATTAGTAGAACAAAGGATGCTTCTGGTTTGGTAGATGAATCATGGAGTCTGTTGTAGTGGGGAGACTGAATTTTGGGTGATGTAATTTGCTATACTGAATTTTGGGCAATGTAATATGCTATATTTTTCTATCTTCCAGCTGTTATTTCGTTCTATATAAAAGGAAACACCATTTTTAAGAATTGGTAATTTGAGTCTTCAGTCTGAAACTTTAACTCTTGATCGTGATTCTACAGGAATGGTAGCAGCTCTAACCAATGAGAGTGCAACCAGTAAATCAGTGTACTTTGCACACTGTACATCAGAGATGATTTTTATTACACATATGTTGGCAGAAAAACCTGAAAAACTTGCTGGCCCCTTGTTAGCTGACACTTATGTAACCTTACTGAAAGGTCGTAATGCATGGTATGGTCAAAAGTTGGCCAAAGGAGAGCTGAGTCTTGAAATGGGGGACAGCATTAAGGGCAAAGGAATGATTCAGGTATCAATCTTTGAAATTCTTAGGCATGGTTCATAAAGATGCTCAAGCCTATTGGACTTGAATCATATTTGAAGTTGTGTGTCAGGATGTTTTCTTGAGAAATCTTGATCTTTCCATTATTTTTAATGACCTTTTTAAAGATCCATATATTTATTTTATGTACTGGATACCATGCTCCTGGAGGTGAAAATTCCAGAACCGGCAATTTGATTGAAACCCATGCGTGTAATAAGTCACCCAAGACATGATATGAGAGTTATAACTGGTGCTTCTTAACTTGCACATGCAAATTTGTGGTTATTAGAAGGAGAGGGACTGGGAGAATCTCTGAGGAATAGTGGTACCTTCCTAGACCACTTAGGGACTGTTGATCCACTACAACTTGGAGTTGAAAACATATCTTCAGTTTTAAACAATTCCATACTCATTAACCTTCCAAAAAAACTTTTTGGGAGTGGCTTCAGTGCTTGTAATCATAGAAAATACCAAGTCATCATTAAGTTATGCCCAATTACATAAACAACTGGTTTTCTTGATATGTTTATTGCTTTTGTTAGCCATTCCACTACATCAGCAATGTTGTCCATAGTTGATTTTGTGACCTTTTGGTAGTCTATTATTTGTTTCAACCTTGCACAATCAGATCCGCTTGTTTTTTTGTGGTTCTCATTTTTTCTTTAGATCGGATACTAAGCCCACCCTTTTCCTTTGCAGGGTGTTTCTGCAGTGAAAGCATTTTACGAGCTGCTAAGTCAGTCTGCCTTAAGCGTCCTGCATCCTGAAGAAAACACACCTGTAGCTCCAGTTGAGCTATGCCCGATATTGAAGATGCTGTATGGAATACTTATAACAAGGTATGCTGGGCGTTGTTTTATACTTGGTCACTATTCATCTTCACACTTGGCCTCGGAATTGCAATTCTTTGATGCTCACCATTTGTCTGGATCCGTGTATTTCATAATGCCTAGAAGTGCATTCTGATACTTTTCATGTGCTTGAACATTCAGGGAGTTTACAGTGCCGGCCATTCTTCAAGCATTAAGGGATGAAACAATGAACGACCCAAGAGATCGCATCGAGATTGCCCAAACCCGCGTTTACTATAGACCATCACTCCTTGGTCAGAATCCTTGACAGCTAGTGCTCTCTCTCTTTCTCATGCAGTTTTGTCACTCGTCAGTGGATGTAAAACTAACGAGTTAGTTTCCACTAGCTAGTTCATAAGCTTGCAGCTAAATTCTTAAGATAAGAAGGCTGTCCTGTGTGTTTGAGTTGGTTGTAAATTCAAAATGCCTTCCCAATTCCTTCATTTGTTGAACTTCGACTCCATTGGCGACAATGAACAGAGACTTGTAATATGCTTGTTTGACCAAGCAATCTTTGCATGATTTTGTTTTATATTATTTTTCAGGAAATAAGAGTTTACAAAACAAGCCAGTAAGCATATGGCTAATGAAGTGAAAGGTTAAAAGTAAAATCAAGCGCTACTGACCTCCAAAACCAACAGCTACCAAACCGAAAAATAGGCAGTAAAGCGTAACAATAGACACAGCCCAGCAGAAAGCTTATCTGATGGAAGTGAAATGCAGCGAACTTCATAGGTTGCTCACACAGCAGAGTGGGGAAGACAGTCTTTTTCGATTCAACGAGGTCTATCTCAGTTGTTTGATCTAGTGAAAAGCTTCATTGCTTTTTACTGGAAACCGAGGTTGCACTGCAAGTGCAAACGGGCACTCACTAGTCTGTGTATGTGTGTGTATGAATTTGCTCTTAATGTTAAACTCTTAAAAAAATATATAGAATGAGTTCAAGAACTAGTACTTTAAGATCATGATCTGATGTTTAATTTGTATTCTTATAATTTTCTTACCATAATTTTTTAATATTTAATATTATTTGTTAGCATTTGGATATAGAGATTGTTGTCATGGATATCAAACCTAATCCTTTATTGGGTTAAATTATAATTAAGTTGATTTGGCTAAATTTAACTGGATTAATTTCAATGATTTTTTATTTTTATTAAAAATTGTGTTGTTCATTTTTAAAATAAAATAATTTTTTTCTTATAATGTTATTTTAAAAAAAAATTATATGTATTTAGCTATAAACTTAGATGAATTTAGATTGGAAATTGATCTAGTTTAATTTTTTTATTTATTGGGTTAAATTATAATTAAGTTGATTTGGCTAAATTTAACTGGATTAATTTCAATAATTTTTAATTTTTATTTAAAATTGTGCTTCTAAAAAGGGGCTAGATGTATGTCACTCTAGAGTGGCTAGTGAATCCAAAGATCCCTTAGACGATGAAAAGCCCAGTAGCTATAGTATGAGGCACGCAAGCTAACTTGCTTTAGGCCTGGATTCTTCAGCCACTAGCCGAGGCTTCCATTATCAAAAAGAAAAAGAAATGAGAAGGAGCTCCAGAGCCAGTAGTTTCCAAGATCAAAGAGAGACAACAGGACACTGAGAGACAGGGAGAGAATCAAAATATGTCTTTAGTAGACTACGCTTCTTCCTCGGACGAGGATGTTCCAGACAACATGGAAGAAGAAGACGAAAACCATCATCATCAACAAGAACTACATGAAGAACAAGAACCAAAACCACAAATCGAGGCACAAGCCGCAAAGCCACAAAATAGCCAGTAATTCTCTAAGTTTCAGACAAAAGAAGAGATTTTGAATCGCGGTTTTTTTTAATTCTTGCTCAAAGTTGTTTCCTTTCCTTTTGTTTCAGGTCATCTGGGGCGTCATTACCAAAACAACAAGTAGCAGGGCCAAGCCCTCTTCCCTCAATATCTAATCTTCCGGATGCTTCAATGCTTTTGAATTCGCCGACAGTTGGATTATCTGGAAGCGATCACGCGTCCCGAGTATCAGCAGCAATGGCTGAGAATGCGTCTCGGAAGAGAGAATTGAATGTGGGGTCTTCGCGTAGTGAGAAAGTAGCAAGAGGGAATTTGGTTGCTACTAGGAATGTTCCTGATACTGGTGGGGGTTTGTTAGTTCCTCCTCAGCTTAAAGGAAGGTGAGATTTTTAGTTATTTTTATGGACTCTGTTATGTAGATCTTATATGAGATTTATTTGTTCTTTTGCTGCTCTGCGTTAGTTCATAATGGAAGTTAAAATAATGGTTGAGCGAGAGTACATTAGTGAATCATAGTTAGATACATTTTGAGGTTTTAAGGTTATTTATGGAGGTGGTGTTTGGGGTTTTAGGTGAAATTTATGCTGTGGAAAGTTTTAGATTTGTGAGTTGAAATGGAACTTGATGGTTGTGGCGGAAATGGTAAATCCAGCGTTTATGTTGTGGACTGCTAAGCAGAAGTTGAGCTGGAGTTATAGCTTTAACAGATGTGGTTGGTTGTTTTGCTATATTTGCACTTAAGGTAGGAAGTAAAAGCTCTCTAGAAGACTGCGATTGCGAGAGCTACTGATTTACATAGAGTTCCCAAGTCACTTGAGTATTTGGCTGTAAGATTGGGAAACGACAGCCTCATAGATGACCTTGGATGTAGAGAGTAATGTACCTTTAATGCCTACTACCGTTTATGGAATTTCTCCGTCCTGGGAATGAGACTACTGGACTGTCTGCTGTTTGACTTTATTTTATATTTTTCTTTTGTTTGAGGGAGGTATGACATTTGACCTTACTATTTACTACATACACGAATGTTATTCTGTGTGATTTTGCCTTCTTGTCCTTGACCAAGATTTGAAATTAAGATGTTAGCATTTCCATGCAATTTGGTTTTGTATGATAAAGTGACCATGTCTGGTGCACCTATGTGCGCTGAACAAGCTGCATCATATGGATGATTCCTCAACTTCTTTAGAAATTTGTTGGCTATTAATTTGCCCTCTAAAACTTTTTTGAGGCATTTTAAGGTCAGTGTTGTCTCTCCGCAACTGATAGGTCTCAGATCTTTGTTATTTGTCTGCAATTTTCTTTTTATTTTCAGGCACTAATTTTGGCCATATCATAAGTGCTAGAAAAGGAAAAATAAAATTGCTGTTGATGATTTGAATTCGGTTTTTCCAGGAGTAATGTTGTGACAGAAGATGTAGGGAAGCTGTTTGTAAGAAGACATGCAGAGCCTTCCTCTCACTAAAATGCCTTCAGATCACTTATGTTACTATTATGACATGTGACAATTCCGTAGCTGTGTATGATGGTGCAAACATCTTGGTTCTGGATCCTAAGATCTTGCACCTGTATAAATGCAAAAATTTTGTGGCACATGCTTGCAACTCCTGTACTTTCATAACCTTGTTCACTGGCAATCTGGTGGCTTCAACTACTGTACCTTAATTGGATATTTATTGCAGAATGGTCGTCATTTAGCCTCTAGATATTCCGTTGAAAGTTGCATGATTTTCATTTTCTTTTTGTTTATTTTGTCTGCTGTGTGCCGCATGCAAAGTTGTGTGAACAATGGAGTTTGTTGTAGGCGCTATGCTTCATTTGGCAATAACTTGTGCCCTCATTGTTCCATCTTAGTGTGTGCACGAAGGATTTATTGCATGCATCTTGGTTCTTATAGTAACAAACTTCTGCTGGTATGTTTTCCCAGAACTATTTTTATAAGTTAGCAGTTGATTGTGTACTGGCATGCATGCTTAGCTGCAATTTGGAAACTTTTGCAATTTAGAATTTCATTTTTGTTTATTGTTTGGAACATTGCTTTGGTTCACCAAGGTACTACTAGATAAGTTGCACATCACATGCATATCTGGGCTGTAACCAGTTCTTTTACCACCACTCACGAAGCTAGCGCCAGAGCTAACGATCGCATTTGAAACTGTGGTGATTTTTGTCATGCTCATTCTAAGTAGGGGTATTTTTTGTTTCTTTTCTGTTTTTCCTGTTTTTTGGGGGGTGGGGGGTTCATTTTGTAATGCTACAAAGAGTATGCAGAATTTCCAGCATTTTTTTCTTCTAAATTCACTGCCTATTGGAGCCTCATGTTGGGAAGTTTCTCGTGAGGTTAAACACAGTGATATAGAAACTTGAGCCTCACTGTGCTTCTGATCATGAGATGACCATAGGAAGGACCTTGAGAAGGCAATCACTCAGGACATTTGAAACTACTTGCCTCTTGAATTGGTTTTTTTGTCTGTATGTATGAGAAAGCAACTGGGTTTATATTTTCTAGCAATGATAAAATTCCTACTTTTAGTTATGTAACTTTCTTACTGGTAATTGATGTTATCTCTGTGTGTGTGTGTGTGTGTGAGTGTGTGTTTTAGCCATTTTTTGTGGTGAAAATGTTGAGCTGTGGTGCTATGCTCATCATATGCATCTGCCTAAAAATATTAGGGACCTATGATGGGTCTGCACAAAGATATTATGGGCCCATATAGAAAAGCCCACATAAAAATATTAGGACACAATGGTACAATCCACATATAAAAGTCATGCTTAAAAAGTATTATACTAGACATCAACATGGTAGAGGATGTTATGATGTTCCGCAAACAATTTCAACTCAAGAAAACTGATACAAGGGGTTTTTTTAGAAAAATAATCATTTTTTTAATTGTTTTTTCAGTTTATAAATTTTATTTTTTTCTATTCTCAATTTCATATTCACTATTATTAAGTTTTTCTAGTTTTTTTATTTTTATTTTTCTATTGAGTATTAATAGAGTTTCTAGTATTTTTTATTTAAAAGGTTGTGATAGCATTTTGACTAGTGAGACTAATGGTAAATAAAAAATAAAATTTCTTGTATCTTTTCATAATTATGGTATTTTTATGTCTTTAAGAGTTTTAACTTTTATTGTATCTAATTTTCATTCGCTCCACACGCGCTAGAATTAGTTTTAGTTGAAAAAAAATTATTTCATATATGATTTTAGGCCTTTTCTAGTTTTTCTATTTAAAAATAATAGTTTCTCTTTTTATATTTCTATTAACTATTAATAAAAAAAATTAATTTTTTTTCTATATAAAGAATTTAATAATATATTGGCAAGTAAAAAATAATTAATTAAGTGTTTATGAATTGATGTTATTTATGTGAAATTATTTTTAGTGACTCAATTCACCTTGCTAAACTGATCTAAACCCTTGCAAGTGAACAGCACCAGGCAACATGATTTCTTATTATATATGTTCATTATACAATCTTGTTTTTCCTCTTCCTTTTCTTTTTTTATTTGTTTGGTATTTATTTTAATTTATACTTTCCTTGTCTAAACATTATAATAAAAGAAAAGGATGGATTTTGCAGATAAACATGCCTTAATATCTTCAGCACCATGTTTCTATATAAATTCCAGCATCATGAGGTAGCTCATATATACACAATATATATACCCACTACTGAACCAGCACAAATTTGAAAGCATGGCATCTTCCAGCTGTGTGCTTGCTTCCATTGCTGGTCTGAGGATGATAACCTTGGAGACCATTCTCTCTGTATAGGAGGAGAGTACTTCACCTTCAAGTTTGGTACGGAGGAATCAGCTTCACAAAACCCATTTTCAATTAAATTTCAAGTGGGGCCAAAAGCATCAACAACATGTGGATGTTTTTGTTGATGGCGAAGCGTCACTTAGGGGTTGAGCATAAAATTAGTTCTGCCGTCTAGTGGAGGGCAGAAGACGACGGAATCTATTTCAGCGGTCGTAACAAGGATTACAAAAAGGAAGCTGACTGGTTGAAAAATAAGATAATGTTGTTGTGAGTCCAAATAAATTGCTAGAAAACACAACTTTTTGTAGTTATCTTTAAATAAATGAATTTTTTTTTAATCTAGATATATGTTCATGTTTTGTTAATATATATATATATGCTCTAATTTCTACATATACTCAGAAAATTGTTCTATTATACATAATCTTTATAGAAAACAAGAGTGATTTGGTATAAAGTTTAATATCTATTAAACCAACATTATAGAATAAAATTAAAAAAAAAATTAAACTAGAAACAAAAGAAAAGAAAACGAAATCTTGAAGGTCGGATTAAAAAAGGCCAAAACAATTCACTATTTATTGCTACAAGGAAATGGTAAGATTTTTTAATAAATGTTAATCAATTACCTTTCATTTCTTGAAAGGTTCATATGATTCATGTTGCTATAATCGTTCCTTCTTGATTTATTTTTATTTTCTTGCCACAATAAGATTTTATTTTTATGTGAGAGCCTTAGTGTTTTGTTTTTTTCTTGTTCAAGCTACTTTTTAAAATGCTTTTTAAACTAATTTTTGTATAAAAAAGTATCACATTGATATTTTTTAGATATTTTTTTATGGTGATGATATACTAATATAAAAAATATACAAAAACATCATTTTTTTTATATTTTTAATTTTAAAAAAACTTTTACATAAGCCCTTTATACCACATTATTGATTTGATTTCCTTCAATGATCATAGTGACCAAGACATTTTTTCAAAGTTATTAAATCATTCTAGCTCATTGCTTGACTAAAGATCTGGATCATAAATTGATCTTAGTTAATTCAAAACAATATTATTTAAGAATTGTTTCTAGAGATAAAATAATATTATTTTAAAAAAATATTAAAAGGTTGTATCATGTTTTAACTAGGTCAGCTATGTCATAGATTAAACTACCGAGTCGTCAGGGTTTAACACGATCAACTCCAACCAGTTTTTTAAAAACCCATCCCAGGTAAGATTCTAAATTGACCCGTCAAACCAAATTAAGTTTAATAACACCACATAAAATTTAAAAAATTTAAAGATAAATTTTTTTACAAAAAAAAAAAATTGTTTGATCTTGTTACAATTATAATTGCACTCTTTCTAGCTTTTTATGAGATATAAGCCCATGCTATGCCACGGAGTCTGAATTTCTTTTACATAAAAACTGATACTTAGATGTTATAAATACATTTTAAAACATGAATAAAAATTTATGATTCAAGTCATAAACCCTATTGGGTTAAATAGATTGGTTTTATTTTAATTAGATGATAGAAAAAACAGACAATAATAGTACATAGATCAAATTAAAAAAATAATAATCACAATAACCTTGAAAAAAAATTCAAAAAGGAATAAACATTGAAACTCAATTTCCAACTCATTAAAAAAAAAACCTGATTCAACTTGAGTTAGCATCACAAACTTGTAACCCAGGTAAGAAGGTTGTTTGAGTCATTCCGAGTTAACCCATCAAACCAATAGCGTACGTAGTCATTAATGTCGAATGATGAAAGCTAAGAATAAAAAATATTAAAAAAAAATAATATGAACCCGCGTTAACTTTTCAGACCAATGGCCTAGTCATTAGACCGAAAAAATTTTATCTGGAAAAACTACAAAACTCAATTCTCATCTAATTAAATGTTAAAGGCTGAATTGAAAAATAAAATCAATTATATAAAATTAATAATTAGAAAAAAATAATAAGGATTAAAATTGAAAAAGTAAAAATAAATTTTTGATATAAGTAGGTATAATTGTCTTTGTTAATTTGAAGCTTTATCACATGTTATTATCCCATGAATTCAATCATAATATTGGTATACATATTGTCATATTTCCATTATTTCCTATTAAATTACTTGGAAAAGTCTTCTTCTTCTAAAATCTTATAGAAACCAAACCAAGTCCATTTTTACAACTGGTCTTTCACAATATATTCAAGCCCATATGTTTATGGCACTCTTCTTCCAGTCTTTCTCTTTTTCTCCTGATTCCTGCGCCCGCCCTTCACGGCTACGATTGAATCTTTTCTCAACAAGAATATATCACCTAGCTAGCTAGCTAGCTAGCTCCATGATTTTCATCTCTTGATACATCATTCTATTCTCTATGATCGTTTGGATTTCACAAACTTTACATGGAGCAATACTTGAAAGAAAACTTTGTAGTTGATGCAAAGAGACCCTCCGAGCAAGCTTCAAGAAGATGGAGATCTGCAGTTTCACTCGTCAGGAATCCTCGCCGGAGGTTTCGAATGGTTGCTGATCTTGCCAAAAGAGCTGAAGCTGAAAGGAAACGTAAAAATCTCCAGGTCAGAAAACTTTATAGTGCCCCGCTGTTCAAGTTTTTGTGATCTTCTTCGTGTTTTTCTTTTTCCTTTTTAAATATTATTTTATGCGTTTGAATTTATTTTATTTTCTTGAAGACGTTAATGTTACTATCATAAATTAAGTTGTTGATAACAAAATGACGGGTGAGTGTTGACTTGTAGCACATTTTTATTGACATTAACCTTCACACAAATTATTCAACATTAATTAATTATTTATACTATGTGTTTTTACCACTCTTATTATTAAATTCTTGGATTCACTAAAAAATATATGAAATTATTAAATATAAAAAAAATATTTTTTTCTAAATATACTTCGTCAATACGTGAATTCACTAATAATTTTTACTATGAAATAATCATTTCACAACTCATTTGTATAATTAATTAGAGCTAGATATATAAGAAGATTTCGCAAATCTTTTAGGGTTCAAGTCTTTTTAATTAATATTCGAATGAAAAGAAATTGAGTCTAATTGATGCATGACAAATTAAATGTTCCTATATGTTACTGTAAATGGTGAATAAATTTTGTAGAAGAAGATGAATATCGTGCTAGTTTTATTATAAACCTTTAGGTATATCAACTCGCAAACAATCCAAAAAACAATTTCTGTAAAATCAGCATCGATTGAAAGCCAGAATATTCAACTCACAAGAAGAGATGTGTCCCTTGCTTACCTCGAGATCATTTCTGAAAAATTCATGGAAGTTTTGAGCTCGAGCTTTTTGTTGGTTGACTAGTATATGTTCACTAAGAAAAAGTGACCCTTCGCCGATATTTCTTTTCCTTTAATGGCACGGTACTTACAAGAGGGAATGCCTTTGTTGACATATTCATGCATTGGAAGCGTTGATTTCTTATCACGGACTGGCAGTTGTTAGACGTCGTCAATTAGCATTAACGAACCCTAGGGGACGCTATGACTGTTATCGCCGGAAAGTCCGAGTTCAAACCTTTTAACGGTGGGGTGGGGGTTCAGAAATTTCGACGAACATTTCTCAATCTATTCATTTCATCAGATACGACTTCAGCATTCTTGTTAGGGATGTGTAACAATTACAACCCGGAACTATATATGATATAAACAGAAACGGTAAGAAATTGCTCGTATGAGCAACCGACATGACTTTTGATCTGATTACCGGGTTGGTTTGAATTTTACCTGTTTTAAGAAGATGAGATGAGAACGATGGTGTTCTTTAATTTCCTCTATTAATTAGTATATTCTGTTTTAAATAGCTGATAAAGAAGGCAGGTGAATATTCTTTTAAGAGATTGGAAGAGTAAACCAACGATATTCTAGGCTTTCTTGGAAACCCTAGCTAGCTAGCACTAACCGTGCAATATCCCCGTTTGGTCTCCGACGTTGAAATGAGGGCAAATGTCGTGTTCAAAATTAATGACAGCTTGTTCTTGATCAGAAGGAAGAATATCGACTTGTTAGAATTTTCAACATACTATATATTATCTCTTTTATTACTTGAATATGCTTTTCTGTGGTCACAAAAGTGAAATTAGTTGTTCTCTATTATTAACATACCTTTCTGTATATACTTCAGATAATGAATATATAGGGTTAATCTGGACTGTTCTTGTGAGTTAATCTGGAACTCAATTAATATATAGGGTTTAATTAATTTGATTTCGAGTTAAATAAATTAATTAATTAATTAATTTATCTAGTCAAAAATTCATGTTAATCCAATTAATCTGAACTTGCCCTGGATATATTATGTTGGCTTTTTAAAAAGAAAGTTTTTTTGTCAAAGTAAAAAAACAATAATGTAGAGAATATTTTTAAAACTTGGACTAGTTTTGCATATCGACCTAACCAACCTGGGGTCTGCCGGTCTATCAATCAAAATCCAAGCATCAATTTTAAAAATAAAAAATAAATAGTTTTGATATTTTTTTATATATAAAAAATCAGTTAAGCTTCATGTCAGGTTATTAAAACTATGATGGAGAGTGGAGTCGTCCCTTTTCATCCCACACACGTAGATATCATAAGTGCATGACTAAACTGATATAAACTTGGTTTTTGTTGAGACAAGACAGCTCCTAGCTCCTTTGAAAACATACAGAAGCAGGAGTACTGGATGACTAGTTCTTCAAAAATAATGACATCCATCCACAAAAATATTGTTTGATAGGTTAGTGAGACTGGCGGCCAAGGGTTTAACTCTGTGTCTGAGTTACAGAAACCTTTACTAGCTTTGAAGGCACTCAATACCAATAAATTCTGCGAAAATTGGTAGTTAGTAAAGTTATCTTGTTCTTTCATCTATTGTTGGTTGATCTTGGACTAGTAGTTAGATTTGTGCCACTGTAGAAGAAAGAGTGTTGGCACTCTGTTTGTCTCTTTATCTAACAGTTCCTAGATTTAACAAGCATCCTTGAATGTTTGGCCAGGAAAAGATACGGATAGCTCTTTATGTCAACAAGGCAGCATTGCATTTCATCGAGGGTATAATCTTTACTTGATGCAGTAACATTTTATTTATTCCAATTCTGTTTTCTTTCTGAATCATATGGTTTTATCTGATACAGCTGCTAATCGAGTTCAGCACAAGCTCTCAGACAATGTCAGGCAAACTGGTTTTGGCATTGGACCGGATGAACTAGCAGCGCTCGCTCGGTCCCATGATATCAATGACTTGGAATCTTATGGAGGAGTTGAGGGATTGGCCAGAGAAGTATCTGTTTCCTTGAATGATGGGGTTGTCTCAAGTGATATATCTCTTAGGCAAAACATATACGGCTTCAACCGATATGCTGAGAAACCTGCCAGATCTTTTTGGATGTTTGTATGGGATGCTTTGCATGATTTGACGTTAGTTATTCTGATGGTGTGTGCTGTGATCTCCATTGGTGTTGGTATTGCAACTGACGGTTGGCCGGACGGAATGTATGATGGGGTGGGAATAGTAATATGCATTTTGCTAGTAGTGTTGGTCACTGCAATCACTGACTACAAGCAGGCCTTGCAATTCAAGGTCCTGGACAAGGAGAAGAAGAACGTTATTGTTCAGGTTACCAGAGAAGGGAGCAGACAGAAGGTTTCTATCTTCGATTTGGTGGTTGGAGATGTTGTTCATCTATCAATTGGAGATCTGGTTCCTGCAGATGGCATTCTTATATCGGGCAACAGCTTATCAGTTGATGAATCCAGCTTGTCAGGAGAGAGTGAGCCAGTGGAAATAAATAAAAAGAGGCCCTTTCTTCTATCAGGTACCAAAATACAGGATGGGTCTGGTAAAATGCTGGTGACAGCAGTCGGTATGAGGACTGAATGGGGCACGTTGATGGTTCATCTGAGCGAAGTGGATCAAGATGAGACACCATTACAGGTGAAGCTTAATGGAGTTGCAACTATTATTGGGAAAATTGGTTTGGCTTTTGCTGTGGTAACTTTTTTGGTTCTGCTGGCACGGTTTCTATTGGTGAAGGCAGACCACCATGAGATCACAAAATGGTCTAGTAGTGATGCTTTGAAGCTTCTAAATTTCTTTTCCATTTCTGTAACCATAATTGTCGTTGCAGTTCCTGAAGGGCTTCCATTAGCAGTGACACTTAGTCTTGCATTTGCAATGAAGAAACTAATGCACGATAGAGCACTGGTGAGGCATCTTTCCGCATGTGAAACAATGGGTTCTGTTTGTTGCATTTGCACAGATAAAACTGGAACATTGACTACAAATCATATGGTGGTGAACAAAATATGGATCTGTGAAGAAACAAAATCAATACAAACTAATAGCAATAAAGATTTATTAATGTCCTCTTTCTCAGAAAATGTGCATGGAATCCTTTTGCAATCTATATTTCAGAACACAGGATCAGAGGTAGCCAAGGGAAAAGATGGAAGGGATAACATTTTGGGGACGCCGACGGAGACAGCAATATTAGAGTTTGGTTTAATTTTAGGAGGTGAGTTTAAAACACATCATAACGAATCTGAGATAGTGAAAGTTGAGCCTTTCAATTCAGAAAAGAAGAAGATGTCTGTGCTTGTTTCTCTTCCTGACAACGGTGGGTTTCGAGCATTCTGCAAAGGTGCATCAGAAATAATTTTGAAAATGTGTGACAAGATGTTAACTGCTGATGGAAAAGCTGTGCCGCTATCTGAAAAGCAAAGACAGAAAATCACAGATGTCATAAATGGTTTTGCCTGTGAAGCTCTACGAACTCTATGCTTGGCTTTCAAGGATATGGAGAACACTTCTGGTGCAAATAGCATGCCTGACAATAACTATACATTAATCGCTGTCGTTGGAATTAAGGATCCTATACGCCCTGAGGTGAAGGAAGCTGTTAAGACTTGTTTAGATGCTGGAATTACTGTGCGTATGGTCACTGGTGACAATATCAACACTGCAAAAGCCATAGCTAGGGAATGTGGCATCTTGACAGATTATGGCCTGGTAATTGAAGGGGCAGATTTCCGTTGTAAGAGTCCTCAGGAGTTGGAGGAGATAATACCAAATCTTCAGGTCTCGAAACTTCTTCAAAGCTTCAATAACTTACTCTTAATCAAGTGTAAAACTTTCTAAAATGTTTAATCGGTAATGCAGGTTATGGCCCGATCATCACCTTCGGACAAGCATAAATTGGTGACCCAATTGAGGAGTGTATTTAAGGAAGTTGTGGCAGTGACTGGAGATGGTACTAATGATGCTCCAGCCTTGGCCGAGGCAGATATCGGACTTGCTATGGGCATAGCAGGAACAGAGGTTTGTTAATGTCCTGGCCCTCCTGGATTTTCCCTTTCTCATTCCCTTTGATGTCTGTTTTAGGTACTTCTATTAGGCAGTAACTCGGCATTTTTCTCCTATTTCCTGCAGGTTGCAAAAGAAAGTGCTGATGTTATTGTAATGGATGACAACTTTAAGACTATAGTGAATGTTGCAAGATGGGGTCGATCAGTTTATATTAACATTCAGAAGTTTGTTCAGTTCCAGTTAACAGTCAATGTTGCTGCTCTCATGATAAATTTCATTTCTGCGTGCATCTCTGGCTAGTTCCTTTGCATCCCTAACCTCTTAAGTTCTAAATGTTAGGCCTTAGGGACCAGTGCTTGGTGAAATAGCAAACTGTTAACTTTTAATCAAAAGGATGCAGCATTGAGAATCTAGAGCAGTCAGTTCATTCAAAATTGTTGAAGGATAAGATTGTCTCTAAATTCTCCTTTCCAGGACGCTTGTTTTGCAGAACTATAACTGGATAATGTCTTTTGACAGATTTTTGTTGGATTTTGAACATGTGCACTTCTAGATACATGACTAAAAATGGTGAAATAATTTGCAGGCGGTGAGCCTTTGACCACTGTTCAGCTGCTTTGGGTGAACTTGATCATGGACACTCTTGGTGCGTTGGCATTGGCTACAGAACCTCCTCATGATGGACTGATGAAAATACCTCCAATTGGTAGGAATGTAAGCATAATCACCAAGACAATGTGGAGGAATATCATTGGACAAAGCATCTATCAAATAAGTGTCCTTGTCATCCTCCAGCTTGATGGGAAACATCTACTGAAGCTTTCTGATGCAGATGATACTAAAATCCTGAATACTTTCATATTTAATACCTTTGTGCTTTGCCAGGTACCATACTTTGATCTTCAATTCTTCAGCACTACAACATCTCGTAGAAGTTTATCACTAAATATTCAACATATGTTCAGGTGTTCAATGAAATAAACAGCCGAGATATGGAGAAGATAAATGTGTTCAAAGGCATCTTTAGTAGCTGGATTTTCCTGGCTGTCATGTTCTCCACAGTTACTTTCCAGATTGTAATAGTTGAGTTCTTGGGCACATATGCTAATACTGTGCCACTAAGGTGGGAATTATGGTTGGCCAGTGTCTTAATCGGCGCTGCAAGTTTAGTCATTTCTGTCATCCTGAAGTGCATTCCTGTTGGAACAAACAAAGAAGACAACACTGCCAAGCATCACGACGGTTATGAGCCTCTTCCTAGTGGTCCAGATATGGCCTGAGAATATATGATGGATAGACTCATGAAGGGTCCAAAGCAGAATTCTGTAGGCAGCATGAAATGAAATCAGCAACCAAAACCAAGCTGTATATAATATTGATGACGCTTGGTCTTATTTGCACTTTGCAGGTATAGCTTAAACACATATTTCATTCTATTATTTGAAGCAAGGTCCTGTAAATGAAATGACAAACACCAATCCAACATTTTTCCAATACCTCAATCTTTGATGTATTGCAGTTTGCTTAGATTGCCTGCTGAGATCATGGCAGATACGGCAAAAAATTGTATGTTTGGAGTAGGAAACTTAAAGGATTTGTTTACAAACACTGCAAGTTTGATTCATGAAAGATGATTGTGAGTTTCATTTTATAGACGGATGAGAAAACAATAAATCTGCAATACAAAAACTGAAGGATTTGAACCCTTTATTATTATTATTATTTTCTTGAACCATTTGATTACTTGCTGAAATCATGTCGTTCAGTTGAGAAAGGAAGTTCGGAACAGACAGTAACTAGCATCTAAATACAGATGGGGAAAAGAAGAGTAATTTATTGACTGCAGCACCATGTTACATGACAACGTGCTATCATGTCTCCAGTAAAAATGGAACCATGCAGCTGTAGAACTTCATGGATGGTATTTTTCCCATACACTGCTGAATAATTGAAGATTAGGTTTCGATAATGATCTATCAACAGAAGTTACAAACTCTCCAAGTAATTGTATCATCTCTCTATGCGTCTCTGTGTCTCGTTCTTTTCAAACATTTTATCAGACATCAAGTAGCTAACAAAACATTTATAAAGATTGGGGAAGTGTCAGCCCTTTCTGTGTTGGAATAAGAACCCAACCAATATGTGTATAGTCTTTGGACATAACTTTTTGGCTTGCCATTGATGTAAAATCCTGCATTCTTTCCCCTTATTCATCAGACTTGCAACCCGATCAGTGAACATACCTGAACACTGGTTTGCAGTTGAAACCATGTCTTCACAGAAAATGTGTCACGCTAGATGAAAGTCCCAAGAGTGTTACACTAAGTTTTGTATCCCCTAATTACGCTTCCATGGCCAAGATCAGTTCATTTACATGTTCACCATTTTCATCTCCACGACAAGATTCCATGACAAGAGCTTCCCAATCATCTGGACAGAACCTCATCTGTCTCTTCTCCATCTCCTCCAGAACAAAGCAAGCACCATCAAGGTTTCCAGACTTCACAAGGCCAACAACCAAAGAACCGAATGTTTCAACACGTGGAAAATGCCCACTTGTCAACATTGCATTCAGAACCTTTAGACCTCCCTCAAAGTCCCCAACCCGGCAAAACCCATCAACCAGCATTCTGTAAGTAGCAGCATTGGCTTCACAACCTCCAACTTGCATTTCAAACAAAACTTCATAAGCATCAGCAGCTCTACCCTCCTTAGAAAGATAATTGATCAATATATTGTAAGTGACAACATCCGGCTTCATATGCCTCTTCTTCATTTCATGAAGCACAGATTTTGCTTCGTCAATCTTCCCTCTCTTCCCAAGATCACTCATCAAAACACCAAAATTCACAACTGTAGGTTTACACCCTCTATATTCCATATCAAACATCAACTGTTTAGCCTCATTATGCTCACCTATCAAGCACGAACCTTCCATTAACAAAGCAAATGTAATCGCATTGGGACGTTTTCCTTTCTTAATCATATCCTCTAACAAACCCTTTGCTTTATCCAACTCGCCATTTCTACACAAATACCCAATAAGACTATTATACGTCACAACACTCGGTTCCACTTTCCTCTCAAGCATTTCATCAAACACTTTGCTCGCTTGCTCCCACTCCCCCTTCTCGAGCCACCCTTTAATCATTACATTAAAAGCAACCGAATTCAAACGGAACCCCATTTCATAACCCTTATCAAACAACTCATTGGCCTCAAGAAACCAACCATTATCAACAAGAACATTAAGCAGACCATTCAAAGACTGAGATGTACGGACACAATTAAACCGGGTCATTCTATTAAAAAGCTCCACAGCCTTATTGACCAATTGGGCTTTTCCGTAATGTTGAAACAAAGCAATGAAAATGGTTTCTTGACAATGAACATTATTATCTTCTACACAACGAAGAACTTCCTCAACAGCGCCGAAATCCTGGCAACGTGCGAGTTTGTATAAGAGAGCAGCGTATGAAGGGTAGTCAGGCTTAAACCCCCTTTGGAGATACTCATGAAATAGAGTTAAAGCCTCATCTGGGTCTCGTGCTTCTTTCACATGGTTCACAAACGGTGCATCATTGCGATTTCTCGAGCTTGTTTTGTGACCCTTTCTTCGATGTCTTGGTTTGGCTTTGGGTTTGTTGAAGGGGAGAGTTCTGTATTGTTGAAAAAAAGTGAGACGCCAGAAATGGTGGGTTTTGGTTGGGTTTGAGAGGATCATTGGTTTTAGTTGCATCAAAATCCATCAGGACAAAGAGTTGTTTTCTTGGCCCTTTTTTCCATTGATTCTAAAACTGCAATTCCTGTTCTGTTTTTCTGATGGAAGACAGGGCGTGCTTTATAATCATGGTGTTGCGCAGTCTGATAATAATTATTTTGTAAAATATTTTTTATTTAAAAATATATTAAAATTATTTTTAAAAAAATTATTTTTCATGTTAACCTATCAAAATAATTTAAATATAATAATATTTTAATTTCTTGAATATGGAAAAAGCTTCAACTTTGTAATGATTTTTGTTTTTTACATAAGCACGAGAAAAAAAATCATTTGAGTAGTTAAATAACTTTTATTTTTAATAATATAATCAAAAAATAATTATATTTTAAATATAAATTTTATAAAAAAAATAAAATAATCTACTTCTCATTCAATAAAATATATCTGTCATTCATCCATTCCACCCTAATTTTAATTTCATATATATTTTCTGAAAACTATTTTTAAAAAACATAACTGAAAATATTGTTTTAAAATTTATTTTTTAAAACGGAACAGCTAGAGCTACCTGAAAAGATAAAAAGGAATGGTCGCTCAAAGTCAATGTATGGCAAATGCGACCACAACAGAAATAATTGAATCATTTAGATCTTGAGGGTTATAATTTAATTCATTAAATATTAGATTTATTTAGTAGAGGTTATTAGTTTGAGTTTTATAAATTTTAAAATTATTAAAAATTTATATAATTATTAATTTTAAAATCAATAAAAATAATTAAAATACACATAAATTAATTTAAACACTTATATTAATAAAAAAAAAATAATAATAATTGAAGTGGTCATGCCAAAACGAACACAACATGATTAATTCACAATTCTCTCTGTATGTATGTGTGTCGGGTCCTCTTGGAATTAGTGTCGTACAATCTGTATTTTTATCAATAATATATATTTAATTAGTCATTGTCATTTCTAGAGTGTTCAATTCTGTCTCCCTATCTCAAATTTATTTACAATTGTATCCTTGATTTATAATTGTCATTCTCTCTAGAATCAATACATGAGCACTAAAGTTTATAATTGTCATTCTCAAATTTATAATACATGGTGTTTTTTAAAAATATTTTTTAAAAAATTAAAAGTATCATATTTATAATGAGGGTTGATATCTCTATGAACACTAAAAAAAGCATGGAGGGATAAATATATGTTATTTTCAAGAAAAAATATATAAATTCTTTTTTTAATAATAAAAAAAGGGGGGGAATGTTAGCAAATTAGTGTTTCCTTCATTACATATAAAATTTGAAGGAAAAAACTTTCGTCCTATATTATTCCGAAATTTTAAATTACATTTCATTTTCATTTTTATAGAATCATTTCATCGTCCAACAGAAGCTATGGTCTCCCCCTGAAATCTTATGTACCTCTACTGTAAGCTATGGTCCAGGTTCCTACAGAAGTGGCATGCCTGCTAATGAGACTTTCACTTTCTATTCTAGCCATGGAAGACATGTATACGTCTCTCGAGGACGATGCAGCACAGATAGTAGAAACACCAGATACAGTATGTGTCATAGACTGTGGTGCCCTGGCGCCGACATTGCTTGTCAAGCCTATTTTTGATACACTACACACAGCTATGGCGGATCATTTGTCAAGCAATCAAAACCTGAAGAGACGTATCATTCACAAGCTGCACAAGGATCTTTGCTGTGAAGAACTATCGGATGATGGCCGCAAGAACCTTCCTGTTGCTACTTTCCATTTCGAGATGTTAAACCTGAAGCCGTCTTCATGTTTCGTGAGTTTTAGGGCAAAATTCTTTTCTGCTTGTCAATGCTTTCTGATGATTCCAATACCATAAATGGTGCTTATCAGCAAACGAAGCAAGAGTCTGTGTATGCTACAAAAGCTCGAGTGCTGAGTTTTGGTCTAGAGCATTGTGAGAAGAATGGTTGATCTAGATTGTCTTTTTCCATGTTCCATATCCGTACAGTGAAGAACTATCGGATGATGGCCGCAAGAACCTTCCTGGTGTTACTTTCCATTTCGAGAATGCTGGCCTTGATGTTAAACCTGAAGCCGTCTTCATGTTTCGTGAGTTCGAGGATTGTGAGAAGAATGGTTGATCTAGATTGTCTTTTTCTATGTTCCATATCCGTAGATTGATCACTATATACTCCTATAGAAGTAAAAATCTTAGCTAAGCACGAATTGGGAAGGGATTTTTTTATCTGTTCTTTAACATAGAAATTCTCTCCTAATTCTAGTTTCAGTTTCGAGTCTCAAACCACTCATGTATTGTAATTATTATAACCACCAGAAGAGGAATTTTGGCGTTATAGAACAAGTTCCTTTCATGGTGTCAACTTTGTAGCTAATCAAAGAAGAGAGAGACAATGACAGGGGACCCCTCTGGCAATATATGGAGGGGGGAATCGGCAATCTCATCAATCATGTAGCTGATAGAAAATTTTGATTAATCTATACTTTTGAATTTGAGCATAGAAAATTGTAGCTTCTTGTGATGTTAAGTTCCCTATCAGACTTGTGCACGAAATGTTGAATATCGGATGACGCAACCTAAGGTTATTGGTGCCCCCAAGTCGAGAGAAGG
Source organism: Populus tomentosa (assembly GCA_018804465.1). Classification (NCBI taxonomy): domain Eukaryota; kingdom Viridiplantae; phylum Streptophyta; class Magnoliopsida; order Malpighiales; family Salicaceae; genus Populus; species Populus tomentosa. The sequence continues at coordinate 18,819,700 of CM031973.1, forward strand.
CGGTTTAGACTTTAGACTGCCTCTTATGAACATTTATATTTTTTTTATGTTTTTCAACCCTTTTTTTATTATTATTCAAAAGGCAAGTTGAAACTTGAAAACAAACCTCAAAGTTGCCTCTATAGGATCTCGTCGTGCTTACCTGAGAATGTTCGAATCCCAATAGGCCCAACTACACTGGGCTCAACGTTGTTGTAACCCCAATATTAGGCCCAGGTACTCGGTTGGGCTGCCTGTAGAAAACTCGACGGGCAAAGCAGTGACACTAATACTTGATGCATGTTTTTTTCATTATGACGAAATTATAAATCTTGTCGAATATGATTCCAAGTTTTTCCCCCCAATTTAAAATGAATCAATCTGTTATATATTTGATCACAATGTTTGATAAGTATGATAAGTTATATTCATGTATTTAATCGCTACATAATACATATCTCATCAACATATGATAGCAAAACCATGTAAGGATAGATTTCTGTTCGTATAGAAACCTCTCCCTTATATCACTGCTAGAAAATTAAAAAATATAAATGAACAAAGAAATTTTATATTTATAAATTATATTGAATATATCCTCAAAGTATTTATTATTAAACACAAATAAAAATATTCTTTCGGTATTTATTTTAGATAGGTATTTTATTTCTAAGCTCAAAACACTCGGTACCTTTATGTCTGCAATGGAGTTAATGTCCCAGGCATAATCAAACAATATAATTCATAAAACTGTGTTTAGGTGCCTGATTTCCTAACATGCACACTACACTCTTGTCTTTACAATTTGTTTCTAATGGTGGTAGTGTGGCAGACAGGTTCCAAGGTGGAGAATGGTGTCGGAAATGAACTAGGTGTACTCGGTTATTGGAACTGTAATAGAAGAAACAAAGGGAGGTTGAAGGAAACAGTGGTTCACTTTGATTAATTATGGGATTTTCAAGGCTACGAAAAGATATTTTTTATATTTTATCCTGCAGTAGTCAACTACTTAATGATAACTTTAGTAACTTAATTAGTAGCCTAGTATGATCATTGATGCATTTGTATATTGCCCAGCTGCCTAATTAGTAGATAGAATTAAAGTTTGAAACTCACTCTAGGTTAACCTGATAAAAGACCCAAATCATTAATTAATAATATAAACCAGGTTAATCTAAATTTTTTTTCGGATTTCTATTATGATTAATAAGTTCTTTTTTCTTCTTTTTTTGTTTAATTTGAACTAATTTAGATTCTAAATTAATCAAAATCATAAATTAACTTATCTAGTAGGTTTAGATTTTAAAATAATAGATAAAATTATTTTAATAAAGTGTGGCTAGAATAGTCATCAAGTTGATATGGGATTATGCTATAATCAAGGTATACATGACTGGAACTTATGTCCATTACTTAATTCATAATTAATATATTAAAAAAAAACATGAAATTTTAGCACTACTAAGCAAGTTTCTTTAACATTGTTAACCAATAGTATTAGTCATTAACCTAGGTTTTTCTATCAGATTTTTAACATGATTAATGGTTTTTTTTCTTTTTATTTTATTTTTATTTAATTTAAACCAATTCAGATTTTAAATCGATTAAAATCATAAATTCACTTGTTGAGTCAATCTAAATTTTAAAACAATGGATAAAATTGCTTCAATGAATAGTGGCTAGCTAGTATATTCATCAAGTTCATATTGGATTATGCTATAATTAAGGTATACATGGCTGGAATTTATATCCAACATGTAATTATTTAATTCATAATTAATACATTAAAAAAAATGAAATTTTGGCACAAATAAGCAAGTTTCTTTCACATTGCTAACGTTGTAGCTATCAATGGAGGAAGAGAGCGATAATGACAGGGCATCCCACTAGTAATAGAGAGGAAGAAAATCTCAATTATTTGAAGTGATGGAATATTTTGGCGAATCAAGATTTGGATTTGGGCCTCAAACCCAAACAAGACACCATCACCGAGTTTTTTCTTTAGGATTTCTTGACATGACCCCTTGTGATTTATTAATTAGGTAAAAATCAATTGCAAACTTCACTTTCATTTTTTTACTTATTACAAAACTTTATAATGCTCCAGTCTAATCATGAACTCATGTATGGTATAGTAAGATAATTTTTTATATGTAATTTAGATTATTTTTATAAATTAATTTTTAATAAAAAAAATATTTACTATTAAGATTAGATTAGATGTGACAACTTTATTTGAACGCAATTTGATTTTAAATATTTGTTAAAGTGTGTTTTTTATAATTTATATATAATAAAATAAAAAATATGTAATAAAATATTGATTTAATATCTTTATAAATAAAAGGACTTTAAACTTCATTGTTAAATATATATTTGAAATATTGTATGGGAATTTTTTGTTTTATTTTATAGTTTGATCTATTTCACATCATCAAGAGAAGCTAAACCATCACGTATAGGTAATTGATGTTATACATCAAGCTATTTTTATTATTTTTTTACAATAAAACTTGTTGTAAAGATTGAAAAAAAAAAAAAAAAAAACAAGAATCCACTAGGGTTGATAATTTCCACTCTCCACCAATAATGCCGTAGGGATTCATGAAAAGATTTCCCCACATGTCTAATTATGACTAAGTTCAAAGTTCAAGAAAAATCATGGAGCAAAATTCAACAATACCTCCATGGGAGAGCCTCAAACATTGTCTTCAAACACTTAACCTCAAGTAAAATATGAAGGGTCGTGGCCTCCCATTATGAAAAAGAGTCGTAAACTATAATATCTCCATTAAACAAATGTCAGTGGATTGCATCATGTGTATATTGATATACAAGTCTCCATCAATTTGACCAAGATTATGTAATGCTTTCTAGTCAATGATTAGAGAAACCCTAATCATATAACTTCATCATAACAACACCACACCACAGCACCGAATAGTAATGGAGCAGCCTCCACCATTCACTGACCTTTGAGCTTCAATCTGTCATCGTATAGACCTGCTTGTGGCAAAACGAGCATGGTTCTTCCCTGTTTTATCCAGGGCTAACACATGCATTTAGCCAGTTTAGCAACGTGCTAGCCTTGCATTTACTAAAAATCTGAAATTATTTTTGTTAAAATTTAGTTTTTTATATTTTTAGATTATTTTAATATGTAATGTTAAAAATTAATTTTAAAAAATATAAAAATATATATTATTTTGATATATTTTTAAATAAAAAATATTTTAAAAAATAATCGTTACAGTTAAAATTTTACTTTTCAAGACTGATTAGAATTAATTTATCTTCTTATTATTGGAGAGCATTTGTTGTAAAAGAAGTTATGAAGAGGTACATAGAAGGACATATGAATATACAAGGACATATAAGAATGAAAGATTCTTAAAAGTTATAAAACAAAACACCTAATATACTATATTATATTTAAAATACAAACATAATTAAATAAATGAAAATTACAATAACATATATAAAAAAATATAAATTTCTCCAAATTTGACCTCGTCAAGTATATAACCGGTCAAAGCTCTGAAATTATCATTTTTAAAATAAAATAAAAACTTAAATTTCATCCAATACAAGGAAAAGAGGGGGGGGATAGATCTTGTGTATCCGATGATGATATATAACCACTTGAAACTCTCAACCGTCTCAACTTGTTAGTAAAATAATATTTTTTATAACTAAATTATTAAAATTTTATATTTTATTGTGCACATCCATTTCTCGTTCTTGTACATAAATATATAAAAAATAGTACAAAGAATATATATAAAAAAACTCGTACTAAACCGGAGAAGAAAATGGATCTACCGTCTGATGTACCATCCAAAACACCATCTGATCCATTTCCATCTCCAGGTTCAATTCATTGCCCAATGAGCAGAAGGGAATCAGATCCCTGCCATTGTTAACAACAACAACAACAAGACTGGTTGTCTTTTATCCATAAAAGCTGCCTACTTCCCTTCAAGCTTCCTTGGCTACGCAGTGCTCTTGTAATGTAATTTTTTTGTGTGTTTTTTTTTAATATTTTTTATTTGAAAATATATTAAAAGAATTCATTATTTAAAATGTGAATTAAAGTTATCTCACTTTTGAAGACTGTTTAAATTGTGTTTTTGCGTTAAAAAGCACAAAATATCTTCTTCTTTTTTATGTGAAACGTAATTCACACGAACAAACCCTCCATCCCACTTTCTCCATTTATTGCAGAATCAAACTCAGACACCCCAGTAAAAAAAAAAAAATACAAACACAGACAGACAGAGACACATGCAAGTAGTAAAAGAAACTGTAAAAATAAAATTGACAAGAACAAGGACAGCACAAGTGAACACAAACTCCAAGAGATTCCTGCAAATCAGTACACTTTGGTCATACGAGTGGCTATTATATCACTTCTGCTTTTCCTTTATTACATCCACGTCTGTTATCTATGTGTTTGCGTCCTTTCCTGTCAACAACGAGGCCCTACGAGCAATAAGAGAGAGTAGAAAAAGGAAGCAGAACTCTGTACCCTCTTCTTTTCTTATTTTAACAGTAAAGTTATTTTTCAGCAATTTCTTAAACATTACCGTAATCTTTTTTTATAGCTATGATGATACATGCCATTATTTCCTCTTTCTTTCTCCTTTTTTTCCCCCATAGATAGTACTTGTAGCCTACAATATTATGAAGTTAGTCTTCCATGAACTTGGTGCTGGAGTATATGAATTTTACTCTCTAGGTCTATTGATGGTATGATATGTAACTTATCATAAAATGAACCTAAATTATAGCATGGTGAACAGGTCCTTCCACTAAACATGCTGCGCATGAGTTAATTGTATTCGCTTCATCTTACGATCATGAATATTCCAGTGTTATTTTTTGAATATCAAGACTACATCTTTCAAATTTGATCAGAAATAAATTTTTCATATTACGATAAAAAAGTTTTAAGAAATTTATTTTTACTCTTGAGATTTAGAACCCACCTCAAATAGAGAAATTTGTTGACTTTAGTGATTATAATAATAAATGATACCTTCTTAAACTAAATATTTTTTTATTTACAAACATGATGCCAGATATTGTTTTTTTCTCTCAAAAAAGTTTTAAAAATCACTATATTGTTGAATGCGATAAAAATAATATTTTTTTAAATTATATTTTTTATATAGCTGACTAATTAAATTAATCTGCAAAATCAACAAAACGAGACTTGACAAAAGCCAAGTTTGAAGTTAAATGGAGAAAAACATTAGCTTTGTGAAATCCATTCGTGGTTTCAATGATTCGGTTGCCTAGTAAATCTGATTCAAACTCTGTCTTGTTAACTTAAAGAAAATTAAAAAAAAAATGTATTGAAAAAATATTGTAACAAATATAATAAAATTGAATTAATCCAATGACTTACAGCCATTTTTACGCTTTAAATTTAACCACGAGTAAAACGGGATGGAGCATGAGAGGATTGACAAGGTGTGTAGCCCTATAGTACGAGCTAGTATATGGAGAGAGAGAGGGGGAGAGAGAGAGAGAGAGAGAGAGAGAGAGGCATCATCATCATCACATGGCATGGGGGGGTGGTGGCCCACAAACAAGCTGGCACAATAACATACGAAAATAAAAGAAGGGAAGCATCCACATGCATCGTCAGCATCCCATGTGATGTTATCCCTTCGGGCCCCCCTTTATCTTTTCCTCCTTTCCCCTCCATGGATGGCAAAACTTAAAGCCAGGCCCCACTTCGATAATACTTCAATAATAAATAAATAAATAAGAGGAAACATATTTGTAGTATTAGTAGTAACAAAGTGACAAATGATAATTCTTCTTGCAATAAGGCAAAAAGGACAGTAGATAGAGGGGGAGAGAGAGACCCGTTTTTCAGATTTCAAATCCCACTTTTCCCCCCCTTTTTTTCTCTTTATGATGATGATGTTTTTTGGGGTTTTGCTAAATTTTAATCCCTCCGCAATCTGTGTCGAAAGGGTTTGAGACTCTGTGTGTATAAGGTTTTACTCGCTAGCTTTAAACATAGAATACATAATGTGTCGAAAATACCGGATAAATTGTGCTATTAGCATGTAAAATGCAAGGAAATAGTGAGATGACATAAGAGGAAAAACATCTCGCGAAATAATATATACTTTTTTATGTTACAATTGTAAACTGAGACAACAATTAATTGTTGAACCACGAAAAAATCTTAATTGTTGTCTCAGCAGTTCACATAGTGATATCTATTTAAATTCAAGACTAACTGCTTAATATATTCATTAAAAGAATCAATTGATTTATTAAACCGGTCGACTGGTTCGCAAGAAAAATCTTAAAACTGTCAAAACAAAAGCTCTAAATTGAGAATTTTAAGATTTAAAGATCTAATTGTAAGAGTAACGATTCCATAGTTATTTTAAGAAAAACACCCTTTGAAAACTTCTGTAAAAATATAAATGTGATCCAACCAATCAGCCAGTTAAAACCGTTATGATTAGAACAACGACAAAATTTTAATTGATCCATGACTAAACGCTCCATCTGTTTGTTAAAAAGTCATTTGTTAAACCGAGACATCAATTAATTGTTACAATTAGGAACCACACGACAAAATCTTAATTGATATTGCGTTATATTTATTAAAATTTAGGACTAAACACTTATTTAGTTTGTTAAAACAGTCAATCGGTTTGTTAAACCGATCGATCGATTCATAAGAAAAATCACAAAATTGCCAAAACTAGGATTCTAAAGTGAGAATTTTGAAATCTAAAGATCTAATGGTAAGAGTAGCGATTTCATAATAATTTTAAAATTAAAGACCTTCAAAAACTCCTCTAAAAATTAGAGTGCAATCTAACAATAGAATCAAAAGTTATGATTTTTTTTAGCAAACATACCTTCTTGTGGTCCTATACTTATTTCATTGGCCATAAATGTTATGTTATGTAATTCATATAATTTTTTCCAAGGTAAATTCTGATTTAATTATAGCCAACTCACATATGACTCTCATAATTACTTGTGAGAACTACTATGCAAATAATAATTGTTTAAAATTTTAATTAGAGTCTGTTTTTAGATCTATAAGTTAGATAAATATATATATCTTTACTCATAAAATATACGTGAAAAAAAATTTTATAAAATTATAGTTTTTGTACTAGTTATGCAATTGTATATAATCAGTAGATTGGTTAACAATTATCCCGTTTCAAAAACGCAACATATTTAGATATTATATTTCAAAAGCATGACACAGTAAAAATATATTATTTTACTAAAAAAATTTAAATAATTTCATTCTACCAAAACTTATAAGAAATCCGAAAATACCATTTGGTTCTTGAAAGTGCGGTGGAGTTACCAAAATCTAATTCCTCACCTCACTTTTTTTGGCTCCCAGTTCCCCCCTTACGTATACTTAGCTGCTTATTGCATGTGTACTTTTTTTTTCTTACTAGATGGACCTCTGAATTAGAGGCAGGGTTTTCTTTTTGAATACTTTGATATATTTTATTATTTTTCAATCAAGTTTTTTTCTAAATAAAAATCAAATTAATTCTGTCCAACTAGCGCCACAAATATATTATACATTTTAATTGATTATAACATTTTTAAGTGGAATTAATTGTGGAAGGAATGAAAATGGAGAGAAAGGTGGAGAAAAGTTGTGGAACTGTAGGTCCAGAAGGGGAACAGTGTCAGCCCTATTTTCATTCACATAGTCATAGATATAGATAAGTAGTATATAGATTCTCTGGTCTCTGGGGTTCAGCTTTCTGCTGTACAAAGATTTTTGATTATACCCTAAAAACATCACAAGCTAACACTAAATATAGGCTTTCTTTGTTTCTTCCAGGGAAGACAGTAGTGGTGAAAAAGGGGGGAAATTGTAGTTCCATAAAGTTACAACTTACAACTACACATTGTGTGACTCTTCTTTTTCTTTGCTTTCTTTACCTGTGGTCCAACTTACTTCAACTACTGAAATGAGTGACGAAAATAGTGCAACAAAGAAGGGAATGGCTGACCCACTTCCTCTACTGCCTTTCACGTATGCAATTTGTATGGTAGTAAGTAGTATAGTATCGATGATGGTGACGGCGATGACGGTAGCAAGATGTGGTAAAGGTAGGCTAGTGGCACTGCTAGTGGTGGCGATGGCTCAATCTCTCTACATGATCTTTGATGTGAGTTTTTGTTTGGTTACACTTCTCAATCTTCCTGTAAATTTATACAGCAGAAAAGGCCAAGGCAAAACCAACCAAATCCCATTAAGAACACACATCACATTTTGTATGTATATAAAGCAAGCAAGAGAAAATATTTCAGGGAATCCAAAGTTTCAATAGTTTTTACCTATAAGCATAGCAAAAAGCTAAATTCCAACGGGACAGGTAGGCCCGTCTGTGCTGGCATACATCCCAATTGCTCCGTGCCCAGATGAAAACCTAAAGTAAGATCCAAATAATGTCACAAGCTCGTCACCTTGTCTTTTAAGATTTTTTTCTAAGGGTAAAATTTGAATAATTTACCTAGGGATCTGGCAATTGAAGGATTTGAAGGATGCCATTTCCAGTGAAGAATTAGGAGAGATTAGACTTGAGGGGACCAAATTATTGTTAGCAGAAGTTGAAGTTGGGATGCTAGCATCCTTCTCATGGGCCTCAGTAAGTCCATTGATGAAGGCAGAGTAATAGTCCCCGGTGCCTTTTGTTGGAGATGCGAAGGGACTGTCAGGGAGGTTGTGCTCCAAACTGACATCAAAAATAAGATTCAGAAAAACAAAATCTACCTAAATTGGAATGTTTCCAGAAATTTAAACCAATGGACCAAAACAGGAATTAGATACAAATCTGATGCAAGGGTATGGTGGTTACCATTTTAGGCCAGTTTATTGTCTATAGCTAAATGCCAAAGGGTTGGTTTATACCTTTCTTGTAAATCACTGTCTTCACCATGGGAGCTCTCTTTCCCACTGCCGTTCTCTTCACTGCTAGTATATTCTTTACCAGAAGTAGCATTTGATATCTGTTTTTCAGGCGGGGCAGTCACTGACGTGGCTGGCATTGAGCTAGAACAATTCTCTGAAACAAAACAATCCAAAGTTAGGTTGTAAAGCTCAATTTTCACCTGTATAGAGTAGAGCAACAAAGAGACAGCCATACCCTGTGGAACCTCGGTGCTGCTGTGGAGTGGAGGAAAGGCAAGAGAGTGATTGAAAATATTGGGAGAGTGAGTAGGAGAGGGGACAGGGCTGCCATTGGAAAGAGCCCTGTGATGATGTTTCTTGACATCAAGAAGTTGCAAGCTCATCAATCTTCTACTTTGAAGCTCAAGGGCTTGCTGCAAATCAGCTTGCTCCTCTAGCTTCCTCCTCCACAGCATGTCTTGAGTATTGTAAAACATTCTTGCACCTAGATTTAAAGAAAGATAAATTGATTTAAGTAACAACATCTGAAGTACAAAACAAAAGTGTTGGTTGGTTTGGTTGTTGCATGATTACCAAGCTGGAGATCAAAGGGATCTCTTGAATCAAGACCAGTAGGAGTACCGCAAGGTGAGAACTCACCCCTCTCAACTTGTTGTTGCTGTTGCTTCCTGCAGGCAACAGACTCGCATAAGCAAAACGAGCTTCAAAAAAGCTAAAAGAAATCTGTAGTTAAGTAGAAAGTGTGAGAGAATGCCTGTACTTGTCTGGGACTTTGCCTTTCTCTTTGTATGGCTTCACAAGCACCCTTGCATCACAAACAAAATGAGGATTCCCTTTGGCCAAGATTATCTTCACTGTCTCTGGATAAACAAAGGTAACAAATCCAAACATCCTCTTCTGCTGATAAGGAATCCTCACATCTTGCACTGGCCCATAAATACTTCAGACAACAAAACCAAAATAGTTAAGCAAAGAACTTCTCTGATTTCACCAGGTTCAACTTGCACAAGAACAAGTAGAAAAAATTAACCTGAAATAATTTGACACATCTTCCTCTCTAAAAGTGCTATCAGCTGGGAAAGTCAAGTAGATCTGCCTCGAAGCAGGATTAACCAAATCATTCCTGTCAAGCCTAGATCTTCCGAATTTGTGCATGTCCTCCCCCATCATCAAAGCAGTAGCAGCAGCCCTACAAGGAAAAAAAGAAAAGGAGCTCACGAAACAGCTTACACAAAACAAAAAACAATGAACATAATTTTTTTAAAAGAAAATACTCAAGTACCTCTGGCTATCATTTTGCTGCTGTTGAAGAAGAAAGTTCACGCTTTTAGGAGAGTAAGGAAAAGAAGCAGCAGAGCCACTCATGAGCTGAGAAGCAGCAGCTAACCTTTGCTGGTGAGCAGACTTAGATCTAAGCAACTCATGGCACTGGTCCATCATATCAATCTTGTTGTTGCTATTGGGTGAACCGACAACACCTGCACCATCTAGTTCTCCAAGCCCACCATGAACAAACCTACAATTACTTCCATTCTTACAGTACCCTCTAGCAAAGTAAAGACAAGGTCTCCATCCAAACCCTGAATTTGGATCCTCAGACCCCAAAACGTCACTAACAGAGCAGCTCCTTCTGTGCACAGACCCACCCCAGTAAGAAGGAAACATCATAGAATCACTAGCACCAGTTGGACTTGATAGAGCATCAAGCTGAGGGTAAAAAAGATCTGAACTTTTTGGACCGAGATTTTGTGAATTATCATTTAAGAATGAAAGCTGGTCTTGGAGCTGAAACTCATCCATCAAATCAGACTCTCCTCCACCTCTTACTCCATTAGCATAGAAAGGCACTGAAGCAGGATTGAGCGAGCTATCATTAGGACTAATCATCAAGTCATCTGGGTTTGGAAGGTCACTCCAGGAAGAAGAGTTATTTGATGAAGGGTTTGGGATAGCAAGTGAAGGTGGGATATTAAACCCAAGTCTTGAAGTTGAAGAATTATTTTGTCTAGAGATGGCTATTGGGTTGCTTGAGTAAAGAGGAGAAGGAGAGGAAGGACTTGTAGAAAGATTTGTCGGAGAGCTTAGTCCTAGTTCTTTCCTGGCCTTAAGGATCACTGAGTGAACAAGTGCTTCTGGTCCAAAAGCTAACCTAATCATTTCCTTTTCACCATGGTCTTGAATCAAAAGAAGACCCATGATCTTTGAAGCATTTTCTGGGTCTAGATTTTGGATTCTTGAGAAAACTATTCTTGTTGCTTCATAAGCATCCATGGTAGTAGTTGTGAATAGAGAGTTCGGTACTATATTTCACACCAAACCCCACCTCTCTTACAACACCTTGTTGTTGTAGAAGTAGTTCCTTTGTCTATCTATGCTAATAGAGACTTTTTTCTCTCTTTTCCTTGATTTGTGAGAGAGTAAGTTTCGTGTTTTTGTTTTGTGTGCTCTCTTTTACAAGTAAAACTTCTTTCTCAACCACAAACCCTACCTACCAACTAGAAAGAAAGAGTGTCAGTAGCAGCTAGCAGAGTGGTGTTGGTGGTGGTAGCAGAGCAATTTTCTTTCCCCCATTCCTGCAAAACCCAAGAAAAGTAAGGTAAAGAGAAAGAAGACACAAAAAAGAAAGCTTTCAAAAGGAGAGTATTCTCGTGTGGTTGATGGCAGTGGCAGTTGCCTTTGTTAAAAGCAAAGGAAGGAAGAAAAGGAAGTGAGGAAAATAATTAGTAGTTGAATTTCTCTATAAAGCAAAACCAAGAATGCCAAAGACACAGTCACAAAAGAAGAGGTGTGTTGTAGCTAAGCAAGCACCTATTAATATTGGCAAGAAATGTCACAACTCTTATTCTTTCTTTTCCAAATTAATATTGATAGACTCAGCTATAGTCAATACAGTACAGCTTGCCCATGAAAGAAAAGGAAGGATCTTTTTCTATATTTTCACTCTTTTCTTTCTTACCTGTCCCTAATAATTTAACACTCTGTCTGTGATCCTCTCTCCCTAACGGGTTCCCTTCTTTTTCCCTCTCAAACTCGCTACAAAAGCCAAACCACCGCCTTGTTACTGGGATGGTTGGCAGGAGCTAGCAGCAGCAGAGAAACCATCAACTGCTTCAGGGGACGCAGCTACTGCTGGTGTTATGGGTTCTGGCTAACAGTAAACAGTCGAGCCTCTCTTCAGGGAACACTATCTTACAATTACAATTATCTCTCTAGCAATTTCTCTGTCTAGACACTGTCTCTCTGTCTCTTTCTTTCCTTATCTCTCTCCTTTGAAGTTTATAAACACAAGGACCGGTAAGGGTGGCAGTGATTGAGAGAGTGGTGGGGGGAGAAGGAGGGGAAGGGAGGGTGAGTTCGTGTGGGAAGTTGGGTCTTTTGGGTGTTTTTAGTGGATCCAGATCTGTGCTTCAAATAATGCACGTTCTTGCCCTAAACCCCTGACACAACACAAAACTCTTTTTGCTTATTAAAGAAGATTTTTTTAGGGTTTTTTTTGGTTTCTTGATTGCCCACTTGAAGACATGGATTGTGTATCATACGCGCTGATGGGTATCTTTTGTGGGACCTTTTTGAGATGATCACCATGTGTGGTGTGATTGGAAAGTGACCACTATTGTTTTTGCCTTTATTGTCTTTTTGATTGATTCATAATATGTTTTGGGTGAGTGTTCTTGGAGAGGAGATGGTAGAGTCAATGCATCTCCTCAAAATCAATTACTACTGTTTGTGAAGTCATCGTCCTTACTTACCCTTCTTGTTTTTTATTTTTTTCTCCTAAAATGAGTGATCAGGTATAGTAATTTTTATTTTTTAATGTGTTTTATTTAAAAATATATTAAATTGATATTAAAAATAAAATAAAAATATTTTAATATATTTTTAAATAAAAAATTATATTTAAAAAACATCATATATTATAATACCAAATACATATTAAAATTAATTTAGCTACTTGATTTGGAGCTCCACGAACCTAGCTTCAACTAGATTTTAAAAAATTAAAGATATAAAATCCGTGTAATCAATCAATTTTCATTAGTCAATAGGGTAAAAACCTAGTTCGTGTTGGTGTTCTTCTGTTCCTTCTTAAGAATTTTGTTGCTTTGCTTCGCTTCATTCCCTAGATGCATCATTTGAGGGGTATTTGGTCACAAGCCCCACCATCACATGCTCCCTCTCTTTTCCTTTCATGAGAAAAGATATTTGGAATTATAGTAGTAATTATAATTTAAAATATTTTATAAAAAGAATAAAGATTTAAGGTTATAATATTTTTATATTTTAAAAGTGTTTTTAAAAAAATTTAAATTTTTTTATTTATTTTAAATTAATATTTTTTATGTTTTTATATTATTTTTATATGCTGATATTAAACATAATTTTTTAAAAATAAAAAATATATATTTTTTAATAAAAAAACATTTTAAAAAGTTAACCGTAATTATATTCTTAAATAACCAATAGTTTATTCATTTTTTTTATTCTTTTAATCCTCTAAAAAGATTATTTCACGTGTATGGAAACATTAGTAATCACGATTATGATTGTATAATATCTATAAATAGAAGAGAGGGGGGGACATGGTAGCGTGGCTTAGTGACTTTTGAAGTGAAAAGATTATCTTATTAGTTGAATTTATTTGAAGTTAATTATTTAAATGCTCAGTATGCATAGATTATAATCAAAAGTTAATGATGAAAACATTACAATAATAGCAACAATTGATTCGCACCAAGTCTTAGCATGTATAAATTGATGAAATGGTAGTAATAATTAGGAAGTTTCATCTCTTTCTAGCACCACTACGAGGATTGCCAAATCTAGCTAATTGAGCTTCTTGTTTTCTTTCTTAGGGCTTGGAATCCTCGTCAAGAATCCTTGCTTTGCAACTAACCTGCTATCATTCACAGCACAGACCTTGGTCGCTTTTATGCAACTTTTTAGAAATTTACTTACCCGAATGATGCGTGGATAAAGAAGAGAGAAAGGGGAAGGAGCAGTTAATTTCAGAGAGGCGGTGAATCACAAAAGTATGGCATTCATGAGAAAAAAGAAATCTATTGAGTTTCCACGACGAAGTACTATGATTTCACTTTCACAAATTGTTATTAAAACCCGTATGTGGGTCAAATCAATAATTGGTCGACCCAAAATATGTTTTACACTATATTTAGGTTAAATTAAATGTAATTTAACTCGATTAAACTTAATTATTTAATGGATTAATTTAGGTTTTGTTTAATTCAGTCCAAACTTGTTTTGAATTTCTTTTAAATAATTCCACATTCAAAATTAGTTGAGCTTGACTCATTAACAAATAGTCTTAATTTATGGTCATATTATATTTAAGTTAAATTAAGTGTGAATTGACTTAATTAAATTTTTATTGAGTTAAATTACTGTCTATTCAGAATCTTTTAAAAAGATTTTAAAATTATATCATTTTATTTTAAAATCTTAATTTATGATTTATACTGTATTTAAGTTAAACTAAGTGTAAATTGACTTGATTAAACTTAATTATTTAATGGGTTATCTTACGGTCTATTTAATTTAATCAGAAGCTGCTCTGAATTTTTTTAAAAAATTCTAAAATTATATCATTTTATTTTTAAAAAAAATTCAAAATTCGAAGTTAGTTGAGCTTTGACCCTTTAACACAGTCTTAATTTGATTCATTAGAAAACTATGTTGAAATTGTTGCAATACAACGATTTTCGAACCCAAAAATCACAGTCGTAAATTCGTAAGGGCACGCCGTACGGACCATGTGTATTTAAGAAAAAACAATACATTTTATTAGTTATTAATTTCGAAATTTAAATTTTTTAAAATATTAAACAATAAATCATATTATATAACTCTTCTCAGGGCATTAAATTGAAGCAAAACATTAAGGGTATGCTTAGTGATGTGATGTGTGGTTTTTTTTTAATTAAAAATATATTAAAACGATATTATTTTATTATTTTTATATTAATATATTAAAAAAATAAAAAAATATCTAAAGAAACATTCATAATCAAAATAAAATAAAAAACAGTTTGAAAAATCAAAAGTTATGAAAAATCACTAAATAATGATCTCTCGTTTTACCTTTTCCTTAAAGTAGTGAATGTATTTGCACAAATGATCATATTCGCGATGAAAGTCATAACTGCCATCATTCCAAGCCAGGCAAACACTGACACTTCTCAATCCTCCAAATTAAAATTTAGATTATATTTATTTTTGTATTTTTAAAATGTATTTTTAATATTATTTTAATATATTTAATGCAACTATAGGTAGAAAAAAACCTTCCTTAAATCACGAATCCAAAAATAAAAGTTTGCCAATTATGTAGGTCCCTTGTCTCAAAATTTATCTCCTTGAGGTTAGTCGGATAAGGCATCGATGGTCTCATAGGTTTTCCTCTCTTTATGGCAAATTGGAAACTCAGGTGGTCTCACAATAAAGTTAATCATCATAATTTTTACGTTCTTTATCTAGTTTTTATTGATGTTGCCATGTTTACATTCTTTGAGCTGCACTGTTTTCTTGTTATATATATATAGTTTGAAAATGTAATTGTAATTGTATTTTTAATTTTTTTATATATTTTCATCATGTGTTGATCTCAAAAATAATTTTTAAAAAACAAAAAAAAAATTATTTTAATATATTTTGGCATAAAAGATATTTTAAAAAACAATTATAACCACACTTTCACGTAAAATTATAATATCAAAGTTGTTTTTCATTAATGTTCTATTATAAAACAAAAAATAATATCTTAAAATATCTTATTGGTCCATAACGATAAATCATGAGGGCATTCAACCCTGCGTGATTACCCCAACTGAATTGTTGTTTTCACATGTGGAATAGTAGCATTAATACCCCTTTCCAAATGACTTTAGATTAACAAAAAAAATTCATATTCTCTTGAAATTTTGGAATTTGATATCCAAATTATCTTAGATTCTCTGCAACAACCCCTTCTGAAGGTTTTTGAAATCTAGCTTAGGCACTCCTGTTGAAAGGTGTTAACATGAACAGTGACTGGTGTGTTGAAATTGACAACAACTAAAATATTAACAAAAATATAAAATGCGTTGCTCTTTTCATGTAGCTTTCACCGTGAACATTGAAATACTACAGTGTAAATTATGATAATGTAATATCGGTTTCATCCTTTCAAGAGGATTTTGGGTGCCTAGCTATGGAGGTAAATTTAGTCATTTTCAAGATATTAATTGGTCATTAAAAAATTGTGGAGGGTGATTATCATTTTTTTTTTCTTTACAGGTGTAAAAACAATATGATTACTTACTTGTCCCCTGGCTAAAAAAAATATAATTACCAGCAAAGATTGTTTATGTCTTTGTGTTTTTTAAAGATTGTTAAATGATTTTTTTGCCCTTACAATAAAAAAGATAAAGGAAAGAACCTAAGGGTGATTTCATCTTTTCATATGGATTTTTTGGTTAAGTGCTCGGATAATAAGGGGTGTTTTGGACATTTTACTTTAATTAAATAATTTTTAAATCAAAAGACAAATAGAGTTTGAAGTTCAAACATCAACGAGTGGGATACATCTATATTATTGAGGCGGCGTTGCGGTGTATTCTCGTAGTCAAATATGTTGTTTTGCCGTGTCATCGGAAGCATAGTCTCACTCTCCTGGTGTTGCGCATCGTGGTGCTTTGAGGATGATTTGTTGTCAATGGTCATTTCTTTGTTTTTCTTTCTATTTTCTTTCTCTCCCAACAAAAGTGTGGATTAGTCCTCATTTATGTTCGTTTCTTAATTTAAGTCCTCATGTTTTTTATTGTTTATTTTAGTCCTTGGCCATTATGAGAAAGTTTTTAATATTTTCAATTTCGTCCTTTGATTACAATTTTTCATATGTTATTATTTATGATTCAGTCCTTGTTCTTTTGATTTATGATTTATTTTCCTGGTTTTTTTGTTAAAGTTTATTTTTTATTTTATCATTTAATCAAAGTTTATATTATTTTATTTATTTTTATTCAATTCTTATTCTTTTGATTTCCTTTTCATTTTATTAAAGTTTTTTTCTTTTCAATTTACTGATCTAATGTTAGTTTTTTTTATGCCCCTGATTTATTTTTTTATTTTGATTCTCATCCTTATTCTCTTAATTTGTGTTATAGATTTTTTTTATGAGGTTAGTATGATTCATCTATATATTTTATATAGATTGAACTTATTTTTAAAAATAAAAAACATTTATTTTTAACAATATGTTCAATATGTGCAGCCTTGCATATAAATTTTTCCTTTAATTTTTGCAATAAATTTTATGCATGTGTTAATTTTTGTTACAAATTGATTTTTGTAAATAAATTCATTAGATACAATCAGGTAAATGACTTGTATTGCAATGTTAAATATCTTGGTCTATATCTATTTTTTTAATTTTTTAATTTTTTTTTTATAGTTATCGACTTTCTCCGTGTTTATTTATATAAATAATTATTAATTTATGTTTTTTTATTTTAAATATCCTTTACAGCAACTCACGAGTCGAATAACTATTACGATTAACATTACTGTGTCATTACAGGCCATGTACTCATGTACGTAAACTTGTATGAGAATTATTTTTTTTGTCGAGTGGAAAAAAATATTCTTGTAGAGTGAAAAAAGAAGTTTAATTCGCACTCTTCTTATAAAAAAAATGAAAAAAAAAAAAGATCAAAAGGATATTCCGAGCACATTGGCCCAAATGCTTCAAGAAAGGGACGGCCTGACAGTTGCACAAAGATTAAAGAAAAAGAGAAAAGTAGCAGCTCGTTGCTAGGACCACATTGATAATAACATAAAAGGCTTTCGTCAGTGGATTTAAAAACATGGTCGGAAATGTAGTTATAATTATTTTTTAAAATATATTTTGTATTAAAATATATTAAAATAATATTTTTTTATTTTTAAAAATTTATTTTTAAAATTAACATATTAAAATAATTCAAAATACATTAAAAAATTTAATTTTTAATAAAAAAATAATTAAAATTTTAAGAAATACATCGCGTTCCCAAACGCTTTTAAATGTGTGCATATTATTTTATCAGTTTTTATATTTGATGTTTTGAAAACATAACTTTAAAAAATTATAAATTATAGTTTTTTTTATATAATTAAAATGTTAACATAGAGTTTTTGAAATTTATGTAAAATTATAGTGTGTATTAATTAAATAAATATTTTTAAAATTATAGTCGAAGCTAAACGTAAATTCAATCACACTATTAAACACAAAAGCGGGGACAAGAAGCTGGCAGAGCCGCAGCCGTTGCAAAGTTTTATTTTTTCTGCTGCCTCCTCTTGAATAATTAAAATTTTTTACTTTAAAACTAGTAAATTTTAACTTTTACACCCTAAAAATTCTTTTTTAATTTGGCTGCTCAAACAAGATTTATTGGCTACGCCCTAACCTAAGTCTTGATTTAGCATGAAGTACTTTAATATTTAACTAAATTCATACCAACAATCTAAATTATATTACTAGATTAAAAGTATAATAATAATAATTATTTTTTAAAGTATTTTTTATTTGAAAATATATTAAAATAATATTTTAAAAAATATTTTTAATATCAACACATCAAAACAATTTAAAAATAAATAAATATTTATTTTAAATAAATTAATTAAATTAAATTTTACACCACCTCTGTTTATAACGTAATTTGAAACAGGGGCTTTAATTAATTGAAGACAACACATGGCAGGTGATCGAGTCATGTCTAACAGGCCAAGGAACTACTACGTTATCCTAAATTCACGACGGGAATTGAGCAGCCTAGGGTTTATTGTGCACATTTATCAAAATTGCTTGTAAAACCTCAAGAAGCTAGTTGGGTCATGGGTTGAACACATTTTATTAGTTGTTTAATTCTAGTGTGTGTGTCTATATATATATATATATATATATATATCTTGAAGACTACGTGCTCTTGGTCCTGTACCTAGGTCAATTGTGCATCAATTGCAAGTAATTTTTTACCATGTTTAAACCCAACTATTCCCCAAAAACCGATCACGGAAGAGTGACTTTAAAGATTTTGTTTTTGCCACTAATCCATCATAATTATGATTAACCAAGCTTCAAATCATACTTAATGTATATTATAGGGATAATTAATAAAAATCTTGAAATAGCAAGCGATTATTGGAATTGGTGATTGGAGGGACTTCTATCATATAAATGTTAAAGTTAAGATCAGTTTAAAATAATTTTGAAATTATAGCTAATTTAATGAATGTATACCACTGTTTAATTATCAAAAGGCCAATAATTAGATTCTGATATATAAAGTCTTAAAATAATTATATATTACTTTTTAATATTTTATTAGGTAAAAGTTGTTTGAGTTGAGAAATTGTATAAATCTATCATTGTCTATTGTTTTATATTTAATTTTTATAGTTTAATCATATAAAATGAAAGTTGAATTTCTAACAGCATAATTATTAAGAATAAAACCACTTTATCATAAAAATTTAAATCACTGATCAATAAATTCTGACGACAACATAGTACACTAATTATATATAATTAAAATGAAGCTAACATCTTTTAGGAGTAACATTTCTGCATTTAATATAGATTGATTTCATTACCGGAACAGGAAGCCTTTTAATCTTAATTATTTCCCCAACCAACTCTTGATTTGTGAGATTGTTAATGATGGCGTGATAGTTGGTTTTTCAAGTGTTTTTTCAAATGTTTTTTTTGCAAATCTTAATTAATTTCCAATAATTCTAAAATTTATGAGATTAAAATTATTAATTTTTAAAAAATAAATTTAAAGCTTAACTAGTTAAATCAAGAATTAATTTTTCAATCTCTCTTGATCCAGAGGTAGTTTGCTAGACAAATTAAGATCCCGTCTTATGCTTGAAATTGAAATCTTGGCTGCTGTTTTAATATAAACCATCAAACACCCAGAAATTTTTCCTGGACCTCCTCTGCAATTTGCCTGTTTCTCTGCACGTGCCATGAAAAGATTAAACCATCGTCTTTCTTTTTCCTTTTCTCCTTCAATTTGCGTTCTATTATCTCGTGCTAAAGTTGCCCTTTTCACTCTAAAGAAAGGCTATTGCTTTTTTTCATTCTCGTGAGTGGGATGAGATTTTTGCCCATCCCTTCGTTTTATGTCTTTATTTTTTATATATTGCATTGTGAATCAGTGGAAAACAAGAAAAAAATGGATAAGTTTTCAGTACTGGAGTTCTTGGAAGATTCTATTGATAGAAATATTGTTATTGAGCTGGTTCTTCATCGCCTGGTATTTTGGCTGAAAACAATCGAAGGAAACCACCATTATCCATTAATGAACATGCTTGGAAGCTCATTAATTTCATGGTTGTTTTCTTTTTGTGTCTCTCTGTTCTTCTTGCATGGAACCGCCTTGTTCCCTTTTTACTGGCTTGTTTGGCCATTAAATCTTCTCGTGTATTATGAAGGAAAAAAAAAAAAAACTGCTCTCAATTTATAATGCACAGCACACACTCAAAAAAGTCTGAATTTTAATTTAAGTTTGAACAATATATGCTTGCCTTGATTAAGCAAGTTTCACAAATGAAAGTCCTTGATAGTAACTCTTTCTCAAGTTATTAATCATTGCTCAGACTAGCAGGTCGAATTTGAAAAACTTGTGACATGGAATCTGACCATGTTAGGTTTCAATTTGAGTCATGGAAAACATCGACTCCATTAATTTGGATAGATGTGATCCAAATTTAGTCATGTTAATATTAGAATATTTTTTTAAATAATAAAACAATATTATTTTAATTAAAGAATATTAATATGAATAAATCTAATTCAAATTCAGTCATGTTAATATTAAAAAAGTCTTAAAAAATAACATAATAATATTGTTTTAATAAAAAAATATTAATTTGAGCTAATTCTAACACGACAATGAAAAAAAAACTATTTTTTTTTTTTCAGGGTAGTATAAAATACCAAGTTAACGAGAAAGTAGATGCATATTTCTTGCCATTACCACTGTAGCTTAATAAATACAGTTTTTTTTCCGATTAAGTTTTTTAATTGTAGTTGAAACTTCACTTACAGATTAAAAATTCTAAGAGAATGTCAAGAATCTTGTTTAGCCACCAAGACTCCTTGGCTGGTGCTTGCCAACTAATAGCTCCAAGGAAGTTTTCTCTTGGGCTCCAAAAAGTTATGAAATGATGAGTTGGGACCCCCATTTCTCAACTGAGAACCTTTCTTTTCGAGTTTCCACGCCGGTGTCTGCTCCTATTTTGAAAAATTGTAATGTTTTTGGCCTCGGGGAGCCGATCACTGATCCATTCATAATGGCAATTCATTAATCAATCAATTGATTTTGAAAGAAAAAATTAAGATGAGCTTTCCCCTCTCTAATCTTTGCTAATGAGATATTTGCGTGGTTTTTTTTTTAATGTAAATTGAAGCTAAATATTATTGTGAACTGATTAAATATTATTATTCATTAAAATTATTATCTTAGTTTATAAAATTAAAATATTAATTAGATGAAATTTTAAGAATAATTTTATGTTCTCTAATATACACTATTAAATGAAAGAGTTTTATACTCGAAACTTATAAAAACAAAAAAAACCAGTACTTAATTTGTGTTGAAATTTATTTAATTCATTTAGAAGAATGAGATAAGTAGGAATCAAATTTGAAATTTTTTAGCTATCAAAATCTTTATACCATGCAAAAAAAAAATTCTCAATCTAAAATCTTAAATGAACTTTAATAAATAATTTTATACTATGAGAACTTGGAAGAACAATATTAAAAAGATCTCAATTTCAAATTGTAAAAAAAAAAAAAAAGTTTGCACAATTGAACAATTATTTTATGGTATCAATCACGAAGAATCCCTATATAGTTTTCACCCAACAAGAATTAACTTGGAACTAACTATTGTGAAAAATGTGATCATATTCCACTAATTATAGCCTATGATAGAAAATGAGAAGAAGGGCCGTATAAGGGTGAGTGGAGATCATCATCAAAGTGACAAATAAACTTGTCCTATGCGCATACAACGTCCATTTCATTGATCACCGGAAAATAAAACTTTATAACAAGGGAGATGGTACCGGTACCGTCCACATAATAAATATAAATATAATAATTACTTTATAATTTTGAAATATAAATTTGATTATTATCAACTACCCTAATGTTCGAGTATATATATGTGTGTGTGTAGGCCCCATAAAAGAGGTGCCAAATTTTTGACATGCATGATTGATTTTTGCTTCTTTTATTGACCCTACTCCTCACTGATTGTAGTCATCTAATAGAGAGAGATAGAGAGAGCAAAGAAGCTTCCCTCCTATCATTATAAATAAAATGATTTAATGTTTTTTTTTATATTGATTGATACTGCTGTGGTATCGTTTTCGGTTTTAAAATCCCTTTATTTGACTTTTAATATTTTTTAAGATGATCATTGTTTTTAAAAATAAAAAATAAAATGTAGCCTAAATCATTTAAAATAAAATAAGATAAACAATCAATAACTGTGATTCAAATAATATAAATTATATTTTAAAATCTAACTTTAAAATTTTAGTTATTGAATTAAAATGATTATTTAATATGATATCAGAGTCTTGATAACCAAATAGTCACGAGTTTGAACTTTACTATTCTTATTTATTTGATAAAAATTAAACATAAATTAAAATAAACATGTACAAATTTTAAGTTTAAAAGACTTCATTTGAAGAGATATATTAAAAAAATAATATAAATAATATATTTTAAAATCTCAACTAATAATTTAAACTATTAAATAAAAAAAAATATATTTTTTTTTAACACTTCTAACCTATTTCAAGTCTACGGGGCAAAATCTTGATGCAAAGACACTCGAGTTTTGCTCACACACGCCTCATCGTCTCTACAATGCAACCCGAAGAAGATCTCTTCAATCCGCTTTATTAGAAATAAAGCCAAAATGGTGCCATTTATTCAAATTCTTGGACTTACTACCGAGCACTAGAGGACGCATTGTCAAGCACCTTAAACTAAACCTCAAATTTGGCAAAGTTAATTATATCTCCCATGTGGTGGCATGTCCTATTCCAACAAACCCACCCTTTTGAGTTCTGTAGTCAATTACCTTTATTTTGAATATATATATATATATAGCGGCTAATATGTTAATTATGTGTTTGTCTTCATGATCGATCAATTGTTCGTGTTTTAAATTGTGATTCTACATATAAAAAATATTATATTATTTTACAAGATTAATAATGGTTTAAAACACTTTAAAACACGAGATTTTTTCTATTAGTTTTTCTGTTATCGCTACCGACCTACAAATCTTAGCAAACTAGGAAGAACTAAATTTTATCCCCATTTGAATTCTTACATGAAATTAAGAAAATACAATTAATTACATGTTATGTGATATATTTTCGAATCACTTTTTTATTGTCGTTTAAAATGCTTTATATTATTTTTTAATAAAATATTATATATTTTTTATATGACTAACCATCGTTTAAAATACTTTAAAACACAACGTAATTTTTTCTTATTAGTTTTTATGTTATCCCTACTAACCTACAAATTATAGCAAACTAGGGAGATCCAAATTTTACTCCCATTTGAATTCTTACATGAAATTAAAAACATACAATTAATTGCATGTTATGTGATATGTTTTCGAATCACTTTCTATTATTACCCTGCTTTTGGACGTTAATAAAAAAAGCGAGCTAGAATTAAGTATTGAGAGTGTAATAGAAAAATAAAATAAATAAAAAACAATAGTTTTGAGAAATTCCAAGATAATGATAAAAATTGATAAATTTATTGATACAAGAAAGAGTAATGTATTTCAGATAATCTAAAATATTAAACACACATTGTTTTCACTATCAACACCTTTCGTAACGCAGCTCGATTCATGCATCTCTATTATACCATGTATATCCTTTTTAATCCAGCTATATAAGAAAGTGATCAAGGCAGAAATATTTAATCATTCTCTCCTTTTCCTTTGACGACAAAATGCCCAAATATTGAAGCCTTATTTTGGCTTATCCCACCCTCCATGTTATGAATTGACAGGGATAGAGTTTGTGTTTGAAACGGTCAACAAAAGTGAATGAACAAAAAATTCACGAGGAACCCCTTCTACATTAAAATTAAAGAAAAAAAAAAAGTGAAGTAGAAAGCCTTTTGTTTTTATGTTTTAAAAATATTTTTAGAAAAAATTAATTTTTTAATATTTTTTATTTTAAATTAATATTTTTTAGTGTTTTTAAATCATTTTGATAAGCTGATTTTAAAAATAATTTTTAAAAATAAAAAAATATTTTAATATATTTTTAAGTTAAAAACATTTTGAAAAATAATTATTTCCAAAAATAGGTAAACTCACCACCTATAATCAAAGAAGCAAGAAGGATTTTTGTTTTCTTTTTTATAATATCGTGGACACATTTGTGTATATTATTCACTGGTATGAAGACATTTTTAAGAATTAAATTGTAAGGAAAAACCCATCAAAATAAAATTTATTAACGAGCACTCATGTGGATTCAAAATAAAAGAGATAGTATTCGAAGAAAAAAATGTTTGCAAAATGATAGGTTTTTTTTTATAAAATATTTGGGCTATTTCTTGGAAGCTATAAAATATAGATAGCAACAAGACGAGTGCTAATAGTGCTCCCTCTTCTTAAATGCTAATTTGTTGATACGCTGTTTTCATTAGTTGTTTCAACTCCTATCAAGCATTAAGACGACGTTTTATCTTGATAAAAAAAATAAGAATAGTAATATATTTAGTTGAAAAGACAAACAAAAATAAAAATATTTTTTGAATAGTTTTATATTTAATTTTTATTGTTTTTAATGTCTTAATTTTTTAATCTCAAAACAGTAACCAAACTATGCTAAAATAACACATCTACTCTTACTACTATTAAAGAAACGAGTACACTAATTAAAAGTTGGAATAAGTCGAGCATTATCTAATCGGGAGGCTAAGGAAATTAAATGGCCGTAAGCCTAGCTTATAGCTCAACAATAACCACCTCTATGCGTGCACGAAAGGATATGGATAGGCTTGTATTAGGGATAGTAGCCTAAAGTTTAACATTTTTTCACATGTTTTTTTTTTTTTTTTTTATGAACTGAAAAATTGCATCAATATTCGAGTGCGAGAGATTTTACGTTGAGAAGTTCGGGACCAAACTACCTCGGCAGGGAGAATCTCTGCACTGAATCATGGAAGGGAAACAGACAACCATGCAAAGATATGGTAAAAGAACAGTGATCAAATTGGTGAAAAAAAAAAAAAAAAAAAAACAGCCAGAGAACAAGATAAGGAAGAGGGGCAGGAAAACCCATGTGCCTCTGAGTTTCATATAATGTAAAATGTCTAACCTGATTTTTATGGGACAAGCATTTTCATGAAATGAATATCATGTGGGGTCCATACGACATGAATAATCAATACATGGATTTAAAGTCACAGGGAGATGTGGCTTCGTGGATGTGACTCTGCACTGGTGCATTTGTCTGCTGAGATGGTGATGATACCTCTGATCCTAGGGTTTATTAATGTTGCTTCAACTCTTTACAAATCGTTTGTCAGTGGTTAATTATTTAGCAGTAGGGCACCACCAAGTTGCTCATGTTTCTTGACATTACACAGACATTTTGTTAACCAGGAAACAACAAACAAGATCGTGGAGGGTATCTTGAAAACCTGACAAGATCGTGCAGGTATTAAATAGTACTGCTCTGATCCCATCTCTGATCCCATCTATCTGCTTGCAATCCCCTTCCATACCTATAGAAAGCGGCCCAAGTTGTTTTCCTCTCCCAATTGAACTTGTACAAGGCCATTTTGTGCAGATGAAACTGACCCATCTTGAAGAAACTAGTCCAACATCCATCCTGGTTTGCCCTAGGACTAGCCTAGCCTTACAGTTGAGCCTTGTGGGCTGTCAAACCTATAGTCCATTGTTTCATCCGAATTTCACCCCTGTGAGCCTCTGAGTGTTGAATGTAGTTAAAATTTAGAACAGTAGAATACCGTCCATTGCTCTCCCCACTCTCTGCCATTAATGTCTTCATTTTCTCTACCCTCATATCTGCAGTTGCTGCAGTTTTGAATTAGCTTTCATTTATCTTACTGGTGACTTGGTTTTGTAGTTAGTGTTGAATCAGTAGGCACCCTAGCGCAAAGGAGTAGCTACTCTTGCAGATTTTGATCTAGTTCTTCATGCAAGTAAATGTGGGATCCAGGGGCTTAGTTTTAACCTTCTACTGCATTTGTTATGAATTAATGTGGACATGTATCACGATGCTAAATATCTCACTCATTTCATCAAGCAGAGGATGCCAGCCTCTGCATCACAGCAATCGAGGAGCATGCTCTATTAACTACCTGTACAGTTTTACTTCAACCATTCAAACTTACTAAAGAACAGACCAAGAGAGAAGCCAAACATAGAAAAAAAGCAAAGGAAAGTTGGTGTGGATGAAATAAGATGACAGTGATTGAAATCAGATAAAAGCAGTAACTTTTTGAAGGGGAGACTAAAAGAGATGTGAAGGAAGGTACAAAACAAGCATGCATGTACCATTTTCACAACCATCACAGATTCACAATGTGGAAATCACAGAATGGAGTAGTTAAATGTTGCAATAAAGCATGTACGTAAATAGAATGACTGTCCCTGGCATGCTACCTACCACTTCAAAATCCGAAACCGAGAGTTCTTTGTGGCAATTGTTTAAGGTCTTAAGCATAGATCAAGTTCCAAACTAGCAGGAAAATTCCACAAATGCATAGAACACTAATCAAAATAGATATTTTCAATAGCAAAACAAGCAGAAACCGAATCAAGCTGTAGTTATTTCAGCCAATGGACGATGCCTATTTCTACCAAGAGGAGTAAACTAATAAAAACTTTTCCACATCTTTGCGCCATCATTAAGAGAGAACAGGAAAGTAATATTTGCAATCTAATTCATCGTACAATCTATTCAGATAATCAAAACAAAAGACGGTAACAGTCCTTTTTGGCTGAAGTTGTATTAAGCGCAACACGTATAAACGACTCTGTGGGGCACTCAACAATCTAAGTCCTATATCCTTATTAGTATACACAAGATCATTATTCCCAACTTCAACATATCTTGATGCAGTAAGATCAAAAGAGCTGAAGAGCTTACAGATATTGTCTTTCCCTCTGGTTATTGAGCTTGAGAGGCAGATGGCACGAAGGCTTCCACCATGTCCATTGCATGCCCTTCAGCATTTGCCGTATTATTTGTGTTAGCTTGACAATTTACTATTGTAGAGGTATGGAAGCATGGTAAATCTGCCTGACACTGTAGATTCATTAGACCACCAGTGGACCGCGCTCCACAATCACCTTCCTTCAAAACAGTGGTGGTGTTGCACTGGTTTTGGAATGGAAAAACACCCAACTCAGTGTCGATCTTTCCCCTCAGGTCCACCAGAATGCTTCTTAGCCTCAAAACCTCGGCTTCAAGAATTGCCTGCCGTTGTATTTTCCTCACCAGCTGCTGGTTCAATAAATGCAATTTCTTTACTTCCTCTTCTAAGTACGCCGTATGTGCCTTCTTCTTTTCCCTATACTTTCGAACTGCTTCCCTATTTCCTGCTGGCCTTTTTCTTGAATGCTCTCTATTGTCTGGGTTATCATCTTCTTCAGAAGCAATGACTTGGGTGTGTGTGTGGTAGCATGTATGTGTATGGATTGCATCGGGGCCAGGAGGGTTGCATGTGTGAGTGTGAGTACATGTTCTCGTATTCTTCAATAATTCATCAAGAAGTGAATCCACTGACCCAGAACACTGCAAACTTCCAGAAGCACCGTGATCCGGTAACAAAACATGATCCGAAACCTCTACCTCCCCATCATCCATTTTATAATCTTTCATTCATTCCTCCAAACAACATGTACTTTCAGTCAGGCACCTCAAAAAATAGGAAATCAGTACGACCACAATATCCAACTTTTCTTTGATCAATCACCTCGACTGCTCTAACAAAGCAATAAACCTAACGCAAAATCGAACAACTTAAGCTTACAATAAACTAAAATCACCAACTTGTAACATAAAAGTGGGATTGCAATTTGCATGATTACTACCACCTTAAGAATATATGCAAAGGCAGAGTCCATACACAGAACATACCATTATAGCTTTCCACAATCTAAATTGTCATAGTCACCAAAAAATTGAACAGCCCTTTTAACATTTCAAACCAATACGCAGAATCAAACCCCAAACTCAGCAAAAAGCTTTGGAGGATGAATTCATCCCAACAACAAAAGCAGCTTTCTTTCAACAATTTAAAGAAAACCCAGATGGAGATTCTTTACAAGAATATAAAATAAAGCATAAAGAAAAGATCTTGACATTGAAATCATTCAACAACAGAAGAGAATCCAATAATCTTAAGCTTCAACTAGACAAGTGGTAGTACATAAAGAACATGATTTTACAGTGCAATAATATCAACAAAATCAAGAAACTGTGTTAGAGAGAGATGGAGAGTTATTACCTGATCTAAGTGAAGATTCCGAGAGTAACAAGAAGCATCTCTCATATTCTTCTCCATGCTTCCATTTTGTTTGTCAACTTGTGTAGAATTTGTCGAACGGCAAATAGTTTTTTCCCACTTTGTGCATCCTCATTGGTTGATTGACAACTGCCCTGTTATCTTGTGGACACAAATTGAGCTGCACAAAATAAAGAAAGCATTGAGAAATGTAATGAATTTCAAAGAATGTTGAGATTGATGGATAGTTTGGTGTCATTTTCGTTGTACCAACAATTTTTGATTAATTTTTTCCATACCCAAAGTCATTGCTCCTTAATATTTTAGAGAGCTACACTATATATTCAGCAATCTGTGATTCTTGCATGTATTCCCATTTTTCCTCGAGTTATTAAAAAATAAATAAATGTGAATAAGAAATATTTCATAAATACATCAACAATTTAGATATTTTATTATTCTACTGTAATTTAGATATTTTATTATTATACTATAATAAATGTTTTTAAATAATTTACGTGTTAAATTTTTTATAATTTACTTTTTTTTTGGTAATGGCTTTCAATCTATTTTTTTTAAATATTTTATTTGAAAAAAATATCAAATTGATTTTTAAATGTTTTTTTTTATAATTTTAATGTGCTAATTTTAAAAATAAAAAAAATTATAAAAAATATGTACTTTCAATTAAAAACATTATAAATCGCATTAATAAACACACCAAATATAAAAATCAACACGAATTTTGAAATTTAATTAAGAAAAGACTTTGTCTCAGTTAAAAAGTAATCCAAATATATATATATATATATATATATATATATATATATATATATATATTTCTATCCCAATTTTATCTGGAAAGAAAGAAAAATTGCCAATCCAGTAAATCTCCTCAACTTCAAAAGGTTATCTCAGTATGCGAGTAATTGTTTTTTATATGTAAAAAGAAGCTGATCATAGCTTTTGTTGTTGTTATCGGAGATTATTTTCCTTATATTCACTTAACTTCTATTTTCATCTCAATCTGATATTTCATAGCAGCTTAGTTAACAAGATTATTAGCAAATATCCCAAATTTTATCGGAGAATTTTACTTAAGTTTAATTACAATAAATCTCTTAGGATTTGGTGTTATTCAAATCAATTCCTAAACTTTATAGTATCTAAGATAGGCGAATTAACCCTGCTGTTGAAGAAGAATCAAGATAGGCGAATTCTTTCTATCAAACCATTTCTAGAATAAATAGTCGATTGCAAAAAATAAAATAAAATTTAGGGAGTTAATTGAAAAAAACTTTAGGAGAGCAGATCACAATGATTTTCTTTTAGGTAGTTAGTTGTTAATTACTCAAGAATCTAGAGGCAGAGAGTAGTTTTGTTATCTTATTTTGTCAAGAAAAGTATGAAAATGGCCACTCTACAAAGATTCCCAAATGGTCCATTGGCTCAAAACATGTCATCCATGGGCTTGGTGTCGACAGAGATGAGTATAGCGAGAAAGGGACCTCAGGCCACCGAAGCATGAAAATGCAAAACGGTCTCAATCTCGAGTACAAGAGACCAGAGATCCATCCTTGTTGATTTAAATCTAAGAAAACAAGCATGAGGGTAATTTGTGGAGATCATCATGGACAGATTTCTATCATTAATTCTATCTCCATAATGATCAAGGGCAAAAGAAAAAAAAAACTTGGCAGATAGTGGGAGTCCATCATCTCTTTGTTGATTGCAAATCATGTAATATTGTATTCATATCTTCAAAAGTTTGAAGACTAATAGATTTTTACGTGCTAAAGTGTGTGCATGTATGATGTATGGATATGGTGAAGCAAAAGAATTCCCTCCGTGAGGTAGGAAGCTTTCATTAAGTATAAGAAATGGTACAAAAAGCAGTTCCTACTGCAGAATTGATCATGGATATCTTCTCTTCAACCATTATTTTAGAACACAAACACTTTCCATAAAAGAAATCCCAAAGACTCTCACAAAAAGCCAATCAAATGATGACTTACTCTCGTTACAATTTGGAAAAATGAGTTAATCAATAAGAAAACACACACAAGCTTAGTATCCTTCATGTGGTGAAGAAGGTGAAATATGGAACATAGTCACATGAATAGGGTGGAAGGTATTTTTAATAAAGAGAAGGGGGAGGAGATGATGGTGGTGGTGGTGGTGGTGACTTGTAGTAGTATGGAGGTGGTGGTGATGAAGATGGGGGTGGAGGTGATGGGGATGGAGGAGGTGGTGATTTGTACTAGTACGGGGGAGGTAGTGAAGGCGACAGAGGTGGTGGTGACTTGTAGTAGTACGGGGGAGGTGGTGAAGGTGAAGGAGGTGGTGGTGACTTGTAGTAGTATGGAGGTGGAGGTGACGGGGATGGAGGAGGTGGTGACTTGTAATAGTACGGGGGAGGTGGTGAAGGCAACGGAGGAGGTGGTGACTTGTAGTAGTAGGGAGGTGGAGGTGACGGGGATGGAGGAGGTGGTGACTTGTAGTAGTATGGAGGTGGTGACTTGTAATAGTACGGGGGAGGTGGTGAAGGCGAAGGAGGTGGTGGTGAGTTGTAGTAGTATGGAGGTGGAGGTGACGGGGATGGAGGAGGTGGTGAGTTGTAGTAGTATGAAGGTGGTGGTGATGAGGATGGTGGAGGAGGTGATTTGTAATAGTACGGGGGAGGTGGTGAAGGCAAAGGAGGTGGTGGTGACTTGTAGTAGTATGGAGGTGGTGATGATGAAGATGGTGGAGGAGGTGATTTGTAATAGTACGTGGGAGGTGGTGAAGGCGAAGGAGGTGGCGGTGACTTGTAGTAATAATGTGGTGCTTGATAATGCTTTGGTGGTGGTGGAGGTGATTTGTAATAATAAGATGAATGCTTTATATATCTTGGTGGAGGTGGTGACTTGTAATAATACGGTGAATGCACTACACGTTTAGGTGGTGGTGGTGGTGACTTGTAATAATAATGAGGTATTGAAGAATATTTTGGTGGTGGTGGTGACTTGTAATAGTATTTAGGAATAGGTTTTGATTTCTTTGATGGTGGTGGTTGTGATTTATAAAAATAAGGTGGATGTTTTAAATATTTTGGTGGTGGTGGTGACTTGTAATAATATGGTGGATGGACTATTTGTTTTGGTGTAGATAGAGGTGACTTGTAATAATATGATGGAGATTTGACATACTTTGGAAGGTGAGATTTGTAATGGTGTGGATGATGCTCAGCATGTTTTGGAATTAATGGCAACTTGTTCGATGGGTGTTTGTAGATGAGTTGAGGGTGGCGAAGCAGCGGCGGCGGCGAGGCATTGATGTAAGGCTTGTAAGCGACTACACTAGTGGCTATGACGCAAAATGCCACTGCATAGACTAGCTGCGTAGCCCAATCTCCTAGCCGTCCCCAGGTTCCCATCTCTAGCTATTGAAGGTTGAAAGCCAGAAATTAAGTTTTTAGAAGTGTGTTCTGTGGCTTGCACAGAGCTGCTATGCCTCTTTATATAGTGATCTTTCCTACAGTTGGGCACATCAACCATTAGATAGTGGGCTTCCAATCAGAATCCTGATGAGCATCGGTGTATTCAATCATGCATGGCTGTTTGTCCCCTCTTGATAGGAGCAAATATTGCAATATTAATGTTTTAAAAAATGCAACTTGCTTTAAAACTATCTGTATTGCTTCTCCACTCCCCCAAGTTTGCTCTTATAGTTATGTCTTCGTTTAAGTTTTATTGTCCACCACCAAGCCATTACGAGGAAGAGAAGAGGAATAATGTTTAATGAATTAAAATGTTATTTTATATATATATATATACAGCTTCTAGTTAGTGGCTTCCCAATAGGAACTTATGACAATAGATTTATAATTATGTCGAGAACCGTACAGCCTCCAAGTACTCGTGCAGTCGATCATGGTGGATTTTTTTTTTCCTGTCGATCAAAGGAGATAAATATTATATGATTGTTCGGAAAGCAAGATGCTTTATCTGTGATGGCTTTATCCGCTTCCCAAAGGTTGCTCTCCGAATGAGCAGATACGAAGAAATTGAAATTTATCTGATAATTTGAGCTTAAAAGTTGTAATGTCTTATGGAAACTAAGGAAATAAAAGATAGATTCAGAAAAGTTTCAGTGTTTGATATTTTTTTTAGTACGTAAATGAATATTCAATAAATTCTTGACTATTTATATAGCTCAAAATGATTTTATTTGCCGAAAAAACAACTAATAAAGATAACTCTAATTTTATTAAATAAAATGAAATTAGAATTCAGATCTTTATCAGAACTTCTCAAATCGGTTGAGTTGCTGTTTCAAGGCTGTTCTTGCCACATATAGAGCCTCTTAAATTATAGGAAACTTAATCTCTTTTCCTGTCCAGTTGCCACAAGAGAGCTGCCTCTGATTGGCGACTTATAGCTGCAAAGACTCCTCGAACCAGCCTAGTTTCTGGAAATTATAAAAGCCCACCTGATTGTTTTTTTTTTTTAGAGAATTCCTACATTATGCGACCTATATTATATCTCTAGTTATAAC
The DNA here is from genome assembly GCA_018804465.1 of Populus tomentosa. Classification (NCBI taxonomy): domain Eukaryota; kingdom Viridiplantae; phylum Streptophyta; class Magnoliopsida; order Malpighiales; family Salicaceae; genus Populus; species Populus tomentosa. The sequence goes on from CM031973.1 coordinate 18,852,738, forward strand.
TAACTCAAAGTACATGGCCTGTCTTATATTTCTTAAGAATATCCTCATTTCCTTATCTTTTGTTTGTAGCCAGCTAATTAAACTATATTAATCACATGTTTTTCAGTGATAAGATACGTAATCATGCAATCTTTGACCAAAATGGGCATACAAAGTCAATTACGTTGTACTAGTTAATAGTAATTCCTACTGCACTGAAATTTAGTTTTGGTATTGTCTTCAAATTAAAGTAAAAGTTGTTCAATGCATCATCCCGTTTGAACATGATCATATGCTTCTATAATTGCTAAAATATTAGCAATGAGAAGAAGGGAAAATAAAAGAGAAGACAAGTAGACTAGAATCAAGCATTTTAAAGAGGATTAATATATCCCGGTAAAAGAAGGGTATTCACCTTATTTGTTTTTGAGTTAACAAATTATATTAGTTATATAATATAATTTGTAAATCCATTCTAATTATAGTTTTGTTTAATTTTGAATTACCTGCTTTACATTATCAGAAAACTAGCAAATACAAGTGGAAACATTGATGAAATTTTTCTGTTGGTATATTGCGATGACCTTTACTAACGGAATTTTCATCCTTGTATCCATTAATAAACACCAAGAGAAAAACTCCCTCGGTATATACTGAGGGACTTGGAACGGGAAAATAAGGAATGAAAAAAAGCCAAATAGTAAGATGACATGTAACTTGTACATACAACATTATCGATTGAATTAACATGAAGGTAAAGTATGTTTATAAATATACCAATGGTAAAAATCTCTCGGTATATACGGAGAGAATTATAGAGGGTATTAGAACGAGATTCAAAAAAAGGTAAATTGTATGGTGACATGGTATTTGTACTGAAAAAATGACCGACGAAGTTATTTTGAAGCAGTAATAGTCATATGAGATTTTGACTTATGATATATCGAGGAAACATAATTTTTTGATGAAGGTAGCTTTGATATGGATTATCAATGATTTTTCTACTTGTGGAATGGTTTCTAGTTGGAGAACGTATGTAAAATTAACATGTCCATATTATATGAAAAATAATAAGGTATTCATGTAAACGATGGTAAAACATCTTTTTTCGACTACTTCTTGCTAACGAGTCATAAGTATAAAAAGAACAGAAAATATTTCTTTATTAGCAGAGTTCAAAGGGATGCTGCACCACCGTTTTTTTTAGGTGAAGAATTATATGACATGGTGTCGAAGTACAATGGCATTGTGCTTGATTTTCCATTCGGTAAACAAAAGTTTTCTGGTTTTGATTTGACCATAATTGGATAAAGTGGAGTATTTTTTGGGAGCTTTTTTATTGAAAGACGTCTCCTTCTCTATAACCTTGATGTCATGCACATAGAAAATAACGTATTTGAGAACATTTTAATACAGTTATAGACGTGAAGGGAAAAACAAATGATAACATCAAGACTAGAATGAACATAACTTTGTTTTATCATCATAAAAATATAAAATTGGTTTATGTTAAGTCGTGGGTCATAAAGCCCAAAGCCAACTTTGCCTTAGACAATAATGCATACTTACTTGTCTACCAATAGCTTAAAAGTCCGTGTTTTCCTGATGAACATGCCTCGAACATATCAAGGTTGATGAATTTAAAGGATTATATATTATATGAAATAAGGAGCCATGATTGCCACATGTTTATGTAAACACTTATTTCATTAGCTTACCAGGATTTATTGCCAAAGAAGATATGAGATGCACTTATGAATACCGGTCACTTCTTTAGAGATATATGCTCCAACAAGTTGCATACACAACATACATAGAGGCTTGAAACGAATATCGTTCAGATAATATGCAAACTTGAGATGATATTCTCTCAATTGTTTTCAACTTGATAGAGCATCTACTCATATATTTACTGTTTGAGGTAAGAGTTGGAGGACCAGTTCAATATTGATGGACATATTCATTTGAGAGGTTAGAGATTACTAGGGGTGTTCACGGTTCAGTTCGGTTTGGTTTCAACCATAAAAACCAACCAGACCAAGTACCTCATATTTTTTAAATTTCAAACCGAACCGAACCGAATTCTAGTTCAAACCGAACTGGTTTGGTTCGGTTGAATCCGGTTTTGCAGCTAAAAAACCGGGAAACCTAATCATTAAATTAATGGGCTTTTTTGACTTTTTTTTAATGGGTTTAAATTAAATTGGGTTGTTAAATTTTCTTGTTGGGCTAAATTTATAGGCTTTTTAATCAAAACTCTTTAAAATGTTATAATTTGATTAATTTTGTTATAAGCTTTCTAATGAAATTAAAATATTGAAATTTTTTTGAAATGCTTAATTGCTTATAGTAACAATAAATCTAATATGTTTTATCTTACTATTTTTAATATACAAGGAAATATGCTATGAAAATTCAAATCAATGCAATATGCAAGATGCATGATCAAATTTGGACACCTCAAATTAAAAGAGGCGTTCACACTAAAAAAAATTTACATTAGCAAATAGATATATTAGCAAATAGCAACTAGTAATAAATTATCATAAACATTCGGCATAAGTTGAAGAAAAAATCCGACGCCAGCACTACAGCAGCATCCAAAACTTCTAGTAACAGCAAAAGCCAAAAGATCCAGCAAGGATAATGCTATAAAAAAACACTAGCAAATTAGCAATATATTATAGTTTGACAATTTAAAAAATTAGGAATGCAAAATTTTAAAAGGAATTAATAAGGCAAAGTAAATTAATTACCCAAAATAATTATATTCCAAGATTGCACCAACATCATCAATATAACTTACAAATAATCAGTTGAGATTTTTAAACTTTCACCAAATTCTACAAAAATAAAAATTAAAATGTTAGATTAAACATATGTAAATAAATGATATTATAAAATAACTACATTTAAATTTGTAAGAGAAATTACCTGACTCAATTATCTTAGAATTTTCAATATAATCCATGTGGTTTCCGATGTTGATTGGAATTGATGCTAAACTCAACTAATTTTGACAACAAACCAATACTTGCACTGTTGATGGAGATAAAGAGCTTCGAAATGGATCTAAAATACGACCACTAGTACTGAAAGCTGCTTCAGAAACAACTGTAGATACTGGAATAGCTAACACGTGTTGTGCTACCTTAGAACGAATCTTGTATTTTGTAGCATTATATCTCCACCAACCTAAAATATCTAATTTAAAATCATTAGGATCCTCACAATCATCACTTAAATGCCTCTCAACCTCATTTTTTTTTGGGCACCCCCTTCTTCCTCTAAATGTTTTTTGAATTCAGAAGCCAAGTCATCCAACATATCATCATTTACTACCATTAAATCAACATTAACATTTTCATTTATACTAGTTACAACACTATGAACCACCTCATCATTCTCATCAACATTCATATAATGCTCAAACAACCTTAGCAAAGTATCTTTAACCTTAATTGTAAAATTATCAGCCTCTTCAATATCATACAATCTTCCAAAATAAAATCTCACATACTTCAATTTGAAATGTGGATCTAACACAATAGCCACATATAACAAAAAGTTTTGTGTATCTTGATCCCCCCAATATTTTTTATACTTTACCATCATATTCTTGACCATTTTACTCACATAAACATCTTCACTTCTACAAAGTTGAGATATGCTTGTATGCATGGAAATCAATTCATGGAAGAAAGAATTAGATGTCACATACAACGAGCCAGAAAATTTCAATGTAACCTTGTAAAATAGTTTCAAGAACTTGACAAAAGATCTAGCCTTTTCCCAATCTTTTAATGCAGGAGGACCTAAGTTTTTTTGTTTTCCTTTTGAATTAACCTCAAAGTAACTCAAATACCTAGGATCTGTTTCTTCTAACCTCATAAAAACAACATCAAATTTAGCAGTCGCATCTAGCATCATATATGTAGAGTTCCATCTAGTTGCAACATCCAAGCAAACAGATTTTTTACTCCCAATTTTCAACCTCTCGGCACATTGGTTAAAAACAAGTTGTCTAGAAGGAGAAGATCTAACAAACCTCACTGCATTCCTAATCTTAACAACTGAATCATCAATATCTTTCAATCCCGCACATACAATAAGATTAACAATACATGCACAACATCTAACATGCATAAAGTCATTTGACAATATATTAGTTGCCCAATTACTTGTTACTCTCTTCAAATATTTTATTGTCAAATTATTTGAACTTGTATTATCTACTGTAACTGTTAAAATGTTATCAATTCCCCATTCCAACAAGCAACTCTCAATTGCTTGGCCAATTGTTTCACCTTTATGATTAGAAACTTGACAAAAGTTTAAAATTCTTTTATTCAAGTTCCAACCTTCATCAATCCAATGGGCAATCAAACACATATAATTAATATTTTAGATTGATGTCCAAGTATCGGTTGTTAAACATACACGTTGATCCTTAAGAGCTTTCTTTAATTTTTCTTTCTCAACTACATAAATTTTCAAACAATCTCTCCAAATTGTCAAACGAGAAGGAACATCAAATCTAGGTTGCATTACTTGACAAAATGATTTAAATCCTTGGTTTTCAATAAAGTTAAATGGTAGCTCATCAAGTATAATCATTTTTCCTAGGGCTTGCCTACACTCTTCATAACTATAACCCACCGCCTTAACAGTCACCAGATTTTCCTCTCCATTATTACCCCCCTTTATTATAGACTTAGGTTCTAAGACTAAAATTTTTTGTTTTCGATCAATCAAAAAAGGAAATTTTTTGCATACATTTAGATGACTCCACATGTTACTAGTCCCATTGAGTATAGTATGACATGCATAGTCTTTTCCACAATACATACATGCAGCCCTTGGAGCCTTAACATTACCATCTAGTTTTTTAAAGTGATCCCAAATTTGAGATGTTTTTCTTTTATTTAATCTAGAGGCTGGATTACCTTCACTTTCAGTGTTGCTATTTGTACTAGAAGTAGCAACTGGAACTGGAATTGGAATAGGAAAAGAATTGGGTTCTGAACTTGAAGGACTTGATTCAATTGGTGTAGGATCTTCCCGATTATCCATCTAAAATTAAGAAACCAACAACAACATCAATCAAACAATTCTGTCGTACATTCCAGTAGAAGACCCAGCAAACAAAACGTATATTTACATCTGGAAAAGAAAATGCAATAGTCAACAAAATGGAAAGCATGAAACAAAACAGAACAGAACAAAATGGAAAGCATGAAACAAAATAGAACAGTCATTCGAACATGCTCAATTTAATAACAACGCTCTTTCCATCGATTTGAAAAATGAAAAAGAACCAAAGAAACAAGAAGAAACTAGTCATCTCTGTATCATCATCTGCCTTTAGCATATAGTTTAAATATTGCAACAGACGTCCAATATTCCATCAATTTATGCATTGACTTGAAATCTCGCTGTTTATATATATATATATATATATATATATATATATAAACAAGGTATTTGCTATTTGACGATGCAACAGTTTTGACTCACCATGCATAATAATTTACTACGTAATCTGTCTCAACTAGCACTGTTCCCTTGATTATTTATCTTAGAAACGGGTAAATCTTTAATTTCCCAACCAAAACTAACTGAGAATCTCTCCAAATGAGAGAACAAACTCTAAAAGGCACATATCCATCTTAAGCTAACAGCAAGATCCTGTGTTTCTCCTCAAAACAAGAATAAACCGATCACCAATAACCCATTTTACCTCTGGCAAATGATCAAAAGCTGGTGCACGTTTGCTTTAATGGCCGAGTTTTGATTTGTAAGAGAATTATGCAAATGTTTGGAATGACGTGGGGATATATCAACGGTTGTGATCATAGCACAGGGTTCCCAGGATATTCTTATTTCTTCACCGAGGATTTGCATAAAGCTAGCAAAATATTGCTGTCTTATCCATGCCATTGCCACGCAATTGTTCATGAGTCACACCTCAAAATCTTTCAAGAAATAACATGTTTTTGCTCATCACCCGACAGACATATACATGCATGTGAAGGTCTTTTTGATCATCTAATTAGTTTTATACGTTAATTAACGGGTGGCTTAAGGAGCATGAGAGGAAAAGGGAGAGGAAGGACATGGATAGAGGGCCCTACCTAGCTTCTTTTCTCAATTTTATGGCTGAAAGTTATGTTCCTTGGAAAGATTTACAGATAACGGATCAACCAACAGTGGATATTAAACCACCAAAAACACAAATTTGCTTTACGCCAAAACAACTGTCTTTTATGAAGAGCTCTGCCTCGTATGAATACCCGGCTAAACCTCTCTAAGAAAATTACCATTCAAGCACATAAAAAAAAAGAAGAAGCTCTCCACTGTTAGATTTTTCGAGAAAACAGGAAAGTTTGCGAAGATGTCAGGAAGAGGAAAGGACGGAAAGGGGCTGGGAAAGGGAGGTGCAAAGAGGCACAAGAAGGTGTTGAAAGATAACATCCAAGGAATCACAAAGCCAGCAATTAGAAGGCTAGCAAGAAGAGGAGGTGTGAAGAGAATTAGTGGGCTGATTTACGAGGAAACTAGAGGGGTTTTGAAGATCTTCCTTGAGAATGTGATTCGTGATGCTGTTTCTTACAAAGAGCATGAAATCTAAAGCAATTTATATGGAATAAAAGAAGTAAGTAATAGAAATTTACCTTTCAATAATCAACGGATGGAATTAAAAAATGAAGCCTGTTTCTGGGAAAGATGAAGATGGAATTGACTTAGAATAAATTTTCAAACCCACTAAACAAAGAATCAAAGATGAAGATGAAATTTACCTTGTTGTTGTTGCTAAAATGAAGACGCCTGAAAGATGGAGATGGTTTCTGGGAAAGATGAAGATGGAGATGATTTCTAGAAAATAAAAATATGAAGATGAAGATGGAATAAACTTGGAAATTTAGAAAATACTTTCAAAATTCAAACCCATGAAACAAAGAATCAAAGAAGATGGAATTTAGTCATTTGCCTTACTGTCGTTGCTTCAATGAAGAAGGTTTCTGTGAAAGGAAGATTGTGAATTAATTATTGAGGAAGATTGGGTTTTTGTTGAAAATGGGAAGGAAGATGAAGACGGCTTTATGATTGTAAGAGAACTAAGATGAGAATATGTTAGGGTTAGAGAGGGAGGTCAATTAGGTTAACTTAACTATTTATAGTACTTTTTTTTTAATGGTTTAATGGGTCCGGTTCGGTTTGGCTCGGTTTCTTTGTCAAAACCGAAACCGAACCGGACCTGTTAACATTTATGGTTTTTTAAATCGGTTTTTACTTTTGGTTCGGTTTTTTTAGTTAATTTTTCTTCGGTTTTGTCGGTTTTTTCGGTTAATCGGTTATTTTGAACACCCTTAGAGATTACACATGCATCATAATTAATTTTTTTTTATCTTTCTTTGCATAATTCAAAACATTAATTTAATTCCATGCAGGTACCTATTCAACCTTAAAAGAAAAGTAAAAAACAAGATGCACGGACTCTCTAACACTATGGCCCGGAACTTATGGATGGCCCGTAGTGTTTCAACCGTTAGATGCTTGCAATTGGTTTTGAGCACTCAAACTCCAGGGTTCACGGTGATGTTAGACCTTCAGACGACTGAACTGCGTGTTGAGATAGTCAAACTTCGTGCTGAGATGGTTGAACTACGCTGAATTCTGATGGAGATGAGATCACATATGGGTGGTCCATATGCTCCTCCTTATTGGCCCCATAGTCCCGATAATGACCTGCCTCCTCCTCCTCTTCCAACATCGCCTCTATTTTAGATTTATTGTATTTGAAAGTACAAATATTTAAATTTGTAATTTTTATATTATTCTAATTTATTCTAATTATTTTAAAATATTACTGATGGCTACCGACAGACCACGTCCATCAGTATATTCTAGTGGGTTGGAAAAATTACTGCAAATACCACAACTACTGTTATCTCATCAACGAACTTATTGATGATATTCTATTAGTGATATGCTATATTCACCCTAAAAAATGTTGATGGAAAAACAAAAACACCGATGAAATTATATATGATTTTTCTATTGGTGATATGTTAAATTTACCGATGGAATGGAGTTGATAATTGTTTTAGGCTTGCTTTGTTTGTCATTAAATCCATCGATAAATTTATCACCAACGGATCCATCAATAGACCATAAAATATCGATGAGATTTTTTCCAATGAACTATTTTTGTTTATGAGCCTATTGGTAAAATACGTACTGAGAGACTATAAGTGTAAATACCAACATAAATTTTTATTGGTAAAACTATTAAATTTGGTAGTGTTATCTGTTTTCCTATAAAATCATCTTTTTGAAAAACAAGTATATAGTTAAGATTGATTAATGTGATTTAAGAAATAAAAACCTATAACATTGATTTTTTTATATAATGGTCACACTCCTGAACATGATTAATGGATGGGCAACAACTCCTAAGAGCAAAACCATGGGGGAGAGTTTGCCAACTCAAGATACTTGGTTGATTGTATATTTATATGTGAAGTGAGAAATGCAAGTTGTAGAATTCAAATCAGAGATGTCCTGTTTCCCTAGTTGTCTCGTTACTACTTGACTATTACCAGCTAGGTTACTAGCTCGCTTGTGAAGATATGTTTTTATTTATTTATATTTTCTCTTTCTTTTCTGTTTTGATATAGTAACTAAAAGTTAATGAGAGTATTAATATTAATGGTAATTGCTTTACAAGAGTATATAATATAATATATCCATGTTAAAATGATATAATCTAGTACAACTGGACTAGAGGTATTAATTATAGGCATGCCTAATTAGGCTAAAACACCAAAAGAAGAATTAGTAGGGACACACAAATATGATTTTATATGCTTTCCATAAATTAAGAAAGACATATACCTTTAAAAGAACCCATTTCTTAGTCTAGGGTTTTGACTTGCCTATCTAAGATAACGGGAAAAGGTCACATGTCTTCGCGGTTTGTATTGAAAAAGCCATACTAAGAAATGGTATCAACTTCGAGCCAATGAGTATTAATATTAAGACCTTTCAAAACTTAATTGGAAGCTTTCAAGAAAAAAAAAATGTAATGTAGTATAATCTTTTCAAACACAATTACTACCATTACATTGCATATGATATAAAGAAAAGATACAACAAGCACATCTTTGTACAAAAAGAATTCACTATGGATCCACATTCTCAATCCTTATTATATAGAGAAAATCCCTTTCTCCAAATTGAATCGAAACTAGAATTTTGTCTGTAAATAATAAAGAAAGATAAAAAAAGGTAAGTTATTTCATGGTCTTACAATTTCAAACTGACACTACAAGAGGTTAGTAGTGTTTCAGCGGTAGAGGTGATGCATAGATGTGTGAAGGAGGTGGGGAGTGAGTTGGGGGTGGTGGAGATTTATAGTAGTAGGGTGGTGAAGGAGATGAAGATGGTGGTGGTGGTGGAGATGTATAGTAGTATGGAGGGGGTGGGGATTTCACTAAAGAAGGAGGTGATGTGTAATAGTTTGGTGGTGGTGGTGATGAAAATGGTGGAGGAGGAGACTTGTAATAATATAGAGGGGGAGATTTCTTTGGAGGGGGAGGAGATGTGTAGTGGTATGACGGACGAGGAGATTTATTTGGAGGTGGAGGAGATGTGTAGTGGTATGAAGGTGGCGGTGACAGAGATGGTGGAGGTGGAGACTTATAATAGTAAGGTGGAGGTGAAGATTTCTTTAGAGGAGGAGGTGGTATAAAGTGGTATGAAGGTGGTGGTGAAGGGGATGGTGGAGGAGGAGAGTTATAATAGTATGGTGGAGGGGGAGACTTTTTAGGTGGTAGAGGTGAGATGTAATGGTATGGAGGAGGAGGAGGAGATTTCTTTAGAGGAGGTGGAGATGTGTAGTGGTATGGAGGTGGTGGTGATGGGGATGGTGGAGGAGGAGACTTATAATAGTACGGTGGATGGGGAGACATTTTAGGTGGTGGAGGTGAGGTGTAGTGGTATGAAGGAGGAGAAGATTTCTTTGGAGGAGGTGAAGATGTGTAGTGGTATGAAGGTGGTGGTGATGGGGATGGTGGAGGAGGAGACTTGTAATAGTATGGTGGAGGAGGAGACATTTTAGGTGGTGGAGGTGAGGTGTAGTGGTATGGAGGAGGAGGAGATTTATTTGGAGGAGGTGGAGATGTGTAGTGGTATGGAGGTGGTGGTGATGAAGATGGTGGAGGAGGAGACTTGTAATAATATGGTGGAGGGGGAGACTTTTTAGGTGGTGGAGGTGAGGCGTAGTGGTATGGAGGAGAATGAGATTTATTTGGAGTAGGTGGAGATGTGTAGTGGTATGGAGGAGAAGGAGATTTATTTGGAGGAGGTGGAGATGTGTAGTGGTATGGAGGTGGTGGTGATGGGGATGGTAGAGGAGGAGAGTTATAGTAGTATGGTGGAGGGGGAGACTTTTTAGGTGGTGGAGGTGAGGCGTAGTGGTATAGAGGAGGAGGAGATTTATTTGGAGGAGATGGAGATGTGTAGTGGTATGGAGGTGGTGGTGATGGGGATGGTGGAGGAGGAGACTTGTAATAGTACGGTGGAGGGGGAGACTGTTTAGGTGGTGGAGGTGAGGTGTAGTGGTATGGAAGAGGAGGAGATTTCTTTAGAGGAGGTGGAGAAGTGTATTGGTATAGAGGTGGTGGTGATGAAGATGGTGGAGGAGGAGACTTGTAATAGTACGGTGGAGGGGAAGACTTTTTAGGTGGTGGAGGTGAGGTGTAGTGGTATGGAGGAGGAGGTGATGGGGATGGTGAAGGAGGAGACTTGTAATAGTACGGTGGAGGGGGAGACTTTTTAGGTGGTGGAGGTGAGGTGTAGTGGTATGGAGAAGGAGGAGATTTCTTTAAAGGAGGTGGAGATGTGTATTGGTATAGAGGTGGTGGTGATGAGGATGGTGGAGAAGGGGACTTGTAATAGTACGGTAGAGGGAGAGACTTTTTAGGTTGTGGAGGAGATGTGTAGTGGTATGTTTGTGGAGGAGATTTATTGGGAGGAGGTGGAGATATGTATTGGTATGGAGGTGGTGGTGATGGGGATGGTGGAGGAGGAGACTTGTAATAGTACGATGGAGGGGGAGACTTTTTAGGTGGTGGAGGAGATGTGTAATGGTATGGTGGTGGAGGAGATTTATTTGGAGGAGGTGGAGATGTGTAGTGGTGTGGAGGTGGTGGTGATGGAGATGGTGGAGGAGGAGACCTGTAATTATAGTATGATGGATGAGGGGATTTCTTTGGTCGGGGAGGTGTAGAGTGGTGGTATGGAGGAGGGAGGGATTTCTTTGGAGGAGGTGGAGATGTGTAGTGGTATGGAGGTGGGTGTGATGAAGATGGTGGAGGAGGAGACTTGTAAAAGTATGGTGGATGAGGGGATTTCTTTGGTGGGGGAGGTGAAGTGTGATGGTATGGAGGAGGAGGAGATTTCCTTGGAGGAGGTGGAGATGTATAGTGGTATGGAGATGGTGGAGGAGGAGACTTGTAATAGTATGGTAGATGAGGGGATTTCTTTGGTGGTGGAGGAGATTTGTAGTGGTATAGTGGATGAGGGGATTTCTTTGGTGGGGGAGGTGAAGTGTGATGGTATGGAGGAGGAGGAGATTTCCTTGGAGGAGGGGGAGATGTATAGTGGTATGGAGATGGTGGAGGAGGAGACTTGTAATAGTATGGTAGATGAGGGGATTTCTTTGGTGGTGGAGGAGATTTGTAGTGGTATAGTGGATGAGGGGATTTCTTTGGAGGAGGTGGAGATATGTAGATATATGGTGAAGGTGGTGATGAGGATGGAGGCGGTGGAGATTTATAATACTGCGGGGAAGAAGATTTCAACAATGGAGGAGATGATTTATAGGAATAAGGCTCATAAGCCACCACACTGGTGGCTACAAGGCAAATTGCTATAGCATGTATCATGAGGGACAAACGCCCCGACTTCCCCCGTTTTCCCATCGTTGGAACTCTTGCTTTGTGTTTGCATGGTTAGCATGGATACTAGCCCTTTATATAGTGATCCCTTCAATCATTGTTGACAAAGACATGTTTTCCCATGATTATTACAGCCTGGATTAAAGCATAAAAATATGTTCCAAATCTGACTGAGCTGCAACCTCCTCATTCTTAATCCCACTAATTTTATCAATAATAAACCTAGAAATTGTCAGCTTGAGAGCTGGTGAGATGCCATTTTCCGTGTAAGAACTTTAAACGCGTTTACGTACAGCAGATTGGTCTGAATGTTTTAGCCTTGTTACAAAAATACGATAATAGAGGTGGCGAGGAGAAGTGATCCGTGAGACAAATATCATAATTTCAAGTCAAAGATTTCCATTTTACAATAAAAAATTGCCGCCTTCTAATTTAGATTGTTAAATTCTTGAGGTTTTACGAGGAAGGTAGCAAGTTACTTCAGTACCATGATCCAAGGAAGTTCTAAATAACAAATCTATGTATGATCAAGTAGCATATCTCACAGTCGGTGAATTTAATAAACAAAATGGAACAATAAATTAAGATATTCTTTAAAATATAATCCCAACTAATTTATAAATATTTGTCAGCAAATTCTAGTAGAGTGAATCATATGTTGATTTTAGTTAATCCATTCATAAATGACTTCATCAAGCAACACCACGTGAAATTATATTAATCTTGCTTCTTGTCCAAATGATTTTAAATAAAATTCTTGAAATTAACTGAATTGAGTTTGGACCGAGTTTAACTAAGTCAATATTTTTTAGTTTTTATCTAGATTTTTAGGAAGTTACTTCATTACTAAAAATCTAATCAGCTTAATTAAGTTTTATGACATCAATGGTTTTTTAACTTGAAACTTGATCCAAATAAGATTTTGAAACATGAATGTTTCAGTTGTACCAGCTTTAGATATAATAACTACGATAGAAACTATTGTCAATTTTGATTTCTAGCTGAATTGTTAAATTGTTTGTTCATCAATTATTCTGCAGAATTCCACGCAAGAACAGGAGATCCCTAATAAAATAGGCAAAATTGTACTTGTGAAGGACAACATTTCCAATAAAAAGATGGTGACTCGCTTTTTATCTTCAATTAATTACTTAGATTGATCCATTCTTCTAAAAAAAAAAAAAGTTAAGGGAGTTGGTCATTTCATACGTAATAAACCACAGCCCTTAGCAGCCCATGTTGTGTTTGTTGATTAGGGGGTCAAAAGAGATTTGCTCATACTCCATATATAATGTTGTTTGTACATCTATAACTATATACTATTGTCATTGGCATCATCAATTTAATTTCTTTTCTTCTTCTTTATTTTATTTTTTAATAAACACAACATGGATATTTACAATTTTTTTGAAACTAATTGTACCAGGTCACGTTAGCATTTAGATTGATAGGGCTTAATTACTTCCTTTTTTTAGAAGAGGCCTTGTATAACATTCGATGAAAATTAGAAACTTTTTTTCATTTTTAGTTTGATTTATTAGTATTATAATTTTAAAACTTGATTCAAAAATTAATTTAGAGTAAGACCAATGTGTCGGGAGATCAACCATGATTGACTTGATTTTTTTAAAAGATCAAAATAATATTATTTTGAATATTTTTTTTTTTTACAAAATCTAATGGTTTTTTGTCTTGGTTTTATATGATCGACAAGGTGGTAGGGCAATCCAAGTTTTTAATGGTTTATTATAAAATACAAATTAAGGTCAATATAATTTAATGCTATGATCAAACAATGATCGATTGAGAATCCTTATTGTGTAGGGGTGATGGTGATAATAGTAATGGTTGTGATGATGTATATTTATTTTGCCTATTTAAAGATAAAAAATTATTATCATCAAAATAATATGTAATTAAATATGTTGAAAAAAAGTGCTACCTTCGTATATAATCTCTATTTACTTCAATTTCTTTTGCACAATTAAAAGAATATACAAACACATTTGTTATATTCGGCTCTGGTCAGCTTATGAATTTTTAATTCAATTCAAATTAATTATTTTTATTAAAACAATAAATATTTTTAATTTTTTTAGTGTTGGTTTGATTAACTTAGCTGATCAACTAAATTACATGTCAACTTGAATGAATTGACTAAGTCTTATAATATTAATAATTTTTTTTTTGTTTAAATTTAAAATTTGATTTGAGCTAGGTTTTAGATCATGAAGAGGTTTCTTAGATTAATCTATTTGACCAAGTTTAAAGTATGCATGTGTGTGTATCTACATATATTATATTAGTTTGTAGATAATAATGGAAAGAAAAATCAACTCTTATTTGCAAAATTGAATTGAATTGAGCGATTCTTGCAACTTCACGATGACCTAATCATTTATGTAAAGTGCCTCTGTCAGCTTAGTAGCGCAACATGCATGCACGACTTTTACCAATTAAAACTTGGATTATACACTCTGTTAATTTAATTTATGTCAGACTGAATGTTATCTCATTTTTATTTCTTATGAATGATGTAGCAATAAACTTAAGGTTAAATGAGCCAAAATTATTTTGAATTTTAAAAGGAATAACTTAAAGTTTTTCAAAAAACAAAAAAAAAAAACAAATTATTATGACAATTCACAATAATTTTTTTGATAAATAAAAAAATAATATTTTTCCCATATCTTTTAGAATATTACTTAATTGTTCAAAGGGAAACAACACAGCATGCATTCGTTCTCGTCAACTAATCCAGTGGTATATGGGAGAAGAAGAAGAAGAAGAAGAAGCAGCAGCTAGGTCAACAATATAAAGTTGACAATTAATGAGTACAATGCAAGAGTATACACAAGATTGCTGCATAAAGTACTCACGAAGGATTGCTGCTGGATTTGATGGTGGAAACCATAGTTTTAAAACCCGGACCGGCCCGGCGGGTCGACCCGGGACCCGGGCATGGGACCGGTCCGGGTGAAGGCCAAAACCCGCTTGGGAATTGGCCCGGCCAGACCCGGTCGACCCGGAACCCGGTTGACCCGGCAAGACCCGGTCAACACCCCGCCCCAAACCCGTTGACTTTTTTTTATTTTTATTTTTTTTTGCTAAAACGACGTCGTTTTGATTTTTTTAAAAAAAAATTAAAAAATAAATTTTGACCCGGCCGACCCGGCGACCCGGTCGAGACCCGGTGACCCGGTCAAAACCCGGAACCCGGGCCTTGGACCGGGTCGACCACCGGGCCGGGTCTTAAAACTATGGTGGAAACACGCAAGGAAGGCCTTGAAGAGCTGGCCTGACATGGAGCTACTAGCTATTTTTACTATAAAAATCTCTGTGATTTTCTTTATTTTTATTTTATAACTGTTGTGGCTGTACGTATATCTTTTGTATTTTATACCTTCCGTTACAGGACACCAAGTTTTTATGGTTTTATATTAGTTAAAGTCGAAGAGGGAGTTGTCAATTCTCCTTTAGATAATAACTAGCTTAATTGCAGGCGTTACTCTCCGAGTTTCTATTTTAATTAGTCAATTAATGTGTTATTTAATTTTAAGATTTTGCATTTATATATATATGCACATAAGCAGTGTATTTGATTTTAATATATGTTTTAATAATTTTTATGCTAATGCAAACAAAAATAAAAGAATAATTAATTTGAAAGAGTTACATAAAATCTTCACGAAATAAGTATTTATTCTCATTTAATATTTATGAGGAATTTTTTTAAAAAATAATGCATATCATTTTTATATATAATTTTTGATATAATTGCTAATATTATTATTAAAAATCTCAAATAATACCATTAAAATCTTTAATTTTATTTGAAAAGTATAGTATCATTGTATTATTTTTAAAATATTATCATAATTTTTTTATTTAAAAAAATATTTTAAAATATTTAAAACTTAAAAGCCAAATGTATGGGCATGGAAAGGGCTATTCCATGCCCATACATTTGGCCTAAAAAGGAGAAAGCTCAGCTCCCTATTTTTTTTTTATATAAAAAAAATTCAAGTGCAGAACATGTTGTTCACTTATACCATGTTTGTTTTCTGGAAACTACTTTTCAAGAAACTATTTTTCAAACTTTCTTGTATTTATTTGTTATTAGAAAAGTTGGTCAACGGAAAACACTTTTCGGTCAACGAAGAACACTTTCTAGTCAATTTTAGTCAAAGAAAAATTTGACTTGGTTTTCAGGAAAGTGTTTTCCCTTTAGTTGTGTTTGTTTTCTGGAAAGTGATTTCCGGAAAATCACTTTCCAAACTTTCTTGTGTTTGTTTGTCAGTAGGAAAGTTGGTCAATGGAAAACACTTTCCAGTAAAAGAAAAACTTGGCTTGGTTTTCAGGAAAGTATTTTCCTGAAAAATTTGAGGGGAAAACACTTTCTGGAAGTTGTGAAAAATTTAGAAATGTCATTATTTGCTGATTATATCAAATTTGATCCTCAAATTTTTGATTGCTATATATATTTTGTTTTGAATATTTATTTTTTAATTTCATCTCTTAAAATTTTATTTTTATATTAACTTTGGTCCTTATTTTTATAATTGCTATTTGCTTTTTCCTTATCATTTTTTTATTGAAATTTTTTATCTATCAAATTTGATCCTCATTCTTTTGATTGTTACTTATTTTATTTGAAATAATTTATAAAATATTAATTATTATTATTTTAATTTCTTCATCTTTCATTTTTTTTTAATTTTTTAGATTTGATCTCTATTATTTTGATTATTATTTATTTTATTTGAGATAATTTATGAAATTATATATTTTTTTTCAATTTCATTCTCATTCAGCTTTTTAATTTGTAAGATTTGTTCCTCATTATTTTAATAAATTTGAGAAAAATAAAATATTAATAAGTTATTTTTCAGCTCATTTTCTATAACATAACCAAACACTGGAAAGTGTTTTCCAACTCATTTTCCATTACACTACCAAACATCAAAAAACACTTTCTTGGAATTCACTTTCCCAAGAATTTACTTTTCAAAAGGAAATTATTTTCTAGCAAACAAACAGAGCCTTAGAGTTTTTTTTTTCTTTAATACATAGATAACATAACATGTTGTTTGATTAGTTGGCCTATATTTATTATTTATTTTGATATATTTTTTTAATATAATTAAATGCTCAAACCATCAATATTGAACTTCATTCTTTGTTTTGATATATTTTTTAATATAATTAAATGCTCAAACTGCTAATATTAAACTTCATTTTTTAAGATGAACTTATTGGCATGGATAATATCTTTTTTGATTGCTGAATGAAATGTTTTTCTTTCCTTTCATTTCCCAGAGATTTTTTTCTTTCTTACATCAAAATTCAATCAGTGAAACGTAAAAACAGTAAAATTTTAGGACCGAAGTATCAAAATCGAGCATTTATCCTAGAAATCCGTGAAAGATGAGGAAAGCTATAGTAAATGCTATAGAGTTTTCCATTTCCTGTTTTAGTTTATACAGTAATTATAATTGTAATGCATCCAATCACCCTAAATGATCTTTTGGTTGTATAGGAAAATATATAAATTGCCAGTTTTTCAGCTACAGTGCTGTACTTAATTGAATTAATTAAGGCTAAAATGTGTCCAATATCCTACAAATCATTACTAATTAGTATGATAACTACTTTCCATACAACGATGTTTTAGATATGTTAATGAATATTTAGCTCAATCAACTAGCTATATAGTCATTTAAATATAGCTGTTAAATCTGTTAAACTTTATAATATGTTTGAAAATGATTTCAATTCAATAAGTAAATAAGATTCAATTGAGTTTAAATCTGTTAAACTTTATATATATATATATAGTTTTGTTTGGTTTGTAAAATACCTATTTCTTTGTTTCTTTCTCTCTTTATAGCCATTTTTTTTACTGGCTGATCATAGATTGTCTTTTAAAAAAAAACAAGGAAACCCAATTTCTCCAAAATAAACAAATCAAGTTACTAGCTTATAGCTAAAGAGAGACCTAAAATTAGAGATTTGTAACATAATTTTTTCAAAACAAAATTTTTCAACCATTTGTTATGATAAAAAGTAGTTTTAAATGTGTTAGATTAATTAATTGAATTAGGTTTTAATATCAAATTATGGCTTCTCAACGATGGGTTGTGGAGTGGTAATAATTGAGCTTCTTATAAAATACTCATTTATGTTGTTGAGAGTCCGAATCTTACCTATATTGACAATAATTAGTGGCATATTTGTGTGTTGATTCTATATTGTAGGATAGTGTACATTAGTTAATGTAGAAATTATAACACAAGATTAAGCCTATCAATATTTTCTAAATATATAGATTCTATATTGTGTAATTTCTTATAATACGTCCCCTCAATCTAAGGGTAGAGGATCAATTCGAAGCTTGAACCAAAAATCATTAAAATAAACAATAGGAAATGGCTTAGTAAGAACATCAATAAGTTAATACTTAAAAGAGATAAAATAAATCTAAATGTCCTTCTTGGCAACCTTGTTATGTACAAAATAATAATCAACCTCAACATGTTTAGTATGAGTATGGAAGATAGGATTCGTATACAAATAAGTAGCATCTAGATTATCACACCAAAACATAGGCATAGAAGTAATAGTAATTTGCAGATCTGAAAATAATTATTGAAGCCATATAATCTCAACAGTGTCGTCAATCAAGGCTTTATACTAGGCCTCAATAGAAGAACGAGTAACTGTGTGTTACTTGCTTGATTCCCATGAAATTGGTGTATGACAAAAAAAGACAAGATATCCACCCATAGAATTATGATCATCAACACTACCAGCCAAGTCAGCATCCGTAAAAACATGTAAGGCAAATGAAGAGCTACGGGTGATATGTAAGCCAAAAGAAATTGTATCCTGAAGATAACATAGAATGTGTTTAACGACAGTTCAATGTGCAGATGTAGGAAAATGAATAAACTGACAGAATTTGTTAACAACAAAACAAATATCTGGTATTGTAAAAGTGAGATATTAAACAACACCGATAATTTGACAAAACCGTGTAGGATCAGAAAACAAGCAATTGGGCATCATAATAACCTTTGAGGTAGAAGTAAAAGTATCAACATGTTTTCAAGAAGACATGTCAGCTTAAGTAAGTATGTCAAGAATATACTTATCTTGTTGTAGCATAAAACCCATACTAGTAGATTGAACATCAATCCTTAAAAAAATAATGAACAACTTCTAAATTCTGAAGCTTAAAATCTGAATCAATCAGTGAAGCAAGATGGAGTTACTGCCTATAAGCAAGATATCTTCAACATAAACCAGAACATAAAAGATATTAGAACTCGTGGACAAGATAAATAATAAAGTGTCAACCTTAAAAGCTTGAAAGCCAATAGAAAAAAGATAATCACTTAAGCAAGTGTGCTATCAGGGAGCTTGTTTTAAGCCATATAAAGACTTATGTAATCAACACACATGATAAGAAAGAGTAGAATCAACAAACTTGGAGGTTGTTGCATGTAGACCTATTCAGTAAGTGTCCCATTAAGAAATGCATTATGTATATTGAGTTGATGAATCATCTAACCACTCGAAACTACAATGGAGAAAAACAACCGAGCAATTGCTTACTTAATGACAGGACTAAAAGTCTTAGCTTAATCAATACATTATTGTTATGTAAAGCCTTTAGCAACCAAGTAAGCCTTATAACACTCAATGCTTCTATTTACACATTGTTTAGTCTTATACACTTAATGATTATCAACAACATTCAATAAAGGATGAAAAGGAATCAAAGACAAAGTGTTGTTGGAACGCAACACTTGAATTTCATCCTGGATAACACCATGCCTAGCCTTATACCTGTTAACCTTAGAAAATGCAATTGGTTGATGAGTAGAAAGAGAGAGTACTTGAGAGAGGGTTGAAAGATGTGGCTGAAAAAGTCGTTAGATGTGTTATCTTTGGTAGCCATGGACGAAGAACCATATGATACTGACGAACAACAGAACTAAAGGCAGGTAAGCCTGAATCTATATGCTGTTGGAGAGGATAGGAGGAGAGGTCAATAACTATATTCAAACCAGCTGGAGAACCAGACCAAGTTACTGGTTTGGTAGCAGCAGACCCCGGTGAAATAGCAGTAGAACCAAGAAAACTAGTAGCGGCAGACCTGGAAATTTTCAGACCTGAAGGAGGAGAACTTGTATTTGGAGAATGATCATTAGATAAACAATATATGGTGACATAAGGGCATGGTTGATGGGTTGTTGTATGGTAGCAGAAATAGTAGGTAGTTTGAGCAGTGAAGAGGCTGTAGGTACAATGACGGGAAAAGATAGTGAAATTAGCAAATTTGGTAAGTGGGTAGTAAGGACAGGATGCGAAGATGTGTTGTAGGGTTGTGCCATCTATTCAGGTTTGTAAAAAAAAAAAACAACACATTTTCATGAAAACGGATATGACATGAGATATAAATACGTTGAAATGCTAGATTAAGACAATGATAACCAAGGTGAAAGGAGCTATAACCTAAGAACATACATGAAGAGGAATGAAAATCCAACTTAATATTGTCATTAAAAATCTCAATTAATATCATTAAAAACTTTAATTTTATTTGAAAAATATAGTATCATTGTATTATTTCTAAAACATTATTGTAATTTTTTTTATTTAAAAAATATTTTAAAATATTAAAAACTTAAAGGCCAAATGTATGGGAAAAGGAAAGGGCTATTACATTTCCATACATTTGGCCTAAAAAGCAAAAAGCTCAGCCCTCTATTTTATTTTTTTAAAAAAATCAAGTGGAGAATACATTCTTCACTTGAGTTTTTTTTTTTTTAATATATAAATGACATGTTGTTTGATTAGATGGGTTACACAATAATGTGTTTTTAATGATAAATTCCAACCACAAAAGAGTTTATATATATATATATATATATATATATATATATATATATATATATATATATATCCTAAAATAAGGATAATGAGTGTTCTTTTAGATTAAAAAAAATGATGTGATATGAAAATAATGTTAAAATTGAAAAATATGAGATGAATTGTCTACTTTTTATTTTTTATTAATAAAAGCATAAATACAATTCAACAGCATTGGATGTGGCTTACTAAGATGCATGCATGCCTAATGAGATCATAATTTAGAGAAATTAAAAAGTGGGACATGAATGTATTATCTTCAAATATTTTATTCTGGCTACTCTTTCAATCAGACCAACGATTACGACTTGCAAGTTTTATATATGTAGAGGTCTAATTGGGTTTGTGACTAGGGCTTTGACTTGCCTAGCTCATGCATTTCCTTGGAATCAAACAAATAAGAGAATCTAATTCAAGCAGAAAGCAAGATGAACTCATAAAAACATAACAAATATATAATTCTCTTTGGAATTGTAATTACTGGCATTACAATTACATTACATTGTAACAAGATGAAACAAAAACGATGATTTTACCATGGACCTTCACTTTATCAAGATCCTTATTGTACAAAAAAAAATTACATTCATTCAAGATCCTTGTCTTCATTTTGGAAATTTGTTCGTAAATGATATAGAGAAAAGTACGTTATTGTTGCGTGTATATGTATCTCAAGTTAATTCAACTGAAGCTTAATAGTATGGAGGAGGTGGAGAATGAGTTAGGGGAGGTGGAGACTTATAATAATAGGGAGGGAGAGGTGAGGGAGATGGTGGAGGTGGAGACTTGTAGAATTATGAAGAAGGGGGAGATTTATTTGGAGGTGGAGGTGAAGAGTAGTGGTACGGAGGTGGTAGTGAAGGAGATGGAGAAGGTGGAGACTTATATACATATGCAGGAGAAGGAGATTTCTTCTTTTGTGTTTGCATGGTAACCACGGATGCTAGCCCTATTTATAGTGAACTCTCCAATCATTAATATCAAAGATATTGTTAAATAATTATCATTATATCCTTGATTAAGCTTTAAAATATTATTTTAAATCCGCTCCAAATATAAATTTCCTATTGTTTAATGTCTTTTGTCAAACTTCTTTCTTTTTGCTGTGTCCCCACAATCTCAATCAAGTGCATAACAAACCTTGAAAATTCCAGCTTGAGGGAGTTGGTGAGGTGCTCTGTTGCTGTTCTGGAACTGCACGTCCTTTGTAGCATGTACTTCCAAGTCAAAATTTCCAAATCTGATCACGTTAGAAAGTGGGTGTCTTCTAACATAGGCTTGGCAAATTCTTGCAAATGGCTTATGATCAACATGGAGTAAGGAGTTATGTGGAAGGTAGGTGAAGCTCCAAGCAACATATTTGGATACATAAATCTTGGTGTCGGTGAAATAAACAAACAAGAACAAGAAATAAGTTGCTGCCCCATACAATTCAAGACTATATAATATAGTATTCATCCATACTCTATTTGAGGTTACAGAGATGACAATGTTGAGGTTTAATCGAGTAGAAATCTTTCTAATCCAACGTGGAATGAACTAATATAATCATTAATTCTCACCTAACTTGGAATAGTCTATATATATATATATATATATATATATATATATATATATATATATATATATATATATATATATCCCCAGTTAATATATATTCTCCAATGTAGGATCAGAAATTGAAAGGAACGTATTAGAAAGTGTTCACTCTTGTATTTGTGGAAAAAAGATGAGAAGATGACAACTACTGTAAATCTAGTTTATTTTAATTCCACTTGAAATGTGAAGTTACTCGTTTGACGTTTCTGCAAAATCCTTGGCAGCTACAAAAGTCTTCGGTGAAAAAGACATGCTTGGACGGCTTAAGAAGCATCACATTTTGATTTAATAGAAATTTAATGACAGAATTGGGGGCAATTTATATGCATGCACCTTATCAATTATAATTCTACTCCCTTTAGTGCTAACAAGATGCATGTGTTTGTAAAATCCAAATCATTTTTGTTTTTCTGAAATCAAATTTGCAATATCGATTGCATGATTTGTCCAACATAATGCACTGTGAAAGCAGTTGATAGAGACACAGAGTTCATCGCATTATTTATATAAAATAAATCTCTTTGCCTCCATCTTTTTTTGTCACGGTCTCTGTCTTTATCTCTTTTTATCGTAATCTTTTGTGACATTGTCTTTATATAAAATAATTTAGTGCAAATTGTTTGACAAAGAAACAATTATAGAGCATCTTTAATTGCACGAAGAAATAAGTACACAATAGAACAAAGACTTGGAGAATTCGATGCCTAATTCTTCACCAAGTTGATCTTTGTTAAAATACTTGACTTATCCACATAGTAAAGTATTGATCGAATCCATACAGCAGCTTCTGGAGAGTCAATAGCAAATGTGAATCCGTCTTGTATAGTCAACCGATAATTGTCCAAAACTGGCTTGCATTGCTAGCATCAAGCAGCTATGAGCTCAGTAGAATCCAACATAACGGTGCAAAAAAGAAATCTCTTATCAATGCACCAGGACCAGAGTCATAAGACTTACTTAGTCCATTTGATCCAAAACTGAGTCATAAGTTGAGCATATCAAACCATGGATAAACAAGTTGATCTAGGTCCATTAGGATTTTTTTAATAAAAACATGTTTTATATAAAATATCTGAAGCGACATCATTGACTAGATCTCACCTAGGTTTTCCACAGGTCAACTCTCGACTTGAGTAGCATTACACAGTAAGCTAAGAACACCATGAGATTGGATTGATCATAAAAACACAATAAAATCCCCCGCATCTCTACTCGACATTTTTGTGTAAAGTTTATAATCTGATTTATTACAAAACTAATATCATTCCTTTCTATAGAAAATGAAAAATTGATACAGACAACTGTGTGAGCAAGAAAAATAGCCAAACTCGAGAAACATGGAAAAATGAGAAAGTTTCCTTCTTTATGTCCACCAGTCATTATACCTTAATGTTTTGATGCATCACCAAAAACCTCTGAGTAGCAGATGGGGCAGGCCTGATAGAAAGATGGTCATCAGCTTTTTGAAGAACATGAAGAAAAACCACAAATCTTGTTCTCGAGTTTCTTGTAAAATCTCAACAGCTTACCTTATTGATGCTGAGCCATCTGGTCCCGCAACCAGCATGGTAAATATGTTTGCATGGTAGAGTGATCTGACGATCACCTCGCTTATATTCCATTTGGCAAATGACACACCTGTATCCAACAAGAGAAAGTACTTAGACTGTAATGAAACAGAGAGAATTCAACTCTGGATTTGCAAATTTATCTTGGCACACTTGGGTAAGCACATTTATGCTTGCAACTTTGTATAGTGCTATCTCAATGCCTACAGCAAACACGGTGAAGCTAGAGTCCATAAAACCAAATTTCCACTAACACAGGTAAATAAAGAAAAACTTTCACCAGTTAAACTAGGAAAGCTCAACGCCTGTCCTCCAAGAGACATTTAATTAAGGACGAAATTAATAGCACTCTGGAATGCAAACTAGAGGATGATAGAAGGTAATGAGTGAGTGAAAATTATGTCAAAATTCTCACTTCATTCATGAAATTGAAAAATGCAACTAACCATAACAGGGAATCACTGCTTATAACATCCCTGCATCTCATTCACCAATTAATTAATCAATCTTAATAATCTTATAGATTTAGTAAAGCAACTCTACGCTAATGAAACAAAACAGAGCAAACAAGAGGCTAGAACATGAACATTTTATTGATTGAAAACAATTTGCACGGAATCCAGGTCCGGCAGACATGACAGTTGTAAGAAAAATAGATGACCAGACAACCAACCACATTCCATAAATAAAAATGTTCAATCATAAACAACAGATACAAGCCCAAATGGTACCTCTCACTTCTTGATTTCCTCCTTGAGAAGAAGCTGCGCTTGTATTTTGAGGTTGGAAGCAGAGAAATTTGTTCTTGAGAAAGACCTCGATTTTGAGTTCCAACTGTCTCGCCTAATTCAAGTAATTCCTGGATGGGAAGGATTTGATAAATAATATTTGTATAAAAATACATGCAAGTTGAGCGTTGTCAACCAAACACAACATGTCCAGAAGAGCAGAGAGAGTTCCAATTGTCAAGATTTTCTATGACTTTGGAGGTTTGTACAGTTTAATAATTCTGAACAAGGGAAATTTAACACACAAGAATTAATGGGAGTGTAGCAGGAGATGGATCTCTATTTCATCTCAGTGATACAAATCAGATTTTCTAGCAGCTAATGAAGTCATGGTGTTAGCTTGGATGAAGGTTCAAGGGTTAATGACATGATCAACTTATGATGATATTAGTACATTTGATGTTGGAATCCCATAATATAGGCTTCAGCTCAACCATAAGTTTGCACACAGGAGCTATATTATACCACAGAATTTGAATTAGGATACAATGTTCACCAGTGAAGAAATTATATCAAGCTAAAATTATCTGAGAAACTGATCCAGTAATTTGTGTTCATAGATTTTCTTATGCTGCACATGGATGCTATCCCATCATGCCTGTGTAAGTAGATTTCATTTTCAGGAATAGAAATTTATGCTCTAACCTCGTAAGTCATATTGTCAGGATCAACATGGTCTTGCCAAATAGCCTGCATTGGACACAGAAAATAACAGTACAGTTATTTCACACGGGTACAACTATACAATACATTTAGGGGGTGAAGGGATACCATAAAGTGTATATTAACAGCACTAATATCTTATATCAACAAAGGTATTATGCAAGAGTCTCTTTGAGCACGATTGCTTATCAATACTATCTAATGCTACAACATGCAGAGACATTGCAGGTGAAAGCATTAGATGTTGAATTTAAGGACTTCATTGTTCTGTATGAAACTATAAGCAAATGATACAAACCAGTAAAATTTAAAGGATTAAATATCAGAAGTTACCAAACCTGATAATCCTGAACATTATGATGTCTGCGCAAACCTAGAGAAAAGAACATAACAAAGCTAAGAAAAAGCTGCCCATATCACAAATAGTGTATAGGCGAAGAGAAGATATCACACTGTGCAAAAAGCATGACACAACTCAAGTCAACAGAACATTAATCCCATGACTAACTGAGCTTAAATGTTAAACCTCAGAACAAAGTATTCATGAACAAATTTTCTATGTAATTCATATATGAATAGGCAATTATCTTGCATCTAATAATAGGGGCGAACAAATATTAATTGGACTATTTTTTGGGAACATACTACAATATAGAACTCAGAACTTACATTCTACAGGGTCATCATGAGAAGACCTGTTTTCATTTACTTCCCATTCAGTATTTACTCTAGAAGTCTGTTCATTAGTCGCTGTAGAAGAATTCTCCAAGGGCGGCCTTCTGTATTCTTCATTTCGTAGTCCATGATTGTGGACCTCATAGACATAAGCAGGGTCATAATATGAAGCGCTCCCCGGTGGGGATAAGCCAAACTTGTAGAAATTTGCATTCATCGAGGGGTATACACTATCCTGCAAATGCAGAAAGAAATATTCATTTCTACAAGAACAAAACCACAACCCACTAGTTGCTCCATTATCTATACATTGAAAAATAAAATAAAGATAACAGAACCAGAAAACAAACCTCTATCTGATTCGCCAATAATTTGCATCATATGGATCTAAATATTGTTGAAAGCATATATTATTCTAACTGGATAATTACAAAGTACACGAATAAAAGATACCTGAACATGGGAAGCTCCATTGAAAATGAAATTCACATGGTCATACGTGAGACCTTCGAAATATTCAATAAAACTTCCAGCTGAATTATATGGGTAGCTAGCATTCATGTAATGACCATCCATGAGTGTATTCCAATTCATTTCAAACCACTAATCTGTCACACAAATAAGCACTAACATGAAACCATAATTTGGTTTAGCAAAAATAACAGATGAAATAGAAACCAACCTGCTCTCCTAAAGTTTCAAACTTGGAACTTTCACTCTCAAAATCAAAACTTTTGCATCAATAAACTGTCCTCTAATCACTTTCTAACCATCTCACAGCTCCTACAGAATAAGTCAGCAAATTAGCATAAAATTTGATAGCACAAGATAAATCAAGCAATGAAATAAGAAATGCTTGCATATTCAAAACATCTTAAAGAAATAAGATCCCAACTTGTTGAAAATTGCTTCAAATAAAGCCAAGATTAACCGAGAGAAACATCAAAAGATGACAGAAACAGAACAAAATAGCTCACTTAAGCCATAACTTGTCCTTTCTACAAAAAAAGCCTAGAACCCATTTCCATTAAGCATCTAAATCAGATGCTAGTGATCTCTAATTACCTCTATCAACTCAAAAGGAACAAACTTTTTCACATTTCTTGTCAAATCAAGAACCTTCTCACCTATGTTCACTACTACAGGGTTTTGATCTCTAAAACAACTGTTTTTTTTAAAGTGATTTCTTGATCTCTAAAAAAGAAAGAACCTACATTGTAAAAATAAAACAAGAAAATCAAGAATTTATGTGATACCTGATTGCTCAAGAATTGAAGAATCCAAGAAAATGTGGGAGAGGAATGTGAAACAAATGGATCATGTGATGAAGACAAGAATATATACCTCTCTCTCTCTCTATATATATATATATTATCAGCAATAAAGAAAGAGATAGAGAATCTGATTCTTACTAGCAGTGAAAAAGAAAGGAAAGAAGAAAGAACCGACAGACATTGATAGGTGATGGCTTTTAGAAGAAGAGGGGGAGGCAGACTAGAGAGAAAGCTACTCACTTTCCTTTGTCCTCTCTGTTTTTCTCTGTTCTTAGAGGAAGTGTGAGTGAATGTGGGCTGTGCGAGGCTGCGAGCGTCGTGGCTCCCTTATTGGAGCGTTGCACTTTTCTTACCGAATTACTGTTTAGCCATTTGACGCGAAGCAATAGTACATTAGCATCTAGAAAACAGATTAATGACAGAAAAGAAATACGTATAACCCTAAGTTGTAGTTTTACCGTTGAAGAGAAAACTCTATTGTGTTATGTTTTTTAAGTTTAAAAATTAACCTCAATAAATTAAAAAATAATAAAATAATAAATAAAAATAAAAATTTTAAATAAATTAATAAAAATAAAATCAATATTTGATTTTCAAAATAAAATAAGAAAAGAAATAAAATCACCATGAAACAAATATATTTTTTAAAATAAATAGAAAAAAAAACCTCTTCCTACCATGGTTGTTTAAGAAAAGCTCACCCTCAAGTTTCGATCATCTCATTGCCATTATTGTTGACTCATGAGTGTTTCTTTTCAAAAAAAAAAATCTCTTCGTCCCTTTCTATTTCAT
Organism: Populus tomentosa; assembly: GCA_018804465.1. NCBI lineage: Eukaryota > Viridiplantae > Streptophyta > Magnoliopsida > Malpighiales > Salicaceae > Populus > Populus tomentosa. Next base: position 18,880,976 of record CM031973.1, read on the forward strand.
CATGTTTTACTCCGCAACCTCTTCTTACCAAGATTGTTTTGTATCATATAATAATGCAAAAATAACTTGGGATTGCGGCAGACAAGAAGCAATAACTTGGAATTATTAAGCTTTGATACCAATTAATACATGTATAAATATTAGAACAATAACAAGAGTAAAAACATAGTTTCATTGTTGAGATAAAACTCTATAATATGTTGTTTTTTTAAAAAGTTTACAACTTTTTAAGTAAACTTAAAAATTAACTCAAATAAACTCGGAAACTTGAAAATAAAAAATAAAATAAAATTTCTAAACAAACTAGGAGAATTAAAATTATTAATTTCAATATTTAATTTTCTAAACTAAACATAAAGGGATATAATTAAAATTGCTATGAAGAAAATATTTTTTAAAACTAAATTGAAAATTAATAATAGTAACTAAAACTTTAATTTTTCTCTAAAAATCATCCTGCATCACCATTACCATTTGCTCACCTTGCTCATCACCACCACTTTTTTGATTAATTCCATTAATTAGATATGTGGACGATTTATCTAATCACTAGATTATACACTATTGTTTAACTTAATTTAAAGTGAGATTAGTTGTAGTGTATCAAGATTTTCAATTAATATATTCATGGAAATTACTATTTCAGAACCATTTCTTTGGATTCAAACTAAAATGATAATCACGAAAATAAACAAATCATATGTGTACGAGCCAACACCTAAAACATACTAAGCTAGTGTGTGTGTGTGTGTGTGTATATATATATATATATATATATATAACCTTGCAATGTTATCAAGATGAACTAATTAAAACCAATTCACCATCATATCTTGACTGAGCTCAAGTTAAATTTCATCTTATTTTATATAGTTGAAACATCAAATTACTAAAGCATATATTAACATCACGTACAATCATTTAAAGCATGGTGCGCCGACTTAAATTATTGTTCTTACATGGCCATGTCCCCCTTTTACCCTCTTTGCAAATCACTTGATTTGTCTAATTAAGAGGGAAAAAAAGGTTCTCCTCCTTGGGTTCATGCATCCACCACCATGAATACTTCAATTCCAAAATGGAATTGTTGGAACTAAAATATTTACCGCTTGCCAGGGATTGCCTGCAGTTGTTAAGGAGGCTAATAAACATTGAGCCAATGGACCCAATATTTGTTGGAACATGATTTGGGGTGGCGATGAGTGGTTAGCTTGTGTTATAGAAAATGGACCTCATGTGATATGTGGTTAAAGGAAGATCACCAGACCATCTGATTCTCTCAGGAGGAAGATGGTGTCAGTTAAGGTTGGTTGGCTGGCTTAGGAATCAATCTCCAGAACACCACGTTCATTAAAGATATAAAATATTTGCCTTAGCTGGAATGAAATCCGTCGTCTGCTAAGCAAAATTATGCGATGGGGCCAGTTGTGCTTAAAGCTTCCTCAAGGTAGGGCACAGTTGAAGTCTTGATGACATGGAAAGGATCAAAATCATGAAGCAAAAGTTTGGAATTTCCTCGATGGGGGGTCTACAATGTGTTCTGCCATGGACCCCATGGAAGAAGAACTCTCATGTGCTTGAGAGAATCCATGCTTATTGATTAGGGTTGGTGAGAAATTATCCAAAAACTGTAGAGAAGTTCTTGTAACAAGTGTGGATAGAGTGGTTAGGTCCGCAACAATACGGGGCAAACTTGAATGAGATTTTTACTTACACCTTCCACCCTTAATTTCTCTAACTTGTTCATCCACCTTAAAGTATGATTTTTCTATTAACAGATGCAGGTAGGTGGAGACTTTTTGAGGAGTAAATGAGAATGGTTGCCCTAAACCAGCTTGATAGGTGAATATGGTTCGAACAAAGGCCATTAAATGGATCCCTTTTAGGTAAAAAGTCTCAACGAATTTGTTTAAGAGTTTTTATTTGGGTTGAAAGGATAGAGTGCCAAGGCTACATTCCCATCTTGGCCTATCCTTTAATTTGATCCCTCTAATGTGTAGGATAAATGTCAACTAGATCAGCAGTTAAACCAGGAAAAGTGCGTTGATGACATTAAGTATGTGTGGTTTAAAGGAAAATAGGTAAGAGACAAAATCACCGGAGCAAAAAGGCAATCAAGACGCTGCAGAGAAGTAAAAAGGAAAAGGTGAAAATTGCACTGTGTTCATCATCTTGATAGGAAAAATTGGTACTCTTTGCGATTATATAACTCGACTCTGGAATCGACGTAGAAAAAACCTAAAAAGAAATGGTTTTCGTAAGAAAAAAAACAAGCTGACTTGGCTCGAGCTAAACTCTAGATGAAGGAATCACCGAGTAACATAACATGTCAGGTTGGGTTAAGTATTATAGCTATGGCTACAAGGCAGTACAGAAACAGATGGTTGTGCATGCCAATAGTTCAAGTTGACGATGATTGGAGGCTACACCAATGGCCATCGCCATGGCCCATATGGTCAAGCAATCAGTGTGGCCTGACCAAAGAGCCTAAAAGGCTGTCAGGCATGTGGGAGAAACAGAGAGGTGACAAAGAAACAGAACATGAATGCGAATGAACAAAACCTAGCGTGCAAGCAAGGACGAATCATTGTATATATATTCCCTCATTCCTTTTTGTCTCCACACTTGTCAAAAGTTAAATTCTGTTTTAGGCTATCCCTGCTGTTGATCTCAAGACCCAGCATTGGATCCCTACTTGCAGAGGTGTGGGGCTTCGTCCCCTCCCCCCCTCTCCTTTTTTTCCTCCTTGTTTATCATGTTTTGCACCCTACCCATAGCTTCCAGAGCAAGATCATCATTAAGCAATCCATGCCTGTTGTCGTCTCAGTCCCGCATGCAAGAATGCATCTGATATAGAGAAATGCCCACTGGGTTTGAACTTGAAATCCTAAGAGAGTCATCTAAAACGGTTGAAATATAAAATCCAAAATTAATACCAGATGAATATATAAAATCGCTTGAATATGGTATGAAAATCTAAATTATTTACTTAATAAATAGGATATGATAAAAATCTGATTTGTGGATGCTCATCCTCATCGGTATTCAAACATAGAAAACTCTAGCTGTCTGGATAATTGTATTAATCATTCATAAACATGTTCAAATTGAGGAAGTGATTTGTCTCTAACAAGATGTCAGATGTGATGACCCTTGGCAATACTCGTCTCTTAAAGTTTCTTTTGAGAATAATTTAGGTCTTTTGGGCTCGACTCTTTACCCTACTCTGGACTAAGTTCATCTTCTTTCTGGGCTCTTGTTTCTAGTCCTTCAAGGCTCCCTCAGACAGACCACTCCGTGCCTCCTCCCACATACCAGCTTCCCTGTACATATTTGCAAGCAAAACATGTATAGCACTGTCACGGGGATCCAACTCAAGAAGCTTTGAAGCTGCTCTTGCCCCTATCTGAAGATCTCCGTGAATTCCACAAGCAAAGAACACATGCCCCACACCATAGCATCTGCCTCCATTGGCATTGTTTTAATAATCTCCTCCAACAAACAGGCCCTACCAAGAAGGTTCGCCATGCAAGAAAAGTGTTTATGCTGTGGAGACAGGTTGAATCTGGATTTCATTTGGTCAAAAAACTTGCGACCCTCCGTGACAACAAGCTGATAGGACCCCAAGAAAGGTGGCATCAATCCAATATCAATCATCCTAGAGAAGTTAAATATGGAAGAGCTAAACCTCCAATAACAGCTGTCCAAGTCGAAGAGTTTCTTCCAGGCATCTCATTAAAAAACCTGATGAGCCTTTGTCATGTTCCCACATTTTGCAGATGTCACTTGATGCAGTACTTAAATAGGCAATGAAGTATGCTCAATCCATATTTCAACCTCTAAATGATCAAACGGTAGTCTAATATTTGTTCTTGTATACGAAACTAATCAATCTGCGTGATTTTGCATCGTCTTGAGAGTTAATCCATTCAAAACTTAGTTAATTCTTTTTTTTTAAGAAAAGAAGACAACATTGTTTCGTTTTCTTTATCTAAAACATCATCATTTTAGATAAAATGTTCTTTCTTTTTGAGGAAATTTTTGCGAAGATGGGCCTAGCATATTTTAGGATAGGATTGGATAGAGACACTGTATTTCCCTTGAACAACTACTTTTATTTTGGAGTCCGTTGAGAATAGAGGAGCCATAGATAGGCTTTTGGTGTTTGGGCTTGAGGCCACTCTTGTAAGTTGCAACTAAATATGTGCACGCACTCTTTTCTTTGTCGTCGAAGTTTATAAGAGAATGTCCATGGTTTTTGAGAATGTCGCAACTTCAATCAAACTTGTAATGAAAACCGACTTGAAAAGGGACGAATTCATCTTATGTTCATGATTTCGGATTTGCTTGTAATTCATTACCAGTTAATTGAACCATGTGACTGTCAAGTACGTTGGAGCTGATGCTTGAACTAAACTGAAGTCGTGAGGAGTTGCGCCATCTAACATTCTTCTATAGCTGGGCAATGAAGATGCAAGATGACCATTGTTGAGAGCATGGTGAAAAGCATACCTCTTTTCCCTCAATGGAAAATTTCATCTGTTTGTCTTCATTTTCAGACCCCATTGCTTCCTCAGGTGTGTAAAACATAGAAGCCTGAATGAGGTCCATCGCATTATTCGATCGCGAAAAGGTATAACTTATGCAAAGGACCGTAAGGAACCCAGAATGATAAAACGAGAAGGATAATTTATAGTTTTGATGTGTTCAAAATCAATGTAGTTCAATCGCAACAATTCCTAAAAGACAGGACTACAGAAATGGAAATCCTGAAACTGAAAAAAGTTAATCCAAAATATGAGTCTAAAGAATTATCCAGAATAAATTCTGGAATGGAACTCCAAGAATTTCGTCACCATCTATGATGATTGTATGGGGTGAAGAAGAATGAGACTTAATTAGGCCCCACCGGAACCGTACTTCTTTCCCAAGACAATCACCTGAAGCTTGTCATATCCGGCGAGCACACCAGCACCAGCAACAGCACGGAGGATGTTTGCACCAGCACCCTTGAAGAGGGATTTAGCACCCTCGTTCTTAAGGATCTGGGAGAATGCATCGAGGGAGCTCTTGTACTTGACAGCTTCACCAGAAGTCATCATCATTCTTCTGCGGACAGTGTCAATTGGATAGGATGCAAGACTAGCACCATTGGTGATGACCCAGCCAAGAGCAAAGCTAGCAAAGAAACTATCCTGTAATCATAGGATGAGCGAAACAACATGAGAATTTTCACCTCAACAAATGAAATAGTAACTGTTAAATAATTCATGTTAGAATCTACCAACCTGCAGCTTTCCAGTCAGGACAACTGGCTTCAAAGAATCATACAATCCAAAATACAGACCACGGTACACAATAATACCAACACATGAAATGTTAAATCCACGATAAATCCCAGCAATGCCATCTGATTTTAGTGTCTTCCTGTAGACATCAACCAAACCATTGAATTGCCTCTCCCCTCCCTTTTTTCCAGCCTTGGCATCATTTGCAAGACGTGTTCGGGCATAATCCAAAGAATAAACAAAGAGCAGTGACGAGGCACCAGCAGCACCACCAGATGCCAAGTTTCCAGCGAACCACTTCCAATAGCCATCACGGTCCTTCTTGAAGTTGAAAAGCCTCTTAAAGTAATCTTTGAATGCAAAATTCAGGGCCTGGAGGAGAGTTCATAGAATAACTAGATGAGCACAAAAACAAAACCCAAATAGGTCAGTGAAGTATCCAGGATGAAAGGAACCTGAGTGGGGAAGTAACGGATGACATTAGCAGTGTTCCCTCTCCACAAAGACATCGTCCCCTCATCTTTTATTGTCCGGCTGAAACATTCTCCAATTCCCTTGTATGGTTCAGAGAGTCGACCAGCCTTGATCATCTCATCCTGGTTTTGGATCAAGAGCTTCACACGCTCAATGGGAGCTGCAGCAGTTTTTGACACGGCTGCAGAAACACCGCCCATAAGAAAATCAACAGCGAAGCCAGCCAAGCCTTTCTCAGACGGGGCTTGGACAAATACCGGTGCAGTAGATGATGCAACCAATGACGTGTCAGGGCTAGACTGGCATGGCCTTGTCATGGCATACTGGAATCCCGCATTGGAATAGTTTCCATATGCAAACTGCCTTCGGTGTAAAGCAGGTCTCTGAAAACCTTGGGGAAAGCTAGAACTGAGATGGACCTGGCTGGCCATATTTTGCATGACAGACGGTTGCTGGCGCCTTTCAGCCATTTCCTCACACAAATAATTAACCCCTGTTCCAAATTGAAGTAGTAACGCGACTAATTAACCACATTTGTTCTTCGAAACAGTTTCAAAGTAAGTAAAGTGACTACTCCCCATAATAGCTTCGAATGCATGTATCACTCTAACGCAGGATTGATCAAGACATGCCACTTGCACAGCAGTCAAATCATGTTTTAAGATCCAAATCAAATAAAAAACAACATCAACAATAGTATCATATCCTAATCAATCAAACTGTCCATTCCAAATCAATTGACACAACCATTCATCACCTATTCCAAAATCCCGAAAATACCAAATCTTTCTAATCCACACTGATAACAAACATATTCAAAAGATTAATGCTATTCTTTTCAAAATAAAAGAGTGTTTGGAAATATGGTAATGATTGTTTTTTAAAATACTTTTTATTTTAAAACATATTAAAATAATATATTTTTTTTATGTTTTAAAAATATCAACACATCAAAATAATCTGAAAGTATAAAAAACATATTAATTTAAAAAAAAAAAATTCAAAATATTTTTCAATTGCAATGCCAAACATTGCATAAATTAAACAAATCATCTCAAGCATTGATGGGGTGGACCTCAACCTACTACCAAGACCTTAAGATTATTCAGGAAATCATTCGGGACAAATATTTCAGAACAAATAGCAATATTCTGATCAAAATGAAACAAAACAATTATCACAGGCCAAAAAAACAACAAGCCATTTCATATATCATAACAACAACTCATCTAACCATATATTTCAAAGGAAAAAACAAAACTTTAAGATCCAATGAAGAAAAGAAAGATATTGATATCAAAAGTAACCTGTTAGTTTAAAATCCTTGAAAAAAAAACAAAAAAAAAACTAAAGAGGGAGGGAGAGAGATCTAAGAAAGAAGTGAAGTGGGTTTTACATAAACATGATGGTGTCAATGCAAGACAGGCAAGACACAGACAAGTCCGAAATACAAGGAACTAAACTGGAAAAAACATGACAGTTATATATGAACCGATTCATGTGGCGTGTGAAATGAAAGGAAAGGAAGCAACTTTGGAGGAAGAAAGGGAGAAAGTGAATACCTTCTTGTTGGTGTAAAGAGAGAATGGAGTCTTCTTCAGGGTCTTATGGAACGGCAAAGTGGGAGACGAGAGGCAGTATGAAAAATTATATATGGATGGAGGGAGAGAAGAAATGGTGAACGAGGGGGTGCATGCAATCATAGTAATCACACCCGCTCGGGTCTGACTCAGGATCGCCGGATCAGCCCAAAATAATTTTATTACGTACAATAAAAATGTAATCTTTGTCTCAAAACATTTCTTTGAAAACAAATAAATATAAAAAGAATCACTTCAATATTAAGAAATTGTTCTTTGTGATAGATAAGGAAAAAATGAATAAAACAAATGAAAAACATGATTTTTTTTTTAAATGTATATGAATACAAATATGACAATAATTTATACAAATTATGAATGATAATCGGTTATTTTTATGTGTGAATTATCAGGGGCAGAGATAAAGGGGGCTGGCAGAAGCCTTAACTCCTCTAAGAAAAAAAAATCCCAGCCTTCCCCTTAAATAATTTATAGTTTTAGCTCTAAAACTAGTTAAATTTAAATTTTAGCCTGCCTAAATAAATTTCCTCACCCTTCTGGATCATGGATGTTTACTATGCTTTTATGGATGTTTAATATGCTTTAATTAGTGGTTGGAACAAAAAAAAAAGAAAGTGCTGACTTGCTCAAAGGCATAGGGTATTGAATATTTAGTAGGTGAAGGGAGATGCATCTTGGAAGGCCACTTGTTGATAAATGAAGAAAAGATGGTATTGACTATGATTTATTTATTTATTTAGGTTTTAGGACATTTATTGATTTGACCAAGGTAGAGTTCAAATATAGTTTAAATTTATAATCAAAGAAGATTGATAACATGTCTTGATTCCTTCGTACCCTAACATGAGAAACATCACCAACCTTGTATCGGTTCAGAATAAGGGTAACAGTTATTTCTTTTATCTCCCCTCATTTTCGGAAGAAAAGATGTGGCAATGAGTTTTGCATAGACTGCGTGTTCTGACTGCAATCAACTATTCAACAAGGATGAATCTGAGGGAGAGCTTTCTGAGAAGTCTTTGGGGGCCATGAAAACAATATGACAAGTTGCTATTAAATATAGGAGGAGGTAACATCTTCGCATACAATCCGCTGAATTTAGTAGACAGAAGAATTCTTATGAGAGCGTGGCTTGCTTTGCGCCACACCAAACACAAGAGGAACATTTTTGCCCAGAAAATATGGACCTGTTCAAACTCCTTGCAGTCTGCATCCCTTGGCAACTTCCTTTTCGTGTACTTGGAAAAAATCATGTCAAAGGAACAATGAGCCCTTGAACCATATAAAACAAGGGGGTAACCCTCTCCTGATCCCTGGCCATTACTCTGGATTGAGATTCTCTCATGATGATCATTATGTTCATTAAATCTAAACCGTTGAATTCAAATTGACTTGAACTTCCAAATGGAAATCTAAAGCATGACAACAACATAATATAAAGACAAACATCAAGTTGAGGAATCATGACTTATTCTAGCGCCAGGGGGCAGCAACAATAACAAAGCACAATGAGCAACATAGTGAATGCGGCTATTAGTATGTCTAAAGAGTGTTAGAACATTCAACTCAAAAACATCAGAGGGGAAGCCTGGATACTAACTCACACAAACAATGATTTGAAATGGCCAGTGCGAAACCTGTGAAACATGGGACAAGAAAGGAAGAAAATAGAAGTTCCATTGCCTGTAAATGGAAATGCTTGAAGCATATTTATTTGGTAGACACAAAAGAAATATTCAACAAAGTTTCAAAGCAAGAAAATATCACCTACGAGTATGAAATGGTGGAGGGGGCTAGCGCCGTTCACATTCGAGGAGCAGACTTGTAGCTTCTGTCGTGTAAAGGGAATGCACTGATGAGATGAGAAGACGAGCAATAAAGTGCTGTTGCACAAAGGCTTTGCACTTTACAGCAAAAGACAAGAAAGTCTCTAACACTCCTAAGGTTAATTTAAAACAATATATGTGGTACATGATGTTAGTTATTTCATATACATGATGCTATAAATATTGTGGGATAGTCGTACAAGATACCAGGAGTGAACTGTCAATCCCTCTGTAAAGAAGCTAATGATGTCTGCCCAGATCAATTTGATCTCTTCCTTGCACCCTGTCAATACCAAGGAAAGTAGGGTCATATGCTGGTTCTGAACTCCTCAAACTCATTTCCAGTTGCTTCTGCCTCAGTTGAAATGCACTCTGCCTATTCTCCAGTCTCATCCTCTCATTCTCCAGCCTCAACCTCTCGAACTCCTTATCTTTCTTGCTGCAGTATCTCAACCACTTGAACTGTTGTTTCTCAAGCTCAAAAGCTTGAGCCTTGATGTTGACCCTTTGCTCTAGGAGTTGCAACCTCTGCTTCTTAATCCACTCCTTTCTCTCCCATGGCGATACATTAGTGTCTTGAAAAATTGCTGTCATTTCAACACCAAAGCTATTTTGCCTACCTGATTGAGAACAAATGTGGGCATGCTCTTCATTCACTATCCTTTCACACAACTGGCCCACGCTTTCCCCATTCTCATCAGCATTATTATCAGCTTCATTATTCGATTCATCATCATCACTGTCATCATTTCCCTCAACTTCATCCCCCCCTGACCCATTCATATCTTTTGAGCACCTCTCAAGAGGTAATGAACAACCTTGTAGATCAAAATCCTGGCAATTGGGTATTCTTTGCCCGTTATGGTAAGCACAAATTTCCTTATAAAACAAATGTTTCGAGCTCAATATCTTTCTGACATCATCCTTCGCCTTGGCTGAAAGATGAGGCATTGAGTCCATAAGAGCGGGGTTCTCCACAACTCTACAACTAGTCCCCCTCCCAAGAATCTCATTCAACCTCTTGTACCTCTTATTCAGATCATTGAACTTATCCTCGCACTGTTGTGGCGAAACATGACACCCCTTGCCAATCATTAGCTTTGACACTGTTTTCCACTTACCTTTCTTCTGCAAAAGCCCGGATTTTCTCTTAAGCCCCCCCATACCATCAAATATATCGTCATCACCCACACAAGCAACCACTGAAATAAGAAGCCTAACAACATTATCTGTCCATTTCATTCGCTGCCATGGAGACCCTTGTTTGCCCTTAGCGCCAGTAGAGTTCTCACCATTCCCATCTTCCATAAAACTCTGGTCATCATCTTCACTCCCATCGCCACTCTGTGCACTGTTAAACGGACTAGCAGCTCTTCCTTTACCAAAATTCACCAAATATCCTTTTGATGTTGAACCTTTCATTTCCATTAGCCCACTTGGTTGGTGATCATTATCAAAACAACCCATTACATTCATCTGATGTTGGTGCGCTAGTGAGGGATGACCTAACTGAGATTGTTGGTGTCTATGAATCGGTGACTCGAGGTCTAACAAACCACCACTTGAATCAGACAAAAAACGACCCCTCAAACCCGAATTATCCATGTCAACACACTTATTCCTGAATTCCAAAATCCTGATGTTCTCTTCAATGGCTCAGCAAATTCAGTAACAGAAAATGAACCACAATCTCAAATTCCATATATTTCAATGCTTAAGAAATCATTCATTCCACTAATAACCAACTGGATCATCAAAACCAAGTTCCCATCATCAAAAACTTAAAGCCAAAGAAAACAAAACCCCGAAGAATCCCATTTTCTTCCATTTTCCTTCATGTTCTCACCAGCCAAAAAAAGAAGGTTCACCACCAACCTAATCCACATTAGATTAATCACCAATCATCCAAATTCACCCTACAGGCTTAATCTCCAACATTTATCAAAAACCCATAATTTCTAAATCTGCAAATATACAAAAAAGAAAAGAAAAAAAGAGAGAAACATTTTAATCAAAATCAACTAAACAACCCAACAAGATCCAATCTTTTTTATTCCAATAAATAAAGGTTGAAACTTTCCTTAATAAATTGATAAAAAGTGGATCATTTTTTGATGAACTAAAACAGAAAACGCAGTACAAATGAAACTGTACTATATAACATGTTAAAAAAGACGTTGTTCTTTTCACAAGCTAACCTTTTTAGCGATCCACATGGAGCTTGTCACTGTGGGAAAGAGAGAGAGCTTTGATTAGAAAGGTTTTACGTAGAGAAAGAGGGTTTTGAGAAAAAAATATGATTAGATATGCCACGTGTTGAGATGTTTTCGGTGAAAAGGGTGTTTGCCACAGGCAAGGGATGATATTAATTTCCTGATAATCAATCGTTTTGTATAAGGGTAATTTCAATTTGCCCCCTGAATTTAAATTCTTCTTAAATTAGCTCTAAAACTTGTTTTTGTCTCAATCACCCCTTTCGAGTTTGAAAAGCTTTTCAATCTTCTCATTTCAGTCTGTTTCTACTTGGAAAATTAATTGAAGAATGAGGCATTATTAACTTGGTGTTCTTCAATAACTTAAGTAATGATTGAAGAGGACATTATCTAATCAAGCCTCCTCAACTCTAAAATTAATTGAAGAGGACATTATCAATTCATTAGCATTAGATTGTCTACAGTGTGTTTGTTTCAAAATAAAGTTACCTGTAACTCTTTGATCTTTGCAGCTTTTCCGAGGGGATCTATTTCGGCATACACATCCTCAATTCCAACCTCCTTTGCAATGGCTGTGGCTGCAGCCCAGTTGTCACCTTTGGTCATGATGCTTGAGATGCCCAGTGAGCGGAGAAAAGACACAGCAAGCTGAGCTTCTGGTCTCATCACACCAGCCACAGAGAAAGCTCCAGCAACCTTTCCATCAATGGCGACTAGTATAGATGTTCTAGCCAAAGCTAATTTTCAGAGATATAGCTCTCAACTTCATAACCAACAGATACATTGAAAGCATTCATGAGCCTCTAGTTCCCAACCAAAACCCTTCTGTCACCAACTTTTCCACCCACCCCAGTTCCAGGATGCACCTCAAAGTAGGGGTGAGCATTTCCGGTTCGGTCCGGTTTTTCTCTAAAAAACTAACCAAAATTAAATTTTAAAAAGCTTAAAAATTCAAACCGGAGCCGAACCGGATCCGGTTCAAACCGGATGGTTTCGGTTCGGTTCGGTTCGGTTTTTTTAACAGAAAAACCGAAAAACCTGTATTATTGTTTTTTTGGGCTTTTTAAGGCTTTTTTGGGCTTTTAAGGCCTTTTTGGGCTTTCTAATGGGTTTATAATTAATGTCAATATTTTCTATTTTTGTTACAAAATTCTATAATAATATATTTAATATTTTTGTCACTAAATTTTCATTTATATTAAATTATTAATGTTAATATTGTGTTTAATATGTTGCAAGTCTTTCTAATATTTATGTTTTAGAGTTTGGACTTCTCATGCATCAAAGTTTAAATAATACACACACCAAATTAAAATTAAAATTACAAAGCATTGCCTTCAAAAGGGCTTAAAAAAAACAACAAATAACATTGTCATAAAAAATAAAATACTTCATGCAAAAAATATAAATCTTCAGTGTGCACATCATCTCAATCAAAAAGCACATCAAGATGACAAGAACATTGCACTTTGATTCCGTAATACCATTGACATCAAAACCTGAAAATCAAGATCTAAAATTATAACATGATAAAATAAATTAGAATATGTAAAAATACAAAAGTAGTATTTTACCATCAAAGTAACTTTTGAATTAATTATCATCCGTTACTAAATGTAACTTTCCACTAAATTCTACAAAATAAAAAATTAAACATGTTACACGCATTACAGCATAATACAATTCTAGCATATATATATATATATATATAATTACAAACTCAGCATATATTATATATACAAACCCAGCATATATATATATATATATATATATATATATATATATATAATAGCAACACAGCATATATTATATATACAAACCCAGCATATATATATATATATATATATATATATATATATATATAATAGCAACACAGCATATATTATATATACAAACCCAGCATATATATATATATAATTACAAACTCAGCATATATTATATGTACAAACCCAGCATATATATATATATATAATTACAAACTCAACATATATTATATATATATATATATATATATATATATAAATATATAATAGCAGCATAAATATATATATATATATATATATAAACATCAACCGAAAGCAAACTAACCATTTGATATTTGATTACAAAGATTGCTACATTTGGGTACCAAGACTACGAGTGATTCAAATCAAAGGGTGGGGTCCAATTCCATTTTCAAGTATTTTTTTCTTATGGAAGGATTCCTATCAATCGGAGAACATATTAAAATAAGAACAAAAGTAAAAAAAAAATAAAATTCTACTCAACCTTTTACTGTTTAGCTGGAGATGGATGGAGATGGAGAATCGAAAATGGTGGGGGCTGATCTGATTGTGGTCCAGTAGATGGAGATAAATTAATTTCAATTTGAAATTGTGGTGAATTTGTGAGACTGTGAGTTAGGGAGCTGGGAGCGGCTCAGGAGAAGGAGAAGAACAAGGGCGGCTGAAGTATCAAGTATAGATGCTAGGGTTAAAAAAACTGACGCGATTTTTTTTGTATTTATAGTACCCTTCAAACCGAACCGGTTCGGTTCGGTTGGGGTTTTTCCGGTTCTGGTTTCTGAAACCGAAACCGAACCGAACCAAACATTTTTGGAAAAAAATTAATCGGTTTAATCCGGTTTTTTTTTCGGTTCGGTTTTTTTGGGTTTTTTTTCTCGGTTTTTTCGGTTTATTCAATTTTTCGGTTTTTTTGCTCACCCCTACCTCAAAGTCCCTGACCTCTGTGACCTGTTCTCTTGATGAACCATGCTTCTGCCACAGCCACTTGGCATGCTCCACCACAGCCTTTTCTAATGGATGTTCACTATTTGCCTGAGTAATCAAGGGATAGAAGTGAACTTCCTCTTTCATCATGTTACAAAATAATTCGAGATTTGAGAGTCAATTTTACTTGTAAAATTTTCGTAACTTTTGCCAAGTCCCTGTGTACTGGCATCAAAACCTCTTTCAAATTGCATCAAAATTCTTAACTTCTCCTATAAAAAATTGCATGGAGGGCACAGTTATGTGGGGGTAGAAAAGGAAAGAAAAGCATGATACATGACACGCCATGCTATGTTCCTAAAGAATTTCCCACTTTGTATTTGATAATTTTTCCATTGAATACACTAAATTAGACAGTAGAATTGATATCTCCATCATCCATTCTGTTTATTGCAACTGGGAAGACTGGAAATGGACATGGAGGAAGGACCACTCTAGCTCTTCCAATCTTTACATTGTCATCATTCATACACCATCTTCGGATATCGGAACTAGAATAACGTTTGGTTATTATCTCGGACGAAAAAATATTCATATCTAAGAACATTAACTAACTACAAGCTAGACATGTCAAATTGCAAGTTTATTTTCCAACGGGAGACTCCATCTTCCCCTTGTTCATGTGAATGTTAACTTGTAGAAGAATCAGGAAAGCAATAAATTATAATGAAAACACTAAATTATTGTGTATATACAAAGGGCATGTATTATGTATATGTTTATAATCACAGCAATAAGAGAAGAAACATGAGCTCAATTACTACCTCTGAAGCAGATTTAATTCCCAGAGAGTTGTGTACAGGAGAGAAACCGGGCTTTGTTTAGATTTTAGCAAACTTTTTTGGTTATTTAATAACAAAAGAATGAGAGGGAGGCAAAGGCATGTAAATATGTTTTTTTTTTTTTAAGATATTATATCAGATTACATAAATATTATATTAGATTAAAAAGGTATATATATTAGATAAGTTTGATAATAATTGTAATTTATATATTAAAAAAGTGTCCAGCCCTAAATAAATTGCCCAAAATAGCTTAACTTGATGAATAAAATTTAATATATACACACATATTAGTTATTTAACTTATGCTTCGTTGCAAGTCATACACCCCAAAATAGCTTAACTTGCTGAAAAAAATTTATGTAAGTAACACTTTTCAACGTGGTTTTTTATAAAAAAAAATTAAAATTAAAATTAAAATTAAAAAGTTCATGCAATCACTTAATTAACTAAATTAATAATTATATATATATATATATAAATAAACAAAAAAAAAAAGGTTAAAAACAACTAAAAGTAAAACTAACTTAAAAAAATTAAGTAATAAATACAAATTAAAATATTTCATATCGCAACATAAAATATTTATTAAAATGTGCACATTTAATTTGTTTATTGAAATTAATTTTTTATCAAATTAAATAACAATAAAAAATTTTAAAAATACTAAAAAATTATTAATTTAAAATAAAAAATAAATTTTTTTAAATTTTTTTTAAAATATAAAAACAAAAGGCAAAATCAATCTCATAAGAACTCCAATTTCCCAAAAGAACAAACTCGTAATTTACCGGTCTTTTTTTGTGTCTGTGTGTACAGTATTTTGCACAGTTTTTAGCCTACGCACTTTATTGTTTCTGTTAATATATATATATTATTATTCATTTTGATGAAAATAAAGCATAAGGTGCTTCCTGCCGCTGTAAGTGACTGCCACCCTTTTCTACGGTTCATCGTCATCTCTTCTTCAGAAAAAAAATATCCCCAAATTAATGTTCTCCAATTAGGGTTGTCTTTTCGTTTTTCTTCACCAATTCACATCCTTACGCACAATCTCTCTCCACAATGATAAAAAACGACGACGTTTCCTTCACTTCTTCTGCTCTCAAAATTGCACCTTTCCTTCACCACCAAACTAAACCCTCTCTCCCTTTCTTCTCTCAACTTGTCCAAACCAAACTCACCTTCCTCGACTCGCTCCTAACCCGCACCAGGTTCCCCAACTCATCCCTCCTCTGCTCCGCCTCGCTCTCCCTAACTCGGCCCTCCTCCCCCGGGTCGGACCCTAAATCCCTGCCGATCCTCTGCTCCGCGTCATTGTCTCTGAGTCAGTCTCAACTCCGTGATTCGACTCAGAATGACTCGGTGGTGGCCCAGCAGAAGAGTGGTGGGGCGAGTGGGGTTCATGGGCCGAGTCGGTATGATGAGGAGAGGGTTCTGATAAGTGAAGTGTTGGTGAGGAATAAAGACGGGGAGGAACTGGAGAGGAAGGATTTGGAAGCTGAGGCTCTAGCTGCGTTAAAAGCTTGCCGTGCTAACTCAGCTCTTACAGTTCGTGAAGTTCAGGAGGATGTGCATAGGGTTATTAGTAGTGGGTACTTTTGCTCCTGTATGCCTGTTGCTGTTGACACACGTGATGGCATTCGACTGGTTTTTCAGGTAGGTGGGACCCGCCAAATTACGGATTTTCAGTCTCAATTATAATTGGGATGTTGGGCTTATAGAAAGTTAATGTCTTTGAGCATTGTGGCTTGCATTCGTGCATTGTGTGAGTATGTTTGTAAACAAGAGGAGATGGCAATGCAATGGTATGGGTTGAATTAATGGCTAATGTTGCTTTCTTGTGGCATAAGGTAGAGCCAAACCAGGAGTTTCATGGGCTAGTATGCGAAGGGGCTAGTGTTCTTCCGACAAAGTTTTTACAGGATGCTTTTCGTGGCGGATATGGTAGGTTGTATTTCGTATTACATTTATAGAGGTTAATGATACATGTTGTATGTAGAGCTGGAGAAATTATTACATAGACCACATCATCCCTTGTCAGCGAACACAAGATACTTAGATAAAATATGGTAGTCCCCACTGAATAATGTATGCATTTCACATGAGTTTGTCTACATGTTTTGTGTTTATTAGCTTAATCTATGAGTGATGCGGTAGACCAAGTCTAATGCCCATTTTTTATCTCTTCCTTCTTGCCCTTCTCATACTCATTATTTTGTAGATTGCTTTGCCTTTCCGGTTTTCTGTGTTTTTTCCTCTAATATATAATGTTTCAAACTAAGGGAATTCTACAATATAGACATGTCTTTTTTAGTTATGGTATGATTCTATTTCGTGGTGATTTTTAGGTATCTATCTGGGCACGTGGTTACGGGTGTTGTCATTCTAACTCAAAATGTTTAAATAGGGGACTTTCGTTGATTTTATTTTTGGTGTCAAGCTGTGCAGGAAAAGTGGTTAATATTAAGCAATTGGATGAAGTGATAAGTTCCATCAATAGCTGGTACATGGAGCGTGGTCTTTTTGGCATGGTTTGTGTTTCATCTTTCATGATATTATATCATCATCATCATAACCTGGGATTAAAATATCAGGTTCTCCATGATTATGACCACAACTTTTACATTAGCATCAGTTTTCTTTTCATTTTTATAGGTCTCAAATGCTGAGATACTATCTGGGGGTATTATAAGGTTACAAATTGCAGAAGCGGAGGTGAATGACATTTCCATACGCTTTCTTGACCGAAAAACGTAAGAGTGTTCTTTCAATTTGTTACACAATCTCATTCACATTCACAAGCACCCAGATGTGGAGACAAAGACTCATTACTAATATGTGCTTTAATGCTCCAGTGGTGAACCAACCAAAGGGAAGACAAAGCCTGAGACGATACTTAGGCAACTTACAACCAAAAAGGGACAGGTAATTCTGGCATAGCTTTTTTTCTTTTGTCATTTCAAACGATATTTCCTCATTACATCATGTTTATAATGATCATTTCTGGCAAACTGGGGGGCTTCAGCATTTTTCTGCATTCAAAGTCTTAGTTTTTGTAATTTGTAGCATTCATTTATGTTTTTCCTGTGGTTATTAAATAAAAGCTAACTCCTCCTTAACTCTATTTTACATCAATTCCTTAGTTTTTTTTTTAAGGATTTTTACTCAAATTGTCATTTATGGAAATTAAATTTAGCTTAAATATATTCACTGACATGTTTTTCTATTTGAAATGGCTCCTTTATAGGTCTACAGCATGCTTCAAGGGAAAAGAGATGTGGATACTGTGTTAACTATGGGAATCATGGAAGATGTTAGCTTTATTCCCCAACCTGCTGAAGGTAAAAAAAGAGAGGATGTTATACATTGTAACTAGTGTCACGATGAGATGCATATTTTGAATCATTATATACTGAAAAATGCTAGCTGGAATATACATCTTTGAACATATATGTACTCACTTGCACACATGCACATATATGTCTGTTTGCAGGTACTCATCACACGCTTATTTGTGTGTGTCCATGCATCTTTGCAGTAACATTGGACCCATGTTTAGAGAACCATGGGTAGAATCCACTTGAGAGTATTCTCAAATAAATTTGGTTTTTGTGTGATATCAATTGGTGTATCAAGCATAACACCGAAGATTCAATGTTCTATCAATGATACCTTTTGACATGGTCTATACTTTTTGCTAGTCATTGAGTGTCTCTTCTGTGTTATACATATTTTCTGAATAATCATTTATGTTAGCATAATTGAATGGAGGTGCCTATGTGCATACATAACGCAGCTGTTCTATCCCAAACATTGAACTTGAAACTGTTTTTTCCCCTCTCTTTGTTTAGATACTGGCAAAGTTGATTTGATAATGAATGTTGTTGAACGGCCAAATGGAGGATTTTCTGCTGGTGGTGGGATATCAAGTGGGTGAGTGATATTAACATAGAGGGCACTGATCCCATGCCTTTCCTCATTTACATTTATATCAACTTATCTTTGGTGGACTGGAAACATCAAATACTGATTACATTGCAATTTCTAGGACTACAAGTGGCTCTCTACCAGGACTTATTGGAAGGTAATTTTACCAAATAAATGACGTGCTCGGTTTAGTTTTCCTCTAAAAAATGCTTGATAATCTTTAATTAGTGGCTTTGTTACCACGTGGAAACTTGTGAGGAATGTTGTTTTACCCCACATTTGCCTTTGTATCTGTTGCAGCTTTGCATATTCTCATAGGAATGTTTTTGGACGAAACCAGAAACTTAATATTTCCCTTGAGAGGGGCCAAATTGACTCAATCTTTCGAATAAACTACACAGACCCCTGGATTGAAGGGGACGACAAACGGACTTCTAGAACAATTATGGTTCAGGTAATCTTTTGTCATGTTGCCTCTACTTGCAATTATTTTTTGGTGATAATGTAAAAGCACTCATTGCTTTGTGAACTGATTTTGCCTGCACTAGAATTCAAGAACCCCTGGGAATCTTGTTCATGGTAACCAACCTGTAAATAATAGCCTGACGATTGGCAGAGTTGCAGCTGGTATAGAATTTAATAGACCACTCAGACCAAAGTGGAGTGGAACAGTTGGACTTATTTTTCAGGTACTTAATTATATTATTGAAAATTGGCAGCATTAATGAGTAAATGAACAGCTGTATCTGGCTTTCCATAGCTTTCCCTTGATAATAATGACATTATGAATAATTGTCTTCATAAATTCATAGATTACCAACCTTGTTCTCATTATTTTATATTTTCCATGTCCATGAATCTTTGAATGTGTTTTCCATTTTATAATGGGCTTTTCCAGGTTAACATCTCAAATTCCCTCTACTAGTAGAAAGTGTTTTATTTGGTCAGTTTACCAACATAATGTGACATTGTGTCCTTGTACAACACAATTTTTATTTGATCACAATCCCTTGTCTGTTAATGCAGTTAGGACTTAGGGGTTGACTAATGAGATCTTGACATGTGGAAAATTAGTTGGAAAAAAGGTATTTGGTCCACGTGTTGTGATTTCACTGGTTAACCATTAAGTGCCAGGAGTGTTAATAGGTGGAGGGTTTTTATTAAATGAAAACTTTGTTATACAGGGATAAAATATGACATTATGATGGTAGAGGGACCCCATAAAACAGTTTCTACTAGTAGAGGGAATAACTATATTGAAAGCCCATTATATAATGGCTTTAATCAGTGCTTCAAAATAATTAAGGAATTCAGATATTTCTATGTTCACCAGGCTTGCATGGGAAACATATAGAATGCCTTTATGTTATTTTGGTTACTTGTAGTAATTTTGAAAGTTTTATTCTCTTGGTTAGATAACAATTTGGCATAAGCTGTATTACCTATTTTTGTTTATTGATTCCCAATATCTCAGCATGCTGGTGCTCGTGATGAAAAAGGAGACCCTAAGATCAAAGACCATTACAACAGTCCCCTCACTGCAAGGTACACATCTCTGGTGGAAAATGCCATCAAGCCTTTTGATTTTTTAACTCCCAATGTTTTATTGGTTGTCAACTGCGAATATACTTGCCTTGTGATTTACTTTTTCTGTTTACATTTGTGTCATGCAGTGGCAAGAATCATGATGATATGTTGCTTGCTAAATTTGAAAGTGTATATACAGGTTCTGGGGACCATGGCTCTTCCATGGTTAGTCATTTATAACTAAGCAGGAATTTCTTATCCTGGCATTTTATTATAATATGCTTATTAAAAAGTGAGAAGAACAAAAAGGTCTGCAGTTTTGGTTTTTACTGTTTTATGGATCGGCATTTTCTTTTTTTGTCTTTGCAGTTTGTGTTTAACATGGAACAAGGACTACCTCTTTGGTCCGAGTGGCTGTTTTTCAACAGAGTTAATACTCGTGCTAGAAAGGGCGTTGAAATTGGTCCTGCTCTTTGTCTTCTGAGGTTTGGTATTTGTTTCTTTCTTTTTGTACTTTTTACCTGTGAGCAAGTCTGTAAAGTGGCTTAAATAGCCTTTCTTTGGTATACATGAGGAGAGTTTCAGATGATAAACAGTTGCAAAGCGTTAAGCAGCTTTGAATGAAGTTCTTGACTATTGAAAATTACCAAATTATTTACTGTCTGGAAAAAAAATGTGTTTATATGTTGGGGAGAATTGCAAAATTATGCTTACAAAAAAAAAAGAGAATTGCAAAATTATTTAAAGCTCTATAGTAAATTACAGTGTACTATTCAGAATGCTAAAGTCCGCTATGCTTCTGTATCATAGCCAATAGGATAAGTCTTTTTTATTGACTCCTGCTTGTACTCTTATTTATATCAAAGTTCAAGCAATAATCTGGTACTGCTGGTTAAGTTTCCTTTCCTTCTCATTTTCAGTTTGTCTGGTGGTCATGTGATGGGAAATTTCTCTCCTCATGAAGCATTTGCCATTGGTGGAACAAACAGTGTGAGAGGATATGAAGAAGGGGCTGTGGGCTCTGGTCGATCTTATGCAGTTGGCTCGGGCGAAATTTCTTTCCCTGTGGTAGGTCACTGCTGGCAACTTTTGTTTTGGTCTTTATGAATTTTGTACCACTGGCATTATGATACTGGCCTTGTTTTTTCACTTTTATGAATGCTGTGCATGGTTGACGCTAATTTCATCACAATCCAAACGTCAAGGGAAAGCCTTAGTTATTTATCTGTTCTTTTCTTGGCAGTTGGGACCAGTGGAAGGAGTTTTTTTTGCTGACTATGGAACAGACCTTGGATCTGGATCCACAGTGCCTGGTATGTGTTTGTGTGTGTGTGATTTCTTGATTCACTACTTAGGATGTTGGTTCTGTCTGTATGGATATGTTATTTGTGCAAAAAAGGATTGAAAAATAGGCACGAGTCATTTGTTCTCTCCTTGCATTAAAAGCTGGTGGTTGATGGCTTGATGCAACTATCACTACTGGACTGGGATGGGATTGGCAACCCCGTCCAAAGATACGGGGCAGGCTAAAGACTGCTTGTTATGCAGGGCGTGACTCTAACCTCACCACGATCTATTTTAATAGAGTAACTTGCCGGCTAATTTATATCAAGCTTGATTGCTGAACTGATTAGTTTTCGTTCTTCAAAGACGCTGCGTGTGCAAGGATGTATCCTTTTTTATCAGTGCTGGGGGATGAGTTTTACTAAAATGATGCACATTTCACCTATACCACTGTTTTTGGTCATTCTTTGCAGGTGATCCTGCAGGGGCAAGGCTGAAGCCTGGAAGTGGATATGGGTATGGCTTCGGCATCCGTGTGGACTCACCATTAGGTCCTCTTCGGCTGGAATATGCATTTAATGACAGGCACACAAAGAGATTCCATTTTGGAGTAGGTCACCGAAATTAAGGGCAGCTTGCTTCCTAGCACTTTTTTTGAATCAATTCTATTGCTTTGTTGTAGAGGCTTATTATTTGTGTTTCTGTTTCTATGCATCTCAAATTCTATCATCAATGGCCTCGAGGCCCTGTGGGGTGCGCTGACCTTTTTAATCACCCCATCAATCTTGCTTTAGCAAACAGTCAGGATTGATTTTTTGATCTGTGCATTCTTTATGGTAGGTCACCTTCACATCAAACAATGGAACATAGTTTACATTGAATAGACGAGCTCCTTGTGTTTTCCTTTCAATGTTCATCTTCTTGTGCTTGAAGTCTATGCCCTAAGCATGTGGTTCTGTTTCCCCTTTTCAATGGATAGATAACAGTCACCAAAGCGCAAGGGAAACTTTTTCTGTAATTGAAGAAAGCTAAGCAATTCCTTGAAATGAAAAAAAAAAAAGATGGACAAAAAAAAAAAACAATCTCTCTCTCTCTCTCTCTCTCTCTCTCTCTATATATATATATATATATATATATATATATATATATATATATATATATTCTTCTTTTGTCTGTCTCTTGGTAGTTATTCTTTAAATAATATAAAATTTCTTATCATATTTTCCTGAACAGTAAATTTAGGATTAAGACTTAATTAATATATGAACGTGATGTGCCAGGTAAACTTCCCATGATAGATCTCCTCTAATTATGCTTGCATAAACTTTTAGGAATAACAAAATTCATTAATGATTTTTGTTCTAAAAATTTTACTTGCATTCTTAACTATATTTATCAAAGTTATTATACCTGGCTGCTGACCTGACTCATAACTTAGCTCAATGCTTGATCAGGCTAATCTGGGGCGCATCAAAATTATTATACCTTACCTGATTTTTAACTAAATCTAAAATTTTGTTTGATTTGTATAAAATATTTAATAATCAAATATTTTTTAGATTTTTTTATGTTTATTTCTTAAAAAGTAATTTTGTGTTTGTTTCCTATACAATATTTTACTGGAAAATTATTCAATATAAAATATTTTACAATTAACCTTCAAATTTAATTTATTTGTTAAAAATATTTTTAACTCATGAAATTTTATAAAATATTTTATAAATAATAATTTATTTATAATATCATTTAACTATTTCAATTACTATATTCGTCTCACCACTACTATCATCACTTTCATTATTTCACCACTATCATAACCATCTTCTTCATCATAAGGTCACTTTTCTAATTATTTCACATTTATTATTTTTATTATCTTCATTATCATCATTGTCACTTATCATAATCACCATGATCATATCACCATAATTTCTTCTATTATTATTAACACATCACTATCATCACCATTATCACCTTCTCTATTACCGTCATGTCCTCACCATCATCAAAAAATATTTACACAAAAAGATTTTTTAAACCAAACATTAAATAATATTTTACACAAAATGAACAAACCCCAAGGCTTAAGCAGGTTAATAAAAATAATATTATTTTAATTTTTTAAGTTAAATTGAGTTTTGATCCTGTTATGAGATTGATTTATCTGGTCAATTATGTCAAAATAGATCCAATTCACATTGATTTTTTTTAAAATTCAAACCGGTGAATTTTACAATAAAGTATTTGAATGCTTGTTAAAGAGTAATTAAGAAAAGAAGTGAAAATGGGTGAAAATTATACATGGATGATTAGAATCTAAATTGAAATTACTAAAACTAAAAAAAAACATTTAATATGAGACCAAGGCAGAATAAATTTTTTCGTGATTGTGTATCTGATAACAATTGAATAGTAAGGTTCGAGTTTCGATGTCTACAATCCAAAAATAAGTTTGTAGTGTGAGTGCTCACAATTTTCTCAATTGCCAAGCAATCTGAGGGTCTCTCACTGTGCAGCCTTGAGTCTCGAGACCCTGCCATTGTCGTCTTCTTAAACCCGTCAGGTCTCAAATAGAAGGGGGAAACTTCACTCTCTTCTAGCTCTGTCAGAGTCATCTTTCTATTGGCCTTTGACTCTCCAGGAGGCTTCTCTGCTCAAGCAATCAAGACCTCCTTGGGCATAAAGCCCCCACCAGAAGAGATACTTTGACCCTTCCTATTTTTTATATAAAATATATTAAAATAATTTATTTTTTATTTTTTAAAATTTATTTTTTATATTCACACAGTAAAACGATATGAAAATATAAAAAAATTAATTTAAAATAAAAAAATATATAAAATAAAAATTTAAATTTAAAAAAATACTTTTAAAACATAAAATAAACACACTCCTAGATTTCTTGTGATTTCAGGGCACCATGATTTTGGAACTTGTTTTTACACATAAAATTCAATTTCTTTGCCGAAGTTTTTATTTATATAAAAAATAGATTTTTATGAACACATCAAACCAATATATAAATTAATACATTACTAAGATCATTTAGATAAAAAAAATATATAATAATTGATGTATAATATATAAATTGATATAAGAACACCTCTTGCCGTTATTTATTTGTTTTAAGGTATCGAAAGTATAAAATGATATAATAATTTTTTTAATTAAATTTATACAAATATACCAAACCAATATATGAATACATTGTTGATCATCGTTCAGATTTAAAAAAAAAAAAAAAAACAATAGTTTCGATAAATGGATAGATTAATCTGAAAATACATCTTACAGTTATTTATATTTACTAATTAGGAGGAATTATAGAGGATGAAAGGCATTACCCTTCTGGTTGCTATGAAATTTTGCCTAATAAAGTTTTCCACCACATAACCCTCTTTTACACATGCAGAGTCAATAATAATGAGGATGAGGAGGACGGTGCCATAGACTGAAATCAACTTGATTTGTCGTTGTCTCTCACATTCCCCACAAAGAAAATATATAAAGCATAGAAATTGTCTTTTATTTTTTTATTTTTTCACTTATAATTCCATTTAAAATTACAAAATTTGGTTCCCTACCACGTCCATATATATCCCACTTCAATTTAATTCTCGACGTACCATTTCCTATATATATATAAAAATTATCCATAGCACCTCAACTAGTTAAAGCAGAAAAAACGGTGTGTCTTTAATGTAGGCAGCACTGAAATAGTGCTTCATGAAGAAATAAATGCTAGCTATTGCACCAAGGAATAATAATTGAAGAGGAAAGCAAGAGTAGTTAAGTGGGGCATGTACAATATTAATTGTTTTATTTATTCAGTAATTAAGGACAATTGATTTAATTTTTGTAGTTGATTTTAGGGGCTTTTTTTTAATAACATCATATATATATATCAAAAGAGGATATATATTCATATAAAGAGAGAGAAAACATGAATTACTAAGGGAATAAATATTATATTATAAGATTAACTATTAAGGTTGTTTGGTGCAAAAAGGGGAGAGGGAGAATTATTAAGAGGAATTAATTAAATTTAACATCAACGTGATTTAAATTAGAGGTTAATTTCACCTTTGGATAGGGTGGGGTTAAGTAGGGGTGTTCAAAAAAATCGAAAAACTGAATAAACCGATAAAACTGACAAAAAATTAATCGAAAAAACCAAACCGAATAATAAAACCGAGTAAACCGATTAGATTATATAGAAAAAACCCTGGTTCGGTTCGGTTTTTGGTTTTGCAGTGCAAAAACCGAGTTAACCGGACAAGTTAAAAAAAAAGGGTTCGTACTCCCTAATATAAATAGAAAAAGTTGTTGCACGTCGCGTCTCTCTCTTCTCTCCGCTAACCCTAAATAGTAAACTTTCAATTTCAATTTTCAATCTCTCGATTCTCTCCTCTCAGCTCTCAAACTCTCACTCTCACTACTCATCGACACCGAGTAAATGGCGCCAAAAGGTGCTTTTTAAGGCTTTTTCATGGGGCAAAATCTTGTTTGCATTCTTCCGCGGCCAAAGCTGCAATATTGAACGACTCTCTCTTTATCAAAAGGCTTCTCTTTGTTTTCCTCTATGTTGATGCCTTGATCTTGTGCTTTTCAACCAAGTATGTTCAGTTTCTTCTTCCATTGGGTTTTTGCTCTCTCATAAACCCTGCCTATTTGTTATTTAGTGGCTTTAATTTTAGCTCCTAACTTGATTGTCGTTCTTGGAGTCTATTGTTGATTGATTTCTTTGTTAAGAGAAAGGCTGGTTATGGATTTATGGGTAGTGGTCGTAGCTGCTGGTGCGGGAAATACAGTAAAAGCTAATTACTTCAAGAATTCTTCAGCAAGGTTAAGAGAACGCTCATTTGAATCCTTTTCTTTAGATTATTTTCACAGCCAATCCCACTCCTGGAATTTACTGCAACGAATACGTGAGCAAACTTGCCCTTTTTGTAGATTAGGTATCTGCAAGCATTTAGTAGTTGCCCATTAAAAAGCCTATTAAAGGTCCAAAAAAGCCCAAAAAGTACATATAGGTTTGTCCGGTTTTTTGGCTAAAAAACAGGACTGGAACCGGCCGGTTTGGGCCGGGTCCGGTTCGGTTTCGGGTCTCTTTTTTTTTCAGTTTAGTTGTTTTTTTGGGTAAAAACCGAACCGAACCGGAAATGATCATCCCTAGGGTTAAGTGATTTTTAATAGGAAGATTTTTTATATCTTTTATGCATTTTCTCTACAATTAGTTTTATGCAGACACCCTTTCGAATCAACACATCACTTCTAATATTATGAATCTAATGAGTTCAAAACTATATCTTGATAATGATTATTTACATGTTAGCAATGGTAAGGATCTCTTCATATCCCATATTGATCATACAAAGTTATGTACACCCAACATAACTTTTACTTTATCTAATATTCTTCGTATACTTCATATTACCAAACCGTTATTATTTCTTCAAAAAATTTATCTTGACAATCATGTGTTTTTTTTAATTTTACTCTTTTGTTTTTCATGTTAAGGATCTTATCACTAAGATAATGCTTCAATCTGGTCATAATAAAGATGGCTTTTATGTTATTTTTGAGTCTTCAGCCAAGTCAATTCCTTATATCTATTGGTCTGCTTGTGTTTATGCCTCTACTAACATCTGATATCGTTGATTTGGGTCATCCTACTTCTTGCATTTTAAATTTATTAGTGTCAAATAACAAACCTGCTTATAATTCTAGACCTTTCAATTTTCAATGTCAAACCTATCCATTAGAAAAGTTGTCGTGTTTGTCATTAGGACCTACGAGTCACAACACTTTTGCTTCTCTTGATTTATTTCTTAGTGATGTTTGGGGTCCCACTCTTATATTTGTCTATGATGCTTTTGCTATTTTGTCATTTTTTTGGATGCTTATACTAATTATATATGGTTCTATCCTCTTATTATGAAATTTGATGTATTTTCTATTTTTCATCGTTTTCAAGTTCTTGTTGAATGCCAATGTTCATGTAAAATAAAAGATGTCCAGACCGATTGGGGTTGTCAATACCATAGATTAAATTCAAACTATCGGTATTCACCATCGTTTAATCTGTTCCCATACATATGGATAAAATGACATTGTTAAATGTTGTTATTGACATATTATCGAAATTGGTCTCACTCTTCGAGGTTGTAACACACCCTTGTATTTTTTGAATTATGTGCTTTAGACTTTTGTGTATCTCACAATCATATGTCTACTTTTCTGTTACAAAATAAATCCCTCTTTAAGTGTCATTTTAATTATACTCTTAATTATGGCTTTTTAAGTACATTTATGGTTTTTTCATTTAGGTGTCTTTTTATTTTTTTAATACTCATAAATTAGATTTTTGTTCCTCTCTATTTGTCTTTTTAGACTATAGCTCTTCTCATTTAAATTACCATTTGCTAAACATGTCATCTCAATGTATTTACATCTTCTGTCATATTCGATTTCATGAACATGCGTATCCGTTTGATAAGTCTAAATAGATGTCAACGTTTTCCTCACCCTCTCTCCATCATAGTGTCACTGCCAACATAGTTAACTTACTTCTTCTCATTTACATCTCCTATGCTTGCAACTTGACCCATATTCACCCATATATGAATTTCAAAAAGATGACTTACTAAGTGTTAGAGAGAGGTACAACAATTACAAGACAATGATCAATGGCACTAACAATGACAATCGAAGGAAATGAAGAATCACCGACTAGTGCAGAAAATAAGAAGGAAGATAACACCAGTACAGAAGCCATGGATTGAGAAGGGATAGTAGTCGGATTAACAATGGATTTGTAGTAGCAGTAAAGCGGTTTGTGTTGAATAAACCCATAAAAAAAAGTTTTAATGTATGTAAAGCTCTCATATCAAGTTGAGAATAATAGGAAACTTGATCTATTAGTTAGGTGTATATATATATATATATATATATATATATATATATATATATATATAAAGACAAGATACAACCTATACACTATATATGGTAAAACATAATTGCTATAATAATACACACCCTATAAATCAACACTTCCTTTAATACATGTAAAAATAAAATGAAACAAGAAAAAGGTTTTCTGTAAAATAGGAAGAAAACCAATGAATAGGGTAGTTTTGATTTTTCACACGAAACTGTACAAACCATACTCAGGAAGATGACATGCACCAGCAAGAAAGAAAGGCTAAGGTTAAAAATCGTACTTGTTTAATTTATGATTTGAGTACTAGTGATGTGGCCCTTTACCATACGTTCCAAGTAGCCATTCTTGCAATCCAAGCCTAGCCAGATAGCTCAGTTAAATTGTCATTTCAATTTGATAGAAAAAAATAATAATAATAAAAAAAAGAATTGTTCTACTGGTTTAAACGTCCGAATTTGTAAAAAAAAATTTAACTCAAAATTATTAAACTTGTTGCCATTGAAGAAGATGCATGGAGACAAAGGAAGCCAGCCCATTAATGAAGATAAAGAGTGAAAGAGATGGCAGGGATCCATTGGGTTGTACAGGGAAGAAGCAGGAACTATTAAAAGCTCACGTCATGGCTAGGGCTGAATAGTAAGCTATTAATCAATGATTGCTCCTCCTGAAAACACATCACTGATCTTTGCCGAAGAGTCAGCTATTATGATCTTTTCTTTCCAAATATCTTTCGATTTTGATGTTCTCAATTTTCCGACTAAAGAGATCAGTTTTCCGACTTAAGAGACCGGTTGGATCTGATCTTGATAACATTATTCTGATAGTATGTTTCTATATATATATATATATGCATGCACGCATGGTTAAAAGCATAAAAAATAACAACAACAACAAAAAAAACATCAAATCGATGTATTTTCAAGCCAACATGCATCTTGAAAGATCACTTCCAATCTATTGATACTTGAGATTATTTTTTCTTCAAAAAATTTCTTATAATATTTCATAAATTTCACTAGCTAGTCCCTAATTGTTAAATAGCCGTCAGGGACTAAAGCAAAACTCATCTTTCCCATTTTCCACAGAACTTTCATAGTCTAAAAAGAATCCAATGAAAGAATGCCAGAAATGATCTCGTCATTGCCGATGGTCGTTTAATGGAAAGGGTTGTAATGGAACTTTTTAAAAACAGTTGAGGATGGAATTGGAAAAATTTAAACTATAAAAGCACCAAAATGAAACATTTAGGAATATATAGGGACCGATATAGCTTTCTATTTACCCTTATTTTCTTTCTCTTGCATCAAAGTTAATAAACTTGTTTAAGCTAAGTTTCAGGTCACACATTAAATATATATTTTTTATAAAAGTAACAAACTAAAATTTAATGAATCAATCGACTTAGCTTGATTTAATTTAAAACTCTGTTTATACCGGATTTTATATCAATAAATTACAGAATTAATCTATTAATCCAGACTCGATTTAATAGCACAACTCTTTATACAATCTTCTAATGCAAATGAACTAGAGCTTTTATTTCTTGGAATGGAGAAATCCATGCAAAGCACCGTCATATATTATATATTCAATGTCTTGAAATTATGACAACCCAAGAAAATGTAATTGACATTATACGTAGACAAAGTTTTGGTAGCGTTGTGGAGACAGAGGCAGATGCTTGAAAATGCCATAACAAGACATAGACAGGAATGTTCAAGGAACTCGTACAATATCCCCTCGTACGTGTTGTCTTGGAAAACATCGAGGGATGGGTGCCCAAAATCTGGTCAGAGAGGAGAGACTCTCTGTTAATTAATTACTTTGTTACATCTCCAATATTCTAATAATATTCTTAGTATTAAGATAAGATATTACGCTTATAATATTCAGCTATAAAAGTTATTATAGTTTAGTTTAAGCTTTAGGGCACACAATTTTACCCACATGTATATGTTACAACAATAGGTGCACTTAATGTCTCCTACTAATATTCTCCATGCATTCATCCAAACTATGCAAGATTTTGGTAATTTCCATACATGCCTTGCTCCCATCCCCAAGATTAAATTGTATATGAACATGATTAACTTTCAGTTTTTTTAAAAAAAATAATATAGTGTTGCATTGATCTATCTAAGATGATAATCTAAATTAATTAATTATCAATATCGATGATTACAAATTTTAAACATAATATCATATATCATGCTAATAAATTAATTGTCTGATGAAGTGATAAGATGTTGATTCTTCTTGTTTATGCTCCGGTAATTTTTGTGGTATGATATGGTGTGGTCTGTATTTTGCCATAATCATAAATTTTAAAGTGTTTGGTTAATAAATATATACTATAATTTTATATAGATTCCATTAAAAATTTTCTTTTAAAATCTTAGTTAAGATTTTTTTTTTTTGTAATTTCTCTTAAACTTACCTTTTCAAAATGTAATTATAAGGTAGTATTTGGTGCACTAACAATGATGGATTGGATATGATAATTCTTTTGTAAAGTTGTTTGGTACACCTTTGGACAACATAATTTTTATTTTTTTTTGTCTTGTCCAATAATGTTCTAATGGAGAAATTCTTTTCTCAATAAAAGAGGTAGAACAATCTTATCCAATTCACTGCACAAGGGTTAATATGGTTGATTCGAGTGAATATAAAAATAAAAATAATTATTATAATTCTTTTAAAACTCGACTAGGGGTCAACCCAGAGAAAAACTCAAGTCACATGTCGGGTTGATCATTGACCCGGGTTGATCATAATTTTTAAACATTACTCAGGAGTCGAATTGGGGCCAGACCTAAGTCACAAGTTGGGTTGACCATTGACCTAGGTCAACGTAATAATAAAAATAATAATTAGTATAATTTTAAAACTTAACTCATGAGTTGACCAGGGGCCAGGCTTGAGACCATTGACTCGTGTTAACATAACGATAAAAATAATTATTATCATAATTTTAAAACTCGATTTGAGGGTCGAGCTAGAGTCAAGTCCAAGTCACGGATCTAGTTGCCCATTGACTAGAGTCAACATAAAGATAAAAGTAGTTGTTATTATGGTTTTAAAATCTAACTCGAGGGTCAACCCAAGGCCAGGCTCGGGTCACGAGTCGGGTTGACCATTGACCCAAGTCAACGTTAGGATAAAAATAGTTATTATTATAGTTTTAAAACTCTATTCTAGGGTCGACTTGGGTTTAGGATCCGGTCACGGGTCGGGTTAACCATTGACTCGAATTAATGTAAAGATAAAAATAGTTATTATTATAGTTTTAAAACCCGACTCGGGGATCGACCCGCGGCAAGACCTATGTCACATGTTGGGTTAACCATTGACCTGAATCAATATAAACATAATTATTATTATTATTATTATTATTATTATTATTATAGTTTTAAAACTCAACTCAATGAGTCATCTTAGGGCTAAGTTTGGGTCACATGTCAGGCTAACCATCGACTAGGATCAACGTATGATAAAAAAAATTATTATCATAATTTTAAAACTCGACTCTAGAGTCGATCTAAGGCTAGGCTCGGGTCATAGGCCGAGTTGGCCATTGACCTGAGTTAAAATAAGAATAAAAATAGTTATTATTATAGTTTTAAAACCCTATCCAGGGGTTGATCCAGGTCCAAACTCAATTCATGGGTCGGGTTGATCATTGACCCGAGTCAACGTAAGAATAAAAATTATTATTATCATAGTTTTAAAACTCAACTAAGGGGTTGACTTAAGGCAGGTTCGAGGCCATGGGTCGAGATAGTCAATATGGGTTGACCCAAAGCAGCATGTACGAAAATGAAAATGATTATTCATAATTTTAAAACCCAATTTGAAGGTCGACCTGGAACAAAGTCTGAGTCATGACTTACAAGGGTCAACCCGAGTTGACT
This sequence comes from Populus tomentosa, assembly GCA_018804465.1. Classification (NCBI taxonomy): domain Eukaryota; kingdom Viridiplantae; phylum Streptophyta; class Magnoliopsida; order Malpighiales; family Salicaceae; genus Populus; species Populus tomentosa. Next base: position 18,913,523 of record CM031973.1, read on the forward strand.
CAAATTAAAAAAAAAAAAAACAAAACAAAACAACCTTGTTTTGATCAAAAAGTATTAAACAAGTCAATGGATTTTCTTACTCATGTTTTATCTAGGGTCAACTAGGTTGTAGGTCATATCAATCATTTATTTTTGTTTTCTTAAACTTGGAAAGATCTAGAACATGGGTTGGTCAAATATCATCCTGTGTCTAGCAAATACAAACTAAAACAAATTATCCAGTTCAACACAATGCACATCAAACACAAGGCCAAGACAATTATTTATCCTATCTAATTAATATTGTCCAGCATATCATAGAAGCTATCATAATATCAAAAACATACTTATAATCTTTGAGCTTGAATTTTATCAAATATATAAATAAATAAATTATAGTTTAACTGGTACTAGTATCTTATTTTTAAAAATAAGTTTTGAAATTGAGCCTTTCCTTGTAACTGAAAATAAAATCATGTTAGCAAGGAAATGTTGTAATTAATGTGGGATATGACAAAATTCTTTGATGCAAGAAGATCAAGGAAATGCTTAAACAAGCTCTTCGTAGTTTATCACATAACAATGCATAAATGTTTTCAGCTGATGTAGGGGGCAAATGGGTTGCTGGAGAGGGTAATTGGGTGAATTAGATCAGGGTTGGGATTTGTGGGCCAAGATGTTACTTCTCTTTTAATTTTCCCTCTTTAATTCGGTGGGTATAATAGCTTGATAGGTCCACAAAGATTTGAAATTTCCAAACCCTAATTCTCTCATTTCATCAGCATTCAATTCATCCATCCCCTAATTAAATCCATTTTAGATTTACAACAACCAACAAAATTAAGTTCTTCCCCAGCTCAACCCAACCTAGCCACCACATGAGCAACCCTATAGTGCTCCCTTATTCCAATCTTTTGATTTTGTTTGACCTTGATGTTACTCTTTCAAGCACTTTGTATTCTTTCAGATATATATTTCAGGAAAAAAACCTCCTCAACTTAAACTTGAATAATTAATCAATTAATGAATCAATCAATCAATTAGGTAATTATAAAATTTGACATGTACGAAACAAACACTAAACAATTCTCGATCTTTCTCACAGAAAAATGTGTAACTTTTGCAAAGCTAGTGGAGCCAAACTTTTTCTTTTACTTTTTCCTGTTTTCCTAGAATTCAAACAAAATGGTTGCAGTGAAGTTTGAGCTTGAGAAACTTATGAGTTTGTCCAATATATATACATTGTATATAGCTAGTATATGCTTGGACGATAAAGGTCAATGTGGATGTGACTTTCCTCTATAGCTTTGTCCCTAGTCACCGATTCTCTTAGGGTCTCAAGATTATCAAGAGAGGCATTTTGTGGCTGCTGGGATTTGACTAGGGGAAGTTTCCACACAGAGCCGCACGTACACTATGAACTATGAAGATAGATTATGTTTGATAACAATGACTATCTCTTATCTTGGAGGACTTCCTGATATCTTGAATCTATTTCAGGTTAAAATTTATATTAAATTAGGTAGGATTTCACTGTTAATTTAGCAAATCAACTCATATTCCGATAAAAAATCATCTTTATATTTCATATTTTGTAACTCAAACTCATTTAAATTCTCATGATTTGTTTACAACTTAGTCACTTGAATTGAATTGATCAAATGCGATGAATAAATGATGAGCTGATTTGTCGAATTGATATTTAAGACTTTTCTAAAAAGAAAAGAAAAGAAGAGAAAAGATAAAAGACATGTCTCTTTGACATGAGCTCTTTCCTTTGTAAAACAAGTGTGAAGAATCAATGAGAAAAACCAAATTATCTTGATCGTTTAAATAAGGAAAAAGAAAAGAAAATAAAATCAAATGATAGCTGCTTCTTAGACATTCTAGCTGCAGCTCTTTTAAGAAGAAAATGTAAGAGTATATGATAGTACTGTTATACAGTCCAAATCGGGGCCTACATGGAAGGTTTATTTTCTGTGAAGCTTCATTCAACATTTTTCTACCAATGCAGGTGATCGACTTTATAAAGCTGAGTCCTAAAGCCTAATTAGGTGGTACGTAAAATGCTCTTTTGGTACAGTATGTCATAAAAGATTGCCAATTCTCCAATTTGTCTCCCTGGTTGCCATGCCCTAACATTTCCTGCAAGCAGCTCAAATTATCAAAATATGGATCTCACTTTTCCCCCTGAAAAACGAGGTCCCAGATGAGCTCCGAGCCTCAGCTACAACAATCCTGATCTCAATTAAATCCCAGAAAAGGATCCAAATCTTAATTGAGTCCTCAAAGAATTTCTTTTTACTTCCCCCGAATAGATGGAGGTCGAATCAAAGAGGATCTCTATTCTGATAGATGGTGATTGGGGTTATATGTTAGAGGAGTGGAGGATTGGGATTCTTGGGGACTCAACTGGGAATATACCGAAACATTAGTGATCCGATTAATAATTAAGACAAGACTGTATATTTGCCATATACTTCCACATGCCTGCAAGGAAAAGGATGGTAGCAAAAACCCATGCTCCTCCTATCTCTTGTTCTTTCACAATGCATACGTCAAAGACGATCAAATCATTTGAATTTTTCTTGAACAGTACGTGCATGATAAATAATATTGTTTTCTTTTTTCTAAAGCACTTTTAACATGAAAAACACCCATCAAGCAATATCATGAGTATTTCTCCTTCAAAAAGATATAAAAAGAAGGGGATCTCGGTTCATATTTTCTTCAACTGGCTAGTACTATACTGTATCATATATATATACATGTGATTCATACTAATAGCCTCTTCGCTAGGTCAATGGAGACTTGCAGCTTGATGCACTAGTATTTGCAACAGAATGACCTGAACAGCAAGGTGAGGTTTAACCATGTGGGGATGATGAGCTAGCATATATATATATATATATATATATATATATATATAGAGAGAGAGAGAGAGAGAGAGAGAGAGAGCCACTTCTTGTGGAGTGCATGTAAGAGCTTAAACACTGAACAGTAAGGTTGGTTGGGACAGGTTCTCAGCTGGTACTGAGCCAAGCCGACATTGGCGCGCCCACCAAAGCAAGTGCTGGGCTGGTTTGAAACTGTTTGTTTCCCAAGAAAGAGAGGAAAAAAAAATCAGGAATGCAAGAAGATAAAACAAAAGGGGCTGTACTACCAAGCAAATATTCATTTATAATTAATTCTAGATAGGATTGGGATGATGAAGAGAGACAAGCCTCGAACCCTAATCTCTAACTTTGTCTTTAATCTATTTTACACTCCAATTGCTTCAATATTTTTTTAATGATCTTGATCGGTTGATGATTAGATTTTATTTTAATAATTAGGATCTTAGTGTTTGTTTTAGTTGCCTGTTATTCACCTGAAAAAATATTAAATTAATGTATAATTTTTATGTATTTCTTTATAGTTTTGATGAATTAATATTAAAAATAAAAAAATATTATATTAATTTATTTTTAGTTAAAAATAATTTTTATAAAAACATTATGTATCATTTTATCACATACACACTTAATCAGTTAAGCCATTAATTTGTTCTAACCATCTTTTCACACACTATTCACTGAGTAGTTCTTCTTTCAATTCCCAAGATTATCTATTACTATTATTCTATTTTCCTCCACTTTCTCATCCCATTTTATATTTTTTTAGAGTGTTTGAAAATATAGTAAATAATTAAAAAATTTATTTTCTATATTAAAACATCATAACATTAAAAAAAATTAATTTAAAATAAAAAAGATATTATCTTTATAAAAAACAAATTATATCCCAAACAAACACTGAGTGATCACTCAGCCAGTCTCTCTCCTTGCTTTAGCATATTTCTCTATTGTTTAGTCACACCTCACAAGTGATATCTTGTCTCTCCTTTTTTACTCAAATATTGGGTTTGCTTTATCAACTCTGATCTTGTTCATTTCTCTTTGAACCCTTCCCTCTTACACTTCTTTTAATTTGGTGATCTTGTTCAGGCTCCACCTTATAAGAACTTTTAGCCATCTTTAGTCCTTGTTTTGCTCTCTCTCTCTCTCTCTCTCTCTCTAACAGCCTATCCATCTACCAAGTAACTGTTTTCTCCTCCCACTTTTTCAATCATGGCTGATCCCTATTCCAATTACTTCAATGGGTGGTATAACTTCAAGCTCCACCACAATTTATCAGCCTCGGCGTCTTCTTCCAATCCATCACTATATGCATCCTATGGATGCAATACGTACTCAGATAATAATACTATCCACAACAGCTCTTTCATTCAGTTCTGCCGGTCCTCATCACCTCCCTCTCCTCCTCTCAGAGAAGCTCTTCCACTTCTTAGTTTAAGTCCAACGAGGCATGAACATCAACAGGAGTCCTCATGCAGTGCCATGGAAGTGGACAAGAACAAGGAAAGAGAAGAAAGCCTATGTGATGGTGAAACTTTGACTGTAGCTCTACATTTAGGGCTACCTAGTCCTTGTTCTGCTGATCTGGTCTCAAGGCTGTCTTCCTCTGAGATCTCATCAGACAAAGAAGACGTAACTGTTGCTTCTGGTTATCAAACAAGCAGTACTCTTAACAAGGGTCAGTATTGGATCCCCACACCTTCTCAGATTCTGATTGGTCCTACTCAGTTTTCATGTCCACTATGCTTCAAGACCTTCAACAGATACAACAACATGCAGGTATGTTTCATCAAATGAACCCGTGATAATTTCAAAAAGCTTACCTTTCCCTTCCTCTCCTATCCCTTTCTATGTTTCTCCTTTTGATTTTGGAGGAAAAGAGAGAGAACTAATTCTTATCCTTTGATAGCATACTTCTTTTTCTTGCTTGATTCAACAATTCACTTTTATTATAATTTATACTCTTGAGAAGAGAAGAGTAAATGGGACCTTATTAGGGTTTTCCTTTTTCTTTTTTCTCTACTTTAACACACATCTTTCCTCTTTTATACTCTTTAATTTATGTTTCTTAGTCTTTAATTATTCATCAACGCCTCTCCTCTCTCCTTCCCCCCTTTCCTTCTCCATTTTTGCATGATTTGTTGCTTTGGGATTTTAAAAATAAGAATAAATCAACCTGGTCCAACTGCGAATAAGATCAGTAGCTCTCTTTATGTGATTGAACCACTCAGGCATTATGCTTTTTGTTCCTTGGAGTTTGTGTTCACACATTGACAGGTGTGTAAAAACTTCATCAATGCCCTAGCTAAGCTAGAGGAAAATTTTCTCAACCTGAACTCTCACCCCTCATGACCAAAACTACTGCTTGCACATGAAAAGCCTAAAACGTGGTTTTGGTTCAATTCTTTAATATATTGAGATTTTATTTATTCTCAAGCACCCTTTCTTCTTTCATTGCTTCTAACACGCAAAACGAAACTTCAGTTAAATTAGGCAAGAATATTAGGGTCAAGGAGTGCCTTGCCTTCTCTCAAAGAATTCCCTTTTCTTCCTATCTGAACACTAGTCTAATAACATTAGTTCTTGGCGTGGGAAAATTTTAAAGCAATAAATTGATTTTGGACTTTGAACAAAAGTTTCATGCATAATACAAGCAAAAACTTTCCCTGGTAAATATAATTAAGGATAAGCCCATGTTAGGTTATGATAATCTAACTATGATCAGGTTAGAACACTTAATTAAATTTTTGTAATGATAATTATGGAGTGATCTTTTGATGAATACTAGTGAATAGTATATAACTTTTACTTTGACTCAGTGCAAATATGTCAAAAGCTTGTAGCATCTTTCCTAGCCTGTTCAAATTTGGATTCTCCTTTTTATCTGTCTGTACTTTCAAATGGTCAAGCTGCCAAGTGTGTTAGAGATTTAGTATTTTTTTAAAATTTTAAGTTTTAAGTTTTTTGCTTTTTTTTTCCTGTTGTTTTTTCATATGTAAGTATACCTTGAATGTGTAGATGCATATGTGGGGGCATGGATCTCAGTATAGGAAAGGGCCAGAATCTCTAAGAGGTACACAGCCAACAGCAATGCTTAGGCTCCCTTGTTATTGCTGTGCACCGGGGTGCAGAAACAACATTGATCATCCAAGAGCAAAGCCGCTCAAGGATTTTAGAACGCTTCAAACTCATTACAAGAGAAAGCATGGAATCAAGCCTTTCATGTGCAGAAAATGTGGCAAGGCATTTGCTGTGAGAGGTGATTGGAGAACTCATGAGAAGAATTGTGGCAAGCTTTGGTATTGCACTTGTGGATCTGATTTCAAGCACAAAAGGTCCCTCAAAGATCACATCAAGTCATTTGGGCATGGCCATTCAGCAAATGGCATTGATTTCTTCGAAGAAGATGACGAGCCAGCCTCTGAAATCGAGCAAGACAATGATTCCACTCAGCGAAACTAAAGGCTAAAATTCTCAGTTGATACCTCTTGTGTTTTCACTCAAAATCATTGCTCTTTAGATCAGCAAGAAGCCTATTTAAGCATCAGAGTTACTTTAAATCCCATGCTCTTTTCTTTTTTTTCTTTTTCTTTTTATGTGTTTCTGCTACTCCCTTTCTCACTTTAGTAGCTGCTTAGTTTAGCAGACTCCTCATTGATCAATGTTAGACTAAGTTTTGCAACTTCATCTCTCTCTATGTGTGTGTGTGTGCATGTGCAAGAATTTTAAACGTATGAAGCCTATGTCACTAGAGGTACATGGACTAGGTTGAATATAATTTATGTAGAACACTTTATATTAGAGAAGGAAAAAGGCCATTCCTTGGTATCTTCCATTGATGTGTGTGTGTGTGTGTGATATGCATCACCAAGTTTATTTTTTGCTTGTGTTAGCTAGAGGATGGCTCTAGATCCCCATTTCAAAACATAGATGATAATGCATCATGCATTTTTTAGCTTTTTTTGGTACATAGTGCATGCCAAATATTCAAGATGTTAGGGAATTGAAAAAATCAATGGTGAAAGTCATATTTTGATATGAATAAAAACGCTACACCCCATATATAACATCTGATGCTTGGCCATGTTTAGTTCATTCCTGAATAATTAGTAGATGTTTAGAATAGTGGTAGTTTTTGTCTTTTATGTTCGTTTCATAAGGAAAAAAATATATCAAATTAACGTTTTGTAAAAATAAATTGATAGTTTTAATGTAGTAAAATATATATATATATATATATATATATATAATTATTTTTATGGGAAAAATACTTTTGAAAATCAATTTACACAGCAATACCAAGCATGTAATTAAAAATGAAGTAGAAGTTAAAAAATCATCATTTAATCTTATTTGAATTAAATTTATTTAACAAAATGCTTTATAACCGAAGAAATTAAAGTCGTCTTCAATAAAAAAAATATGTGTTCAATATCACTATAAAAACTTTCAAGAACATTATTAGACACAATGAAAACAGAAAAGAAAAGGATATGAATAATACCTTTGGATCATGTAGCTAGCTTTTGTTTATTGTATCATAACAAAAAAATATATATAAAAACAATCATGACAATCTTCTTACACTTCTTGATTTGAAAGATATACATTTAATGCTTCAAAATTATTTTATATAAAAATTTATTTAATATTTTTGTCTTTATTTCTCCAACCCAACACATTTTTATCTTTTATATTTATTTCTTTGTACATTCACGAGTCCCAGTTTTAATAATATTTACAGACAATACATGATTTCCTCCATTTATTATATCCATGTGGTGTTGTCAATTTCTTGTCCTCGATAATTCCTTATGTAAGTGTCTTGTGTTCCAATGAATTAACAAATGGACATTGAAGGTTTAGGTGATAGGAAACCCGGGAGGGATGAAAAAAAGGAGGGGATAAGTACATGGTGCATGGGGCAAATGCAGTGAGAAAGGCCTTTCAAACCTGTAAAAACATCTAAATACTTGGACCACCTTCCTAGTTTGTTTTCTCTAAGTGTTTTTTTTTTAAATTGTTTTTTTAATATATTCTCTTTTGCTGATAGATATATTGAAAAAAAAAACATTTTAAAAACAGTGACTGCTGCAGTATCAACCGTATAACACCATTGTTTAGTGGTAGATGGTGAGTTCTCACTGGTAGACAGAACATGTAAGAACCCAAATCAAATGATTAGCAAAGGAAAAGAGGGTGTGATATACACAACATAGTACAGTTTTTTTTGCTGATAGATCATACCAGAGAGACAGATGAAGCTACAAAGGATGGATTGGATGCATGATAAATAGAAGGAAATGGATCTTGTTGGCAGCTTTGTTAACAATTGTCGTGACTTGAGAGAAAGATACATAGTGTGCGAGCAGTCAAAGGGCTCTTTGACATGTCTTGTCATGCTACATTACTAGTCAGAGTCCATGTCTGTTGGGTTTCTTCAGTACTTGTCTCTACCACCTTTGCTCCAAAAACTTCCCATCTCTCTCTCTCTCTCTCTCTCTCTCTCAGTAATGGCAGAGCTGAAGTAGTTATAGGTTTTACACTCTACATTATGAGATTCTACAGGAGAGAGTGAAGAGAAAAAAGGAGGAGGAGGAGAAAAGAAAAGGTGGTGATGAATCCAATAACAAAATTGCGATTCTTTTCTTGTTTTCTTTGTTATTCAGTGACTTGTCATAGCAAGCCATCATTTTTATGCTAATGAAGTCACCAAGCTGTCATCTAGCCATGGACAAATGATGGATCCTTTCATGGTTCTATGTAAACAAGGCCTGCCCCACTTCTTTCCATTTTTTTCCTTTTCTTCTTATCTTCTCTGACCAATACGTGCAATAAGAGGCAATTATCCCAGGGGAACGTAACTTGAACACTTTTGGCTATTTATTTGTAAGGTAATTTCTGCACTGAGTCCAGGTAAAAGTAAATATCATCAATTTATTAAACTTATTCTGGCCTCGTGATCTTCTCCAACCAATATATGCAATAAGAGGAAATTATCCTTTCGGGGATTTATTTATAGGTAATTTCTGTAGTGAGTTGAGGTAAAAGTAAAATTTTGTGTTATTAAAGTCGGTCTAGTCTTAACTTGGAGTGGTTTTTAGAAAAATTATGTGAAAATTAATTTAGTCGAATCTAAACAGCTTGAAAGAATAATTATTGACCTAGTCGGTACTTTTTATATATAAAGATGAAATAATTTTATTTTAATTAACCTAGATGAAATATGATTTTGGCATTGAGGTGTCAAATCTTTTTAAAAAATATTTTTTATTTAAAAAAATATTAAAATAATTTTTTTCAAATTATTTTTTATTTTTATCATCAACACATCAAAATTATCAGAAAACACTAAAAACTTTAATTTCTTATTTTCTCAAGTTAAATATATTTTTAAAACATATTTAAACACAATTAAAGATGCAAAAATAAAATACATTAACTCACTCTATCCATAATTTGGATTTTTTACTAAACTATAAGTCAAATCAAGTTTAATAACTTTTATAAAACTCATAATTTTGGCTAGATAAGGCTAGTTATGATCCCGTGAGGTGGATAGGATTTTGTATAATGTAAGAAATAGCCTATCTATGGAAAAATGATATCTTACCAAAATAGGATAGTTGAAGGGAAAATTTGAAGACAATCCTATCACAATTGGTGGTAGAGCTGTTCAGAGTTTAGGGCTACTTGGACAACAACCTAAGAACTCCACTTATCAAAAAGCCTTGAGAACAAGTAAAATATATTTATTATTATATTTTATAAAATAAAGATTGCCACTATGCTTAATAAAAAAAACACTCCAAATACAAAATAAAAAATAATTAGATTAATCACACTTGTCTAACACATATAAAAAATATTTCTTAAATATTTTTAAATATCTCATTTATAAATCTCCCCGAAACTTTCATTCCCCTTTGAGCCCAGTAACTATTCCCTTCAAAACTACACCTACGAATTAATTATGCATACCGGTCCAATATTTTGTACTATTTCACCAACCAAAGTCCTTTTGCGTGGCATGGAGTGATGGTAGAGATTAAAGCTAAAGGCTGGCTTTGGTAAAAGTATTTATGTGATTGAAAGGTAAAGGAGTTTGATGTGCAAGGACGTACCAAAGAGGATGAGAGAAGATATATTACAACATGACCTAATTGAAAAATATCTTGAACAAAAATGTAATCAAATAATTCATATGAGTAAGGCTATTGTGGTTATACAAAGTTTTTTTATTTATTTTTTTTAAAAAATTAATTTAGGTGTTCGGATCAACTTGTATGTACCCCAACTAATCTTACGGGTCCTAAAGTTAATAACTATGTAAGCCTTTGATGACCTTGAAGTTTGTTAGACTCGAATTGATGATTTTTTAGAAATATATCTAAGATCTGACCAATTAAACTACCGTCCTCGAGTTTTTTTTTTTTTTAACCTAACTTCTTAACGATGGAAATGGCTAAAAATTTACTTCAAAGAAATCATGATCTCACGGGAAGAAATATAAAAGTTTGTCAAGACATAGTATTGATTTTACTTCTTTCATGTATAATTAATAAGAGGAGAACTAAACTTCAAATGTTGGTTTAATGTCAAAGTGGCCTGTTTTCTTTCTTAATTTTCTAAATTTAAATTTTGAAATCAATGTTAAGAAAATCTTATTAATTTATTTCTTTATTGCCACTAGATAAATATGATGAATGAATTCGTATGATTCTTAGAAAAATGTTTTCAATTAATGTATAGATTGGTTTGAGAAAATTATTTATAAGAAATAATAAGAGTAGAACTATGATTTTAAGCGTAGTTTTTTTATACTTTCTTAATTAGTTAAAATTAATTTTTACGGGTATTTAATTTCCAATAATTATAGAGTAATCTCATGGATAAAATATTATATAGGTGTACGAATAAGTATTTTATTTATTTATTTTTTAATAAAATACTAAAAAAAATCAATATTTGTGTAATTCTTTCAGGGTGCGAATTTCAATCAGGGCCGACATTAAAAAGGTAAAAGATCCTTCTCATCTACAATTATAATAGTCTGTCAAAAAGGTCCTCAAACAAATAAATTCCAATTGAGTACCACATATTAGACACTACCCTTCACTTATTATTATTTTTAACTTTAAAATCGTAATGAATTTCATGTTCTCTGACTCAAGTCGTTAAGCTTGCTAAACTTTTTTTTAATGAAAGATGATAATTTTTATTATGCTGGTCATCTAATGTGGGTGAAAAACCAGTAAATAAAATAAAAAATCAATACAACAAAGAAAATAAAAAACAGTTTTCATTTGAGGAAATCAAACAAATTGGGAAATAAAGAACATAATCCAAGCTTACTAAACCTTTCAAGATTTGACTGTGCTTTTTTTATCCTTTTAGAAACTATGTGATTCAAATTCTTTTATATCTAATACCAGATTTAGAGAAAAATAAGTTTCTTTCTTGGAAAAAACTATATTATGAGAGGGGAAAAAAAAAGCATAGTCAAAGAACATGAAACTAATATAGTATTTTTCATTTTTTTTTTTTTAAAAAAAAAAACCCTTCTTTTGGACTGACTCTCTCTCTCTTCTCTCTCAATGTCATGATCACACATGCCATATGCTTGCCTTTAGCAATCGTTGTGTTTCCTTTGATGTTTATGGAGATTCTCCAACTGGGTCTCAGTGTTGGAGAATCTAGAAAAAAGCTTGAGAGAGAAGTTTGTTTCACCATTTTTATGAACCCTAAGTGTGAGAATTCCATCTTCCTTTTTTTCAGTTAGAAACAAGACAGGAAAATTCTTGAAGGGCAAATCTAGTTGCATACTGGACAAGCAATCATACAAGTGCTTTATTAGGTTGCAGGAGTGAAATGCCTGACGACATCATGATTGTTCCCAAGTAATTCGAGAGTAAATGCCTAGCAAAATTTGTTACTTTTTTGGATTGGATCGAGATGTAGTTTCTTGATTTGGATTCATTAAAATTGATTAATGATTCACTTTATCTTAAAACCAATATATGTGAACTCGCAATGACATCACTTGCATAGAATATAATAATACAAGATTATAAATTTAGTTTTAGAAGTTTCTGCTAATAATTTAGATTTCTGGCTTGAATATTCTTGGTATGATTGGTAAAGCAAACGTGTTCCTTCTTCCTCGTATTGATATTAGCAGTCTTATTAAATTCAACCTAACATAGGAGATTAACTTGTTGACTTAGGAGCTGCTCTAAGGTAGTTTTTATATCGAACCGGGTATGTGTTTGATAACATGATGCAAGGTATTTTTGTAAAAATATTTTTGAATCAAAATATATTAAAATATTTTTTAAATATTTTTTTAAATCAACTTATCAAAAGACTTTTAAAAAAACATTAATTTAATATATTTTAAGGTGAAAAGCAAGTCAAACCACAAAAACAAACACATATTAGGTATGATATTTTAGGGTGTTGGTTGGCTTAAAACAAACTGATTAGATGATTGGAATTATGGGTCTTGAAGAACAAATCGATTGTTTTTGGGATCTATAAATTTAAAAACTGGTAGATCTGAATTTTAGAAATCCTGAGCAACCGATTGAATTGTTTAATATTGGCTGGATGTTTCTGGTAGATTAGTTGGTCTAAACTTGCTGATCGATTGGCTTGTGGTGGTGGTCGATGGATTGATCATTTCAATTGACCAATTGACCTAGTAGTAGGGTTAATCAGGTCTGTTAGGTTAGATCAGTTTGGAGCATATTCGAGATCGATCGAGTGAGTCAATTCAACTTTATAACTATGTTTTGGTTTCTAAGCTTAGAATTTCAATCTCTTATGTTATTTTTTTCAAGTTATTTTTTAGTGTTTTTCAGTATCCGTCATAGATTTCTACCAGCGATTCCTAGTGGTCTCTGGTTCTGCTTATGTTTGTCTTCTGCTCTTTTTTTTTAGTGAATAAGGTAATTTTTAATGCACATGTAATATAAATAGTTTATGTGTGCTAATTAGATGATGAGTACAATTGATTATTTCTTGAATAATTATATATTTTATTGCTTTATTTTTCGAGTACTCGTCTATTTTTTAAATCACATTCGCAATCTGTTAAATTAAATTCTATTCAATATGACATTCGTTTGCATTGATAATTATACGAATATCTATTATATCTTGATGTTGGTATATTCGTCAGTAACTTCATGCTAATAGAGAGTAGCTAATCCACGTGCATATAGTATTATGTATACATAGCTAGTAAGAGAGGCATTGATTTATGGTGATTAATCCTCCCAAAGTAATTAGAGCCACAAACCTCAATTGTTATCGAAACCTTAGGGTTTTGTCTATTATCTGAGCCAATGATTTCATCAGATCTCTAACACGTATTCCATTACCATATGTTATTATACTTAATGTACGTATATATATTCGTTTCAATCCTTATACTTATAAATAGTTAAAATATATATTAAATATTATTCACTTCCTGAGTTAGTTGAACTCACCCTTTCATTTTAATATTATTTTAGATTCTTAGCTTTCATTAGTAGGTTGATCTTTAATTAAGAGTTCCTGCGACTTTGTTTGTTGGTATATCTTGCTTGCTTTTGCAAGGTTTTTTTTATTTTTTATGAACAATGTTTTAGACACACCACTATTACACTGTTTTCAATAAATTTTAGGTTTTTGTTCAAAGATTGAATTTTATTTAATGTAATAAGTATTTTAAATTATAAGTTGTTTTATTAGTTTTGAGGAATATTTGAAAGATTACATAATGGTACGTTATATATATCATCAAATCAATAAGGTTAGCTCCCACTATCACGACTTGAATCTTGGACCCGTAATATATATAAACCCAGGTTGATTTTTAATTTTTTTTCAAAGCAAAATCATTTCAACTTTTTTAAATAAAATCAAAATAATATTATTTTAAATTAATCTAAATTGACCCATCAACCTATAATCCAAGCATCGAAGCAGGTAATAGATAGGATTATAAAGATCTATATTATAAACATAAATTTTGCTTAAAACTTAAGTAAAAAGAAACTTGCTCCTGATGAAAGGAAACTGTTTCAATGATACTTTTACTTTTAAGATTCGATTTTTTAAAAGATTAAGTGATTATTTAACATATTGTATCAAAGTCTCCTTGATAAATAAATAAATAAAAGTAGTATAAAGTCTTTTGAAGTTCCGTAAGCTTATTTGCTTTCCACAAGCTTTGAAGTCATTTGCATGTATCCCAAACTCAACATTAATCTTAATTAAACAAGTAGAAATGGCCATGGCAGTATACCACACTACATTTTTCAAATAATTTGAGTTGAGATGGGAGCCACTGGGAGGAGCCTGGGATCCTGCTTTACCATGCAACAACAAAGGGTCCATTTGTTCAGTTTCATCATTAGTGACACAAAATCATGAATCTGAATCCTTATGCTGACTACTTTTTCTGGATGATATAGTTTATGGTATACTTTTTAGTGAATACATTCAATCAAAATTTGTATTAGATATGGTGTTCCTCTTCCCCATAAATGAAACTTGATCTTTTCTTTTGTTTCTCCTTTAGTTGATGATACACTTTTTCTCTCTTTTTCTGTAAAGTGCGTGTCTCTTTATCTGCCCTTGTACTATTCCCCCCTCTTTCAATTTGCCAATTCAGTCAAAAGCCAACCTTTTTCTCCTGTAATGAGAGACAAGAATAGACAGCTCCAATCCCATGAATCTCTTGATGAGATCTTTGTTTGTATGATTGCTTGTTTGAAGATTTACATTTCCTAGAAACCATAATCTTCTTCTCAAATACTAGGGACCATGCCCACCAAATCCATGGTTGCTTCCTTTTTCTTTTCTTGTTCTTGTTTTCCCAATTATTTATGCCGCTGTGTTCCCAGATGAGTCTAAATCATGGAAATGAAATCCAGCCCATCCCATGCCCCGGATCAATGCTTAAATCATGGGTTAGAGAAGTTAATTCAAGTTTATTTGTTAATCAAATCTATATTGTTTTAATTTTTTAAAGATAAAACAAGTTTTGATAAGAAAAAATCTATAAAAAATCAAACTAAATTTTAACTAAATCACAAAATGTCACACGATTGACTTTCTTTTTTTATACATGATTTCGAGCGCCGAGAGACAGAGACAAGTCAACTCATCAAACTAGATTTAATAACTATGCTCTAGAGTTCCTTAGGAAATGTTGGGAAAAAGAAGGGTTGATATCAGTTTCTGATAAATAAATAAAAAGGCTGCTTCTTTTAGATCAATTTGTAGAATTACAGCATGTAATCAGCCGAGAAACCACTCATTTTCCATGCAAGCATCACGCAGAATACATAGGAGCTCACTGAGTAGCAACACTGAGATAATGAAATGAACTTCATTGAAGATTATGCAATCCATAATTTCCCAACTTGTCAACTCTTCTTGCCCACTTACATTTTGACATTAACTAAAGTAAGAAGGTTAGTACAATTTTGAGTTATTGATTAAGGATGGAAACTGCTGTAATCTCCTGTAAGTATAACGCTGCCTGTTTGGCCTGATGATGAGGTCGAATTATAGGATGTCAAGGCGAGATTAAGCGGGCACCATGCAAGATGGCCTAGTGCTCTAGTTTGGGAATGTACAAATTGTTATGTAGGTTGATTTGGCTGATCCATAGCTACAAGCTCATCTCATCAGGTAGGCTGATTTCAAGAAGATACAGGCTGAAGACCAGCAGCAATACATGTGAGAAAAATAATTTAAAAAAAAAAAAAACCAGATCTTGAAACAGAATCATGTATAGTTTGAGTTCTATTACCTTGCAGACATGAAAGCCATACCAAAGAATACGGCCTTAACAGCTTGTTTCTGACCAGCATAATCAAATGCCAGTGGCAGCATTTCATGTAAGGTGAGGAAAGCCATCACTCCACCAACTGCAAATGCAACAAAAGTTTATGGTGAGATTGAAGTAGCACATTGCTTTTCTCCAAACATCTGGAGAAACTGAGAAATAAATGGTACTGCATACCTGATCCCAGCAAACCCTCAAGAATTTCAGGACTCAAGCTGCTTGGGAATAGATAAGCTACAGTCAAGGAAAAGGACATTCTTATTGGTCGAAATTAAATGACTTCCCATGCTTCAGCAACATAAGAAATAAAAAGAAGTTGACATACCAACAAGCACCACACCAAGTGGCTCAGCCAAACCAGAAAGTGTAGCTAATTTGAATGCCTGCCACTTGCTGAAATGCGGACAGAAACTAACAAGTTAATTTATATTATGGGTATAATACAATAAATTCTACTCTGTTGACATAGCAGCAAAAACAATATAGCCAAAGGTATCAGAAGAGCACTGTGGTCACATAAGTAAGGGTAGCTATTATATATCTAGCCACTCCGACCCCTTAGGCAGGAGCCAGTAGTCTGGAGCCAAAAATTGTTGAGTGTATCTGCACTATATCATACTATTAAATGATATGTGCAAAAATCAGGTTATGGTTTCCTTTTTGTTTTCCTTTATTTGAGATCCTTGCTTTCTTCAGGAATTGAAAGATCGTGGAGGCCAAACAAGAGTGTTAGTAAATAGATCAGGCTACTATGGTAGGCACTAATGCTACCCCAATAAAAAAGCAGCATTTCTGACTCCCTTTAAAATTTTGCTACAACACAAGGACATAACGCAGCATTTCTGATTCCCTTTAAAATTTTGCTACAACACAAGGACATAACGTAGAAGAATAAAATTGCTACCTTGACCATCTTCAGCAGTGCCTGGGATATCCAAAATTTTTTTTTTCAAACTCCAGCACAGCTTCCTGACCTCTATATTCATTACTCTGCCACTCTACAGTTCTATCTCTAGATTCTAGACAGTCAACAGGGCAATTATCTCCACCACTATCACCAGTAATCGCCTCCCTATTTGTTGATTCTTATTTCCAATAAAGTACCATTTCAGGCTACTTCCACAGCAAACATGCTTCGGACCATTTCTTTCTAAAGGGGTTTTTACTGCTGCTTTAGAAAGCTGAATAGAGCAGTGCCTTGGGAAATTTTTACCTCTGTGTTGCAAAATAAATAGGAAGTGCAACAGCAACACCCTGTGGAAATAGACATGAAAAAGTTAGGACAAATAAATAGGTAGTGCAACAGCAACACCTTGTGGAAATGAACATAAAGAAGTTAGGATTGTCGGAGTACAATATAAATTATATCTTCAACAATTTAAGCTTTTAGGTTCAACTGGTTTTTTAACATAGTAATAAAGCCTTGTTGACCAACCACATAACATCATATTTTATATTTGTAGACGGGAAAAAGCATTAACAAAATACAGGAAAATTTGATAAACAAGGTTTTGGATATTAATTGGCACAACAGTCCAACCGCAGAAAATATCCTTCTAAAGCACGACATTATGGAACTTTCAAAATGAAAACCAAACATATCCACTGTGCCTAGACACATCTTATCATAAGATAAATTGCATATTATGTCTATAGGCAAGAAAAACACAATTAATTCCCATCAATGCTGGCAGCAGAACACATCCTCTCAATTTTTTTGTATTAAAATCCATAAATAATTGGCACTTAAAATGTTCAAAGTTTAAAGGAACCAACTCTCATTCAGGAAGAAAGCAACCTCTTTGAAGAACTGATAGCATATGTAAGCATACCTCTGGAATGTTGTGCAAAGCAATTGCCACAGCCAAATTAATACCAACACGGAGGCCCTAAAATAGAATTATAAAAGAAGATTACAATTGACTTACCAAAGAATAAGAAAATAGCTTCTGGATCTCAAGACCCGAGATTAAAACAATCATTGTTAGCTTCCAGTTGACAATTGTATTTAATGGAAATAACATGCATACTAAGATTAATTTCTAAAACCATGTGGTACCAAATTGGTTGCATCCAGGAACCAACAAGTATTGAAGTGGGTTGTGACTGAAGGCAACATTGTATGAAAAAAGACTACGACATCTTAACCAAAGATCCTTGGTTATTGTGATTTGGCAATTCATGATAGTATACTGAGAAGCAACAAATTTGATTCTTTCAGATGTGGACTATAATTTTTTCGTAAAAAGATTCTAAAAAATGGAACTAAACTCCTTGTTTTGGTGCCATTGAGTAATAGTACGACTGAATGGTTCACTTTTCTCATCTTCATCATACCAAAGTCAGATATACAATCTTCTTAGCTCAGGAAGCACAAGTAAAATGGAATGCAAATGCAACCCACGATACAAAAGAAGAAGGTAAAAATATCATTAAAGAAACAAGTCTTTTTCTTCAAGAAATTAAACAGTAAACATGGTGCTGAATTGAATAAGCTCCAATTTGTTAAACAATCATATATTAAGACTTTAAGAAAAACCCTTCGTGTTTCTGTTTTCAGGATGAAGCTTTGATGGGTGAGTTTCATTCAAGACAGGTGTATTTTAAGAGTGACAAGAGTACTAGACTTTAATCTGTGTATGCATATATATTTTAGCCGAACAGAATACCAACACTACAGAGGAAATATAAATAAGGCTAATGCTACCTTAAGTGATCCAAGGAACACTGCCATTCCCTCTGGGAAGTTATGCAAGCTTATTCCTGCAGTTCATGAAAGACAAGATTCAATCTGAACAGACTAGTTTATGAACTTTTCCAACTAAAAGGTACTAAATTTACTGTTTCCAACTCTTGGGGCCCTGGTATCTTTACCAGTTTAGTTAAAAAAAAACAGAAAAAAAAAAAAAAAACCGAGCACAAGCAAGCAAAATTGAAGTTAGAGAGTGATAGAATAGGACCAGGGAAGGTCAGTCATACCTATTGCAGTGATAATTCCACTGAACAAAACTTGGCGACGATGCTTTTTCATAATGTCCTTTCCCCCTTGGTCACCATTTTTCTGTTACCAAACAAAGTTCCAAACTGTCACGTTACCTTCTAATATTCTAGCTGCATAGAAAAGCAGCCATTGTTGAAGTGACAAAACAATTAAGTATTAGGAAAATGTATCATCCAGAACCTTTTTACTTTTAACATCTAAGCTTGAGGTAAGTGTTGGCTCTGGGATAAAATTGGCGATGATACCAAAGAAAACAACACCTCCAAAAAACTGTACCATCAAGGAAAAAAAAACGACAGGTATAAATGAATAAATAATGTCTAGTAAGCAATAAAATTTGAATTCGATGAAGAAAAGGAAAGATATAGCTAACCCAGAGGTTGCCTTTTAAGAATCCAATTGAATTGATAGCATTATGAGCAAGATCAAGGAATGATATGCACAGCATCAGGCCAGCAGCAAAACCCTGCATAGAGAAAATCAGAAAGTGTTAATGCAAACACTTTCCCCTGGAGTTTAATACAACATTAGGATCATTCATGGTAACTCCATGCCGCAGCATTCTCTCATAAGCATGTACTAATACCAGAATTAAGCAGACACAGGAAATTAATTAGCCACTATCCTTTCATAGGTAGATAAAACACTAAAAGGTGGCGTTCTTTTCTTGTGGGAAGAAGAAGCAATAAAGAAGGGCAAAAACAAAACAGCTTTTTGCATATGGAGACTTCAACTTCCAAAAACCACCTGTAATAACCCAAGCATCTTCAAATTGGGAGTCTGACAAAGAATTACAAAGAGTGCACCTGTTTCATAGTCCAAGAGTTATAGATAGGTTAACTGTGTTAAGCATAGTAAACAAGAAAAACTGGTGTCCATACACAAAGTCAGTGAGCATCAAAAACACACCTCAGTAAGTAAACAGGACATCAAAACTAGAAGAGTAAAACAATTAGTCAATAGTAATATTTGAATTTCATGCCATATTCATGTAGACAAGTCTTTCGTTGCTAACCGAGTGAAGTACTCGAACGACCCAAAACAGAGATGCCAAGCACAATAATCATGAAAGTGTCCGTGAAGATGCTCTCACTCAGACCAAAACGTTAACAATATAGAAAAATATGAGTGCTAGGACGTAGGAGGTGTAGTGGGTGCTGAGGATTTGATAAATTTTATAGGGCCTTTTGTGTTTGGAAAATTATGGATTCCAGGCAACTTTAGACAAGTAAATTTTATAGGCCTCTTCACATGAGCTTCTAACACTAGACCAAGTAAATTAGGCAACTTTCTAATCTTCAACAGAAATTGTTAAGAATTAAGGCTAGTGGATTTACTTCTTTTCCTTGAAATTAAAAAAAAAAAAAAATCATTGTCTTTTCCTCAACAATCATCTTACCGAAAAAAGGATTCCTCCATTTATCAGTTCAATCACTAGTCTTCATTATACATAGCCAGAAACTCTCAATCAACTTCTAAATTAACATCCCCGAATTTTAATCTTCTTCTTGTTACAATTCAGATTCAAGAAACCAGTCCACGAGCAAGAACAATCAGGACCAAATTTAATCCGACTATAATATAACAAAAACTGCAATTTAAACCAGCTAACACAACAGAGTCTTCCACATTATAGTAAAAATGCATGAAAAACCATGAACCAACTAAACCCCACATCATATTTCCATTAAAAAAAACAAATGATAGTAAAACAAAGTCCACAACGTGAAAACATTAAGAACCTAAAAAAGACTACGTACGCAACCATATCAGCAAAAAAAGAAAAATCCTTAATCATGGTATCTTAAAATTTTCAAATAAAACAAGAATTTTGAAACCAACCCATCATAGAAAACATAAAAAGTTGCAAGCTTTATATATAACTTACCTATAGAAGTGCTTAATCCACCCACAAGAGACAGAGCCAAAGCTACCATGACCTGAGAATCCATTGAAAGAGATGCTTCTTTTCTGTATATGACAATGACCCAAGTACTGTTTAGAGCTAGTTTATATAACCACTCCACTGAAGGAATGATTGTGCATAGAGGAAAAGAATATAAAGAGGACAAAGAAAGGGATGGTTTGAGAGAAAGGAACAGGAAATGTTCAAGGAAGTACTGTTTCCTTACTCAACCGTCTATCTGTTTGTCTTGCGGTAAAACTTTGTTTTTTAAGACTTTTAAATTTTTTTTAAGCTTTAAAATTATTTTTTACAATATTTTTAAATTGTTATAATGTATGGATTTAAAATAAATTTAAAAAATATTATTTTAATATATTTTTAAATAAAAAAATAAATTTTACTGCACTCATTAACATTCATTTTAACTAACTTATTACCACATTTTTAAATAAAAATAGAATTACATATTAATTAAATTAAATGTTATTTAGTAAATACTCTTTAACATAATTATAAAATCTGAACAACTGATTGATTCAGAGCTTGAATTGATCAAGATCAAAGAAAAAATAGATGAAGAAAAAACCTTAATTGACTCCATTAAAAACTTAAGTTAATATGGTAATTGACTCAGGTCTAATTGAATCAAAATATATTAATATTTTTTTATTTTTTAAAAAAAGTATTAAAAAAATATTTTAAAATAAAATTAACCAAATTTATTCTTGTAAGTAAAACCTTGTCACATATCTACTTTTATAACTATTTTATTCCAAAAGTTTTTGGAAGTACAGGTAACAACTAGGAAACATCTTTTTATATATTTTGATAGTAAATAAATTTAATTTCAATCTACTATTTTGGATTTTAAATTAAGAGGAGTTGGATAAAAATATTTATCATATATACAATTATACATTATTCAAATGTAAATTATTTATTTAAAATTTAATTTAAGAAATATTTAGTTTTCATATATGATTCAAGAATTTCAGAGCACAATCTAAAAAAATCTTAGACAAATAAAAAAATTGAAATTCTGATAAATAATTAGCAGTTTTCACTTTATATCATGTCTCAAACTTTGAAAAGCAATCCAGACATTATTCTAAACATTATTGTGAGCAAGGCCCAGTTTTGGAGGGCAATATAATATATTAGCCTAATGTTTTGTTGCATCTAATATCAATTTAATATAATTTAATTTGCAATAGCTAGGTATTCAAATGAAAATTTGAAAGATTAGAGATCTAAAAGTTGTTTGGAGTTGGGTTTTAAACCGCCTTATCCTAAATTTTAAATAAAAAATTATTTAAATTATATATATATTTTTTTTTATGTGTTGATATAAAAAATAATTTTTTAAAAAAATATTTTGATGTATTATCAAATAAAAAAAATCATTTTGAAAAGAAACTGTTACCACACTTTTAATACAACCTCTAAATAAGATAAGAAGTATAGTACCATAAATTATAGTGTTTGAATATTAAGTAAATTTATATTTATCATGTTTTTATTTAAACCAATAACATTTTTTTTTAAAAAAAAACAATTCTTGTTCTGATCCAATTATGTTTGGATTGAGCTTGATTAGATTAATTGGATCGAGAATCAACTCACTAGATCACTCAATTTAGTTTAGTCAATATTAAAACTGGTTCAGATTAAAACTCGATTTAAATTAAATTTTAAGTTATGAGTTTATTAATTAACCTACTAAATTAGACTGACTTTAATAATGATTAAAAAATTAGATTAATAAAATACAACAAAAGTTGTAAAAAAAATGAGCCTAATTATTTAACTTTTGGCTTGCAAAATATTTATTCGAAACCGTTTATTAAGAAACAAAATAAATGACATTATAAGATATACAAAATTGAATTAAAATTAGAAAATGTCGTCCCGTTAATGTTAAATTGAAATTACATGTATACTCAAGCCTTTTCAACATTCGGACATGTTCGCCTTCAACTTTGTCTTAAGCGTATGGCTCGGGCTTTTGAGTTTTGTGCCTTTTGATGTGGTTTCTAGACTTTGAGATATGCAATAAGAGGAATTATTCAAGGTATATTTTCATTTATGAAAATATTACTAGGTAATTTTGATATATTATTTTACTATATAGTTATTATAACAATTTTACTATATGGTTATTAAGTAAAAACTTTTGATTATTGTTTAGAAATTAAAAAAATGTATGTATTGTTTTTTAAAAAAATGAAAATTTACTTCAAAACTATTACAAATATAAATTTATTTAATATTGTTATCTTTTTAATTAAATATATTTTTATAATTTTTATATCTATTTTTTAATTAAACACGATTATATAAAATATGCGCGGGTTCCACAAACTTATAAGTAGAATTTTTATGGATGTTTATTTATATTATATAAATTGTTATTAAAAAGCAAAATTAGTGATTATTACAATAAAAAAATTCAAAATTTTATGCTAAGAATATTTTATATTTAATAAAAAAAATATAAAAAAAACTTTAACATTTTTTTAAATAAAAATAATTATAATATGATTAATTCAAGGGTTAAATATTAAGACGACGTGATTGACTTGGCTTCATTTGATTTTTCCCTTCCATAAACCCTTTTGAAAACCCAACTCAATAGAAAACGCAACCAATTCCCACTTTCTCTCACTTTCCCGAGAAACAATCGCCCAGTCCCTTCTAACAAAATGTCCTCTCGCCTCTCCTCCATCCTCCGCCTCCGCTCCCACGTCCTCCACCGCATCCCCGCCACCACAACCACTGCAACAGCCACCGCTCTCTTCCACAACTCCACCAAATCAAAATCCATAATCCTTACCTCCCTCTCGGATCTCCATTCTCTCTCCACTCTCCGCTTCTTCGCCACCTCCCGCCGCCACAGCCCCACCCGCCCCAAACCAGTTGACATCGGAGCTCGAGCCCGCCAACTCCAAAACCGTCGTCTCTGGACCTACGCCTTAACCTTCAGCTGCATAGCAGGTTTCATCGTTATAGTGCTTAACAACTTTCAAGATCAATTGGTCTTTTACGTAACACCAAGTGATGCGGTTGAGAAATTCAAGAACAACCCATCAAAGAACAAATTCCGATTAGGTGGTTTAGTCCTTGAAGGTAGCGTAGTTCATCCGTTATCAAGTCCTGAAATAGAATTCGTTGTCACTGATTTGATTACAGATATTTTAGTTAAGTATGAAGGGTCCTTGCCTGATTTGTTTCGAGAAGGACATTCTGTTGTTGTTGAAGGGTTTATGAAGGAATTGGATGATAAGGTGAGGAAGGAAGTTGGGTTGAAGAATGTTTCTGGGAAGGCGAGGAGTGGAGAGTGTTATTTTAAGGCGTTTGAGGTCTTGGCTAAGCATGATGAGAAGTATATGCCTCAAGAAGTTGCGGCCGCGATTGAGAGGAATAAGAAGTTGATCGAGGCTGGTGAAGTTGGGGAAGGTGGAGCTGAGAAGAAGTGAAATCATGGGTATGATTCAAAATTTTTTATTTTTTGACCAATTCTATGATTTATACTTGTTTTTGGTAATGTAGTGTATTTGATCGGATGTTATCTGATATTTAGTGATAAGAATATATATGAAATGGGAGGGATTTAATTGGGAGCTATCAATACATTGCTCGGATCTATCTATGCATTGTTTTGAGGTGAGAGGATAGATAGCTATTGGATTTTGAGGGAGAGGGAATTTGAGCAATTGAGGCGGCAACTTTTGTAATTGCATATTGATATATGAATAATCTTTCACTTTAATGCAATAATGAATAAACTCCATCAATGAATGAACGTGCTTGTTGATCGATGAGCGTGGATTGGTTTTCAATAATTATGCTAATGTTTCTGTTATGGATTTTTTTCCCAATGTTTCGATATTTGATTTTTCCGTGGCATGTATGGCTGATAAAAGTTGAGCCCATGATTCCAGTCCATCTCGGATGAAACTCCCTCCTGATTTTAGAGTGGAATCGTAGTTTTTCTGCTGAAAATTAGGGGAAATGAATAGGTTTCTTAGTTCATCATACAAACAATGACCAAACAACTCGACTACAATGACTGTTATTGAAGCTTCCTTTTTTGCATTCCCAAATTGTTTTTGCAAGTCATTTTATATATATATAAAAAATCTTAGTTAAATCATGCCATTATAGTGTTGCTTCTGCCTCACTGGAAGTTCAGGACATTCATAGATATGGTTTGCTGTATCTGGTTTAGAAACATATTACTGCAGTGGTTGCTGTTGAGTTTCTCATAGAGATGATGGTGTCAGTTTTTGTCCAGAAACCTGAATTTCAGATAGTTTAATCAGCAGGTTTTGAGATCAGTCATTAATTTGGGTTTGCAGATCATATACATGCTCATACCAGGAAACACAATTTGAAACTGGTATATTTGTTTCCTTATACCTAGGCTCAGAACATTGACATAAATGGTGGTATTGTTGGCAAGTTCAGAGTGGGGAATATCACTCTTTTGTCAGCTTTGGCTTAGAATGATGAGAAGTATAATGTTTAATGATGAGGTTATGGCAGCTATTGAGGTTATGCTTAATGAGGTTATGGCTGCTATTGAGACTAGGCTTGCTGAGTCTACGAAGGAGACAAATCATTGATTGTTCATTGACGGGCATTGCTTGAAAGTTCAGATATTTAGTGGATCATGACTTTGTATAGAGATGGTGCATAAGTAGTTTTCTTTGAATTTTGAAAAAAAATGGTGTTGATTAATGAGCATGGTTTTATTTGCTTTTCTTTCTCGCCAACTTGCTCGTCATCTATAGGTTGTGCCTGTTTAGTATCCGAAAATAGAAGGGACAAACATGTTTGTTTTGAAGACAATGACATAAATTAAATCTGTTTCTAGGATAGTTCTTGGAGTGAATTTATACTCTTTCAGAACAGTAAGGACAAGGGGACATGTCCTTTCTATCCTCACTGTGTCCATCTCTTCTATTTTGATATAGTAACCAAATGCTACCATATGGTACATGAGCATTAGGTTAACAGTGGGTAGTTGGAACCAAATTGATAGATATTCAGGTGAGGGAATTCATGTTGCCCTTGGGTGTTGTGGAGGAAGTTTGGTATGCAGTTTTCTATGGATTTTCTGTATTCTTTCCTCGTGTACACTAACAGAGTGATGGGTAAACATCATTCAAGGAATGGTCATTGTATCATTACAATTGGCAGAACTTCAACTTTTCAACTGGGTGTAGTTGGTGAAAAAAATCCATTTTTCTAACCAAAATGATATCGCTTGAAGTTTTTTTTTAGCCTTGTAATCCGTGATCCAGGTCTGAGCCGGATCAATTCTGGGTCAGGTCTTATAACCATTACACGTCCAAAATATTTTAATAAGAAAGAAATATAAATAGCAAAGACATACTATATGAGGGTAAGTACAAATAAGCAGTTAAGTAGCGTATATAAATAGCAAAGACAGACACCAGATGAAGTCACTCCTCACCTGTACAAATCCAGCCCCAGCATCCATCGCCCTGTGACGGGGCTACCCACCATATGTCCCACGGAGATGCATGATCAGAAAATGCCGATGAAGGTGCCATATTTTAAATGACAAAGAACACAGCCTTGGAACTGCTAACTTACTCCATGTTTCAAGTGAAGCAGTTGATGTTTATTTTAGGTTTGCAATTTGAATAGCTGGTTTTTCCAGATTTATGTGCTTGTGATTATGGACATTGGATTATCAGATGTACATAGTTAAGGGAAATCCGCGTTGTTGCTATAAGTTACGGTACGAGAAATGGGAGTTAGATAGGCTATATTGGGATAAAATTTTAGAGACATGAGATTTAAGACATTTTATTTTATGTTACTAAGCAATATCTAATTATAATAAACAAGCTCAATGTCATAACCAAGCAATCTAAGTGCAATGTCTGTTAGGGGTTGGCATTGATTCAAATGGTCTGGTTTGGACAAAAAAATCTTTTATTCAAATGGTCCGGTTTGGATAAAAAAATCTATGACTTTTTTATGACTCGAAATTCTAACTGTTCTACTGGTAATCATGATTTCTTTTGATACGAGATACCTTAGCAGTGGTAGATTCAATCTTCAACATTAATGAAAAGGATCTTTCCTGTAGAGTATGCCTTTTAATGTGGTTCGTCCATAATTTTGAGCTGAAATGAAGTCAGGGGTTAAGATCGAATCATGATTATAAGAAACAAGCAAATGTTGCTAAGCTGCTCCTTTCCCATTTTTGAAGAACTCCTTAATGAGCATTGTCAGCATCCACAAAAAAGACAGAAATTTGAAAATTAACAATCTACCGTATACACTCTCCGTGTCAGATCAAGTTAAATTAGCCAACTAAGTCATCAGAATCTCGTGTTGCTAATCTGCTCCATTGCCATTTTTGTTGAGTTTCATGAGGCTCTTTGTCAACCAAATTGCTGTTTCTCTTGATGACACAGCTTCTTCGCTGAAGGGTCCTAGTACTCCTGATAGCTCCTCATACCTTTCCTGTCTTAGCAAATTTGCACAAATCTCCAGCAGTGATTCGAGAGCATCTGCCCTTTGCAGGCTCTGAGGATTCCATTCAATCTTTATTTCATCACCATGTAGGGAAGTCAGTGAACTGATCAATGAGATGTCACTAGGGGTTCTGTTCATTTCCTTTCGTCCAACATCATTTCCGCAAGGCGGTTTTGATGGTGTTGATTTCATTTCTGTTACTGCTGGGATTTTGCAGAATTCGGGTTCCAATTCCATATCATGTCCGGTTTTGTCATCCATCGCGGATGCCGATGCCTTTTTGTAACCAGAAAGGCCAACATGGCCTGTTGAATCTTCAGACAGCTTTTCCTTTCTTTTGCAAATCCCAAGACTAGCATTTTTGAATTCCATGCTTGCTTGTCCAACTCCACAGAGCTTCTCTTGGACTGTTTGTGACTTCATAGAAGCAATTTCTGGCTTCTCGTCTTCAGGGTGAGTCCTTGCAATACCTGCTGAAGAGGTTTCAGAGTTGGCACTTTCGGTTTGTTCTGCACTGTTGTACAAATCACTGGCTGCTACTTTTTGTTCAAAAGCATCCTGCTTAAAACATCTGCACCCCTTTGATGGACTTGCTTTCAAACCTATGTTATTCTTGTGAGCACTAGACTTGTTATGTAACCGGGTTCCTTTAGGTTTATCCAGGAAGCTGTATTCGGACTTTACAGGGAGGAACACGAGAGATAGATTTTGGCATTTAGCAAGATATGGCTGCAGATGGGGGTGCCTCAACAACTCTGCAGCCTAATTAGGACAACGCAAACATTAATGAGAATAACCTTTTGTAATAAGAGAAGAGAAGCAGCAAGGGCATCTCAGACTCACTGTTGGTCTATGTTCTGGGCTCTTCCTCAGCATGGTTTTGATTAACTGTTTTCTGCAGATAAGAAGCTAACCCCTCAGTTGTATTTTCCTTGATATAGTGCATATGCATTAAGAGGTTACAGAGAGTATGACTTACAATGTGGAGGAATAGGCAGCTGGGAGTGGAGAAATGGAGGAACGATTTATCTTATTAATCAGTCCAGCCATATCCTGTGCATAAACATAGTAAAAGTTATCGACCATGTATCAGAAAAAGTAAGTCTAATGTTTGTCCGAACAAGGTCATGTGACGCATACATGAGCTCTAAATGCAGGTTGATGTGCAGCTATCTCAAACATACAGCAACCTGTAAAATCATAGAAAATGTGATTTCAAGAGATTATGCTACCAGGTTGGAAAATTTAACAAATGTGTCGGCAGGATTTTTATTACCTAGAGACCAAATGTCCGATTTGTAGCCATAAGGTATGTCTGCAAGAAGTTCAGGACACATATAGTTGGGAGTGCCTACAATCTACAGAAATAACAAGCTGTATTAGTCAGCTGTCAGCATTTCCCAGGAAAGTTCAGATAAACAAATGATCCTCTTTGTTATGCCACCAATGGCAGAACTAGCAATACATAGGAGCTTGGCACAATCGGACCAGATCGATAATTGAACCATTACCGTGGATGCAAGATCCTCCTTGTTCAACAATTTTGCAAGTCCAAAGTCACCTGGACATGTACTGTGAGATAATACAGTTTCTGTGCAATTGAAACAAATAAAATGTTAAAAGAGTTCTGAGTAATTGCATTCTGACCTAGCTGGATGTTGCCATCTTTCGTAAGGAATATGTTAGAGCACTGGCATTGGAGAGTGGATTCATATCAGAATGATGTTACGAACAAGTTTTTTCAAATGAAAATTGCTACTGAAACATACTTTTAAATCTCTGTGAAGGACACGATTGGAGTGGAGGTAGTCCAAAGCAAGCAACAACTGTGTCAGCCATTTGCAGAGTTTCTGGAGTAGAGTTGGAAAATAATTTGCATTAGATGGAAAAGTAACATGAGAAAGAAAATTGTCACCAAGGACTTTAGTTTCTTGCAGATATTCCACGTGTTCTTTACCTCTTCAGGAAGATACGTCCCTCTAGCTTTCTTTATCATCTGAGCCCTGTTGCAACAATATCAGGTTAAGCATAGAAGGTAAGGATATAGGTTTCCATGAGTAGGAAATTCACAAAATTGAGTCTGGTTCAAGCATTGAATAAAAAATCAACATGATGGCAAGGCAGTAGCTACTACTGCATGGATCTCTGTCGTCCACACTGCACAGATGGTGGGGATCTGTGCATCCACGCAGTCGCAACCGCACCTAGCAAAACCCTATTGGCGATTTGTGTTTGAGCACACTTTGAAATATCTAGGATCTTACATGCCAATTCAAGATTGAACTCAAATTTTTATACTAAAGTAACTTACATGTCTCCTCCCGCACAGTAACTTGTCACGATGCATGCATAGGATTCCTGTAAAACATAGGCAGGGAGTAATGATACTATTTTTGGTACTTGGGAGGGATGATTTGCTCAATAAATTTTCCTCCTTCTGTTTCCTTCCCCCCTCAATTGTGAGGTAAAACCAGTGTAAACAATAGCAGATTGCTAAAGGGGTACCTTTTCCACCCATGAATCTTTGTACTCCACAATATAGGGATTATTCAGCTTCGATATCAAATTCATCTGCATCATATACCATCAGTAACCAAGTTATATTCCTCAGTGCAATGCATGAAAAGATAGCAGAGTTGAATAAATGGTGAATTGAGCAGTTTTCTGGAGGCTGATGATAACCTCTTGATATGCTGTTTGCTTGAATTTTTCTGTTTGTTCAGCCAAACGAATCTTCTTCAATACATACCTACAGAATACAGGTAGATTTCATTTAACAGTGTACTGTAACCAAACATAGTTAATGAAGGAAATGGATTATGGATCCATGTCACCCATGATGGATCAACATGGATCATGATCCCATGTAATGGAAAAGGGGAGAGGGAAGTTATCTTCAACACAAACTGAACATTAGAGTTGCATTTGGTTAGTGTTCTAATATAAAAAAGACATATAAAAGGGATAAAAACATATTTAGCTGGACGGACAGAGATAGATAGATAAAATAAATTAGTCTATGAGGTACAGAAGAACATGTTTTTTATGTCCTCACTGTTTCTGTTTTTTTTTATTTGGAGATAGTAACCAAACACTATTTATATAATTCAAACAAAAATTCTATAACTTGAGAAGAAGAGAGAGAATAAAAGTGTTAGTAAACTTTTCTAAGGAATTTGGCATTCAAGAAGGAAAACCAAAAACTCCTCCATACTCTGAAAGGTATCGAACGTTGCAATTCAAATATATTCAGTATGTGAATATCGATTATGATTCGTGTCCTGCTTAGACTAGTGCTCAAAGTTCCATGAGACATTTCACATGAAAATAGATTTTGATCCGCATATTAGTTTTTCCAACAATAATTTTCTGACATTAAATCTTCCAAGATAACTTGGCTAAGCTGGATCATTTGTCATGTCAGATTTCTGAAAACAGCTTTATACGGCAAAAGCATATTTATTCTGTAACAATTAGAGCAGGAGGAAATACATGAAATATGTGGGCCTAATCACACTTAATAAACCAGTGACTGATCCTTTCAATTATCTCTCAAAGGGGAGAGCTAAGAACTTTATCTGGCATTAACTAACCCTCGCAAGGCATCCACAGTAACATCCAGCTCTTCAGTTTTCACAGAAAAGCTGCATAATATTAAGTAAACAATGATCAATTTTAGTCCCCTGTATCCTTCCCAAGTATCTTCTTCTTCTCTCCTTTTTATTTATGTTTCTTAGTGGAGCAAGACAGGACTCAAATTGAGCCCATCAGGCTACCCCTTTCCTTAACTTGCAGGGGAGAGTTCTCTTCTACTGACCCCTCTTTTTGAAGTGCGAACAGAAACAAACATAATACCTGAGGAAATTTAACTGCAAGGAAGATTTGGCAGAGAAACTCCATACCTTTTATTCTCAAATTTATGAAGAACAAGAAATGCAGCTCCAAAAGTTCCTCTTCCAATTTGCTCTATAACTCCATAATCATCCATCTTTGATACCATTTCTTTGTTCTTAGTCTCCATGACCAACTTCAATGCTGAGCAAAGCAACACAACTTTAAGCTATATATCCAATTATCCACTGGCCTCTCCAGCCTGTGCACCTCATTGACTGCTACATGTCAAGCAAGCCAGAACATTAAATGGCTACAAGCACCATTAAACTGAATTCAAGACCACAACAGAAACATTAACTGTTTGCAGAGGACAATGTCACGGTATTGGTTCAGAGATCACAACAGGAATCATGCTACAACCATGAAGACAGAGTGCTATAAATTCTGCATTTACACCACACAGAACTGCTCAAGAATTACCCCATAAAGAGTTAAAAAAAAAAACCCTTCTAAACAGAATCTTGACTTGTCATCTGAGCTCAAGAAAAATGTGCAAGGAAAGAAACTGAACATGTTGAATGTTAATTTTAAACTCAAAAGGAGGACCAAATTTGAGGCAAAAGTTTAGTTTGCAACCGTGACAGGTATGCCAACCACAGTTTTGAAATAGAAAAGAAAGCATAGCCTTACCAGCATATCATTACTGCCATGAGTGGTTGGTGGGTCACTGTCCTATCAACTAAAGGTTTATTCTATAAATCAAACATCTTTTGACAAACTTAAAAATGTGTCTGAGTACATAGATAGCCTCAACAGATTTTTATCACTTTTATACACAATTATTAAACTCGGCTCTTCCATGTCAGTTTGGAACTTGACTGATCCATACTATCGAGGTTAGGTGTTCAAATAAAATCAGTTCAGAGCTCGTCCAGTTATTGCTCGTTTGGCTTTTCCAAAAATTTTAATTTTTTTTTTTGGCTAAAATTGAGTGTGGTTTGTACTTTTTGAATCGTTTTGATGTGCTGGTATCAAAAATAATTTTTTAAAAATAAAAAAAATATTATTGTCATGTTTTTCGGCACGAAAAGCTATTTGAAAAACAACCGCTACCACACTTCCAAATATCCTTTTAATCTGAAAAGTTAATTTTTAACACAATCAAAATCTGGTAAAAAATTAGATTGTTTTAATTTTTTTAAAAAAAATAATATCATTTTAACTTTAAAATATTAAAATAAAATTGTTTTAATTTATTCAAGTTAATATGTTCAATCTATAACTCAAACAGAGTTTAATTACTATAATTTTATATCTTAATATATTTCAACTAACCCCTTTCATCCACATCCGCATTTGATTATGGATACCTTTCAAATCTTATTTTTTTTCTTGAAAATGAAATTTGTTTTGTAAGAAATGTTATCATAAGTGCTCTACCGGAAGTTCTAATTGAGGAATCAAGATGGACACGAAAATTTGTTGGAGGATAAAATTGTTACTGATCCAAAATTGAAGGGGCATTTTTTTGGTTTGTCCAAGTTTTTTCTTCTTATCTGGGCTACAACAGGATGCCTTGGCTGTTGTTTTTTCTTCCCTCCATGGCTGCATTATCTACACTGTTCTGTAGCTTTTAATGGGCTGAAAAGTCTCTCTTGTACCCATGCATTTTGACATCAATTCAATCTTGTTAATTCTTCATCCATGTGGTAGGGCCATAGCTTTTTGTACCCATGCTTGGATTCACACGCCACACCTCCAGGAATTCTTCCCATAATGGTCAATCAAGCAGCTGAAATAATAATAATAATAATAAAAATAGACTTTGAATTTTGAGTTTTTATAATAATTTCTTGGTGTCTGCTATCAGTGTAAGTTAATTTTAATTATTCTTCATTTAACCTGATTCGGTAACCATAGGCTATAAAATTTGATTTATGAATAGTGCGGGTTAACTCGTAATCAATTTTTTTTTTTTTTTAAAAGGATCATACTTGGTTAAATTTTCATATTTTTTTTATAAAATCTAATTTGGTTGAGATTTAAAATCGATAGTTGAGTTTCATAAATAAGATTTTAATAGCAATAAAACAAGAACCATTGAACTGGGATTAAAAGAAACCTTTAGTGGTATTATTTGTTTGCTGAAAAGTGTTAGTTATTCTCCTGATTTATTTATATTTGACTACATTGTAAAAATATGGTCAAGGTTCACTTTCAGTTGAAAAAAAGAAGCTTTAGGCGGAAGAAAGTGTTTTTCAATTTTTTTAAGTTAAGTAAGGCTTCACAACACTGAGATGTATATTTGTGATTATTTTTAAAATGTTTTTTACTTGAAAATATATTAAAATATTTTTTATTTTTGATATTAGTACATTAAAATATTTTAAAAACATCAAAAATAATTAATTTAAAATAAAAAAATTTATTTTTTTTAAAAAATACTTTTAACAAGACCTAAAAAAAAGAAAGAAAGAAGAAGATAGACCTAAATAATTTTAACAGATCAACTTATCATACTTAGATTTAACAACTATTTAGTGAAAAAGAAAGGAAGAGAAGTACGAAAAACCAAAGATTAAGACAACGGGAAAGGAAAGATCTTTCTCTCACACGCACACCTAACACCCATTGCCCCCAATCAAGAAGAGTAAGAGTGTATATTTAGGATTATGATAGTTTTTATGGTTGTAGTTAAAAATATTTTTTTAAAAATATTTTTAATTATGGTTTTAAAAAATATATATATTGGTTAAAATTGTTATTAGATAGATTTTTATATGTAAAATATATAAAAAAAATCAAGTTTTCATGAATAAGAAATAAATTATTTTTAACTTCTATAAAATTAAAATTTAAAATACAATTATATATATAGTATAAAAATAGAAATTATTTAACTAATCAAAAGCGTTTTGTCTATAATTAAATAAAAGAACTATCTTAAATCCAAAAATTGTCGGCAACGGAGTTAAGAAGCAGCCTAGTTTACTCTTTTGATAAAGCATGATTTTGGCCATGACAAGAGGCCCGCGTGCATCTCAAACATCCGCCGCCGTGCACTCCATTGGAAGCCACCAACAAAAGGCACTCATAAGTAGGAAAAATCTCTTGCCTTCGAAAATCAACTTTGCTTGTGTGGTCTTGTGGTAAAGTGTTGCTGGTCCGACTTTGCTTGTGTTTATCCTCCGGCTTTATCCATAAAAGAAAAAAAAATTAAAAATTAAAAAAGTGGATAAAGTTTTTCCATTAGAGTGATAGCTTTAAAATATTGTTTTCAACTCATTTATGAAAGGTTGAAAGTTTTTTAGTTGTGGTATATATAACTTTAACCGAAACCTTATGTTAATAAAAAAAATTTAAAAATAAAAATTTATTGAGAATACAATATTAGAATATATTCTAATAATTAAAAGTTTGGATCCAAAATGATAAAAAGAGCATGATTTAGGAATATGAAAGAATTAATTTAGTCAAAATTCAAAAAGTTTTGCAATATTTATTTTTTCAAAAAAAAAAAATAATCATAAGGTCAATCGAATATATCAAGCTAACTTGTTATGGTTACATTCATGTTATTATTGACTCATTCACCCTTTCATGCCCATAGTTTAATAAAGAAAAAAGAAATTAAAAAAGAATCCTCCCTTTACCAACTATCAATTAATATTGCATAAACACTTGTCTAATTTCCCATGATAAAATTATTAAATCAGATCTAATAAATAACCTAGATAGTAGGTTGAGTTATTCCGTTGTTTTAATTTTTTAAAGTTAAAATAATATTATTTTGAAAAAATATCTTTTAAAAAATCAATTTAAATTTTAATTAAGTCAATAAATTAAGGGTTTATCTATTAAATCACTCAAGTTTGATTAAATCAACTTCCACGTAATTATTTGAAAATTATCCAAAATCAAATCTTAAGTTAACTAGGTTCTAGATCAACTCCCACATATATAAAAATATTATCAATTAAATACAAAATCTTCAAACCTAATTTTGGATAAGTAAATTGATAATATCTTATAAATTAATTATTTTAAATTTTAATTAAATCTTTTTATCGTTAATGCACCAATCCCAATATGAATATGAGTTTAGTAATGGCATAAAAAGTATCTTTAAAAAATGGCAAAGCTGGTGATTTTTTACCATGGGAATATGGAATGTCACCTTATTGATCGATTAGGTGACACAACAGCAACGACATGTCATTTTCAAGCATGTCATGTCGTCTGAGCATCCAAGGTGGCACGTGAGCACATTCCTGCCCTGTATAGCAACAGGCAGGTGGACTTAACATGTATCGTTTCTAAAATGGCAAAAGCCGTTAACTAGCAAGCATCACGAGGACAAAAAAGGAAACTAAAAAGGTACACGCGTATCCAGTAGAATACCAACACGTATACCCCCATTAATAAAGATGGCTCGGTTAGCTGGCAGAAAGAGAAATCTTTTTTATTTATTTTTGGTATTTTAAAGGGTAAATTACATGTTAGTCCTTATATATTTATAATTATTTCATGTCAATCTATATAGTTTATAATTTTTATTTTTTAGAATGTTTCTACGAATCCGGCATCATAGATCATAGATGGCTAAAAAAGAAAATTATTGAAGTCTCATAATTTCAAACCTTCTTTATCTCTTATTTATTTATTTATTGGATAACTTTCATATCTTTTTTAATATTCATAAAAAATTATAATACTTGTAACTACCAATAGTTATTTAATATGATTGATATACACACATGTAATAATTTTTTATCTAAATATTTTATAATTTAGTATCAATTCTAATTTTCATAGTGGAGGAATTTAATAAAAAAAATATATGTTTACACACCACATGAGATTATATTTTTTTAATTAATGGGGTCTTTGATATTATTTTAATGTCAAATGATTATTTATTAAAAAAAACTTCAAAAACTTCAAAAATCTCTTCATAATTAAATGCTATTCGCTATTTAATGCAAGACCATGCTGAAATTTTTAAAACATTTAATGTGATTTATTATATATTTCATGAATGAATTAATACAAATGTTATATGAATTAAATATTTGTTGAGATAAATATAGTTATTTGTAATTAGTGTGGAATCCAAAGAGATTTATTAAGATATAATATGAGACAAGGTCATTAACTTAGTTTCCTTTTATGTTTTTTTCTCTATTTCCATTTCCAATATATTTTTACTTCATATGATTTCTTTCTTTAAAATATAGTAATTACTCATAACATGGGATTGAAAATAAAACAATCTCAAACTATATAAATTAAAGTGAAATAATTATATAATTATATGATTCTTTAGGGACTGAAATATAGTTTACCTTCTCAAAAATCAAAGACAAATTATTGAGTAGGAGCCCATCAAAATTATAAAAATAAAAAGAAAATTCCAAAAGAAGAAGAGAAAACTCAAACGAGAAACTATCTGTCTGTCTCTCTCCCCTCCCCTCTCTCTCTCTCCCCTCCCCTCTCTCTCTTCTGGGTGATCTGGTCCATTTCTTACAAGGTTATGATTTTTTTCTCTGTTTTTAGTGTTTTAATGGATTTGTCGCCTTTTTATTTATTTATTTATTTGTTTGTTTGGTTTCATTTGATAAAAGCAGGGATTTTTTATGCAGTTTTGAGCTAAGATCGGCTCAAAAGGAACCATTTATTGTTTAACCAGGTTAGTCTCTACACCTGATATGCGTACATCATGCACGTGAGGTGTTTATGAGCATGTATATGCATATATTTGTTGCTGGTAGTTTTTGATTTTTTTTTACAATTGTAGGATTATGGACATGAGTGTTTTTATGGGTTCTGGTTTGGTTTTGGCACGACGAAGGAAAAAGATAAAAAAATTAAGGTCTTTGGGGGGGGGGGTCTGGGATTTTGCTTTTGGTTTCTAGCTTTGCTATTTTGGTTGATACTATTGGCGTGGTTGAGGATTTGTTTAAAGAATATGAATGTTAAGGTCTTTGTTGCTGTTTCGTCGCTTGTGATATGTATGTTGTTGACTTTTGATGGTTTTTGTTATTCAATTTTACTGTCTACTTATGTAATGAAATGTTTTGAGATTCATTTCCAGTTGGTTGAGTTGTCTTCAGTTAAAACCTCAACTGGTTTTGTGTGCATATAGAGGTAAACATGAAAGAATGTGAAGAAGATTGGTATAATCATCTCTAGAAAGATATTTTCAGGCATGAGTGTGAGACAAAATAAATTATTTTTGTGTGCATATAGAGGTAAACATGAAAGGAGTTTACTTACTTATAATGATTGTGATTTGTGAAATCAGGCTAAACAAAGAATCACCATGAAGCTATATCTATGAGCTTGATTTACCTCATTAGGATTCATTCTTAATTGGGATAGAAACATAGATAGATCCCTTTTCTCTTTCTTCAATTCCACCATCCTGGTACATGGTACTCTGATCATCAGGCATCCTGTTCTTCTTTATTATCTTCCTGAATGGTTTGTTCAACACCAATTACAATTCCACCTCCCCCAAATACTCAAACTTTTAATTGTATTGACATCCCGTAGTCTTCTTTAGAAATATCTTTATATATGCTGTCCAAATCCCACTTGTATAGCTAACATTTTTGTCTACTCTCATGGGCTGGTTAGATTACAAGATGTCTTCAGTAAACTCCTTGCTAAACTGCCTTCTCCACCATTACATGATCTTGTCCGCCATGACAAGATGTTCTGATCTTCATTCTAGATAAACCAAGCTTGACTTGTATCTCAGCTTGTAAGGTCTTAATATCCTCTGGAATGTTCCCTTCTTTTTATCTAGCTCTTTGAACATTGAAGTATATAGCTCTCCCTGTGTGACTATCTTTCTGAATTGAAAGATGTAGCTCTATGTCGGTACCGCATGAATTGTGAGACCGTGTAGATATTACAATGATCATCTAAGGTTAGCACTTGCTTCGTAATTTCTTGTTTCCTGATTCTTTTTCCATCATATTAAATGACTTAGTTCCCTTGATGTTTCTTTACCTACTTGTATCCTCAAATTTTCCAACCCTTTCTTATGCCCTCAACTTTTCCTTACCTTGCTTATGCTGCCTTATGCTTTCTTTATCCTCCTCCTATTGTCTTCGAAGCCTCAACAATAACTGCCATGATTGATCTCATTGTTTTTCCTTATGCACATCATATAAATCTTGTGTGTTTCATCATTACCACATCAAAGCAGCTTAATATACTTAAATTGTGCAAGTTAGAACCTGCCTAAGGTTCACAGAAGGCACATGTTTCCTCATCGTTTTCTCTCAAGAATCCTAGATTTTTGGAAGGGGGTGGGTGGTTATACATGAAACTCTTGTTTTCAAGGAATCTATGTATTTTCTTGGAACTCTTTTGAAATTTTGTGCTCTTTTGAAATTTTGTTTTGGGTATACTCAACTTTTTTTTTTGAAATTACTGTCAGAGCTTTTGTTCTGGGAAGAGAGGTTATAATACATTTGACTGGGCACTTTGTTGTATGGATAACTTTTCTTTTGCATTTACCTGGTGCTTGAATATGCATTCTTAACCACTGTTATGATAAATTGAAATCCTGTTTAATTTTCATCTTCTCTTGCTAATATTGATATTCTGGTGCGATGCAGGAGAAGCAAAAAATGGACCACGATGAGACAGGATGCCAAGCTCCTCCTGAAGCTCCCAAGCTTTGTGCCAACAACTGTGGCTTCTTTGGAAGTCCAGCAACCATGAATCTGTGTTCCAAGTGCCACAAGGATATGTTGTTAAAACAGGAGCAGACTAAGCTTGCTGCATCATCAATTGGAAGTATTGTGAATGGATCGTCAGGCAGCAATGTGAATGAACCTATTATTGCTGACACCATTAATGTCCAAATCAATGCAGTGGAGCCTAAGACCATCACTGTGCAGCCATCCTGTGCTTCAGTTTCAGGAGAGAGAGTTGAGGCAAAGCCGAAGGAGGGGCCAAGCCGGTGCACCTCTTGCAAGAAAAGAGTTGGTTTAACAGGGTTTAAGTGTCGATGTGGTGACCTCTTTTGTGCATCTCATCGCTACTCAGACAAACATGACTGCCCATTTGATTACCGAACTGCTGCCCGTGAAGCAATAGCAAAAGCCAACCCTGTTGTCAAGGCAGAGAAACTTGATAAAATCTGAAGATCCGATGGGATGAAGTTTCATGTTCTGAAATATGATGCACATTTTATCTTTGGGGCTTCTGAGTTGGCCGAGAGTTGTATCAGGTGCCCTTTTTTAATTGTCGTCTATGGGGAGAAGCAAGGCAGTTTAGGACATCTCTGCAGTATGAAAACTCCATATCTTATGATTGCCGAGAGTTTGTATGTTGGCCCCAATGTTTTAAGTCTTAATCTATGCTCTGGTTTGAAGGACTTTGTCATGGTCAAGTTTGTAATGTGTCATCCTGTTTCATATGGCATTTCTCTCTAGCAGTATCATAAAACATCCATGGACGCTCGTGTGTACCTTTGTAAATTTTAATTATGGCTTTCGTGGCATTACTAGCGTTCCTGAATCCCATTTATGGTGTGGCTGCTACTGGTATCTAATTTCAGATTTGCAGATGCTGTACCTAAATTTTATTACTTCATCTTCTTCAGAGGCTGGTTATCTTCATGGGCAATGATATGCCAATATGAGTAAGGTTATCAAGCCATAATGACGGCATTTCTTAATGGGGGCTGTGTTTCCTTGAACACTCAACAGGGGACTGATGAGTGGTGGACCGGTTTTTCTGTGTTATTGTTCGAAGCTTGTAGGGCAATCTCAGACGTGTATGAAGATTTAATCTTTATTTCGTTAATTTTAAACAGATCATTCATATTCAATTCTTACTTTACAAATCTTGTTGAAAATGGCATAGTTGCTAAAATCTTGTTTAGATTATTATTTAATTTAATTAGAAACTCCAATTTGATCAAAATCAACTCGAATTAAATTAAAATCGTGATTTAAATTTCTTGAGCTAACCTTCTGGACATACCAAGTTTAACCACTTTAAAAAAGAGGGGTGGATTTTTGAACGAGTGGATCCCATTATTTTACGAAGAATATTTGGAAAAGATTAACATTATCATACTAGATTTGTATGTTACTTCGTTATCAAGTGGACCAGCTTTTGCACAGGTCCCAGGAATGGAGAAAGATTCTATAGCAGCAGGATGCAGGTTGCTCAAGCATTGAGTTTAATACTTCAGTAAGAAGAGCATGCTCTGGTTTGCACTGATATGATGTCAAAGACAAGCTACGGCCATTTTGTTTTTCCACCAAAAGCGTGATTGCGGAAGTGAACAAGAACTTGAAGCTTTTGGACATAATTTAGCTAAATCAACTCCACAGTGGAAGAGAGAATCTATATTCTAGTAAATCCAACCTAATTGATATTGATCTTAAAAGCTGCAGAAGATCAGGAATGTTGCAAGGAGAAGATCAGCGGGGAGATTTCTACTTGGAAGACCAATTCCTTAGGAATAAAATTCTGTTTTTATTCTTTTGGTTTTTTATTGGAAGTCTGCTATGTAATCAGCAGATTTGATTGTTTTTCTGTTAGACAAAAACTCTATTTAAGAGAGTTATGCAATGAATAAAATTATCTTCCACACAACTTGTCTTTCTTTTCCTTGCGTTTGTTCAGCACCATCTGTTCACAGTCATCAACAAACTGGTATTAGAGCAAACTTTTCTTGAGGGACTTGTGAGCTGAGAGTGTCAAAGACACAAAACAAACCACAAATACAAAACTAAAAACATCAAAACAATGGAAATTGAACCAATCATTTCACATGTTTCACCATCAATTTTTTATGGTGATAATTATGAAGCCTGGACTATTAGAATGACAGTCCATCTTGAAGCATTAGATATCTGGGATGGTGTAGAAGAAGACTATGTCATCCCTGGACCACCTGCAAATCCAATGATAGCTCAACTAAAAACATACAAGGAAAGGAAGACAAGGAAGTCCAAAGCTAAAGCCTTCTTGTATGCTGCCGTGTCAAGCAAAATATTTACAAGAACCATGAATCTGAAGTCTGCAATGGGTATTTTGGGCTATCTTAAGAAGGAATACTGGGGAAATGAAAGAACCAAAAATAGACAGGTACTCAACTTGATCAGATAATTTAAAATGCAGAAGATGAAGGAGACAAAAAGCATCAAAGACTATTATGTTACTTGGAAAGGATTTTCTTGATGAACGAATTGTGCAAAAAATAATGGTAACCATGCCTGAAAAATATGAATCTAAGATTTTTTCATCAGAAGAGTCAAAAGACTTATCCAGTATACCATTGGAAGAATTGGTAAACACGTTACAGGCATAGGAGCAGAGAATATTGATGAAGCAAGAGGAATCTTTGCGGGGGGTGTGGGGGGCTTTTCAAGCAAGAGCACAAAACTCAGGAGGAGGCAATGACAAAAGACTTAACAACAAAAAGAAAAGGACTGAAAATGACAGAAACAAGGTGGATCATATCCACCATGTCCATACTATAAAAAAAACAAATCACTAGCAAAGAAAGTGCTGGTGGAGACAGATGTCAAATGCTAAAATGTGGTCAGATTGGACATATGGAGAGAATATGCAAATCACAACAACATGAAGAAAAAACAAATCTTGTTGTTGAACAACTATTTTTTGCAACAAGCAACTGTTAAAGTATCAACATCAAGGATATGGGATAAAGTATGCTGTTCTCTGGGTCTGATGAAAACTCAAAAAGAGAAAGGTTTAAGAAATTCTTGAAAGTGTTTGATATTTTCTTTGTTGTTTAATTCTTGATTGAATATTTATGTAGTCTTATATCCTATTCTACTTGCTAAAAAGTAAATAATAAAAATTGTAACAAATTAGAACTCAGAACTCAAGTTAGGAATGCTGATCCTGTCAACTTCTGTTTCTAACTTTTCTAACTGTTACGACCATCACACTCAAATTGGATCTACCCTTCCGGCAGCCAACGACTATCGTTGAACCATCCACCTTGATAGGATCTGACATGGTTTTGCTTTTTTGTACGAGTATTACACAACAACCCATCTTTAGCTTTGATGTCTTCCTTCCTGTTCTCTGACATTTTAGATAGGATAGTGGACAAGGCCAGTGGCATTAGCCTTGGCAGCAGGTTGGTCCCCAGCATAGTGGAGGTCTTTTCACTGCCAGCTGCCCCATAAGCAAAAACTGTAGCAGTACTGCCCCTAAACATCCCGGGAATTAAAGGGTTCACTTCTTTGGTAGCACTGAGAAGCCTGGAAGAGGTGATAGCTCCTCTAAAAAAACGCAATGGATCGGACTGGACTACCTCTTGCATGGGAATACGCTTTTTGGATTCTGTTTCTTTCACTACATGTTTCTTGCGGGTGAACTCTCTATCCAAAAAGGCATGTTCACACTTCTCATCTGTAGATGATTGCCGCTAGGCAATCCAACTGTCTCATCTTCCAAGAAAGACCTTGTCGTTTGTGTGTTTGGTAATGAGATGGAAGATGTTTTCAATTGAAAATATTTTTTTTTTGTTTTTGATATTAATTGATGCATTTTCTGGAAAAAATTAATTTTAAAAACAGGTTCAATCATATAAACAAACACTCCCTGTTTGAATAGAACTAGCTAGCTTTTTTTCGGCTGGCTTCTTGTCTGTCTTAATTAGCGCAGTGCCATCACCAAAAAACTAAAGCGTTTCCATGGTAGTAGGACGCATAGCTACCACAGAGTTATCATCTTTGATGGCCTTGTCAACAACAAGATGATTGGGAGACTTCTTTTGCTCCAAAATTATTGTGGAATAATCTTTCTTACCACCTTTCAGGTCTGTCTTCTTCCACTGATCCTGATTTTGAGACAGAATCGCTGCTGACTAAAGAAGTGGATCAGAGCTTTTTGTTACCCTGATTTAAAAGCTTCATGAGAATCTCCTTCATGCGATTCATTCTTTGTTCGCTTGAAAACCTACTTGCAAATCCAATCCAAGAGTTTAGATTTGGGCTTCAATTCGCTTCTTATGGGATGCCACGCTTGGTTCTATCAATGAAAGCACGAGAGAGATGGGTTTAGAAAAGTTTCTGAAAGACGTTTAATATTTTATTTCTTGCCTTTTTTTTTTCTTAATTGATACTTAGAATTAGTGTTCATACACCTTTGACTAATTCATGTAGAATAACTCAGGAATTAAAGCCTGGCTGGCTGAGTGGCAGACTGTAGGGGTGTTTCTTTCGCTTAGGATGCCTCTTATTTCTGGATTTCTCTTCTCCTCCTACTTGTATGATTGTTCTTCTTTCTTCCAGTTCAATTTCAGCTGGAAACGCCCTCTGGTTGCCCTGTTTACCAGCACCTTCTGAATGCCCTGTTCCCAGCAGCTCTTCTGCCCTGTTTCCGGGACAACCCAAATCAATAATTTTTGATTGACTAAATCATTAAAAACTCGATTAAATCAATCATGTTTTATTAAATTAATATCTTATTTATTTCAACTAAAAATCAACCTAAATTAAACTTCGAGCTCTAGATTTCCAAGATCACCCCGCTAGTTTAGGCAAGATTTAATTCTAACTTCTCTTTGCTCATCAAGAACAAAGCATCAGATATAGCTTGTTTAACAGGATA
Organism: Populus tomentosa; assembly: GCA_018804465.1. Lineage (NCBI taxonomy): Eukaryota > Viridiplantae > Streptophyta > Magnoliopsida > Malpighiales > Salicaceae > Populus > Populus tomentosa. The sequence goes on from CM031973.1 coordinate 18,957,127, forward strand.
ATGATTAACCAAGAGATCAACGAATGCAATGAAGGAGATCATCAGAACGATGAATATCTCTTCAACAAGAATTGCTTACAAACGTGAATCACTGCTCACGATGTTTAATCATATTGGCTTACACAAACAAGAAATCCACGAAAGCAACAGTGATGGCTCTTTCCAACGCAATAATTAATTCGTCCGAAGCACTTGCAGTAGCTGATGGAATTGAAACGATTACTGGGTACTACCATGCCATGGATGTAAATAACAACAAATCATCAAAACAAAAGGGAAAGTACGCTATTTCTTTTATCCCCTCAAATTGCATCCATCTCAAAGAAAATCCAAGAACTAATCATTTCAATTACTATATGAAATGAAACAAAACCATACATATCATATTGATGATGTTTAATATTCTTGCAGTGCTTTTTTTATTTTATTTTGAGAAAAAAATATTCTTGTTAACATAGCATCCATTATATTGTAGATAATATTGATGATTGAGAAAAAAAAAAAAAAAGAAGAGAAGTTTCAATGAATTGATTAAATTTGAGAGGAAAATGAAAAAAAAATAGTTTAAATGAAAAAAAAGTTAATTGGAAAATTAACTTATGCGACCTTGAAATGTGATTTTTTTTTCTTGAAAAATGTCACCCCATCTATATCAACACTTTCTTCATTTAGATATTTTGTAGTTATGATTAAGGTCATCAAATATACTTTTTTGATATGACATGGAAAATACAATATAAATTTAAATAGTAAAATCATAAAATTATAAGTAATTTTTTTTAATTAAATATATATTGAAAATTCTAGCCAAGAAATTATATTATTTTAAAATCTAATAAAAAAAGTTTAAATCATTATAATCAATGAATAATCTAAATAAAATAAGAAAAATAAATAGTATGAATCAAGAAATTAATGTCATGGATAAATAAAATGTCTCAGAACAAAACTTTCCAATACATGGAGGAATTACTGAATGATAGGAAGTACATAAGAACCTGGTAAAAACTTGATTGTTCCCATCACAACAAGTCGTAATGAAACCCTTTTATGTTGCAAGCTAATAAACTTAAACTAGTAATTAACTAAAATAAGTACAATAATAAAATAAACTCTTAAACAATGTCTAATGCGTCAGAAGAAATTCAAGTTAAAAATAATTATTCAACCCAAAAGCTTAAATTATTAAGTGAGGTCCCAAGATATAATTTATATTATTCTCTAATACACCCCTTTCAAGCGAAAGCCCTTTGAGCTTGAAACTTGTACATGTTCATATTATCTTATGTTTAATTTTTATCAAATAAATAAAAATAATAAGATTCGAACTTGTGATCGTTTAGTCATCAATGCTCTGATACTATATTAAAAAATCATCTCAAACCAATATCATAAATTTAGTAAACTCGTAAAATCAAATCAAGTTTACTGATTTAACTGATTTTACACGTCAAGTATAATTTTACTAGTTTTTAAGTTTTTAATTCAATTTTGCATATTTGATATTTACCGATTTAACCGATTTTACATGCGTCAAATATAATTTTACTAGATTTTAAATTTTCAGTTTAATTTTATATATTTAATACATGTTGACTTGTAAGATTATATAATTTCACGAATTAACTTGTAAATTAAGCTGCAATATTGCTATGATATAAATATATCTTTCCCACCTCAGTGGATATGTATGATGCCCATTTCTTATCCTAGTTGACTTACGAGCGCACAAATCGCTCACAACTCTTTTTCTTTGTTTATTCTTGACAAGAATTGCTAATAGAAGCATGAATGAATCAAATCTTAAATCTCAATTGAGAGTGTTTTTAAAGAATATTTGAGTTGCAATGACTTCTTAAGTTGGATTACGATTTATCTCTTAGCAAAGACACAATCACAATTACCTTTCTCACGATAAAGTTGTGTTTTGCTAGCGTTTAAAGATAAAAAAGAAAGAAAGATATATACATAAGGGAAAAAAAAACATGTTTGATTAAAAAACAAATATAAAAACATAAAAATAAATCTATTTAGAATGAATTTATATTCTGACGTGTCTTTTTTGTTCTTATTATCGATCATCGTCTTTTCTTTTAATAAATAATAACTAAATGCTTTGAATTATATAATTTTTTCGTCTTACAAAAAGAGGAATATTGGGCTATTCAAACGCATTAACAAATTTTATTTTGGTTAAGAAAATAGGTTCGAATTTCAGACTTTACACACTAATAATGCGAAACTAACATCATTGGGCTTGTATTTTGAAAATGAAAATATATGGATTTTGAGACAGGAAAATAGGAAAAACAAGAATTTTTGTGTTACCTGAGTAATATCCCACATTGTTGGTAATTATATATATATATATATATATATATATATATATATATATATATATATATATAAACAAACTACAGCAACCATTGAACCGGAAGACTCATAGATATAGTAAGAATTAAGGTGGATATTTAGCACAGTACAAAATTTGGGTCACATTTATTAGACCCATAAACAACTGACATGGAAAGTATAAACCCGATAAATCTTATTTAGGGTCAAGTCAGTTCATCATCTCCGGTTAAAACCGTAGCTACATTTCCTAAAAAAGAGCAGTTATACCATTAACAAAATTAAAAGAAGGCTTTCAGCTTATCAAAGAAGGCCCTAGCTAGCTAGCTACGTGCCTCTTTAGGGTTTTTCTTTAAAAATCAACTCCTAGGGCTTTATGAAACATAAAGAAAGCATAGTAAATATGTAGTCCCCATCATGCATGCATGCATGCATGGTCCTTTTACCTCCATGTTTCTCTTGATCATAGACATTTTTGGTTCCATTTCCAAGATCTGATGATCACTCATTCCACATTGAGAAAACACCTGGATTGGATCCCTGGACTGAGTCCCCAGACCAGCTACCATAGCCACTAGAAGGCATGTCATAATCAACTTTGACAAGTGCAAGTTCCTCAGCTGATCCTACTGCATTAGACCCTGTTGAATTGGAAGCCATTCCCAGCCCATTTCCCAGATAACCTCCAGTACTATAGCTCCCACTAGAACTGCCATTATTCTCCATGACAGATGATGAAGAACCCATGTTCCACAATCCATGAAGTAAAGCTGGATTGTTTTGGATATAAGTACTGTTGTAATACTGAGGGTTTTGGTTTGATTGGTTATGCAGGAAATTAGACCCTGTAGATTGCTGGTGCAAATGAAGCTGTGTTTGAAGGAAATTTTGGTGGAATGAGGAATCCTGAGTGTACTGAGAAATGTCTTGATTTTGTAGAGTAAGTAAAGGTTGAGGTTGCTCAAATGGTGTCTGCATTAGAGGGTAAGCTTGTAGCCTGCTAGAGCTTGAAGTTGATCCATATGGAAAACTTGAGCCAAGAGCAATCATTTCTTCTCTTTTTCGTGATGATTCAATTGCTTGAGCCTCCTTCAGCCGTTTGGCTGCCCCTCCTCCAATTGGCAAAGTATTGCTTTCAAGAATGCTCTTCACATCATATCGATTCATGTCAAAGTTAGTCACTGCATTGAGCCCTCTAAACTTTATTGCTGCTATGTCATAAGCTTCTGCAGCCTCCTCCTCAGTGCCTGCATATCAAATTAAAATCATGATTTGTTTCACTTTTTTATTTAGTAAAAAAAATGTTTGAAAAAAAAATTCTTATTTCAAAAGTTAACAAAAAAATATAGTAAATTTACCATAAGAAGTAGATAGTAATAGAATGTTGTGCATGGAGAGCAAAATAACTTACTAAAAGTTCCCAAGTAGAGATCTTTGTTTCCTGCAACTCTGCCTATCCTTGCTTGCCATCTACCATGCTGGTGATGCCTAATCAATGATATTCATATGAGAGAGATCAGGAACGGAAAGAGGGGAAGGGGGTGAAAGGGAGAGAGAGATGTTAAATGTGGTACCTTGTAACTCCACGATACATGGATGCACCCCTAGAGAAGCCACTACTCTTCCTGTGATTAATTTATCAGTAAGTAAACAATTAATTATGTATAGTAATGCTGTTTCAAACTTTTAATCATACGCATAAGAACAATTTTTTTGGTGTAAATGTAATCATTCTGGTGCAAAGTTGCAGTAGCTAGTACCTTGGCTATTAGCTAAATAAATATTAATTTATATCCTAATTACCTTCTAATGGAGGCCACAAATTCTTGCCTGGTCATGTGCTTCATTTCCTCTATTTCTTTCTCATAGTTGCTGATCTGCAAGAAGAAAATCAAGGAACAAGTTGGCATGCATTCATGATCTTGTCATGGTTTCAAACTATCAAAAACTTACTGGAAAATTGGTAGTGGTGGATGTTCCCCAGTACTTAAGTGCAGCAAGATCATAAGCCCTAGCTGCCTTTTCTTCTTTGTCATAGCCACCTGCCATTGACAATAATTAACAGAAGATAGGCTTAACGAACATATGTAAAAGTTATCAACAAAAAATAATCAAAGAGAAGTGAACTTAATTCACCTAAATAGACTGCAATAAGAATGGAACCAAAGACAGCCATCATGAAAATAAAGAGAGAGAGTTAGTAACATTGGAATTAGGATACAAGTAAAAATTTATAAACCCTAGCTAGAAGGTCGAGAATGTTGTGTACCCTGTCTTCCTTTCCTAGATTGACCTTCTCTTCTGCAACTATTATCCCATAAATGAGCTTCATACCTTCCTGTCCATCGATGCCTAAATATATATGTGCAGAACAACCCAATTCAAAATCCAAAACTATGAGCACGAGATTGAAAGAAAAGAGAAACGAAGAAGAAAAAATAATTTTAGGACTATGATTATGCCCACCTTGTTACACCACGATATATGGATGTTCTTTGCCCAAATGTATCCAAAGTTCTTCTTGGTGCAGCAGCTTCAACAGTATTAGTGCTATTATCACCACTGGGTTCACATGTAGAACCTTTACCACTAGCACTGCCCATAGACAATGTTAATGACTGCAAATTGCTAGCATTTTCTTGAAACTCAAAGGTATTATTGGCGCCTACAACAGCATTTTGGACTGGTACTAGACTATTGTTTGAAAAGAGATAGTCAGATTCATTAGCTTGAATTTCATTGAAGGCTACAAGATCTGATTGATTCTCAGATTTGCTCACACCAAGAAAGTCTGCAACCTTTGGCACTTCATTGTTGCCTTGATGAGTGTTAAGAAGACTCCACTCTAAAAGGAAGCAAACAGAGAAAAAGTGAATAGGGAATTCTATATTTATAATTATCCCAGAAGAAGGAAAAAAGGAGGAAATTATAAGAGATGTACCTTGAGTTTGAAATGGGTTTTCCATATTATCATTGACTAACCCTAGAGAGAATTGATGAGGGTGGGATGCATGTAGATGAGCAGGCAAGGAAGGATGAGTGGGAGAAAGAGGAAATGAAAGCCAGTTGTTAGAATTCATGGATCCCGTAATTCTTTGAAAATAATCTCAAAGGTTAAACTGCTTGCACTTCAAAGATCAAAGTTTAAACCTCCTGCATGTAAGACATGATATAACATAAGGAAAGCTTCAAAAACAAAACTTTTGAGAAGAAAACAAAATAAAGACATCGTGAGAGAAGACATCAAATCTATGTAGCTACATATATGTTTACCTATATAAGTAGCTAGGGTTTGAAATAGTGCTCTCTCTCACACTTACTCTCTCTCTCTCTCTTAAGCTTTTGACCTAAAAGAAGAAAGTATTTTAGGGAACATGAGAGAAGAGAAGGGAGGAGGAGAGGCTGAAAAGAAAGAATTTTGAGAAAGATACAAAGTACTTAAAGTGCGAGAGTCTTTCTTACCTTCCCCCCCTCTCTCTCTCTCTATCTCTCAGACACACACAAACCAACCAAGTAGTTCCTTTCTCACCCCTTTTGCAGTGGTCATTTTAAGCGGTCTGACTCTCAGCACCATTTTCCAACACTTCAAAACCAAGTCATTATCACACTATAATAATACAAAATCTACATAGGACACGAGTGCCAAATTAAACTATCACTATAAGTTCTTTATTTTAATTTTCTTGGTTCTAAATATTAAAATATAAATTTGAGGTAGCTAGAGCTTCTTTGATCAGTCTTTGTATTGAGACAAACCCACAAATCCAACTGGAAAAATCCAATCAAAACCACCCTCAACTCTTTATAAAAATTCTCTCTCGCACCCACTTGGTTAATTTATTGGAACTCTCTTCCTCGTTCAATGCAATGTATGACCCCCCATAGCCCAGCATTCCCACACTATGCAAATCATCTCTCACTCTAAGTATCGACCACTCTACGCAAAGTTACTTCTCTCTCTCTCTCTCTCTCTCTCTCTCTCCCCCCCCCCCCCTCTCTCTCATCTTCAAGAAACTATGATTATATTTATGGGATGATCAAACCCATTAACCATATAAGATCTTACATCTCTCTCACAATTGGGTATCACCAAAAACCAAATTTGTGGATCCCCGAGTCCCTGCATGTGTTAAAGATGCATGTGTACGGACATGTAATATTTTAGGGTTAAAATCCAACATATTAAATATTAAAAGTACTTGACAAAGGGGTAAGGGTTACCCTTAGTTCAAAATTTGGACCACTAAAAAAATAATTTGGTTCAAATGAAATTAAGAATTCTTTTTTTGAAGGATTTCGTTTTGGTTTCCCCGAGTAGAAATCTGTTGACCACCGAATTGATCTTCGTGCCCCGTCAAAAGATAGAATTTAAAGATTAAATTAAGTTCCTGTTCATGTCCTTTACACATTAAGAAAATTTGTATTCTATGGTATGTGCTCAAAAGTTGTTCGTCTATGTGCCTTGTTTAGCATCTACTGAAGCCATGACTGATGATGATATCCATCGAACTATTGATGGTCAGTTAGGCAATATGTTATGTAGATGAAAATTCAAGGCCTATATATGGAGTTATTAAAAAACAATTGGATTCCAATTAATTTGTTTTTAATATATATGGGGTACTTTAATTTTTTCACTATCACAACCAAGTTTTTATTTTTTATGTTTTTAGACAAAAATACATAAATTGAGCTACAAATTCAATATTTGACTACATCACAAATATATTCACATCGTGGTTTCGAACTTGAAATCATGAGCATGAACGAGAGCAAACTAAAGTTCATGTTACAAGATTAGCATGTATGAACAAGCATATTTACATGAGTTTCATCTATTGTTATTAAACTTTGGGTCATGGGCCAAGTAGGGTCAGATTTAATAACCTTAGTTTCATTAATCTATTTTCACATGCATTTATAAATACATACAAAAGATCATTCATGCATATTTTATAATTACATATATCACGTGTGTATTGTAAAATATTTAAAACTGAGAAATGTAAGAACTATTATAAAGAAAAATAAAAAATGTAAGAACTAATTCTATTTTATTTTTTGAAGCTTCAAGATATGCGCATGAAGTTAGGCTTACTCTTGGCCAGAAAAGTGTGAAACTTCCTTATACATCATTTACAAACTGTAACTTTTCATAGTTTCAGGGTTCGGATCGTGATAATATTCTAGTAGACTGTGGTACTACTTTCTAAGAACTAAATTAACCTATCATCCAAGTAATAATAAATAAGACAACGTTCTACAACATCAAGCTGTAAAGATCAGAGATCATCAAAAAAGAAAACAAAATCACCTGCCATTGTTGATGACACAGTTCCCCTCAAATTCTTGAGCATAAATATATAAGACTACGTTGACTGAATTGCACCACAATAAGGGAGCAGAACCCACGTCTCTCGCTTTCTCTCTCTCTTCTTCTCTTATCTCTTCAAGTTTTCTCAACCCTAAAGCCCTACAAAATATATAAACCAGATTGCATGCACCCTTCACTCAAATCTTGTAGAAAAACACAAGAAAAATTAACCCTTTGAGCCTTCTCTCCAAATACATCCAAAAACCATTTTAAAATACAAATAAATAAATGTTTATTTATTATACACACACACAAATGGTAATTTAATAAAAAGAAGAAGAAGAAAAAACATTTACTTACATTCAAAGCCTGTAATCAAACAAGAATCTCTTCATCTCTCTCTCTCTCTTCTCTATCTCTCTTTGGAAAATGTGAAGAGAGAAGGCACCGGCCATTAAATCAAAGAGAGGGCTCACGTCGTTTCAGATATTGCGGCCAAATGCAGAGGAATGTGACTGACACGTGCTAGTTGTTGTTTTCTTGGACTTTTGAAAGATGGCAGAGATAGGAGGAGGAAGGAGGAGGGCCAATTATCCGGTTTGCATGCTTTGCACAAAAAAACACAAAATAGAAGCACTACTTTGACCATTCTATGACCAGATAACTTAAGTTTGTTACTATATTACCCTTCAATCTGCCTCTTGTCTAAGTTTCAAATAGGTTCATTAAATTAATTGCTCTTGATTGATTTCTATAATAAAAGAAAAAAAAAGTTGTTTTTGATTGGATGACTTTAAAGATAAGTATAAGAACTTGATTGTATATTGTATTTGATCATCGATGAGTTAGAATATGGAATTTTAAAAATATTTTTTTTAACAAAGAAGATGTTTGAGCTAAAAAAATATTTAGAAGGAAAGATGTGTTGGTGTCAATTAAACTATAGCTCATTGGCTAAAGATTATTTTTATTATTATTATTTTGTTAAAGTTCGTATCAAACATGAATGGGTGTGATTTTGTTAGATAAAGTATTAGTAAAAAAAATAAAAGAAAAGAAAAACAAGAGGAGAAAGGGAATCTTGTGTGACTCATCCCCATTTATTTTTTCCTTTACAATGTACGATTTTTTTGTGGGATGTAATGTCTTGGTTCTAAATTATATGCAAGATGTACATAACTGTCGACCGAAAGTCTTAGGAGTGATTCAACATGTCTTTTAAAATTTCAATTTGCAGAGCTAATTCCTAATGTTTGATGGATGTGATAAAATCTATGCTTCAATTGGTGTGCAAGCAATACTTACATCATTGATTCGTGTAGACATATAAATGATGTTACAAGAACACGTACTAAGCTAGGAGGAGGAGGAGAAAGTGAGGCCAAAATGGGCATGCAATGTAAATGTAATGGTGGAATAGGGGCATTTCGGGGCACAGATGCTCACGAGAATCAAGAGAAAAGTTTTGAGAATTTCCAAGACGTGAGAGGAAACGCCGGGAAAGTGCTCGTGTCGCCTCGAAATGAAGAGCTTAGAAAGGCAAATGAATTTCTAGGAACCCTTGTTTTCTTCCTGCATACAAACCCTAATGGGGTTTAGGGTTTAGACTAGTGTTAGGACTAGTGCCAACCTTATAATAGTAGTGCAAAAGACAAAGAAGAATTGAAATTCATATATAAGCTTTAACACATAGAAGCTAACAACCAAACATGAACTGTAAATGGTGGAAGCATGGTAATTAATTAGGGGAAACATGCTGGAATGAATTAAGGAAAGTTCATCAGTAATTTGGGGCCAGATATCATCCAAATTTAATGGTTCATCACCTTTTTCCATATATAGATGATCTGTACCTCAATTCACATCTAGACCCTGCCATAAGGAGTATTGCTGTTAATTTATCATAAGAAGTTAAAATTATAAGTTTTCTCCTTTTCCAAAAAAATAATAATAATAATAATCGAATTTTATTTTAGAAAGTGTTTAGTTGCTATTTAGGCACAAGAAAAAAAAAAAAAGAAACAAAGATAGTGAAGATATCATGTCTTTCTATAAAAAATGCATAAATTCACTTCAATCAACCATATTTTTTTGTATATATATTTTTTTTTTTATCATAGAACACTAACTAAACACAAGCTTTAAAGTATAGCTACAAATTAATTTGAACCTAAAATATACTCTCATATTGTCTAGCTAGGTAGCTCTTTTTGCTTGCCGAATTTGGTATGCCAAGATCAATCACTAGCTAGGTTACTCCAAGCTACATCAGAGTGATCAAAGCACTATGGAATAAGAATATTACAGTTTGGGGATAGTCGCATGTTTTGCAATTATCTAGGCTTCTAATGTTTTTGAAAGCAATCAAAACTAAGCCCTAATAAGTTGTAATGTCAGCATCACTTGCGTTCCATAAAAGTTAGAACTATTTCAGTGACCAATGTAGGTAGCATTACCCAATAACTTGTGCATATGTTTACTCTCTAGACATTCTCATTTTGATCCAAAAAGAGATCAACAGCAACGCAAGTTAAGGAACGATATTTGTGCAGGAACAATATCTGCAGAAAAACATCTTCTATGTGTATTATTATTTACTCCAGCATTGACTGGATTGATTTAAATTCCATTTGCTATATTTTTCCTTGTACAAGAGGTTACAATGTTATTAAAATTAAAGTGATTTCGCCAATGATTTTACAAAACAAAAAAGGTAAATCAAAAAAGGGTTTTTTTTTTTTAAATAGTTTCAATTTTCTACTTTATATTATTCCTTCTCTTTCTATATTTTCCTTAAAATCTGAAATTAGTCATTTAAATCTTTGAAAATAGGTTCATTTGACATGTTTACGAAGAAACTAATATTTTCATCAGTACAAAAATATAATATCAAGAAAATATATGTGTGTAAAATATGCATAACACATCGTGGATTTATGAAAAATATAGTGTGTCAATTGGAATTACCATTAAACTACATGATATTAACATATAGTTACTGTGTATTTGATATTATGGTATATGATGCTTTTTTAAAATATTGTTTGCTTGAAAATATATAAAAATAATTTTTTTAGATTTTTTTATTTTTGACATCATCAAAATCAGAATCATCAAAAAACACTAAAATAATAAATTTAATGTTTTTTCAAACATACCCAGATACAATTTGAAATGCAAAAACAATTCATCATAGCAATGAATAGTGAAAAGTTAAGCCCTTTTTAATTTTAGCCCAAGATAATCGTGTAGACTTGAGTCATTTGTTTTTATTTTATTTTTATTTTTTTTTCAATTGCATCCTTCAATATTGAGTTGATTGATAATTAAGTTTTATTATTGTTTTTTGATATGATTTTCTATGGGGTTATCATATTCTTATGACTCGAGTCGTAAGTTTTACGAGTCAGCCAAATTAACTTTATTTTTCTGTCCTTTTTAATTGATTTTTTTTTCTTTTCAATTTCATCATTTAAAATTGAGTTGATTGAAAATTAAATTTTTTTATTTTTTTATTTTTTTTCTATGAATTTATCTCGATTTCCTAACCTAGATTTTGTAGGTTAACTCGGATTGACTCAGGTTATTTTTTGTCCTTTTTATATATTTTTTTTCATTTTAATTCTTCAACACTATGTTGTTTTGGGAACTGAGATTTATAATTTTTTTTTTATCTATTTTTTGTTTTGGTTATCATAGTTTTATAACCCAAGTAATGGATTAGTCTGGTTGATTTTGGGTTTTTTGTCTTGATTTTAGTTGAAATTTTTTTTTCAATTTCATTCTTCAATATTGTATTGATTGAGAATTAAACATTATAATTTATTTTGATTTACATTCTATAAGGTTATCCTAATCTTATGATTTGAGGCATATGCCGGTTTGGATGGTTAACTTAGTGTTTTTTTAAAAAAAAATATTTCATCCTTCAATATTGGGTTGATTGAGAATTGAGTTTCATAATTTGTTTTAATTTTTTTTTTGTATTTTGTATTTTTCTAGTATATTTATGTGGGATCCCAAAAATAGATAACAACAACAATATCATTTTCTTTCATCACTAGACCTTTAAATTGTCTTTTGAGATTCAAACTTTGCATATTTCTAGACTTCTCATCACCATTAAACTCAACTTTTAACTTGTCCCATGCCTCTTTGGTAGTTTGACAAGCCATAATTCTTGTAAAGATTTCTTCACTCACAATATTATAAAGACAAGTAGAAACTTTGTATAGTTTTGCCTTTTCTTTTTATTAAAGACTATGAGATTGTTCCCTAGTGGAGTTATTTGCTTATCATTCTCTATCATCTTCCACAAATTAAAAGTCTTAAGATAAGTTTTCATTTTAACAACCCACACACAATAATTACTTCCTATGAATACTGATGCGCAAAGTTCAAAGATTTTATGTTCAAACCTCACTAATTTTTCATGTTTCACTCACAACCCTTTAAAGATCAAGATAGGCGCTGATACCAAATATTGTTAAATGGTATTTAGAGAACTTAGCTCAATTAAAAGACAGAACAAGGGGCAGAGAAAGAAATTAAAGGTTACTGCCATCCCTCAAATTTATTTATGGGCAAAATCAAAGATTACAAGATCTTTATCATAAAGAAAGGGAATCATAACAACCATAATTTCCTTTATCTAATGAATTGTGTAACTACACAGACTTATTCTAAGTCAAACAAATATCTAGCGAGACTTAAGCCTAAAAACAGAACACAAAGAAAATACTTTAACAGATAGATAAATAAAAGTAGTGTAAAAAATAAATCTATATTCCATGTTCATTAAAACAAATATATACTCGTGATAAATTAAAAATGGCGAGACACTAAATGTAAATAAAATAAATTATGCATATAAATATATGCGAGCATGGAGACTAAACGGATTAAAGGTTATTGTATCAGCCTCTGCTTGGTTATTTGGTACATGGCTCTGCCTCTTAACTCGAGGAGATAAAAAACTTCTTCGGTATGTGATGGGTCTGCCGAAGGTCCTGCATCATCAGTGGACCTACATGGATCCATTAGTGGGCCCATTTGAACTAAAGTTAATAAACTTGTCCTAGGCCGGTCATCAGTGGGTTAATTAAAATAGCATTATTTCACTCAGTTTTAAGTTAAAATAATATTATTTTAAAAAATTGTTTTTAAATAAAATTAAATTATATTTTAATCAAGTTAAATGTTGATCTACTAGTCAAATGAATAATATTATTTTTTAAAAGTTAACCCGGACCGAGTTTTAGCCCAGAATTTATTTGGATTGTCATTTCTAGTGTCTTTGTTAAATAGGCCCAGCTGAAAGGAGTTTGTTGGGCTACATTTGGGAAGCCTGGTTCGGGGCTTGTGAAGATGCAGGCCTTTAGTTAATTAGCGTATTAATTAGGGTAAATTGTGTCGTAGTATTACGTATTAACCCAGAATTGAAAGATCATCTAGGTTTATTAATCAATAGATTGAAGAGGCGAAAACTGCCATCATCAAGGGTTATTACTCAGTAGATTGAAGAGGAGAAATCTGCGTTGGAGACTGGCTGAAAGAGTATGTTTTCCATCTTCTTTTAATATGTTTTTATTAATTTCGTTTTCTTTTATTTTCGTTATAATATTGCTTGATTATATATGTTCTTAAGTTCTCATGCTTAATTATTCGAGCTTCTTGCTTATTATTAATCATCTGGAACCATATTCAAACGAAGATTAAGGTGAAAATCAAGACTGATCAAGCATGAAAAAAATTAAACTGTTTCGTAGATTGCTTCGAGGGCCTATAAAAGATCTTTTATTAGAAATATATTGCTGGCAATGATAGTATACTTGAAATCCTTGGTGTCATCAATGACAACGACAATCATTTTAATAATTAAAATACTTGAAAAATGTTAAAATGATGGAAACACGGGAGGGATAAAAGCAAAAATTGCAGTCTCTTTTTTTTTCCACTGTAGCTTAAGCTATAGCTACAAAAAGCTGCCTTCTACACGCTCCATTATGCAGTTGCAGAGGCTAGTGGATTCTAGCCACCATCACAGAACAGACATGCCATAGCTCTGCAAAAGTTCTCACTCGTGGAAAATTAACTGTAAAGATCGATTTGGGTGATGCTCGATCAAGCTAGCTAGCTAGGCCCACAATTAGACCCCATGTATTCAGAGTTCAATCGAACGGCTATCAAAGATCTCACAATCATACAGCACTTGAAACAAAATTAAACTTATATCGTTTTAATCATATCACGAATTAAGAAAATTTCACCTGATTTATTTTAAAATTCAATTTAAGTTAGATTTTAATATAAAAAATCATCGAGTTAGTATGCTAGACCGGAGGATTGAATATCGTAACATATTTGTAAATTGCCTTGGTGGGTCCATATAGCAACCACATGTATACAAGGTGCATCCAATTCTTAGCACAACAAAAAAGTAATGTCACAATGCTTAGCTTGTTTCCCACTTTAACCATTGTCGAAGAAAGTCTTCAAGTAATTCCAAAGGATTTATTATACAATAATTATTTCTTTCCATGATGGATTGAATACACCATACAATTTCAATTTCTTCATCTTCATCATATTATATATATATATATATATATATATATATATATATATATATATATAGAGGTGTATGTATGTACTTGCTTACAGCTTTGGCTTGCTTGTGAGCATGCGTGCAAAAGCAGCTAGCATATGTTGGATTCCACCACTTACCTTGTTTGGCTAGCTAGTGCTCAATCACTTAATCATAATAATTAATATGATATTAACAATAATATTACTAATTATATATTGATAACAATTTGATCATTATAATTGTTCAATCAAAATGCTTCTTAATTCCTTATGTACTTCAAATCATTGTGTGAGTGTTACATAATCTTTCTATTTCCTTGTGACTCTTTTAAATAGAAGAATTTATTTATGTTATTGTATACATTATCTAATCAATGACCATTCAACAAAAAATAAATTCTTAGTAAAGCATTCTTCCTCCTTTTTCAAAGACTATATATATATAATACTTGGAAATTAAATCAAGGAAGATGTGTGGAAGTGACTAGACATCCTTTTAAAATCAATCTTGAAATTCAGTGTAAATATCTTATAATTTTTTTTTAGTGCTTAGAGTACTTTCTTTGCCAACATGAATTCAAGATAAATCAACCAGTTAAAAGAGTCTAATCAGCGTCTTAAAATTTATATATTTTTCCACTTTTTTTTCTTTCTTTTTTTTTTTATGTAAGGGAGAAAAGAATGAACAATTTTCAAATCTTAAAACGAATTAAGCATTCTTTGTGATGGTGAAATCATGGCCGACAAAGGCATAATCAAAGTATATGTACCTTTTTCCTTTAAAGTACATGTGTTCCTAACTTTGACATGGGTGGAGGAATTGTTTTTCACTTTCCTTTTACTTTGAGCTTAGGTGGAAGCTTACATTTTCAACCACCAATATGATGGCAGACAGGAACACATTTTATGAAACTTCAAATTAAGAATTTATGGGTTTTAAAAATTTCCTGGTGGGGTTATTATGTCTCCAACATAGGCTCAAAAGATAGCCAAAAAGAAAACAGTGCGTAAGATATTGTGTTGCCTAAAGCTAGAATGTATGGGGTTTTGGATCTGTGGATCCTTTTCCAAAGAATTACTTCTCTATGGTAGGAGATGCCAAAGTCTTGAAGACCCGTCGACCTTGATTTGTCATTCTTACCTACCTAGCTAATTCCATTTTTAACCTTCAGATTTTCAAAGATAATAAAATGAGTAGCCCTACTTGTCCATGGCATGTTCAACATCATCACGTGCAATGTCAATGTTATTAAATCTTCTCTGGTTTAATGTTAAATTCAATAAAAATTGATTTAGTTAACTTAACAAGTTAAGTCATGATTTGGTTGATTTATATATAATTTAATAAATTAAAACTTGATTTTTTAAAAAAATAATATCATTTTATTTTTTTAAAGAAATAATCTAGATACGAATTTGTTAAAATAATTAACAAATTAAATGCTATATAAATTATATCATGGATGTTCAATATACATTTCTTAATTATGTTGTTTTTTCATATCCATTAATTTTTTCGATGAGTTCCATTTTATTGCACAAGAGATAATTAATAATGGATATTTATAGAATGACCTAGTTGAAAAATATATGAAACATTATGTTAAGGACTTGATTCTTGATGAACCAGTATGAATATAAATAAATCCAGCTGCTCAGATATATTTGCTTGTTGAGAGAATTTGATGAAGCATTTACATTATACACCGACCAAAATAGGTTTGTAAATTGAATGATTTATAAAATTTGGTAATTTCATTATCAAGTACTTTAGTTAAGTCTTGTTATATAGAACACATGTACACATCTCCCACCTAAAATGGGGACATCATGTAGAATCAACAATGAACTAAATATCCTGTCAAAATTATTGAAGAAGGAAGAGGGGTGAATTGATTGCTAGGTGCCTTTTAGGCTATGAAATATAAGGATCCATCTCACCAGAAATTAAAGATGGGGAAATTGATTTTATATTAATCATATTTGAAATCATGATCTTCGTGTGATGAAATTGGACTGTCTTGCTTTCATTTCATAATTTAAGTTATTTTTTTGTATAAGCAATTTTTTTAATCTCAAATTAATTTGCTAATTAAGACAACATTGAAACAATATGCGAAATTTTCTAAAATTAAATAACAATTAATCTTAATTGTCTTGAAATTTATAACTATACAATGATTATTTCTTTAAGCATTCATTTTCTTAAATAAATTTATTTCCAAGCAGTCATGTCATCAGCACAAGAACTCATATAATGACTATTAAATTAATGTAAAAAAATTATAATCTAGCTAGGAACATAGCGCAATAGCTCTACGGACAAAGGACCATGTAATTTCTCTATCATTTTTCTCTACTTTGGACGAAGCTTTTTATAAATGGACAAGAAATAGCCATGGATAGCTAGAGATGGATCATAGGAATAGGCCGGCAGGCTTAATTTGAAATAAAGCTAAAAGACAAGCATTAATCTTAGCCCTTCTCACCCTTTTTCATTTTCCTTTCCCTCTCTAACTTTATGTGCGTGTGCATCTTTTTTTCCTTTTTGTCTCCATTAATTTGCAAAGATTTCAAGAAATTCTCCTCCTCGGCAAACAATTGTTTATAGGAAAGTCTTGCTTCTCATCTCAATGCTTAATTTCTATTAGACACTATTCATCACGCACGCACGCATAGTTAATCAATTCTGAGAGGCATATATATCATTATCATTACTTTTTTCTTTTTGAGATTTGAGCAGATTTTATTGCTGGATGGGAAGAAATTGTTCCGAGAAATAGTGTTGTAGATATGGTTATCTTGAGAAAGAATATATCATGGAATATTGTTGGTGCATGTATATATATTATATATACACACACACATACTTGAATTTCTACAAAAAATTATTTACTAAATGATGTGAGACCTTGTGCTTGGTGATTTATCAATCATTATATATTCCATTTCATAATTATTTTTTATCATTAAATTTGCTAAAATTCACATTTCATGATTTGAATTACTTTCTTGTATAATAAATACCATACTCTTTTAGTAATGGTGAATAAAATCTCAACAAAAAGTTCAATATTCTTAGCATCATTACTAAATATCACCACGCAATCACTTATTGCCAACAAAAGCTGTATTTCAAAAATAAATAAATATATTTTTTTATCTCTCTTCTCTAGTATTCGTTGATGTGATAACCATAGCAATAACAGGAATGAGCAATGCTCCCATGTATGTGTGTGTGTGTGTGTATATTGTGATGAATAATTGCTACATTCAATGCCGCCAATGCAAACAAAATAAAACTAAGAGATAGGTTTATAAATGATGATAAGACTTAGGGGCCAGCTTATGACAGGCCTGGGATAGGTAAATTTTTGTTTTCCAACTAGTTTGTAGGCACTCTTTCTAGCTAGCTTATAAATATTGACAAAAATCTTATCACAATATGGCTTTTATATGTCATCCGAATTTATTTTTTTTAATTTAATTTGACATATCATAGATGGACCCGTTGATTCATCTAGTCCTTTGATAATTATCTGTCGCTGTTCAGGCATTTGATAGTTTTTGTAGGACCACATCATTTAAAACCATGCCTGTGAATTGTAGCAATCAACACTAAAAGCATAGCATGTGATTGATCAATCTTTCTTGATCCCAGGTATGAACAGAACCTCTCGATTTAGCTGTATTGTTCACTCTAGCAAGCAGCAAACTAGTTAATGCTCCATGCATCATCACTATACATAACCTTTTCCTGCAAAATTTAACAGCGCAGATGCATGAACAAGCGTGAAAAAAGGAATACCGGCTCAAACGCTCCATCATGGATGCATGTATGCATTGGGAATGGTGGTTCTTGCACCATTTTATATATGCAATTAATTAAAAATTGACATATCATGGAATTGGTCTATATACTTTACAAGCTAGCTACAATAGCAAGATGTTGAAATTTGCTTACTTGGGATGAAGATTGGTTTGCATTATTGTTATTAAACCCGACCTGATTCAAGTTGAGTTTTAAATTAAACCGGGTAAAAATTGATCTAATAAAATTTAATTAACTTGGTAGATCAACTCGTGACTTAGTCAAATTTTAATATAATTTTTTTTAAAAAATTTATTTTTAAAAAAATTTAAAATAATATTATTTTGAATTAACCTGAGTCATTCAGAGTTAATTTACTCAACTCTTAACTTAGATTTTAACTTAAATTATAAGTTGAAATGAGTTTAGTAACTTAGTTTGAAAGATAATTTTACAACGTATTGAAAGAGAAAGGTCGAAGAAAAAACAAGTTTTGTTAATGAAGCTTGAAGTTTTGTGTCTAAGCTTTTTGTTATTTGTTTTTGTAGGGTTGTATTAAAGGGAAAACACAATTTTGATTATAATAGGTTGAAAAATGAAATTGATGTGATATATCTTGTAAAATTAGGGAGCATCCAAACATGTAGTGATAAGAAAGATTTGATGACCATTAAAGGATTCAATGAGAATCAAAGAAAATCAAAATGACTAGGAAATGAAAGCAACTTGTGCAATTGTCTTTTGGATAGGTCATGAAATCAGCTAGCTTAGTTGAGCTCATCAAGCGTCAATATTAATTTCCTTATCTATATAGTATAATTAATAGCTTTTGGTAGGTGATGTTATTAAGGGTTTGATCCACCAGCAATACCTAACATATCATCAATTAACATAATTAATTAGCTTTAATGATACAACTAAATCTAATTTAATTTGAAACTAATCCCCACTTTAATTACTCATTTCGAAGTAACAGCCTTGCCACTTTAAATATCATTATTTATGATCAGGTAGTAGATTTGCAAATAAACACTTAATTGTTTTTAATTGATGCTTGCTAAAAAGTGGTTATAATTATGTCTGCCAACACACGTATTAGCTAGATTTTCAGATTGTTTTTCTATTATGATCGAGTTCATAGAATAAACATTGGACCGCAAACGCGATAATAGCCAAGTCTAGCTACTAGCCCTTAATTTTAGTTACTTTTTCCTTTTCCTTTTCTTTTTTATAGAACCCTATTAATTAAGCAGTATTTAATTACTGTTTTGGAATAAAAAACAAAGATAAGAATTGAGAAAATTTATTTTCCTGTAACAAAAATAAGTAATTTTCATAAATAAATTTATTTTATATTACCATTTCTATCTATTTAACAAAATATATTTCTATTTTTTTCATGTCTATCCATTATTCTCCTGTTATATCTCAAGTTATGGCTCTCAGTGATGCTTCCCATGTTTGGAAGCAGCAATGAACTTGCTTCGAATATTAATTTGACCTCTCAATTATTTGCTATCCTAAATAATCCTTGAGACAAACCCTAATCTTGATATAGACATAATCCTAAATTTCTGCAATTTATCTGGAGAATAATTTGGTGTTGGCCTGTACAAAAGTCAATATATAATTTAATATAGAGCAACCCACATGCATGCATTAATATTCTAAACATATTTTTTAAAAAACAAACAATCCTCATTAATTAAATTAAGAAGTAATTCAGGTTGAACCTAATTTTACGATCAACTGACTAAAGACTCGGGTCATATATTTAATAGATTAACTTTAATTAATCTAAAAATTCTTTGTTTTAGAATTTGTTTTAAAAAATTTATATTGTTTTATTTTTAAAAATTAAATAAAAATTTAACTGTGTTATCAATCAAGTTGTGAGTTAATTTTTACAGATTTAATTTGAAATTTGATTAGAATGAATTCCCAAACATGCAAGTCGCCAGGTTGTACAACAAGTTGTATCTTATTTAATAACATTGGCTTGAACAATAATTGAAGATAAATCTTTCCTAAAAAGAAAAAAAAAAAGAATGAACAAGCTGACAACATTCCATCAACAACCCTAACTCCAAACCTGAGGTGCACGATCACATACTTCCCTTAGATTATGGAAGCCACCATGTGATAACCATGAAAAGAAAATCTTTTCTTGTCTTTTGCTTGGCTCTATGCAATATGCATTGCATCTTCTCTTCACTCCTTACACGTGTGTCTCCCATTTCCCTCGCTATATTTTGTGCTTTTAGGAAAATAGAGACCCGTACTTTAACAAACAACTCATTACACTTAAGAACATATGGCTACCATTAAGTACTGCTAATAATTCTGTTGATAAAATGATACATTATTATCATAATAGTACGAGCAACAAGGACGACACTTTTAGGACTGTGTGTTACAACCCAACTAGGTTGGTTGCCACTTCCTAGTTGGCCTAGCTGTTTGAGAGCTTGTAATGAGAGGTAGAAAGGTGTTCTTCGGGGGATATCCCACAAATCTCTATTTATAAATGTTTATTAAACTCAGCTCGGCTTGATTAGTTAGTTGATTTAAAACCTATTCAATCTAGCTTGTTCATAGATTGGGTTTAAAAAATCAAAATGAGAATTGATTTTGTCAAATTCAACAACTTACTAAGTTTACTGGTAGCCGGTCAATACAATAAAAATTAATTCTTTTTTAAATGATTTTGTTTTATTAAAAAAAAATATAATAATATTATTTTAAATAATTCGAGTTAATCAGATCAATTATTATCTAAATCCTGAGCCATGAACTAGGCCAAAATTAATAACTTTAATTAATATTTGTCTGGATTAAACTTGTACATGAAAACAAACTTAATCCTTAAAACATATGAATTAACTTAATAATCCATCAACTTGAAGCATGATTTATATTAAATTTTATTTTAAACCAAAACATTAATATTATATTTTTAAAAATAAAAAATGATATATTTTTTGGTAAGGAAAAAATGATACATTCAAGCTAACATGACCATCAATAACCTGGATTTTATATCAAATAATAATCCAAACTTAATTTTATAACTATGTTTTAAACATTATAATCTTTATCATCGACAAACTTGTAGTTTTTTTTTTCTCTACAAGCTTGAATGAAAAAAAAAGCTTGAATACGAAAAAAGAATATATGTTGGTATGGTATCAATTAATCTTAATTTCTTCAAAACCATAAAATTAAGAAATTTTATCAAGATAGTAATTTCCACCATGAAAACAACAAGGTTCAATTTTAAAGCCTATTTGAAAATATGAGTCAACCTGTATTTTTAAAAAATATATTTTTTTTTAATAAAAATTATTTTATTTATATATTTTGAATTGTTTTAATATGCTAATTTTAAAAATAATTTTAAAAAATAAAAAAATATTTTAATACATTTTAATATAAAAAATATTTTAAAAAACAATTATAATTATAACCCCAAACATTACCTTGTAGCCCAAGTCCCAAACTCTTACATAGCAAAGAGAATGCCAGCTATAAAGTAAACAGCCAACAAAGATAGTACAGGAGCTGCAGGAGAACCCAATAAATCCGCTTCTGTTTTCTTCTTTCCCAAATTAGCCTGGACAATCAGCAAGTTAATCCACACCCATGGTGTACAAAATAGTAAATATACTCTCATAAATCCCCATCACTTAAAAAAAGGTAAAACAGCCAAAACCCAAATATATAAAAACAAAAAAAACTAACTATAAAACCCAAATTTTAGCTCTCCATTGCACCCTCAAAATCCTCTCTCCCTCTCCAAACATGGAGCTACCACTATCTACACCACCTCTATCGTCATCACAAAAACCACTGCTTCTTCCTCCACCACCACCGCCGGAAGACCAACAACACCAACAAGACTTAGTCTTTGACAGCATTAGAGCTATCAAAGTCCTAGGCAAAGGAGCCATGGGGACAGTTTTTCTTGTCCATAATCAAGAAACCGACCCAGCAGCCAAGAACCCCTTTGCCCTCAAAGTAGTGGAAAAATCCACACTCCACACCAAGTTTGACGCCGAGCGCCGTGCACGGTGGGAGATCCAAGTTCTGAACCAATTATCCACCCCAAAAACAGCCCACCCATTTCTCCCTCACCTCATTTCCTCCGTTGAAACTCAAGAATTCCTTGCATGGGCTGTCCCCTTTTGTACTGGTGGTGACCTTAATGTCCTCCGCCACCGCCAAAACGACCACGTTTTCTCCCCTGCTGTAATCCGCTTTTATTTAGCTGAAATCGTCTGTGCCCTTGATCACCTCCACGAAATGGGCATTGTTTTCCGGGACTTAAAGCCTGAAAACATCCTGATACAACATTCTGGTCATGTGACTCTGACAGACTTCGATCTTTCTCGTTCGTTAACGAGGAAAACGGTAAGAAATCTTATCTGTAACGCCGCCGCGACCAGCTGTCATTTAATCACCGGCAACAGAATTGAACAACCTCAAAAGAAGCAGCAACAACAGCATAGGAGGAACTTGACGAGGTGGTGGTTTGTTAATGACAATCAACAAAAGAACGGGTTAAAGAAGGCAAAATCGGCACGAGTTAGTCCAGTTAGTCGGAGAAAGCTGAGTTTCAACAACGGAGAACGATCCAATTCTTTCGTGGGCACGGAGGAATATATCTCGCCGGAGGTTGTAAGAGGGGATGGACACGAGTTCGCCGTTGATTGGTGGGCTCTTGGGATTTTGAGCTACGAGATGCTGTACGGGACGACGCCGTTCAAGGGGAAGGACAGAAAGGAAACGTTTCGAAACGTTTTGTTGAAGAAGCTGGAGTTTGTCGGGAAACGAAACGATTTAACGGACTTGATTGAGCGGCTGTTAGAGAAGGACCCCACACAGAGGTTGGGGTATCAACGTGGCGCTTGTGAGATTAAAGAGCATGGGTTTTTTAAAGGTGTTAGGTGGGACCTATTAACAGAAGTATTAAGACCGCCGTTTATTCCGTCAAGAGAGGACGGGGAGTTGACGGTAACGACAGGTGGTGTTGATATTAGGAAGTATTTTGAAGATTTAAGGGCGCCACCCCCGTCAATGCCTCCGTCACCATCTTCGGATTGTCATAGGAAGTTGTCCGAGTTCTAACCCACACGTGTGGCAGGTGGCATGTGAAAAAAAATAGCTTAGTTAATTTTTTTTCTTTTAAATTTCTGTATTTGTGTACATAAAATAAATGGGTTAGAACTTGAAAAAAACTAGTCTTAGTGAAGAAGAAGAAGAAGAGGAGGATTACTTGTTACAAGCTATAAATAATAATAATTTTATACATTTATTTATAGTTTATAATTATAAAATCAATTTTATATGTTTGGTTACTTTAATATTTATATTTGCACTAATGAGAATTAATTTAGTCCAACAATACTTTATTATAAATAAAATATATAGAGGAAGATAGATTCAAATATTTATGGCTCTGTGATTGCTATATAAGTATTAAAAAACTAGAAAAACTTGGTGGCTTGTTACACCTATATTATATTATTATTGGAGAAAATAATGCATAGAATTAAATGGGTCTTGGGTGGGGATTGCTTATGGGAGAAATTATGCTTGTTTTTCCCTTCTTGCAAAAGAAAATAATATATATCTTGCATTTCTTGGAAGAAATTTCTTGAGGGTGAGGGCTCATTGTAGCTAGCAATACAATATTCCTTCTTAAGAACGAAGGAACAAGAGTGATTGAGTTTTGTTTTATGAACATGGAAAGAAGTTTATATTAAGAAATTAAATTATATTCAATTAATGTCTACTTTTTATTACTTTGATCATATTGGCTAGTGGGTCTTGATGGCTTTGGTTTTATAATTAATTACAGTGGTAATGAGAGGGATTAATAGGCGAGTGGGGTCGTGAATTTTTAAAATTGACATCATTTTGTTTACCGAAAGATGATAATAATGCTACTGTTTGTTCCGTGAAGAGTGGTGTGAAAAGATGGATGAAAAATGTTGCTGCAATTTATGTGGGCAAATATTAGAAGCTAAGATTTAGATTCTTTCGTGCTCACGTGCAAAGATCAGATCTTTCATCACTGATGTTTGCCTAATTATTCTAGAACTTCATGATTCTTAATTAGATCACTGCCCTTGATAAATATGAGATATTAATTAGCGTGTTGATTTCATAATTTTAGGTATAGCTGGTATAGATTCGGCTTTGCCGCAAGTAAGGTTTCAAAAACCTGAAATCTAGAATATAACCTTAATTAAATTTCCAATAGAATAGAATAAGATTTAATCTAACAAAACAGGAATGATTTGATCAAAATAAGATATTTTTTATCTTGTTTAGGAGTTATTTTTAAAATATATAGATTTAACTAACATGTTAGATTTAAATTACTTAAATTTGATGATCAATCAAGTATAAAATAACATGAATCTGATATATTTATCAAATCTAAACATCATAAATCTAATATATAATACCTGCCCTGTAATTAAAAAAAAACTATTTATCAATAGATTAATCATTTAAAAAAATAATAATAACAGAGAGAGAGATCGATGATGAGTTTGAAGGAGTCAATGGATGAAGAAAAAGGTCTTAACTTGTTGAAATTTGATCTAAAAAAACTGGGAAGCTCGATTTAATTTGTATTTCACGAACTTTCTTCCAACTTGCAAGTAAAACGGGTTGCTTGTTGGGAGATGACCACTTTGTAAAAAAGGTTAATTAATTTTTGGTTAGTTTACAAATTTCAATATGAAAAGTGAAGCTTCGAATGATTACCAGACAAAATGTTCTCAGATTACGGGGCTTGCTGGAGGGCTATTGCTTAAATGGCCTCTCAACTTTATTACACAATTCCTGACTTCTAAGGTTTGGCGTCCATTGTAATAATTACACCTTCCCTCAATCTTAGACTTGAAAATATTTGCTAACATGTATCTTTTGGGTAGTGTTCCGTTAGGTAGTGATTGAATACTGTTTTCGAGGAAAGAAGAATATTGCGAGAGTATGAATATATAAAAAAACATTTTTCTAAATACTAATCCAGTATTTATTTAATGATGGAACTAGTTTATTATTAAGATTACGGTAAGTTGGAGTTCAAGAAAAAATATGCCTTTTCTATTCATACTCTTTTGAAATTACATGGATTAATATCGGAAGTATTTTAAAAATTAATTTTTTTATATTTTTATATATATATATATATATTTTTAAGCAAACATGTTTTTTTTATCTGTATTTATTTTTATTGTTCATTGCAGAAGAAACGAAGATAGCGAGGAGGTGAAAGGAAATACATTTATGTTATATATCCATTTTTTTTTTATCATCAAAAGTATTATCGCATGAATAATAAAAAAACAGAGAGAATTGTCATAGTGAAAAATGAAAAAAAAAAAACAAAAAAATATAGGTTAACTTAGGATTTGATCAATTTATAAAAACATAGTCAAAACTAGGTAAAAATTTATTGATTATATATTTTTTTTTTTAATGATGTTATTTTTATTTTTTAAAAATAAAAAAAATTATTTGACTTGAGTTCACTCGGGTCAACTCACTTGACATATGACCTGGTATTTGTTTCGGATACTTTTGTACCAACTCCTGTAAATAAGAGGACAATCTATAATTTTGAATTAATGAAAAAATCAAATTAAAAAAAAATCTAAAAAAAAAAAGAGAATGAGGATCAAATTTGAAAAATAAAAAACCAAGATTATGGATTCAATGATATTGAAATTAATTTTTTTTTAATAAAAGAACTAAAAATCAAAATTTAAAATAAAAATATTGAGAATCTAACCTTAAATATTATCAAACTTTGAATCGAATGATAAACTTTTTTTTTTAAAAAAAATTAAATTAACAAAAGAATCCAAAACAAAAAAATAATTAAGAGAATAAGGATTAAATTTAAAAAAAATGCAAAGCAGCCTAACATGTTCGCGCGAGTGTAACAACTTTTTTTGAATTATTGTTAGAAATGGAGAAAGATGATTGAATCGCCCCTAACCTTATATAATAATAATAGAACAACCTATATGAAATGATAAAAACATCTATGGATGCAAAGCTTAGGAAAATTGATTTTAGAAGCAATTTAGTTATTTTAATTTTTTTAAAAAAACCTGTTAAGAATTGAAATGCTCTTTAAAGTAATTAAATGAAAATAACTTTTAAGAGCAATTTAGTAATTTATCTTTTCTATAAAAATATGAAATGACTATAATAACTCTTGGGAATTTAACAATGATATTTGAACCTTATAAAAAAATTGAGTTACCACCTAGCAAAGCAGGTTATTCCTGAAAGGAAAGAGTAAAATGATAAATTCATTATGCTAAACACAGTAAATTAAGAATGTATATATAGTAAAAGACCGATCGCATTTAACTTATTTATTTATTTTTATTTTTTAACTTTTTGATATAATAATTGTCTCAATTTACCTGCATCCGTGAAGACAGAATCACCTAAAGAATGGTAACCCTCTATATATTAAATGCCAGAGCTGCAAACTAGCCCTTGACTCCAAACAACTAAACTGTGACCATCCAATTATACCAAAAAAGTAGGTTCAAATTTGTGTACGTTAAAGCTTATAGCTAGTACTACTAGAATCATATAGAATTTGCTAGACCACTAGCAGATGGCACCAGGTGCTTAGATCACTAAAATTTGGAATTGGTTCCCTAGTAGGCACTGAAATAGTCTCAATTTGTTCTATCTGTCGCGGAATTCAAGGCTTAACGTGACATAATATTCATAGCAAATTTGGGTTTAGGTCCACTCATGCTAGAGACCAAATTGACCCTTTGTCATCTACTTGTGGATCTTGGCATTTTGCAATTTAAATCAGAGTTGGCCCTCCGGCCACCAACAGGTTAATGGATAGGGAGAGGGTCGCAGAGGTGGGTGGCCCTTGCTTTCCTCTTACAATTGACAAACATCAGCAGGTTACTTTAGTGTTTTGTTTTTCTAAGTCCAGCTAGGTGGAAAGACGTATCATTTGATCAGTTCTTGGACAAGAAATCGATCAAATGTGACCTTCAATTGTAGTTATCACATTGTCTATCCCCATAAATTTCCAGTGAACGCTAGAACATAGAACTAAAACTGTGCCCTATGGCAATTTGGTGTGTGGCGGGGCAATTCTAATCTCATCCCTTGTAATATATTCTATTACTTCAAGAAAAAATTATCAAAAGTTAGGTCACGTGCAATGTTGAGTGTACGATTTGCATGGAACTTGGCATCATATTGTAAGGCCATGGACACGCTTTTGAATTGTGAGCCATATCCAGTCCATTTTGTCAAAAGCTTGATGGATACGAACCATGAAACAAAATGGAGTTGGTACCGAGCTCTCAAGCTTCTCTGGTGTCATGATCATCTCAAGTAAAACAAGAAGAAAGGTGGCTTTGATTATGAGTTTGTCCCCCTTTTACTAGTTTTGACCATGACTAAACTTTGGAACCCTCTTTTCAATGTCCGGCCAGTGTTTGGTTAATTTTACTTTGATGTTTTCAACATCCATGGCATCTATGTTTACCGATGAAGAACAGGATCTTCACGACCATGATACTTTAACATTTTTATGGTGCTATAAAGGCTATTCTTTAAGTCGTCAAGAGAGTCAAAGCAGACATTTAGTTTTGATGAATGGGATCTCTAGGATCCTTTAGTAAAATCATAATATGTTTGAATTGAAAGTGATTAATTAAGTTCAAGGAAATTATCAACTTCTATTGCCCGTTAAAATGATTTCTAAGTTAGGTAATTAACAAGATTTCCTTTTCAAAGTTAGGACTTCCAACCTTTCTTCGAAGAAAGGACTTGAAACCTTTTGTAGGTGGTTGTAAAAGCATGTAATTTTGTATTGCTAATTTACATTTTTTTTTTGTTTTTTTACATATTTTGTAAGGCTAGTTTACATATTTGATGATGGGTACTGCTGCCTGGATTTTGCTCCTCGGCCTCTCATGCGTCGGTTCTTGTTTCTTCTTCTTCTTCTTCACTTGTCTTTTTGCCCTTCGGTACACTAGGATAGAGACCCATTGGGCTTTAGCTACATTATTATAGCCTATAGGAGGAGTAGCTCCTTCTTTCCATGAAATCTCTTTCCCTAGCTTTTCTAACCTAGTAAAAAAACAATTGGTTTGTTGAATAATTAAGAAGGTATGTTCACTTCCTTAACTTTAGGAATTCAAACCTTGAAACAGGAAAATTTATTAATTTTTTTAAATATATCACATCAATACTGAAAGTATTTTTTTTCTAAAATTATGAAACTTAGTCTTAATTGATACGTACATAAATTGATTCAATTATACCCCTTATTATTAAACAAAATTTTCCTTTTCTAACATTGATGATTAAAGTATTTAATTTTAGACTAGCTTTCATTTAGAAAATTCATTAAATTCAAACTCAATATGATTGTAGAACAAATCTACTAACCAAAGTATTAATTATTAAACGAGTCAAGATAGCTTCCTATTTCTCCTTTATCAAATAATGAGTCAATATGGCTAAATTACTGTAGTGTCTTTAGACCAACTTACATACACCCCTTTTAGCAAACTTCTTCGAGGGTGAAATGATTTCTACTCTGGTAAATAAGTTACTTTTTCAAAGGCAGAAAGTAGTTGTAATGGTAAGTTATGTGACTTTAAGGTTGAATACATCATATCTATGTTGTTGAACTTGAAACCGGCAGCTAGCTTCAGTCGAATGTCTCCTCTTTCAAACACACAATCACTTGTTCTTAAGTCAAGACATGTAAGATCATAGGACCATTCTATAAGTAGGCAATAATTTCCAGTTGAATAAGGATCCAATAAGGAAATATATAAATTATCTCAAGACCCATAAATTAGTTGACCTGTTTATTTCTCTTTTTCGGTAGAGAATACTAGTACCATAGAGTAAATGCAGAAAAAAAAGTACCATAGTGCATCAATGTAGGAAATAGAGGCCAGCACCCATAATTATGTCTAGAATCACTGGTAAAAATTTGCGATTACGTACTGGTAACAATTGATTTTTACATGACGAAGAACAATTGTCCTTGCAAGTGGAGAACAATTCGTAAAAATGATGAAGTGATCAATCATGTTCATTAAGCTTGGATATAGTAGGTTACTTAAATATTTCTTGAACAATTTAACATGCTCCCTCTTCGGAGTTTCATGAGGATATCAAAAACTTAACACACACATATCATTTCTCTCTCTCTCTCTCTCTCTCTGAGAGAGAGAGAGAGAGTATTTAAAGTAAATTACATATTGATCTACAAAAAAATAACTTTGAAGTGCAACTTTACTTCCATTCTAAAAGAAGTGTAGAGTATTCTAAACTTAAGGTTATGTAGTATTTGTTTCTCAGATATTAGACAGAAAATAAAGATTTGAGTTCATAATTTTATAACATAATCAAGGTTTAGCGTGCGATTGGAATTAATATTGCGAATGAAATTAATTAATCTTTTACTATTTGTTTTTTATTTTTTATTTTATTTTTATTTTTTTATCTTGTTTAATTTTGTGCTAGTACCTTCTAGTTAGACTATATACCGACTTTTTAAAAAAAAAATATTGAGCTCTAAAAACATATAAATTTTTTTTTTAATTTTTTGTACTTCTTTTAGGTTCATGTATGTAAAAAATTAATGATATAATAATCCTTAAATTTTTTGAATTATTCTTAAATTTAAAAAATATATATTGAGAGTATTATAATCTAAGTTAAATTACACGTGATTGATATGGAAATAATATACTATAATATATGTGAGATGTGTTTCTATCATGCTTCCTACTACTCTCTCTCTAATTTTTTTTTTTTAATGCTAGTTCGATCCGATGGGATGTTCAAGGGATTTAGAACATGTGGTATAAGAAAGGGAGAAATCATGAAGGAAATGAACGTAGATCCAGAAAAATGGACGTAACATTCAAAGAAAAAGATAAAGCACATGCTTCCAATAAGAGAATATGGACCACACATGAAATAATAAGGTGCAAGATGATAAGCCCACGATAAGGAGATTTTTTTTATAATAGCCCACGAGAAGGATATTTTTTTTAATAATAGCCCACGAGAGGGAGAGGAGTCCTTGTATGAGAGATAATGTGATATAAGAAGCGACCACACATGAAGAATGAGAAAGAGAGATGAAGCAGAGTCATATAAAACTATAAAAGAGCCATTTAGAGATGAAAATCATGGAAGAAAGATTTTTGGCCAAAAAAATGTGAAATGGTTAAGAGAAGCCATGTTCAAGCAAATAAATTTATTGAAAAAAGTAAAAATAAAGAGATAGCAATTTGATACTACAAACCAGCCATGGAGATAAAAATCTAACTAAAAAAAAGATATAAAAACTAAGCACAACATGCTTTTAAATTTTAAGAATATATAGTGAGATTTTAAAATTAAAAAAAAGTGTTAGAAATAAATTTGAACTCTAAAAATAACAATATAAACGTGAGTTTATTCAGAGAATCCTTTTAGTTCTTACACATATGTTTATATAACATGTACATAAAGCATTAGTGATTTGATTATCCTTAAATTCATAAATGTATATGTTGCAAGTATATATTATATTTTTAAGTCCAAGCTCACATGGCTCCCTCCCCTCCTTCCCCCATTTTTTTCCCTAACAGCGTGATAGAAATAGCATTAATTGTGAAGGGACACATAAGGCCATTATACCCAACAACAAGAAGTTGAAAGCAGTTGATTGTTGGGTGTGATATAAAAGTTGCAGCTCTCGATTGCATATTTGTGGACAAAATGAAATTTCCACCTCTAGAGAATTCAGCTCCCTAGCCTGATATTTCTTCAGCTAGTTTAACTGTTGCGTTTTGTCTAGTTCTTGATGTTTGAGCTTCTAGTTCTACCCTTTTTGTATATGTTTGTTTCGTTGGCTAATCTTAACCCTTTTTCTTCATCACATTCAAAAAAATAAAATAAAATGAAAGCATGCTTCATTACCATGAAAAAGGAGAGTGATTGGAAAGTCTAACGCAATCACATAATCAAAAGATTCTATTTTCTTGGATTTACTAAGTGAAGTTATTGATGGAGCTAAATTGTTATTAATTAAGCTGAATTAATTTTATGTTTTGACCGTTTAATTTATACACCCTTTCTGCACTTGCAAGGCAAATAAGTTTCCTTTTCTAAGGTAGAAAGTAGGTTCAAAGGTCGGTTATGCGACTTTAAGAGCTGGATACATCATATTTATGTGTTGGGACCAGCAAGACAAGATGACAGTGTCCTTAATTCACAACAATGGAGAGGGAAAAAAACATATAAGAAAAAGTTGGAAGTGAATTAAATGAGGATATCTAGAGAGGACCACTTCTATAAGTCGGCAATAATTCCAGTTCAATAAGATCGTACAAGGATCCAATGAAGAACTAACTATTTCATAATCACCGAGGCAGTGTAATAGCTAGTAATAGACAGCTCAAGAAACAGTTTTACGTGTTCTTTGTAAATCAAAATTTGCCAGAGTATTATTTAATTTGATCAAAATTAACCTCCTCAACATCTATTGACAACATAAATTCTTGTATTAATCGATCAAGTTTGAAGCACATATCGAGGGTAAGTCTACGATCAATATATAGCTCCAGATATAAGGGTTTAATAGGTGTTCTTTCATTAAAAATTGCGTATTTTTATCGCATCAGTCTCTAATTAGTGATCAATTTTTATCTCATAGATTTCATTTCGCCATTAATAGAAGAAGACGACATGTAGTTGAGAAAATTCCAAGAACATGTTGGTTAGATAGTGTAAAAACTTGTAACGTTTATTTTTTTTCTTTGTGAATTAAAACATTGTTTCTCGAGTGAAAAGGGAAATTGAAAATGATTGATGGAGACAATAAGGAAGGAAATTAAAGAAGAAAAAAAAGGAGGATTTTTCACGAGATAAATTTGGTGATCTACAAACCACAAATTAACATTTTGCTCATCTTCAACGATCTTTTCGTCTCTTTAAGAAGTGTGACCTGCGCGCACTCATGTTTTAGCAACTCTATCTATCCCTCCTCCTGCGTCCTAAGAAATGATAAAGCAATTTAATCGTAGCACTGGCCAAGAATGGGTCATACACATCAAACGAACCCTTGATGAAGGTATAGATGATGAAGATGTAGGCGTTCCTGTCTGCATCTTCAGTGTATCCAAAGCCGTAGTTTCAACCAAACAAGAAGCATACACCCCTCAACTAGTTGCAATAGGCCCTTATCATCATCGACGCGTAGAGCTCTTCGAAATGGAGCGTTACAAGCTCATTGAAGCGGAAAGAGTCCAGAAGAAGTATCAAAACATTAGGTTCAGTGACATAGTTGAGCATTTGGAGGAAAATGATGCCACTGTCCGAGCTTGTTATCATGCGTACTTGGATTTTGATCGAGAAGAACTGGCCTGGACTTTTGCCATTGATGCTTCCTTCTTGCTTGGGTACCTCCGAACCTTCATAATTACAACTGAAGAGCCATCAAGGAATCGTTCATCTTCTAGTCTAGCAGATATGGTCAACCACCTCGACAAGAAGAAAACCATTCGCCAAGCAATCCTCGGGGATATGCTGATGCTGGAAAACCAAATCCCTCTTTTCGTGCTAAGAGAAGTCAACAGGTATTTTCAGTATGAAAATCCTGATGAAGCGTTGGCCATGATGTTAATGAAATTTTGTAAGCATGCGTCTCCGATTAAAATCGTGGATGGAGAGCAACGTGTCAGCGAAGAATGTCTCCAAAAGAACCATCTTCTTGATCTTATCTATTGCACGGTTGCACCAAAATTCGAAGATATTGAAAGGGAAATCGAAGAGCCGAAGGAGCGCAACGAAGAGCATGAGGAGAATGGTTGCTTTAAGAAAACTTGGAAGTCAATATGGAGCTTTTTATGTTTCATCATTGTAGTTCCTATTCGGTTTCTTATACGAATACTCAAATCAAAAGCTGTCAAGGCTGCAGTAACCTTACCATGGAAACTCATAAAGAGTGTTTGCCATCTTAAACCCACAAGTGAAATAACCAATCTTGTATCAACAGCAGAAACTGTAGCTGCAGAGATCGAAAGTGTGTCTGCATTGAACGATGCGAGTGTATTGATCGAAAAGCTATCGATTCCATCTGCGACAAAACTTTTTGGGATTGGTGTCAAATTCATTCCCACAAAGGGAGGCTTGAAGACTATCAGCTTTGACAAACCTCGTAGAGCATTTTATCTTCCGGTGGTGAACTTGGACGATGACTCAGAGGTGTTACTGAGGAATCTTGTAGCTTATGAGGCTTCTTTAGCACCAGAATGCACCGTGTTAGCACGCTATGTTGAATTGATGAGTGGAATTCTGGACACAAAAGAGGATGTGAAGATTTTGAGGGATTCAGGGATTGTCTTGAATCGACTCAAGAGCGACGAGGAAGCAGCAAATCTTTGGCATGGAATTACTAAATTCTTGAAGCTAACCAAAGTTCCAATTCTTGACAACGCAATAGAGGAAGCAAATTCTTATTATTCAAATAACTGGAAAGTTCGGATGTCAACGTCTTTCAAGAAGTATGTTTATAGCTCATGGCCTGTTCTCACATTCTTAGCAGCCAATCTTCTCATCTTGCTGTCTGCTTTGGAGGCCTTCTGTTCTGTGTATGGCTGCTCTAAATGGTCAGCTTCTCTATGATAAATTTGTACTACTGTATTTTAACATTTCTATTGCCAATGTCATTGTAACACACTTCTAAGAAGTTTCAAACAAGTGATCATTTTCATCCATGCTATTACAGGGAGGCAAACCATGCAGCGGATAACCTGGCAAAATTATGGAGGACTTCATAGAACAAAAGACCTCATTGCTTGGCTTTAATTTCTGTAACAGATTTGATTAGCTTGGATTTTTTATTTCTGTTTTTGACCTTTTAAGAGCTTTCTTATGTAATCTATGAATCTTGTTGGCTTCAAATTATGGGACACAACATCCTTGTGTTCCTCGTTTCCTTAATGAAAATCGACTTAAGTTCATCAAACCATGGGTATTGTAGTGAAGAGTTTTTTTAGTCTTGTCACTAGAGAGAGACATCTCGATGATTTATGATTAGGATTGATAGAGTAAAATTTAAAATAAAAATCATCACCTAATTTTATAATAATTAGAAACTTTAATTGACTTTAAAGTTCAGGTATGAAGCTAATTATACTAAAGATAAGATTTAATCTTTTAATTACTCCTTTAAAGACACATATATCATAATTTTTGGCTGACTATTTTAAGACATGATAGGTGCTAATGACAAGCCCCTCATTGTATGATAGATGATGGTGTAAGAGGAGATCACACATGCAGAAGAGAGAGAGCCATGAAAGAATTCACGTGACTTAATTTGAGAGTAATATAATGTGTTATCGGTAGAATGTGTTCTGCCATGTTTGCTGCTCTTCCTTCCCCCAGTTTTTTTTTTGCCCCTCCTAACAGCTTGATGAAATAGCATTGTGGAGGGACACAAAAGGCTGCTTTAATTCCGTAACTTTATTTTATACACATATATATATTTAAAACCATCAATATATGTATGTATACAACCTTATGAGAATATATGTTATTTTATGGTTAGAGGAGAGGGTCTCAACGTACCCATTCTAATACTCGTTTATTGAGACCGATCCATCACGGTTTCGCTTTAACGTATTAGAATCCGTAGACTTTACAAAGAACTTGAACTTTAATGATCGGACCGTTAATACATCGGCCACTCCACGGGAAATATTCTTACAAATAAAATCTTTTGATTCTGTGATTGCGTTAAATTTTCCGTTCACTTTCCATTTTTCAACTTCTTATATTGGATTTATCAAGTGAAGACGATAAGGAGAAAACGGAAAAGGTGAGGAAAACTAAAAGAAGAAAATAACGATTTTGCATCCATTTGTCAAATTTTTTGATCTGCAAACCACAGCGCTTGCTTGTCTTCAACTCTTTAAGAACGGTGAGGTATACTCATGTTTTAGCATTTGAGCAATTTAATGTCACCCTTGATCAGATATAGTGTTTAAATTAAGAAAGCTATACTCTTAAATTAGTCAATTCATGTAGCTAATTTTTTATTAATTAAGCTGCATTTAATTTTATGTTTTGACCGTTTTAGACACCATTTCTGCGTACTTTCAAGGTTATGTGATTTTAAGAGTTGAATACATCTTATTCATGTGTTGGGAGCAATATTATTAAACCTAGTTAGATTCTACTGATTTAATTCAATGATTCGCTAATTCAAGACTTAATCTATACTAGGTTTTATAGTAAACTTAATCAGATTTAAATTAGATGATTCAACTAATTAACCCACGACTTGGTTAAAATCAAAATAAATTTTTATTTTTTATTTTTTTAAATATCATTTTATTTTATTTAAATAAAAATAAAATCTTAAAACAATATCATTTAACTTGTGACCCGCTTAAGTAATTGTTGCCCTCATCTTAAATGTGGGTCATAGGGTTTTATAAATATATTTGGGACCATCCATACAAAAGAACTGTGTCCTCTTTCAGATCTCAAATTCACAATAATAAGAAGAAAAAAAATATAGAAAGAGTTAGGAGTGAAATAAATAAAGATATCTATAGAGAGGACCACTTCTGTAAGGAGGCAATGATGCCAGGTCAACAAGATCACAAGAATCCAATGAAGAACTAACAATTTCATAACCACGATGCTCTGAAATAGACAACACGTTATTTAAACAGCTTTATGTCTACTTTGAAAATCAAAATTTGTTGTACAAATTGTGACAAAGTATAATTTAATTTGATCAAATTACGTTTTCAACATCTTGAAAATATAAATTACAAATACTTGTGTCAATTTCATAACCTCTTTGATGATGGGATTTTTTTTGGAATAAATTTGATAAAATAATATTATTGAATAGATATATAAAATATTTCAAGAGATTATAAAATAAAAAAAATTGTTGATAAAAAACCAGAAGTATTAAAGGATAATATAAATTAATTATTAAATTTTATATAAAATTTAAATTTTAATAGTTTTTTTATATGGAAAAATTAAAAACAGAAGTGATTATTCAAAATAACGGTAAACGTACTTCAACGTCTCATTTTTCATTTCAAGTTATTATTATTATTATTGGAGCTTTATGTAATTTTCATTTCAAGTTTTTCTCTCTCTCCTCGCTGGTAAGATTGGTGGCCTTCTGTTTTATTTTTCTCCTCTCCAGCTGTCCTGACCTTTTCTTCTCCTTCTGGCCCATGAGCTGTGTGGGCTTTCTTTTCATCTCTTTCTAGCCCGTGAGATTACATTTCTGCTTCGGGTGAAAATGAAATTGGAAAATGATTGAAGGAAACAATAAGGAAGGAAAGGAGAAAACAAAGAAAGGATTCTGCATGAGCTAAATTTGGTGATCCAAAAATTACAAACAACTCGCTTGTCTTCAACAATATTTCCTCTTTCTAGCTCTTTAAGAAGTTTGAGCTGCACTCATGTTTTAGCAACTCTAACTATCCCTCCTCCTGTGTACAAAGAAATGCATGATAAAGCAATTTAATCGTAGCACTGGCTGTGAATGGGTCATACACATCAAACGAACCCTTGATGAAGGTATAGAAGATGAAGATGTTCCTGTCTGCATCTTCATTGTAACGCTCTTCGAAATGGAGCGTTACAAGCTCGTTGAAGCAGAAAGAGTCCAGAAGAAGTATCAAAACATTAGGTTCGGTGACATAGTTGAGCATTTGGAGGAAAATGATGCCACTGTCCGAGCTTGTTATCATGCCTACTCGGATTTTGATCAAGAAGAACTGGCCTGGACTTTTTCCATTGATGCTTCCTTCTTGTTTGGGGTCCTCCACACCTTCATAAGTAGAACTGAAGAGCCATCAAGGAATCGTTCATCTTCTAGTCTAGCAGCTATGGTCAACCACTTCTTCAAGAAGAAAACCATTCACAATGGAATCCTTTGGGATATGGTGATGCTGGAAAACCAAATCCCTCCTTTTGTGCTCAGAGAAGTCAATAGGTATTTTCAGTATGAAAATCCTGACGAAGCGTTAGCCAGGATGTTAATGAAATTTTGTCAGCACGTGTCTCCGATTAAAATCGTGGATGGCCAGCAACATGTTAGCGAAGAATGTCTGCAAAAGAAACACCTTCTTGACCTTCTCTACTGCAAGGTTGCAGCAAAATTACAGGATGTTATTTAAGGGAAATCGAAGATTCGAAGGAGGGCAAAGAAAGCTTGGAAGTCGATATGGGTTTTTTTATGTTTCATTATTGTAGTTCCTATTCGGTTTCTTATACGAATACTCAAATCAAAAGCTGCCAAGGCTGCAGTAACCATACCATGGCAACTCATCAAGAGTCTTCGCCTTCTTAAACCCAAAAGTGAAATAACCACACTTGTATCAACAGCAGAAACTGTAGCTGCAGAGATCGAAAGCGAGTCTGGATTGAACGGTGCAAGTCTATTGATCGAACAACTCTTGATTCCATCTGCTACAAAACTTTCTGGGGTTGGTGTCAAATTCATCCCCACAAAGGGTGGCTTGAAGACTATCTCTTTTGACGAACCTTGTGGAGCATTAATTTTATCTTCCGGTGGTGAACTTGGACGATAACTCAGAGGTGTTACTGAGGAATCTTTTAGCTTATGAGTATTGTTTAGCACCAGATTGCACGGTGTTTACACGCTATGTTGAATTGATGAGTGGGATTCTAGACACAAAAGAGGATGTGAGGATTTTGAGGGATTCAGGGATTGTCTTGAATCGACTCAAGAGCGACGAGGAAGCAGCAAATCTTTGGCATGGAATTACTAAATTCATGAATACAACCAAAGTTCCAATTCTCGACAAGGCAATAGAGGATGCAAATGCATGCTTATTATTCAAATAACTGGAGAGTTCGGATTTCAACGTCTTTCAAGAAGTATGTTTATAGCTCATGGCCTATTCTCACATTCTTAGCAGCTGATCTTCTCATCTTGCTGTCTGCTTTGTAGGCCTTCTGTTCTGTGTATGGCTATTTTTTTATTTCGGTTTTGGGCCTTCTAGAGGTTTCTTTTGTAATCTACGAATCTAGTTGGCTTCAAATCATGGGACACAACATCCCCTTGTTCGTCTTTTTCCTTAATGCAAATCAACTTAAGTTCAACAAAATATTATGGGCATTGTAAGAACTAAGAAGAGTTTTTGAGTCTGTCAACATCAAATTGGATTTACAGGATATTTGGGATTGTTGTTGCGGATATTTTTTAAAATATTTTTAACTTGAAAAAATATTAAAATAATATTTTTTAAAATTTTTAAAAATTATTTTTGATATAAATGCATCAAAATAATATGAAAATAGTAAAAAAAAATTAATTTGAAGGAAAAAAAAAATATTTTTTAAAAGTATTTTTAAAACACAAAAATAAACAAGGCCTTAATGTTTTACAATTATTACGAAGATTAAAAATCAAAAGCGTAAGAAAGTATTATAAAACTATTCTTGGAACCTCACTTTATACCTTACACTTTTAGAAAAGTTAATTTTTTGATATAATATCAGAGTTTTATTAACCAAGCGATCACAAGTTTAAATCTTATTACCTCATTTTAATTAATAAAAATTAAGCACAAAATAGTATGAGGCTGTACAAGTTTTAAGTTCAAAGAACTTTTCATTTAAAAAATACGTTAGAGAATAAGCATAGACTTCTGTAATTTTCAAGTTAAAAAATTTTTGCTTGAATTTTTTTTTTTAAAGAAACTTACTTCTTTGATTAAAAAATAATAAGAATTGCATTATCTTTTCTTTTTTTCATTCCCTCGTTTGATTTTTTTATTATAAAATGACTAAAACAAAAATTATTAAACCCTCATGTCTCTGAAATTTGATTAGTAATTAAAACTTTATTTTGAATAATTTTTCAAAACCAAGTTTTTAATGGATCGACAAAGGTGCTGAATATTTAAATATTGGATCAAAATGAGTAAACTTCTTGTTGACTTATCGGACAAAAAAAAAAATTCAGTACAAGGGACATATCGGCTACATCTCAGGTCAAACATGTTAAATTAATTCGAGTTTAATAACTATAAATTAAATTAAATACCGACTAGTGTCTGCTATTAAATGCAAAAAGAAAAAAGTATGTGTCCCTTAAAAAAAGAAGAGGAGGAGGAGGTCTGCAAGATGGCAACCAACTAGTCTGCACGTGAACGAGGCAATAAATAAACCACAAAAGTTATAAAACGTATGGATATACATTTAAGGATAAAAAAAGATATAAAAAAAACAATAGATATGAATAAATTTTTAGAAAGATTTTAAATATGTTTACTAACACTGTTTTAAAAATCAAATTTCTAACCAATGAAATAACATAGAAACAGATTATATGGATTTTTTTCGCAGTACCGTCCTGTATACGAGGGATTGTTAAGATTAGTTTATTTAGCATGCCTAGCTATCATTTGACTCTTAAGGAGTTGGCCTAGTAATTAAGATGATTTACTTCCATTTACTTATTTGATTTCGTGACTCGTGAATCTAAAACTGGAGGTAAGTGGAAGTAAATCATCTTAATTACTTACTTCCATTTACTTATTTAAATCGTGGGTTTAAGAAAAATAAGCCTTGCCCATCCTGCAATGGTGGTGGGTTGGGGTACAGAACTCTCGGTTCGACATGGATTGGGTCTAGGCTTTAGATCTCTTTAGTTGGACCAGATAAATTTCAAACCCATCTAAAACTAGAGATAAATAATATTTTAACTTATATTTCCACCTTCTTCGACTGCCCAGTATTAATTTTGCACTATTTTTTCACTATTTTAATAGATAATAATTTTGCATTATTTTTTTAATTACAGTGGGTGTCCGGGCTATTTTATATATGCTTTAACTAATCTATATACTTTAAAGTTAACAATTATAAAATTTTTTAATGACTCTGCTAGTAATTTTTAAAAAATAAATCTTGAATTGACTAGTAGAATTATATCTTCAGAGTTAATTTTGCAATGGTTTTCCTTTAGCTCGACGTGGATGTTTTTAATTGATAGATTTGTTTTACAATATGTTGTTTTCAAAATCATAATGTTGCCTTCATACATATAATTGGCTGTCTAGAGATAAGGTTCATATGCATGTGGTTGTTGTTAGCTTATTGCTAATACATTATTGATTAATGGAGGAGGATGGAGCAAAAATGAATATAAAATACTTAAACTTGAATTATTTGTGTCCTTTATTGATGTCCAAGTACTATAAGCCTCTAGGAAGCATGCCACGATTGATTTAATAAAATATTCAATTCGATCCAACATATTGGTGCAAGACTTGACTGTATTTATAGCTGGACTTTCTGCTATCCTCTTAATTTGGACTCAAACTAACCTCATTGAACAATTGTAGGAGTTGTTGACAGTGAGAGTTCAATGGCTTTAGACCATGTTTGTTTTCTGAAAAGTAGTTTCTGGAAAATTATTTTTCAAATTTTTCTTTATTTGTTTGTTATTATAAAAGTTGGTCAACAGAAAACACTTTCAAGTCAATTTCACTTAAAGAAAAATTTGACTTGGTTTTCAGGAAAGTGTTTTCCCTTTAGCTGTGTTTGTTTTCCGGAAAGTGATTTTCGGAAAATCACTTTCCAAACTTTCTTGTGTTTGTTTGCCAGTAGGGAAGTTGGTTAATAGAAAACACTTTCCAGTAAAAGAAAAATTTGGCTTGGTTCTCAGGAAAGTGTTTTCCTAAAAAATTGGGGGGAAAACACTTTCCAGAAGTTGTAAAAAATTTAGAAATGTCACTATTTGCTGATTATATCAAATTTAATCCTCAAACTTTTGATTGCTATATATATTTTGTTTTGAATATTTATTTTTCAATTTCATCTCTTAAAATTTTATTTTTATATTAACTTTGATCCTTATTTTTATAATTGTTATTTGCTTTTTTCTTATCATATTTTTATTGAAATTTTTTATCTATCAAATTTGATCCTTATTCTTTTGATTGTTACTTATTTTATTTGAAATAATTTATGAAATGTTGATTATTATTATTTTAATTTCTTCATCTTTCATTTTTTTTTTAATTTTTTAGATTTGATCTCTATTATTTTAATTATTATTTATTTTATTTGAGATAATTTATGAAATTATATATATTTTTTCAATTTGATTCTCATTCAACTTTTTAATTTGTAAGATTTGTTTCTCATTATTTTAATAAACTTGAGAAAAATAAAATATTAGTAAGTTATTTTCCAGCTCATTTTCCATGACATAACCAAACACTGGAAAATGTTTTCCAACTCATTTTTCATTACACTACCAAACATCAAAAAATACTTTCTCAGAATTCACTTTCCTGAAATTCATTTTCCTCGAAATTCACTTTCCAAAAAGAAATTACTTTCCAGCAAACAAACAGAACCTTAATGAAGCTTCTTTTCCGGTTTAACTTCTAATGCCAAGTTTCCTTCACATACCCTCCCATGTCAGCCAAAATTAAATAAGCCGGTGCAGCAGACAAAGCATAAAGGGCCTGGAAATTTGTCCCTTAAAATCCCACTTTGTAACCATTTATCTGTTCAAAAATAAATTGTTCTTCCATTCCCAGCCTTGAAATAGCACTCACTCTTCAAAACTGATAAAGTTTCAGAATTAGAGTCTATAAATACTCTTTCCATGTTTCTGAAAGCGGGACTTCGATTAAAATATGGAAGACCCCGTAGAATCAATCATATATTTACTTTTCATGTCGAATGATGCGAGCGAGTCGGATGATATTTCAACATTACATTAGTAATTTGATAGAAACAACCTCGTAAATAATCCTCCATAATTTGAACTCGTATGATAACCTCCAATTATTAGAGAGAAAAAAAGGGCTATAAATGATTGTTTGATCTACCAAGTTTTCTTTTCCTGCCCCACTAATGTATTATTACCAAGCCAGCTGAGATGAAAGAGACGTAAGAGACATTTTATTGAGCAACTTGTCCAATTCTCTAACCTACATATTTGGAAGCAACAACAGCCAACCAGGAGAGGTTTCTTTTCAGCTATGGAGACTTGAAGAAAGATATTTAACACAAATGTCCCATCACAGGAGAGCTTTGGGTAACAAGACGGTATTCTTAGCAGTTACAGGACATTTACGACCATACATTCACTTACAAAACTTGGCTGGACACTATGCCTGAGATATGGAACTATGATTATTTTATTTTGCAATAAATATCAGGAAACTGCTGCGACAAAAGGGAAAGTGTCATATTTTATTTTTTTAAAATTAAAAAGAAGAGTTAATTTTTATGGAAAGCATGGAATCAGACGTGCTACATCCAATTACAAATCGCATGATATGATACTCTCTTTCTCAATCTATTCAGCAACTTGCATGGATGATTTGGCCCTTTGGATAAATTCAACCAAATAATTCTTAAAATAGCTGGTTTATTAATTGATTGTCCTTTGCATGCCTTCATTCCCTTCACAATTTATTAAATGAATCCCAGTGGACCCTAATGAAGAAAGCTACTAAGAATATTTTAATTATTGGTCGCGTGCAGCGCTACTAACCTGCCAATACTAATAAAAAACTTACAGCAAGTTTATGAGAGATGTCCATTTTCAATCTCAATTGTTTTACTAGTTGGGATCACAAGTTTGAGTGGTGATAATACAGTGATTGATATTTTTTTTTAATTCAATATATATATATATATATATATATAGTCCTTTTAACAGCTAAGTTCTTACTTTATATTTAAATAGATACATGGCTCTGTGTTGTGGTCTCTCAACAATGGTCAAAAGATAGATTCTATGTTTTTGTAGTTTTACTCATCAGATTCTGCAGATTCCTCTTTTCCAGTTAAGCAGCCTTCCATAGAAACCGACACCTTATCCGTGATTCTTCTCTGTCATCTTATACTCTCTCTTGTCTATTCTAAATCCCCCCCCCTCTCTGTATGTGTGTGTGTGTAGAATACACATTCCTTGTTGTTTTTGGTTTCTTTTCTTTTCTTATCTTTTGTTTTTTAATGTGCACGAAACCAAATTCTTGCCTTTCACGAGATGATAAGAAGTAGTAGTGGTGGTAGGAGGAGTAATAACTTTTAGTCTTTTTAGCTTGATATTTTTGGACTCTTTCTTGCTATTGTTGACGCTGTGTGTATGTACATATAGGGACTTCACGTGCCCTGTTTTATTCAGCTATTCAAGGCCATTTGGTTTTGATTCTTTCTCGCTTTGTTTTTGGTGCTTTTCTTTGACTTGGAGTCTTGTACAATTCTGTGTTTATTGGTATAAGATCAGTACCACTTTAATTTGATGATTTTGAGCTTTGTTTCTGCAAAATTTGGTGAAGTGAGGTTTTGGTTTCTGGGTTTTAGTTAAAGTTCATGTTTTGATTCTTTTTAATTGAATTTTAACTCAAAAGAGTTGTTCTGCTAAGCTTAAGTTAACTCAAATTGGGTGTTCTTGAACTGTGATTTATGCAAATGGAAAAAGAAATGAAGGGTTTGTTAGCTTTGGCCATGGTGTCTATGCTATGTAGTTTTGGTATCAGCAAGGAGTGTACAAACATCCCGACTCAGTTATCGTCACATTCATTTCGATATGAACTGTTATCATCACAGAATGAAACATGGAAAGAAGAAATGTTTGAACATTATCATTTGATACCTACCGATGATTCAGCTTGGGCCAGTTTGCTGCCAAGAAAGATAATGAGAGAAGAAGATGAGCATAGTTGGGAAATGATGTATAGAAATTTGAAAAGTCCTTTGAAATCCTCTGGAAATTTCCTTAACGAAATGTCATTGCATAATGTGAGATTGGATCCAAGTTCAATCCATTGGAAGGCTCAACAAACAAACTTGGAGTACTTGTTGATGTTGGATGTGAATAACTTGGTGTGGAGCTTTA
The DNA here is from genome assembly GCA_018804465.1 of Populus tomentosa. NCBI lineage: Eukaryota > Viridiplantae > Streptophyta > Magnoliopsida > Malpighiales > Salicaceae > Populus > Populus tomentosa. The sequence goes on from CM031973.1 coordinate 19,001,158, forward strand.
GGAAAACTGCAGGTTCGTCTACACCAGGAAAAGCTTATGGTGGTTGGGAGGCACCGGATTCCGAGCTTCGAGGACATTTTGTAGGTTAGTTTTTTTGTGGTTTTTGCTGATGATCTTGAATTTAGTGTTGATCAATATTAGTACATATACTTTTATGACAAAAAAATTTGATTTGGCTTGTTGAAGGGCACTATTTGAGTGCATCAGCACAGATGTGGGCTAGTACTCATAACGTAACTCTAAAGAAGAAAATGTCTGCAGTAGTTTCTGCTCTATCTGCCTGTCAGGTGAAAATGGGAACAGGATACCTTTCTGCTTTCCCATCTGAATTATTTGATCGGTTTGAAGCTATAAAGCCAGTCTGGGCTCCTTATTACACCATTCATAAGGTAGTATCTACTTCAAAATGGTTCACTGTAGTGATTCTTCAGAAAATCATACGACTAACCATTTGTGTTGTTGACTTTGACAGATCCTAGCAGGTCTTTTGGACCAATATACATTGGCAGATAATGCTCAAGCTTTAAAAATGGTTAAGTGGATGGTTGATTACTTTTACAATCGAGTTAGAAACGTTATAACCAATCACAGTGTTGAAAGGCATTATCTATCACTCAACGAGGAAACTGGTGGTATGAATGATGTCCTTTACAAGTTATTTAGCATTACAGTAAGTACACTAATCTGTGCAGTTTCCTTTGCTTCTCCTGATTCTTCACTTTACGAGTCCTATGAATTGTCTCCCTGGAGCTGGAATGGATATATTTTTTGAATTTACTCTGTTCCGTGGAAGATAAACCTCTGGATATCTTTAACTCGAGCCTTAAATGTTACTTTGGTGCAGGGAGATCCAAAGCATTTGGTGCTGGCTCACCTGTTTGACAAGCCTTGCTTCCTTGGTTTGCTTGCAGTACAGGTAATTTATGACTATCAATTGTTGTTTTTCAGCTTTTGGCTGGTGTTTTAGTCTTCTGGTTTTTCAGGTCTTTTCCTTCCTTTTGCCGGTAAGAATAGTTTCCCTTTAAGAAAACAAGCTTCTGATTTTGTAAAATGAAATGTTATCATCTTTGACATAACCATTCCAATCAGTTAGAGCAAGCCTAATTTAAGATGAACTTCTGAGTTTTTTATATTGCAAATAGAATGAATTTGGAATGCAGGCTATTTTATAGAAGCTTCTTCTCTTACTTGTAGGCCGATGACATATCAGGTTTCCACGCCAATACACATATCCCTGTTGTCATCGGTGCACAGATGCGATATGAAATCACTGGCGATCCTCTTTATAAGGTTAATGCTTTATATTAATCATAGATTACCTGAGCAACATTTTCTATGAAATGTTGTAGCATTTTGATTACTGTTCTACTGAGCTATTGCAGTTCATGTTAGAGTAGTCATGCATGCATGATCTCTGATCTTAAAACTGCCTAAGACATATTTGATCTTCCAGGATATAGGAGCATTCTTCATGGATGTAGTCAACTCTTCTCACAGCTATGCAACTGGAGGAACTTCTGTTAGCGAGTTCTGGTACTGATTGGTGTTTTTCGTTCAATAATAATAGTGATATTCTGAAGTAGGTTTAATGCCTCCATGTAGAAGAATCTTGCTTCTACTTTCATAAAAAAAGCTTGCTGAGATCTTATCCTGTGTTGGTTGACACCTTGCCTGATGTGTGAGTAGGTCAGATCCAAAGCGACTGGCTAGCACGTTACAGACAGAAAATGAGGAATCATGCACAACTTATAATATGCTAAAGGTGTGTTTCATCTCATATCTCTGCTTACCGATTTAGATTTTATCTGTACTTGATGAATAGAATTTGTTTCGATCTTTTCAAAAACTTATTTTGACTCCAAGGTCTGTACGTCAGTAAACATTTTGGCATCTATACGGCATTTACCTGGCAGTTTTTTCATCTTCGTGTTACATAAATTTTCCTGCTTAAATACTCTGCACTTTATTTGCAACCTGTAGGTCTCTCGCCACCTGTTTAGATGGACCAAAGAAATGGCTTATGCAGATTATTACGAGCGAGCTATGACAAACGGTGTGCTAGGCATCCAAAGAGGAACAGAACCTGGAGTGATGATTTACATGCTTCCACAATATCCTGGAAGTTCCAAAGCCAAAAGCTATCATGGATGGGGGACTTCGTATGATTCTTTTTGGTGCTGCTATGGAACAGGTGTGGAAACTGTTACCTGCCTCATCCTTTGTTAGCTGCTAATACAGTTCACTGTTTTTAATCATTTTTTACTTGTAAGAGTAGAAACATACCTCTGCTTCTGTGCTAACAATTTGATATTATCTTTTGTTGCTGTACCCACAGGAATTGAATCATTTTCAAAGCTGGGAGATTCCATATATTTTGAAGAAGGAGAAGCCCCAGGCCTTTACATCATTCAGTATATATCAAGCTCTCTTGATTGGAAATCTGGACAGATTGTGCTCAATCAGAAAGTTGATCCTATCGTTTCTTCGGATCCATATCTTCGGGTGACATTAACCTTTTCTCCTAAGAAGGTATTTTCTGAATCGATCTATCATATGAGCATACGGAAACTAGTGTTACTTTTAGAGGTACTTGCCAATAAAAAAAATAATTCAACCTGGATCCTCCTTGACTGGGAAAACGATGTTAAAAAGCGGCTAAATCTACTGGAAATTTATAATTATTTTTGTAGTGTGCAAGTGCACAGAGAATTCTTAACAAGGGGTGGGAAAAAAAGGCCTACCTGTGATCATAATGGATCTGATTTGTGCAGGGGACTAGCCAAGCATCGACCTTGTATTTGCGGATACCAATTTGGACAAATTCAGAAGGTGCTACTGCAACAATAAATTCTCAGAGTTTGCGTCTACCGGCTCCAGGTGTGAAGTATAATATTGACTATTTGCATCTGTTAATCTACAGGTTTCTCATATTTGACCTGATACATTTTATAAGGGCTAATAGGAGAGTTCATTTGGCATCTTCAGAGTGATACCTGGAGTAGTCTCTAATACTCTGCTTCTAATGCAGGTAGTTTCTTATCAGTCAATAGAAAATGGAGAAGCAGTGACAAGCTAACCCTTCAGATTCCCATCAGTTTGAGAACAGAGGCCATTAAAGGTATTTTCTTTGGATTCCTGTTTGTAATGTAAAATATTTTCGTAAATGTCTATAATGATGATGGACATAGAGCTGACAAAGTCCTCTGAACAACATTCAGATGACCGGCATGAGTATTCTTCTGTTCAGGCAATACTATATGGTCCTTACCTACTTGCTGGTCATACAAGTGGTGACTGGAACCTCAAAACCGGGTCAGGAAATTCTCTTTCAGACTCAATAACACCAATCCCTGGCTCTTATAATGGACAATTAGTATCTTTTTTCCAAGAGTCTGGAATTTCGACTTTTGTGTTAACAAATTCAAACCAGTCAATAACAATGGAAAAGCTCCCGGAATCAGGCACCGATGCTTCTCTTCAAGCCACCTTTAGACTTGTATTAAAAGACTCTTCTTCCTCGAAACTCTCAAGTGTTAAAGATGTTATTGGAAAATCAGTCATGCTTGAACCCTTTCATCTTCCTGGAATGCTTTTAGTGCAGCAAGGAAAAGACAGAAGCTTTGCACTCACAAACTCTGCTGATGATGATGGATCATCTGTCTTCCGCGTGGTTCCTGGATTGGATGGAAAAGACGGAACTGTATCCCTGGAATCAGGTATCCAGAATGGTTGCTACGTGTACAGTGGTGTGGATTATATGTCAGGTCAAAGCATGAAGCTTAGCTGCAAATCGGAGACATCATCAGATACTGGTTTTAATCAGGGAGCCAGCTTTGTAATGAACAAAGGACTAAGTCAATATCATCCAATCAGCTTCGTTGCGAAGGGGGACAAAAGAAATTTTCTGCTTGCACCATTACATAGTCTGAGAGATGAATCTTACACTATTTATTTTAACATTCAGCCTTAACAAGTGTTGATAGAGCTATTGATTAGTGACTCTGCTTTTACATAAATTAAGTTCAATACATAAAGAGTGTATGTATAATTGTTGAACTTGAAACCTCTTACGAGGAAAGGGTGTCCTAATTGGTGTGGGGCACTTTCTTCATTAGTTTAGTATAATTATTTTTATTATATTACTTCCTTAACTGTTAAGATTTTTTTGGTGTTTGAAAAGACTCTCGTGTAAGAACATGCTTATCTTTTGATTCCATCAAGCTAAAATGTTTTTACAATGTTTTAAATGTCTAATTATATAGGATAACCAGCTTACAGGCTGTTTTTGTTTTAGGCTCAAATTAAGCTCGAAAGCTACCGTTTAATTTTTTTGTTGTTGTTTTTGAATTATTTTTTTCGTATTTAGAATAGGATTTTTGATGTGGGACAACCAATCCAAGATTTTATGGATCAAATTGACAAATAAAAATGGTTCAAGGCTCAAAATAATTATAATTTTTTATTTGATTACTAGATCAAATTCAAAATTTACAGTGAATTCTTGATAAAAAGCATCTTTCGCACTCCAAACTTGATCATTGCTCATATTCACCAAATTCCACTTCAAAAATCCTGAATTCCACTTCAAGAGTCCTTCAAATTGCCTTCAAAGTTTTGGACCCTATTTGGAACCTTTTCCTTGTTAATTTTGGATGTTAGCTTTATTATTTTTCAAAATTAGTTGTTTTCTAGCTATTTATGAATGTTTACGGTATTTAAATTTATATTCTCAGATTTTATATGACTTTTTGATTAATAAAACTATAGCCTTGTAGAACTTTGATTGTGTTTATATCTTATCGTGTGTTAAATTCAAATCCTTAGCTTTCTCTACATCAATTTTTAATTTAATTATGATTTTACAAATTGAGTTTTTTCTTGTATTGAAACAGTTTTTTAAGCTTTTTTTTTATTTTAAATAACCTTAGATTTAAGAACACCAATTTTTTTCTCTCTATATAGAGCCGCAAAATCTTAGGAATGAAAGATCCTATCTATGTTATAATAAATAGTAGAAAATTAATCCTATTCCTTATACATACTCAAGATTTTCATTTTCCATTTAAATCATAATTTTCTAATTCCTTTAGCATATAATCCATATTTCTTTGCTAAAGCAGGCAGTTCGATCAAGAGGTCAGCTTTATTTTTTAAGCAATTTCCATTCAATAAAAATGCATGAGGTATAAAATATTTTAAATGTCAATCTATGTTGTAGCATTCACACTTCGACCACACCACACATGTAACTACCAACTAATTAATCCTTAATCACCACATGCCACACATGTAACTATCATGTAGCTGCTTGATGCATAATTATCAAATTAAGATTTATAAGTAAAAAAAGATAGTAACATCTATATATATTGTCAACCTTTTCAGATGCGGACTTTGTCAAATTGATTTGGTTTCATTTCAGGGGCCACAATGAAATAATAACAACACTGAATTTTCCTTATGCATACATTTATGAGATATTTATTATTCCTGCCAATCCATCAATTACTTGAATCAATAAATAATTACTGATTCATGAGTTTTCCTTTTCAACACCACTAAAAACAATTTCCGTACTTTTGAATGATTGACCCTCCATTATTATTCATCTCTCCAGAGATCATAAAAGGGGGACCAAGCTATTGTCAGCTTCACATTGCTAAGCAAGATTCTCCTTCTGTTCATGTCGAAAAGAATAGGTAAAAAATTAAGAGTTAATTTTCTGGGCTGGCTGCACACTTTTTTTTTTTTTGGGTGTTTGTACTGCTAGCAGCTGGTAGGAGGGCTTTATGATTTAATTTTCAATTTTGGTCCTTGAAGAAATTTCTAGACACTTATTTTTGCTATTTTTTATCCATTAATTGTACTTAACTTGAAAAAAAATATTCTTATTGACCTCCAAAAATTCTGAAACTCTAAACCTAAATTAAAACAATATTTTATAAGCCTCTACATAAAATTTCAACTTAATCCATGACCATATTGAAAGTTCCTTGCTACAGCATAAAATTAGGCGACATATGATTTTTCATAAAAAAATCAATTTTTTTTTTATTTTTGCATAAATCATATAAATTATTTTATTCAACTATCAAGACTATTTTCTTATCTCAAATATTTTTATTTTATATTCCTACTAGTTATTTCATTATAATTTCTTATAACTATTTTCTCATCCTCAGTGCATATTTGTTTTAAACTTTTCATACAATATTAATTTAATTAATAGTTTATTTTTTTTAACCCGGGTTTATAACAATCTAAATTAATTAATATGCATTTAATTAACAGTCAACAACCCTAACCTTCAGGTTGCAATACATTGAGAGTTCTAGGGTTGGATTCAAGAAAGGAACAATATCCTTGAAGGCTGAAGGAAATAAATTTTCCCTGTGTGTGCTAAGTTATATAATTTTTCAAGAAAGGACCGGTGTCTTTTTTTCTCCTTACTGTTTTCCGGTGACTTATTCTCACATCTCTAAAAACACAAGAACCCGAACATCTGTGAAATCCAAATCGTCAAAATCAAGGCACATGGAAAAATTATCTTATTATCAAAAGAAGATGACAGAGAAGCTAGATCATAGGCAGAACAATTTTGGAGATAAGCGAAAATCAGTCCCCAATTATATGGAAGTTGTGAAATAACGCAATTTTGAATACTATTATCCTTCAAATATCATTTCATGGCAGTGTTTGGCATTACATTTTGGAAATATTTTTGAAAAAGTTTGAATTTTTTTTTAAATTAATATGTTTTTGATGTTTTCAGATTATTTTAATATATTTATGTCAAAAATAATTTTTTTAAAAATAAAAAAAATTATTTTAATATGTTTTAATATAAAAAACATTTTAAAAACTAATTGTTATCATTCTCCCAAATACCTTCTACCCTCCTCTTAACGCTGGTTATTAAAGTAATAAGAATAAGATAAATGATGTAAAGAAAAAGAAATTTAGTGAAGTATATAGTAATAAGTCTTGGTGGGTGGGGCCATAAGATGCGATTTAATATATTTGGCATGTCCTAGCTAGGGATATTTCTCCCAAACTTTTGGATGACCACGTGAGAAATAATATAGGTAAAGTCAAAGAAGATTTTAAGAAAATTGATTTGCTGTGACGTGTGACATTTACGTTGTTGCACACCCGACATGAGGTTGGTTGATTCATAATTGTAGAAATGACGTCGAATAATTATAGAGAGGACCGATCAACAAGTTCCCTTTTTATTTAATTTAAAAAAAAACACATTTTCAATGCAAGTTTTCTCTATTTGTTATTTCTTATTATCACAGTTATAGAGACGTATATATTCATCTTCATTTAATTTAATTTAATTATACATGGAATTATATATGTTAAATTCAAACCGGGAAGATGGTGGAGTTAATAAATTAGTAACTCAAAACTTTATCAAGACCGGATTTTAATTTAAATTAATTTTGTCATTGATCTAAACAAACCTAAACAATTAAACAATGTAATAGATTAATCTAGTAACTTGGTTCATCAAGCCAAACATTACCCAAAACTAAGAACTTTTTTAAGAAAATAAAATTGAGATGACTTAGATTTTGAATGGATTGCAAAATGCATGCCATATTCATCTCAAGCCCAACAAAAAAGCAAGACTACTTTAAAAGGTAGATTGTAATATATCTAACATATAAAAATTCAATATGGTATTTATTTTTGTGTTTTAAAAGTATTTTAAAAAAGTTTTTATTATTATTTTATTATTTGTTTTAATTAATATTTTTGATATTTTCAGATTATTTTAATGTGTTGATATCAAAAATAATTTTTTAAAAATAAAAATTAATTTTTAAAAAATAAAAAATAATTTTAATATATTTTAAAATAAAAACAATTATTAACACACTCTCAATCAATTCTAAAAAAGAGTCGTAAACAAAAGGTGATGTAGACCGCAACAAATTGCGGGAACCACTATTGTATGGATCAATATTTGGATAAGAATGTTAGCCAGCAACATTAACAGTGCCGGTCTTCAGGAATACTAATGTTGTATAGATAGGATTCTGTGCTGGTCTTGCTGGTCTTCAGGAATTCTTATACTGATAGGACTCTACTGTTTGAATTTGAATTAATCCTCTGTCATCAGGTTGTTAGGAGAGTTTATCATGTATTCTTGTTTCGTTCTTCATAGCTGTATATAAAATCATCATTGAGTTAATAAAGTTAAGCAAGATTCAAAGCATTCCAATGCTTTATATGGTATCAGAGCATCTTTAATTTTTTTTGTCCATCATCCTTCTCATCATGACTAATCCCAACAATTCCAGCCACTTTCACACCAGCCTACCCAACCTGGTGACTATTAATGTCACGGCACATGCTCCTCTCAAGCTTACGAGCTCAAATTATTTGTCCTGGAAACTGCAATTCCAAACACTATTTATAGGCTATGATCTCCAAGGTTTCGTTGATGGAACCAAACCTTGTCCACCACAATATCTCATCACTGACAACTCAAACACTCTTAATCCTACCCACCATGCATGGATACGTCAGGATCAACTAATCTTAAATGCTCTCATTGGAGCTATTCATCACTCAATCATCCCGTTTATTGCTTGTGCTACTACATCTCAGCAAGCTTGGAAAATTTTAGCATCAACATATGCCACCCCCTCCAGAGGCCGTATCAAGCAAGTCAAGGCCAGCTTCAAAGCTCTTACAAAGGGCTCTCTTTCCATCTCTGATTTCATTCACTCTGTTAAAGCACGGGCATATGAATTAGCAATGTTGGGTGCTCCCATTGATGGTGAGGATATCACAGATAAAGTTTTAGAAGAATTGGGTGATGAATATAAAGAACTTGTACGTGTTGTACAAGCAAGAGACAACTCCATTAGCTTTGATGAGCTTCATGAAAAATTACTCATGTTTGAAGCCTCTCTAAACACTTCACACAAAGCCCCCTTAGAGTTCTCTCCTACGGCCAATGTAGCAGCCAATCATCGATCTCAAAATTCTTTTAGTCGATATACTCCTTCCTCACCATAGTGGAGCACTTCATTCCACAGTTCTTCAAGACCACAAGGACACGCCCATAATCAGGGCCTTCATCATCCACAACCTGGTCCTCGTCCTTACCTGGGATACTGCCAGGTCTGTGGCCTTCAAGGGCACACGGCAAAACGATGCCCCTCATTTCGGTTTGTCCCTCAAAATACAATTATTCCCAAGAGTAGCAACAGTTCCAACCCTTGGCAGCCACAAGTTCATCTTGCAGCCAACAATGAATCCAGTAATGTGACCAGTAATCCTTCGTGGCTGTTGGATAGTGGTGCTTCTCACCACATCACTGTTGATCTCAATAATCTGTCTCTCCACACTCCATATACTGGCTCAGATGATGTTATGATTGGAGATGGTACAGGCTTACGCATTACCCATACAGGCTCCTCAACTCTACATTCAGGCTCCTCCTTTTTTAATCTCAGGAACATTCTTTGTGTTCCTGACATTAAAAAAAAATCTTATCTCTATTTATCAGTTTTGTATAACCAATAATGTCTCTATTGAATTCTTCCCTTGGTGTTTTCTTGTGAAGGATCTGCTAACGGGAGTGGTGCGCGCTCAGGGTGAAAGCAAAGGTGGCGTTTATGAATGGTCGGGGTTCAATCCAACATCCTCTTCTCCAATTGCTTTTTCTATTTCCACAATTGCACCAATAAATTGGCATTTTCGATTAGGTCACCCATCGTTACCTATTTTAAATGTTATCCTTTCCAAAAATAAACTCAACACTAGTTCAATGACAAAACAGTTTTCCTACAATGCATGTCAATGTAACAAAAGTCATAAACTTCCATTCTCAATTTCCACTTTAGAGTCTCATGCTCCTCTAGAAATAATTTTCTCTGATGTATGGACTGCTCCTATGTACTCCATTGATGGCTTTAAATATTATATAATTTTTGTAGATCATTTTACACGTTATACATGGTTCTATCCTTTGCAACGCAAATCTGATGTCAAACCTACTTTCATACGTTTTAAAGCCATTGTTGAAAATTATTTCAAGCATAAAATCATCACCTTTTATTCTGATAATGGAGGTGAATTTACAGCTCTCAAAGATTTTTTTCAAATACATGGAATTTCTCATCATACTTCCCCACCACACACACCTGAACATAATGGTATCTCTGAACGCAAACACCGACATATAGTAGAAACTGGTCTTTCACTTCTCACCCATGCCTCATTACCTCAAAATTTTTGGTCATTTGCGTTTTCCACTGCCATTTATTTAATTAATCGGATGCCTTCACGGTCATTACAATATTATTCTCCATTTGAACTCATCTTTAACAAATCTCCCAACTATGATAAACTGCGCATTTTTGGGTGCTTGTGTTATCCATGGCTGCGTCCATATTCGGCTCATAAACTAGATGTCCGGTCCAAACCGTGCATATTTCTTGGTTACTCCTTATCTCAAAGTGCATACATCTGTTTTGATCTCCAGTCTTCCAAATGTTTTTCTTCCCGTCAAGTTCGGTTTGATGAGTCCATTTTTCCATATCCTACTTTACTTCCATCACATTCTGAATCAAACTCTTCCTCTCCACTAGCATGGATACCTCATATTCTTTCTATTGTGGCACCTGTCACTGTGCCTCCCCCATTCACGCCACATGCACTTCCTCCTTCTGCAGCACACCCTGTCAGCAGCTCCATTACAACAGCCAACAGCAACCCTCCTACAGTGCCACCCACACAACCTTCCCTTGTAATGCCTACTTCACCATCACCTCTAAACACTCACCCTGCTCCACCTATTGCCCCTTCTCATCCCATGACCACCAGATCAAAGAACAATATTCATAAACCTATCCGCAAACTCACCTTTCATACAAATCTTTCCTCAACTGATATTCAGGAGCCCACATCTATTACCAATGCCTTAAAGGAGCCCAAATGGCGTCATGCCATGCAGGATGAGTTTAATGCTCTCATCCAAAATGAAACCTGGGATTTGGTTTCTCCTCAATGCGCATCTAACTTATTCGGTTGTAAATGGATTTTCAGGGTGAAGCGCAATTCTGATGAAAGTGTTTCTCGTTATAAAGCACGATTGGTGGCAAAAGGCTTTCACCAGCGACCGGGGCTTGATTATACTGAGACCTTTAGTCCGGTTGTCAAGCCAACCACAATTCGTCTTGTTCTGTCCATTGCAGTTAGTAATGGGTGGAAGCTGCGACAATTGGATGTCAACAATGCTTTTCTGCAGGGACGTCTGCAGAAAGATGTCTATATGGTTCAGCCCCCTGCCTTTGTAGACAAAGAGCGACCACATTTTGTCTGCAAATTGCGCAAAGCCATTTATGGGCTCAAGCAGGCACCACGAGCATGGTACCATGAACTTCACTCTTTTCTGATTGATAACAGCTTCACAAATTCAGTAAATGATACGTCCTTATTCATTCTTAAACACCATAGACATCTTCTATATTTATTGGTATATGTGGATGACATTATCATCACTGGTGATGATGAGAGCGCAGTCGACCTCCTTATTCAAAACTTAGCCAAGCGGTTCTCACTGAAGGATCTAGGATCTCTAACTTATTTCCTTGGTGTGGAAATTTAATCACATCCTCACGGGTTGGTGCTTTCTCAGCACAGATATATTCAGGATCTCCTGCATCGTACCAACATGAGCAACTCACGGCCTATGGCTACTCCATTACCACCAGGTCCTTCCCACTCTTGCAATGGGTGCGTTGCTCCCTGATCCATCTACATATCACGCCACTATTGGAAGCCTTCAATATCTGTCACTTACCAGACCGAATTTATCTTTTGCTGTGAACAAATTGTCCCAGTTCATGCACAAGCCGACTGAAGAACATTGGAAACTTGTCAAACGCCTACTGCGTTATCTATCTGGCACCAGTAATGTAGGTCTTCTTCTGCATCATCAATCACCTTCACATTTGCATGCTTTTTCAGATGCAGATTGGGGGGGAAACAAGGATGACTTCTCCTCCACCAGTGCCTACATTCTATACCTAGGTCGGAATCCTGTCTCATGGTCATCCAAGAAACAACAAACCATTGCCCGATCATCAACGAAGGCTGAATATCGTTCTGTGGCTGACACAGCCTCAGAAATCAGCTAGGTTTGTTCATTATTGAATGAACTTCAATATTCGGTTAATCAAGTTCTTGTTATTTATTGTGACAATATTGGTGCAACACAACTAAGTTCAAATCCAGTCTTTCATTCAAGGATGAAACATGTCTCCATTGATTTCCATTTTATCCGTGAAAGAGTTCAGTCTGGAGTTCTTCGGGTTTGTCATGTCTCCTCTGACGACCAACTCGCTGATGCATTGACAAAATCACTTCCCCGTTATCGGTTTGAAATACTCAAGGACAAGATTGGACTTACTCAGGGCAGTCCATCTTGAGGAGGGATGTTAGCTAGCAACATTAACAGTGCTGGTCTTCAGGAATACTAATGTTGTATAGTTAGGATTCTGTGCTAGTCTTGCTGGTCTTCAGGAATTCTTATATTGATAGGACTTTACTGTTTGAATTTGAATTAATCCTCTGTCATCAGGTTGTTAGGAGAGTTTATCATGTATTCTTGTTTCGTTCTTCATAGCTGTATATAAATCATCATTGAGTTAATAAAGTTAAGCAAGATTCAAAGCATTCCAACGCTTTATAAAGAAAACCAAATTTGCAAAGAGAAGATTCCCTATTATCTTTTGCAAAACTACTCAACGCAATTGAAAAACAATCTGTTAGTCTTGAGTATGCTACTCTACGCACAATATTTTAGCTAACTGAACTAACATTGAAATTCAAATTTCACAAGGAATACAAAATGAACACAACCTAGCTAACTGACTGTCATGTCCTACTCTACACAATATTTTTGGTTTTGCAAAAAAACAACCAAAAATATTTTTTTGGATGTCGAAATCTGATCTTGAAAACTGCATCGATGGTGGTAGGCTAGCTTCCTCAGGCTTCCTGTGTGAAGGTGGATGCTAATTATTCTCAGGTTTCTAGAGCGAGGGATTTATTGGCAAAGGGTTGGGTTGTTAAAAGCAAATTTTAATTAAAAATAAATAAAATTCATGCCTTTATATTTTATGAATTTGTGATCCACAGTCTATTTTTTTTTTTATCACAAGATGAAAGTTCTAAATAACCTCAATGCAACTCCTTGTAGAAATTTAGAGAAGTATAATCTCTCAATCATGAATTTACTGATGGCAGAGTACGAGTATATATGAACTAGAATCATTTTCTAACATAGCAGCTACTAGATTTTATTATGTCCTTGGTTATGAAGAAAATAAATAATAATTACATGATCATCTAGAATAGGAAATAGACATAACATATATAAGACAATTTAATAACTACAGGATCTTGTATGTTGTCTCTTGATGCTGCAGTATCTGCTCCATTAATCTTCAATATCTGCAAGGGTCTACAACTTATACTGTAATCTTCAAGACTCCCTCTTAAGCTGGATCTAGTGGATTAACTAATCCAAGCTTGCTGAGCAAACAACGAAACTGACCAAATGGCAAGATTTTGGTAAACACATCAACAAGTTGATTATGGATGCGCACATAGGATGTCTGAATGTAATGACAATCTACTTCAAGATGTTTTGTGTGTTCATGAAACACTGGATTAGACGCAATATGCATGACAACTTGATTGTCACAAAATAAGATCATAGGTGTATGAGAGAAAAAACCGAGAACTGCAAGTAGATTTTTTAGCCAAATTAATTCACATGAAGCAGATGTCATTGCGCGATATTCATCTTCAACACTTGAACGCGGGACCACCTATTGTTTTTTTCTCTTCCAAGACACTAAATTACCTAAAAAAAAATGCAATATCTAGTGGTAGAACGTCTATCTAATGCATTTCCTGCCTAGTCAGAATCTGTGTATCCTGTAATATCTATATGTCCATTGCGTGTCATAACAATGCTTCGACCAATAGTTCCTTTCAAGTATCGCATAATACGCTTCATCATGTCAAGATGTTGAGCTGTAGGAGCATGCATGTATTGGCTCAATAAGCTAACAACAAATGTAATGTCTGGTATAGTGATTAGTACTTAAAAGTGTATATTTATCAAGGTTTTATATCATCATTTTGCACTTAAAGTATCAATAACTTCTTAACTAAAGCATGTTTTTATAATAACAAGTCTAATACTATAAAATGCCCTAATATATGGTAAATGTTCATATTAAATGCAGGCCTATCACATAAATCAAAGGATTGATTGATGAATTCAACTACTGAAATTTGTGAAGATAAAGAGAGGGTGAAACTTAGAAAAGAGATGTTGGTGCAGTCCAAACTGGAATACTGTTCGGTAATTGGGTCATATCTCGAGTTCTAGATGTCCAAATGACCTCAAATGTTTACACAGATTCAGTAAGACATAGGCCTACAACTTTCATGTTTTCATCAAGATCTAAAAAGGCTGTTTTCAAGTCCAAATTATAGCAACAATGGAGAAGTCCGAATCTGTCCTGTAGCCCGAATACTGTTCAGTGTTTGGCCTATATCTGGAGTTCTAGAAGTCCAAATGACCTCCATTTTTTTTTTCTTGAAAGCTGAGTCAAGTTCCTACAACTTTCATGTTTTTGAGAGGACCCAGTTCGGATGGTAACATTTTTGTTTTATTCAGACAAGAAGATAAGGATTTTCACCAAGTTAAAAGTTGGCCACCCACTCAACAATTAGTCATCAAATCAATAATTCCGAATTTTGGCCTATAAAAGGAGGCATTTGCCATGTATTTAGGGGCTTGGTTGTTCAGATCAAGTTCATGCTCTTTATTTCTCTCTTTATATTTTTTTGTAATTCTTAAGTTTTGCTTTCATTAATTTCTTGTTTATGCTTTTCATTTCCTTTCCTTTCCTTAGTTAACTAGTATCTTATTTATGTTCTTGTTTTGTTTATTTATGTTTCTCTTCTTCATTATGTTTAGCTAAGTTTATTATGTCAAGGTGAAAAGGTTACACTAATGGTGTAAGAACAAGTATGGTGTAAACTCAACATGGACCTTAATGTTTAATATTAACATGTCTTATCTTTTTATCTTACTAATTCTTAATACCTTGCTTGTTAAATGGTTAATCTAGATTTGTGTTGTATAATACTTGGTACAACAAATGCTTGGCACTTTCATAGCCCAACCGTATGGTATTACCTACACCTGGGCTATGAAAGGAACTTGATTTGTTGTTAACATCAGTTAACATCATGAATTCCTGACAATATTTAAAAGTTTGGTGTTATGTAAATAAGATAATTAATATGATCATGTTAATAATTTATAATGTATTAATGACAAATCATCCGATTTGAACCTCCTTCGTGTGTGGTTTTCAAATTGAGTAATAAGAGTTTATACTATACTTGTTTGAAATACCATTGGTGGATCCTCTAACCTTGACATTTGTTTTTATCATTGTTTAATCCTTACATTAATCTTTCATCTCAAAGTTCTCATTAATTTCTTCATCTTCTTCTTTTATTATTATTATTATTACTACTACTACTACTACTACTACTACTACTACTACTACTATTACTATTACTATTATTATTATTATTATTATTATTATTATTATTATTATTATTATTAATATTACTATTACTACTACTACTACTACTACTACTACTATTATTATTATTATTATTATTATTATTATTACTATTAATATTATTACTATTATTATTATTATTATTTACATTCTGTTTATATTATATAATATATCTCTTTGATCTTTTCATAAACTCAATATATAGGCTGGAAACCTGTGACTCGATCTTTTAGATAATTCTCAGGTATAACAACATCACGTACTGAGTTTACTATTACTATTACTATTATTATTATTATTATTATTATTATTATTATTATTACTACTACTACTATTACTATTATTGCTATTATTGTTATTATTATTGTTGTTGTTATTATTGTTGTTGTTGTTTTGTTATTTATAATTTATACAATTAACCTCTCTGTGGTTCGACCCCGGTCTTGCCGGATTATTTATTACTTCGACACTCCTGCACTTGGGAGAATACATCAATCTTTTGGTCGTGTCATATAGTGATTGTCAAGTAAATCATTTTTATAACAATCCTTTGATAAGTAGTGAATGTTGGGAGAGGTTTGCTTGATGAATCCAGCCACAACTCGCTGTCCAGAGGAATTATAGTTGGCTTGGTAAGCAGCATTTTAGCATCCTGTAGTATGTATAGGATATACTTCCATTGGTTAAGAAACACACCCTTGCTGGAAGTAGCCATTTCTATCCCCAAGAAATACTTCATCTTCCCTGTCGCTCCCGACAACGCGGCGACCATAAAAATAATTCTTGAATATGGAAAAGAATAGATTTATGGCATCCTGTTCTTTTAGAAAAAAAAAAGGTCTTGTTTAAGGAGTCGCCACCTAGTATTATGGTCACTAGAAAAAAAAAAGGGAAGATATTATCACCACTTAAATGTTCTGGCTGAGGCAGACTGCTTTGCTGATTTTGTCTTAAATTGCTAAACGTTTATTAATTTATGCTCTGATGGTTTACTTAAGATATTCTTGACTCTAGCACCAGTTAATATTCGACTACGAATAATTCCAACTTTGGCGCTAAAAAAGTTCTAAAAAAATATTTTTGTCTTCTTTTAGTATTTGGGATTACAAATTTATACGTAAAATGTATTCCCGATATTAAAAATATAGTTTTTTATATAGACGTTAGAACTGTTATGATTTTACCCGATAAGATAAGGACCTCCTTATTGAGGAGGACTTTTCTTGAACCATAAACAAACCAACAATTAAAATAGGATAACACCTTAGCTTTTTATCAGACAATCAAACAATGCAACTTACTTTAGGTAAATCATATTTGGGGTGCTAATACCTTCCCTTTACGCAATCAGTCCCCGTACCCGATCTCTGAGACCAGTTAGGGTTCTTAGTGACCAAAATACTAGGTGGCGACTCCCATTCAATTTTCCAGCGATAAAAGACAAGAATTTCTTGTCCCCCTATATTTGCCAGATAGATAGATAGATACATTTTAGATTTAAAGTGGAACAAATTTCACCGCGACGCCGCACACGTGCGACACCCAGAATGGTGGACTAAACTTAAGGCGCGAAAACACAGAGAGTCTGCTGGTGGAACTGGAAGAGCAGTCATGGTTAATGCAGAATCTGCCGGTGGAACTGGAAGAGCAGCCATGGTTATTGCAGAACCCGTGACTGGAGAACCCAAACTTTCACTTGCTCCATTTATGAAGTCAAAGGAGCTTATGACTGCCCCTCTTGGTAATCAAGGTAATAATTGTTGTTGTGACAGCTGTTGTAACCCAATTTTGGATTCACCAAGTTTTTCTCGAATGTTATTTTATTTCTATTATTATTTATAAAAATCCAAAAAAAAATAAAAATAAAAAAGTTTAAAATTCAAAAAAATATTTTTTTTCTTGAGTCAACCGCATCTTTCCATCAAAACCGAGTTCACCGGGTCAATACGGGTCAAACCATGTCGACCAGGGTAAAAAATGAGTTTTCGGGCTGTTTCGGGTCAAAACCGTCATTTTCGACCAAAACCGAGTTCACCGGGTCAATATGGGTCAAACCATGTTGACCAGGGTCAAAAATGAGTTTTCGGGCTGTTTCGGGTCAAAACCGTCATTTTCGGCCAACACCGAGTTCACCGGGTCAATACAGGTCTAACCATGTCGACCGGGATGAAAAATGAGTTTCAGGTCATTTTGGGTCAAAACAGTTATTTTGTGGTCAAAACCCGGTTCACCGGGTTGATACCCATTGAAATTTTTTTTTTAATGTTTCGACATAATTTTCGGTAATTAAAATTGATTTTTAGCGGTTGAGTCGGGTTTTTTCTAATACTGATTGGAGTTTTATCTATGTAAATATTTATTAATATATATAATAAAACAAAAACATTTTTGTCATATTAGGCATATTAGGCAATGTTAGGCACAGACTATTTTTTTTCTTACAATTAGGCAGAAATCAAAGGCAGGGACGATTTTTTTTCTTACAATTAGGCAACAATTAGGCTTATGTCCCTGCTCACTGACTATAAATAGCCAGTGACAATCGCCGGAACGAGGGAAGAGACAGGCAGAAAGAAGTGAAAGAATTGATTTATATTTGCCACTATTCATTTTTGTTTTGCTTTTTCTCCATGAGAGTAAGATATTGATTTTTTTTTAAAAAATTTGGATAATACCAAACATATCCCAACAAATCTCAGCCGTTGAAATAATCTGAGATTGGATCCTATTGCGCCACGTCATCCGGTGTACCGAGCTTTCGGTGCACCGCGCTACACAAGATCCAAAACCAGACAATCTGTGCCGTCCGATCAACTTGCAGATCAAGCCAATCACAGCCATCCGATCATTTCATCCGAGATCCAATGGCGTATAGAGTTTAGCGGTACAGGTGTGCCGTGCACGCGTTCACACCATAGCGTGACTCAGAGCTTCTCTCTCTTCTCGCCGGCGACTCCCTCTCTCTCATCCGATCTCCACTTTCCGGCCATCTCAAGCCTCCGCACCACCATAGAAAGGTTGATCCACTGGTTTAAAGCAAAACCCCGGCGGTTTTAACCATTTTCGCCGCCTCATCTGGCCGAAAAAAGGCTGCGATCCTCGGCGGCCACCGAAGCTTCAAGTCGACGATTCTCCCTCGTCAGCCATCAACGGCCGTCAAGACCACCACCATCAGAATCCTCGACCTCAGATCTACCAGAATCGACCGTTCGTTTCCCAGAACGCTCGCCGGAAAATTTCGCCAGTGCCAACAGTAGCCGCGCGTGAGCCACACGCGCCGCCAGTGGCATTTTCGTAAATTCCTGAGAAATCCAAGGGTATTTCATTCTTTTACCTATACAGGGGTACTCGGGTTATTTGTTTTGGATTCCTAACATTTTTTTTATTTTTTTATGTAAATATTTGTAAATTTTCATGCATGTTATAAAACAAAAAAACAAAACAAAAAAACAAAAACAAGTATAAAAAGAATAACGACGCGGGTCCAACACTCATCTTATCATGTTATCGTTCGTGGGTCCAAAGCCCAATTCTCGAAAATGATCGATGTCAAAAAGTTAAAATACCAAATATGGATTATGTCCATAGTTTTTTGGTAACTCAGACGTACTTCTCCTTTTTAGGGTTAAGCGTCAATATTTTAGATGAGTTTCCTATTTTTAGGAACTGATGTCATTTTTTTTTAAACGCGTCTCCTACGAACGTTGTTTGTCGACACGTCTCTTTTTACAGAAAAGGACCGATGTCAAGGATTTATACCAAATATGGATTATGTCTATTTTTTCCTTTTGGTAATTTAGACGTAAATCTTCTTTTAGGGATAAACGTCGAGATTTTAGACAAGTCTCCTATTTTTAGGGACTGATGTTATTTTTAACGTGTCTCCTATTTTTAGGGACCGACGTTAACTATTTTACAAATAAAAAAAATTACAAATAAGTTCAAAATATAATACAATTTGAATCAAATATAAAAACACACGAGTAAGGGTAACCTTTCTTTTGAAAGGATGTTTTAAGGGTGGTGTCTACCTTCCCTTAATCATAACTAACCCAGTACTCGAATCTCTGGGACTAGTGTCTAATTTGGGATTTCTAGTTCCCTCATATTACTAGATGGCGACTCCAATAAAATCTATTTCCCCCAACAAATAAAAAATCTTTTTGTTAAATAAAACAAAAAAGAGCGGAGCCGTCGCCCGACGTCGTGTATCGACAGAATGGCGACTCCACTGGGGATTTAGGGTTGAACCAACTGCTTGTGTGTGCTTTTCATTTTTTTTTATTGCTATTTATTTTTTGAGTATTTATTTGATTTGCACTATTTATTTTATGCAATATCAATTGTAAATCATTTCATTTTTTAGATTTGTACATGCATGGATGTTATTTATTTGTGTATTCACACACTTTACGGTGAACCCATAAAAGCTCTGGACCCGAGCTCGTCCTTTTTAAGATTAGAGAAGAAAGATTCAGGTGGCAAGTGTGACTTATGTCCACTGATGCTCATTTGGACTTTCGCTTGGATTGTAACTCACCCTATGCAACGGGTATTGTGGAATTTTCTTCCCATACTCATGTTGTATAAGGTTAAGAGGTCGACTACCCCGTGGGTAATTCGGGCAATCTAGGAACCGAAAAGTATCTTTAGGGATAGAATAAACTTAGCCAAATATTATGAGCTAGATCCTACCAATTAGGATATACCTTTTAGGACACAAACAAATGTCAATGTATTAACATACATGTTCATATACATTTCATATTCTCATTAAATCTCCACCGATCCTTATAGGAAGTGTGAGATGGAAAAACCCATTGCTATTGAGGAATTTTTTTACCAAATCAGAATTAAACCAACATGATGAACGAGATTGTTTGCCATCAGAACATGGCATCAAATTTCTCACCTAAATCGGTTCAAGTCCCTGTAGGTTTGGAGTCCTCAGTGAGAACTTTTTTAAGAGAATCTGATCTGGTCTGTTCCTCGTCATAAGTTAACGGAAAACTTGAAACAAATAACATGCATGCATACACCATATGACATTTTACATCCATTTGTGCATTTCATTTAGTTTACTTGCATTCATTCAAGTTAAAATATAGATCCCCCAAAAGGCCGTAAAATTCATTACACTCGACAACGAAGGAAGATAATGGAGAACGAAGAAAGGGCACACCTAGAGGCTCATTATCAAAGAGAGTTGGAAAACATGAAAAATGATATAGCACGACTTACAAGTCTACTCGAGCAGGCCCTAGTATCCAAGTCTGGGGAAGGTACCTCTACTCAGCCGGTAGTTGCAACTCCATCTGTATCTATGCCAGCAGCTCATTTTGTGTTCACGTCTCAAAATTCAGGGGCAAATCCCTCTTCATTTGAACAACAATTCACTACAAATGTTCCACCAGCACAAGTGCCAGTTACTGTTAACCTGGCAACTGATGACCCACAAAGGATGAAATTCTCTGAAAATGTCGATTATGATAAATTGACCGCTCTGGAAGAAAGATTGAAGGCAGTCGAAGGGGCAGACTTATATGATCCTGTTTATGCTGTAGAAATATGTTTAGTTCCAAATGTAGTTGTACCCAAAGAATTTAGGGTACCAGAATTCATCAAGTATACTGGAACTGAATGCCCAGTCACTCATCTTAAATCTTACTGCAATAAGATGGCAGAAGTAGTGAACGATGAGAAACTTCTCATCCATTTCTTTCAAGACAGTCTTTCTAGATCGACATTAAGCTGGTATACAAGGCTGGATAATACTAAGATCAGAAAGTGGAAAGATTTGGTAAAAGCCTTTGTAGAGCAATATAAATTCAAGATGGAGGTAGCCCCGGACAGGTCAAGCTTGTTAGTCATGGAGAAGGGGAACAAAGAGACTGTCAGAGAATACGCTTTGAGATGGCGTGAAAAAGCATCTCATGTACAACCCTCTTTGTTAGAAAAAGAAATGGTCACTTTGTTTTCTGACACTTTTAAATCTCCATACTTTGAACACCTAGTGGGTAGTTCAGCTCAGCATTTCTATGATGCTGTAACTATCACTGAGAGAATAGAACAAGCGATAAGAGCGGGGAGAATGTCAGAGCCTACTGAGAAGAAAGGCTTTACTGGGAAAAAAGATGCTGATGTGAACAATGTGGAAGGAGTGTATAAGGGTATGAAAAAGAATTACCATCATTATAACTTCCAAATACCCACCCAACAAGTTGCAAGTGTAAACTTCACTAAACATTTCCCTACCAACCAACAAAATCAACCAAATAACCAAGAAAGTAACCAGATTGTTAATCCTCCAAGAAGGAATTTTCAAAGAACCCAAGAACAACTGCCACCATTACCACTTCCCTTGGGAGAAATGTACTCAAAGTTGTTGAGTATTGGGAAAATAGCCCCTATTCCCTTAACCCCACTGCAACCTCCATACCCAAATTGGTATAAGCCAAATCTGAAATGTGAGTTTCATGCTGGCGCTGCTGGGCATAACATTGAAAGCTGTAATGCATTTAAGAACAAGCTTTTGCAATTGATAAAAGCTGGATGGATAACTTTTGATGATGCACCAAATGTGAAGTCCAACCCTTTGCCCAATCATGCAAGAGAATTCAAAGAAGGGAATCTTGTACTATGAAAAATCTTGCCATTACCAAGTGAAGACCGAAGCAAGTGGGTACCAAACTATGAAGGCCCATATATAGTGAAGAAAGCATTCTCTGGAGGAGCTCTGTTGTTAACTAGGATGGATGGAGATGATTTACCTAGGCCTGTGAACTCTGATTCTGTGAAAAAGTATTATGTATAATGGTTTCATCCAATCAAATCAATGAAGCTTTGGCCAGGAAATTCTCTTTGCATATACCTCACCAAAAAACCCATGCATGATCTCAATGACTCAACAATTTGATCTTTCAAACTTTTTTTTACAGAAGAATCCATTCTTCTTAAACGAGGTTTTAAAAGAACTGATTTTGTTTATGATTTCAATGAAATAAATCAATGTTTTGTTTGGAATAATGTTCAGAGCAATTCCCTTGAAAGAGATGACCAAACAAGTAAAAAAAAACATGCAATGGGAACAACTATCACCCAAATTATGCCTTGGATCCACATTTTATCAGCATGAATAATGATTGGTAGTACATTGGTTTGTCATGGACTCCAAAACATAGTATCTTACAAATCCAAAGCATTACGCTGGATGTGGGCAAAGTTTATTGGTTTTAACTGATCTTACCTGAAATGAGGAAAGGCCATCTTTGATATTCCTTTCACTTTCTTTAAAATTATCCTTTGCAGTCCCAATTTGAGCCAAGTCTATTTAAAGCCTTTTCTTTCACAAGAACCTTAACTAAGATCACACCCTACACTAGGGAGCAAAAAGAGAAATATGATTAAGAAAATTGTCTTGAAGGCATGTGAGCTTATGAAGAAAGTCTGACAACAAAGAATTCAATAAAACTCCAAACAATTGAGAGAATTCCTGACAAATATGGGAATAATAAAAGAAAACAAAAGTTCTTCATTTGGAATATTTATCATCATTTTTGCTGTCAAGGTAGCAAAAGAAAATGCCAAGACAAGAGAATAGTGATCTATAGTTTATAAGCCCTTAAATATTTTTTTGAGCTTATGGAATACTTTTTCTTTTATAGCCTTGAGCCATGAAATACATTACGTGCCTTTGAAGTCCTTTCTAATCAAGTAAGCAACCTGGATCAATAAACGGCGTTCTCAAAATATAAGAGACTTTTCCATAAAGAGTCATGGCGCAACAAATAATTACTCATTATTATTCATGCTGTTAAAAAGAGTGTTTCTAAAGATTAAAGGCAAATTGCTTCTTTTGTCTCAAAATACCTTCAAGCAATCGTTTGAACACTTTGAAAACCAAAGCAGAAGGTCATCTCATCACTTACCTCCATCTTAGATTACTTTTACTAAGAGATTTGACATAAAGCCCCAGAGTTGCCTGGACATTGTTATAAACAGACATTGAGAGTTTCAGTTTTCGAGAACAAAATAGATCTTTTGAAAAATCATTTTTGGAAAAAGGTTCTTTGTAAGAAAAATGAATATATGGCACACTACAAGGCACCATTAGAAAATCAGAGATTCTAATGAAAACAAGAGCAAAGGAGGAAATGGAATGAGGCAGTTAATTCTCCCAGGGGGCAGAGAAACAGTTACCAGATCCGTAATGGCACAAAGAAATTTGCTTTCCTAGTGGAAAATACACGTGATAAACTGTGGGCTTCTTCTAGCATGAGAACTGAAATAGTATGATTTCCAGTATCTATGAAAGGAGATTGTTGACTCTTACAATATGATCAGTTAGACAATAAGATAACTGATACATCTTCAGTAAGAGAAATGCAGATGAAATCCCAGGACAATGTCGGGCCACGGAGAAGCTGATTCTCTCAATGAAGTTACCAATAGAGAAACGTGCAGTGACTGTTGGGAAACTCAAACAAAGCTTATCTTAGAAAATGGACAACATGGGTCAGCTTGAGTAGACTTGAAGTACGCGTAAATCAAAAGAGCTCACTCAAAGTCGAAACCCTTAAACAAGATGAACGGGGATCTATATTTCAAAAACAAGTAAGATGCATTGCATATCATCTAACTTCACGAGCATTGCATATTTGTTTTGCAGATATTTCACGAAACAAAATTCCTAACGGGATCCAATGAGATTTAGATGAAATGAATTTCATCTAAATCACATCAAAAATGGAAATTCCACAAAAGCAAAATTCACGAATGAAGACGAGAAAGATGGATTTTTATTCATGGGAAAAGGGTTTACAAGTAAAAACTTTAAACATTGCGAGGACGATTAGGGATATTTTCATCTTGATGGCCAATCATGCCTCGGAATTCCTCAAATTGCTTATGCATGCGCTCCATCTCTTCCTCGAAGTCGAGGTGTCGTGTGTTAACATAGTCCCTCCAAAAGTCAACACGCGCATTCAGCTCTTGGTTTCTCCACTCCAAGTTGTTTCTGTGATGTCTCTCATCACGGAGTCTTTTCCTTAAATTCTCAATTTGAGGAGCTCAGGAATTTGAGTATTCAACTCAAGTCTTCTGGCATGAAGACGCTCTGCAACGTTCACCAAAGACAAAGTAGCTCTGATACTGAGAGCAAGTGACTGATTCACTACTTCAATATCGGTCCTGGCTGCTAGCATTATTTCATCACGAGGAAGGATCATGTCTCTAGCCACAGCTACAGCAGTATCTTCATTGTCCATTATAGTATCTTCTATTGTAACTGGACGACCATTCACTTCAAAAGTAGTACGCCAAACTACAGGCTCTGCCGCAGGAACGAGGTTTGGATTAGCATTGGAAGAAGAGGAAGACATGGTTAAAACTTCAAAAGTTAAGAACTTTGAGAGTATGGAAAATGCGAGAAGTTGATGATGTCTTTTGCCCAATACTGCGTGATTTATAGGGAATTTGCTCCTGCCATCATTTTGAACAGAAGATCAGATCTGAGCCGTAGATACAAGACTTCCTTGGGAAGCTTTCCTTATCTTTTGGGATCCATTTACGAATCAAATCCCAACCGTACATACAAGACTTTCTTGAGAAGCTTTTGGGGATCCATTTACAAATCAAATCCCAACCATACATACAAGACTTTCTTGAGAAGCTTTCCTGATTCCATTTACAAATCAAATCCCAGTCGTACATACAAACTTTCTTGAGAAGCTTTCCTGATCCATTTACAGATCAAATCTCAATTGTACATACAGGACTTTCTTGAGAAGCTTTCATCATCTCTGAGATCGATTTACAAATCAGATCTCAACCATACAGGTATGACTTCCTTTAAAAGTTTTCATCAATCCTGAAGCTCATTGTTGATATCACTTTCATGAATTTCACAAAACCTATATTGAAATCACTTTCAAGTATTTCATCATCGGGCAGGTCGCCTGGAACAATTAGACCACTTGCGAGTCTCCTCGCATTTTATCATCGGGCAGGTCGCCTGGAACAATTAGACCACTTGCGAGTTCCCTCGCATTTTATCATCGGGCAGGTCGCCTGGAACAATTAGACCACTTGCGAGTCTCCTCGCATTTTAGCATCGGGCAGGTCGCCTAGAACAATTTGACCACTTGCGAGTCTCCTCGCATTTTATCATCGGGCAGGTCGCCTGGAACAATTTGACCACTTGCGAGTTCCCTTGCATTTTATGATCGGGCAGGTCGCCTGGACCAATTTGACCACTCACAAAATTCTTTGCTTCCATTTTCACCAGCGGGCAGGTCACCTGGAACAATTAGACCAACTGAAAGATCTAGGTATTTTTTTTAACACCGCCATCGTTTTTCTTTACAAAACTTACTATGCAAAGTCAAAAGAAAATGAATTTTCCAATGTCTTTGCACCGTAAGCATTGTAAAGAGGGGGCAACTGTTGTAACCCAATTTTGGATTCACCAAGTTTTTCTCGAATGTTATTTTATTTCTATTATTATTTCTAAAAATAAAAAAAAAATAAAAAAAAAAAGTTTAAAATTCAAAAAAATATTTTTTTTCTTGAGTCAACCGCATCTTTCCATCAAAACCGAGTTCACCGGGTCAATACGGGTCAAACCATGTCGACTAGGGTAAAAAATGAGTTTTCGGGTTGTTTCGGGTCAAAACCGTCATTTTCGACCAAAACCGAGTTCACCGGGTCAATACGGGTCAAACCATGTTGACCAGGGTAAAAAATGAGTTTTCGGGCTGTTTTGGGTCAAAACCGTCATTTTCTGCTGAGACCGAGTTCACCGGGTCAATACGGGTCTAACCATGTCGACCGGGATGAAAAATGAGTTTTAGGTCATTTTGGGTCAAAACTGTTATTTTGTGGTCAAAACCCGGTTCACCGGGTTGATACCCATTGAAATTTTTTTTTTAATGTTTCGACATAATTTTCGGTAATTAAAATTGATTTTTAGCGGTTGAGTCGGGTTTTTTCTAATACTGATTGGAGTTTTATCTATGTAAATATTTATTAATATATATAATAAAACAAAAACATTTTTGTCATATTAGGCATATTAGGCAAGGATTATTTTTTTTCTTACAATTAGGTAGAAATCAAAGGCAGGGACGATTTTTTTTTCTTACAATTAGGCAACAATTAGGCTTATGTCCCTGCTCACTGGCTATAAATAGCCAGTGACAATCGCCGGAACGAGGGAAGAGACAAGAGAAAGAAGTGAAAGAATTGATTTATATTTGCCACTATTCATTTTTGTTTTGCTTTTTCTCCATGAGAGTAAGATATTGATTTTTTTAAATTTTTTTTGGAAAATACCAAACATATCCCAACAAATCTCAGCCGTTGAAATAATCTGAGATTGGATCCTGTTGCGCCACGTCGTCCAATCAACTTGCAGATCAAGCCAATCACAGCCATCCGATCATTTCATCCGAGATCCAACGGCGTATAGAGTTTAACAGTACAGGTGTGTCGTGCACGCGTTCACACCATAGCGTGACTGAGAGCTTCGCTCTCTTCTCGCCGGCAACTCCCTCTCTCTCATCCGATCTCCACTTTCCGGCCATCTCAAGCCTCCGCACCACCACAAAAAGCTTGATCCACTGGTTTAAAGCAAAACCCCGGCAGTTTTAACCGTTTTCGCCGCCTCATCTGGCCGAAAAAAGGCTGCGATCCTCGCCGGCCACCGAAGCTTCAAGTCGACGATTCTCCCTCGTCAGCCATCAACGACCATCAAGACCACCACCATCAGAATCCTCGACCTCAGATCTACCAGAATCGACCATTCGTTTCCCAGAACGCTCGCCGGAAAATTTCGCCAGTGCCAGTGGCATTTTCGTAAATTCCTGAGAAATCCGAGGGTATTTCAGTCTTTTACCTATACAGGGGTACTCGGGTTATTTGTTTTGGATTCCTAACATTTTTTTTTATTTTTTTATGTAAATATTTGTAAATTTTCATGCATGTTATAAAACAATAAAACAAAACAAAAAACAAAAAAACAAAAACAAGTATAAAAAGAATAACGATATCAAAATAACACGGGTCCAACACCCATCTTATCATGTTATCGTTCGTGGGTCCAAAGCCCAATTCTCGAATATGATTGTACCCATTTGTCAACGATATTAAAATAGTTTTATTTTATAAATGAATATTGTTCGTCGACACGTCTCTTTTTACAGAAAAGGATCGATGTCAAAAAGTTAAAATACCAAATATGGATTATGTCCATAGTTTTTTGGTAACTCAGACGTACTTCTCCTTTTTAGGGTTAAGCGTCAATATTTTAGACGAGTTTCCTATTTTTAGGAACTGATGTCATTTTTTTTTAAACGCGTCTCCTACGAACGTTGTTTGTCGACACGTCTCTTTTTACAGAAAAGGACCGATGTCAAGGATTTATACCAAATATGGATTATGTCTATTTTTTCCTTTTGGTAATTCAGACGTAAATCTTCTTTTAGGGATAAACATCGAGATTTTAGACAAGTCTCCTATTTTTAGGGACTGATGTCATTTTTAACGTGTCTCCTATTTTTAGGGACCGACGTTAACTATTCTACAAATAAAAAAAATTACAAATAAGTTCAAAATATAATACAATTCGAATCAAATATAAAAACACACAAGTAAGGGTAACCTTTTTTTTGAAAGGATGTTTTAAGGGTGGTGTCTACCTTCCCTTAATCATAACTAACCCAGTACTCGAATCTCTGGGACTAGTGTCTAATTTGGGATTTCTAGTTCCCTCATATTACTAGATGGCGACTCCAATAAAATCTATTTCCCCTAACAAATAAAAAATCTTTTTGTTAAATAAAACAAAAAAGAGCGGAGCCGTCGCCCGACGTCGTGTATCGACAACAGCAGTGCCTTACTTGTTTTTAAGGAAGGCAATAGTAATGATTGGATAGTGGATTCAGGAGCCACTGATCATATGACATTTTGTCCAGGTGTTCTTGTAGAAATTACAGAACCAAGGCGGACTAGTATATTCAATGCCAATGGGGTTATGTATCCAGTTACAGGAGTTAGAACCGTAGATATATCATCATCAATTTCTTTGCCTAATACTCTATTAGTATAGTCGCACGTCCCCCGCGTGGTGATTGGCTCGCGATTTTACATTTGTTTCGCTTGATTGGTTCTTTAGGAGTTGCCACCTAGTATTTGATTGAGGGTTACTAGGAAACCTGAATTTACTGGCCGTTGTCAGAGATTTGAGGGTAAGGAACTATTTATAGCTAAGAAAGGTATTAGCACCCCTAGTGCACCCTACATGAGGTAAGCTGCTTTGCGATTTGATATGATTTGAAAATTTGAAATAGTAATCAAATTTTTAAGGCTTTAATAAATCAGTTATTAAATCCCAAAATATATGTAGAAACATGTTCTTATATTTTTCACGGGAAATACAACATGATTTTATTTATCCTTAAAATATTTAAACCATATACAAATTAAAACATCTAATTCCTTTTCCTTTCTTTTTCTATATTATAATTCAAAAATATACATAATAGAAAAAAGATACAAACACACACACACACATCTCTTTTTCATTATTTTTTTTATACACCCACATTTACAAAATAATATAAATTAAAAAAAAACCTAACAGTGATTTAAATACATATCATAGTTATTAAACCCGGCCCGGGGGTTGACCCGACCAAGGGGCCGGGTCTCGGGTTTCATGGGTCAACCCGGGTTGACCCGGATTAACCCGTAATAATTTAAAAAAAAAATTAATATTTCATATGAAAAAATTCATGTAAATATAGATTATACATATTATAAATAATGAAGTTTAAAATAATATTTTAAAAAGTTTTTTATCCCACATTAAAAAGATATTATGTTAAGCTTTTAAGTTGAAGTATTTAAATTAAAAAAGTTTTTTATCCCACATTGAAAAAACATAACTTTTTTCTTTGAAAACATAAAGTATTATACTAATGGGTTTCAAATCATACATTGAAAAAACATAAATTTTTTTATGAGAACATAGATTATATATATGAAATGGCTTCAAATCACACATTGAAAAGATATTATGTTATCCCTTTAAGTTGAAGTATTTAAACCAAAAGGTTTTTTATCCCACATTGAAAAAATATGATTTTTTCCTTGGGAACATAGAGTATATATACTAATGGGTTTCAAATCCCACATTGAAAAAACATAACTTTTTTCATGGGAACATAGAGTATATATATGAAAGGGCTTCAAATCCCACATTGAAAAGATACCATGTTATCCCTTTAAGTTGAAGTATTTAAACCAAAAGGTTTTTTATCCCACATTGAAAAAACATGATTTTTTTCCTTGGGAACATAGAGTATATATACTAATGGGTTTCAAATCCCACATTGAAAAAACATAACTTTTTTCATGGGAACATAGAGTATATATATGAAAGGGCTTCAAATCCCACATTGAAAAGATACCATGTTATCCCTTTAAGTTGAAGTATTTAAACCAAAAGGTTTTTTATCCCACATTGAAAAAACATGATTTTTTTCCTTGGGAACATAGAGTATATATACTAATGGGTTTCAAATCCCACATTGAAAAAACATAACTTTTTTCATGGGAACATAGAGTATATATATGAAAGGGCTTCAAATCCCACATTGAAAAGATACCATGTTATCCCTTTAAGTTGAAGTATTTAAACCAAAAGGTTTTTTATCCCACATTGAAAAAACATGATTTTTTCCTTGGAAACATAGAGTATATATACTAATGGGTTTCAAATCCCACATTGAAAAAATATAATTTTTTTCATGTGAACCTAGAGTATATATATGAAAGGGCTTCAAACCCCACATTGAAAAGATACTATGTTATCATTTTAAGTTGAAATATTTAAACCAAAATTTTTTTTATCCCACATTTAAAAAAAAAAAAAACCCGGGTCTCGTCCGGGTTTGCCCGGGTTTGGCCGGGCTGTTGCCACAGCCGGTCTTTTATTAAACCCGAACCGGTCCAGCCACCGGGTCGACCGGGTCCTGGGTCGACCAGCCGGGTCGGGCCGGGTTTAATAACTATGATACATGTTGTAACCCATTTTTGGGTCCCCATGAAAAATAAAATAAATAGCCAAAAGAGTTTAGAAAAATAACAGGAGGCAGAAGCGCTCGGAAAACAGTCAGAAAATTGGTCAAGGAATTTAAAAATACAAGGATTGAATTTTTGACAGTATATTCTTGAAGGATGAAAGCCCTATTGAGAAGGAAAATTTGAATTTTGAGGAGAAAAGCCCAAATTTGGATGTTTATGGACTTAATTGGATTTTTATTTGAATTTATAGAGGATTTGATTGCAAGAAAAATTAATTTTTAAGTCAATTTGGGCTTTAATTAGAAGAAATTTAAGTTCTGGGGCCAAAATATATTTTTTTAGGAATTTATTGGATCAAATCAGGGGCTTAATTGCATAAATATTGAAGTTTAAGGGCCAATTAGGGATTTAATTAAGAAAATCCGAAACCAGGGACCAAATTGGAAGAGGCGCGTAAATGGAGGGGCTGCAATTATTCGGTTCAGGGGCCTAATTGAAGAAATTGAAAGTTTATTAATCAATTGAGGGCTAAATTGCATAAATCAGAGGCCAAGGACCAAAGTGAAAAAGGCGGCCAACAAGAGGGGCGGGGACCGAATTTGAAGGGCTGATTTGAGGTTTGGCCCATTTAAATGAAACGACGTGTTTTATCCAAAACGACACCGTTTCATATATAAAAAAAAGAAAAAAAAGAAAAGGAAAGACCAGAACGGTGTCGTTTTGAACGACACTGTTCATCTTCCTCCTTCCCCCCGAATAAACAGAAACAGAGACGAAAACCATTTTTTTTTTTTTTCAAAACTTCCCGCCTCTCTCTCCTCGCCCCCACCACCACCACCGAAAGCGTCAATGGCCGACCAGCCGTTGCGTGATTGAAGGTGCACTAGCAAAAGGCACGCCGTTTCATTTTTTCCTTATAAATAGAGAGAGGCCGAAGGAGAGAGAAAAACCCGAGGATAGAGGGAGAAGAGAAATAATGCACGAAGGAGAAGGAAGAACAGAAACAAACCGAAAACAAGAAAAACGAAACCGAAAACAAAGGGAAATAACTGAGGAAGAGAGGAACACCGAGAACGAAAAGAAGAGGGGAAGAAGAAGAAAATCTTTTCTCTCCGCCGCTTGGGAACAGCCACAGCGCCGTCGTCCTCGAGGCCACGACACTGCAGCGACACCGTAACACCACCAGCGATCGCCTCCACGCCAGGTGCACATTTCCCCCCCTGCATTTTTTTTTTTTTTGGTGGCCGTCTGGCCTCTTGCATGTTGCATGCAGGAGGCGGGGGGGGAGAAAAATAATTCTCCCCCCCCCGCTGGGCCGTAAGGTGCTGGGCCAGCCCGATGCTGGCCCAACCTTGCAAGTCTGGGCCGGTCTTGGCCCAGACTGTAGAAGTTTTTCGGGCCGAGATCGGCCCAGTTTAGTTTTTCGGGCCGAGATCGGCCCAGTTTAGTGTTGGGCCGAGACCGGACCAATGTCATTGCGGGCCGAGCCTGACCCATTTATTTGGGCCGGCCTAGCCCTATAATATATTATATATTATTATAAATTATAATATATATATATATATATATATATATGTGTGTGTGTGTATATATGTTATATATATATAAAAAATATATTTATATATATAAAAAAATATTGTGATTTTTCTGCATATTTTTGTCAAAGTGGTTTAATGTTGGTTTGTATTTTTATACTGTAAAGATACAAAACCAGTGTTAAAAATACCCGATTTTCGTCAAAACATCAAAGATTTTTCAGAATAAAAAAATGTTTTTGCTTTCAAAAAAATTCTAAAAAGTCCCTAAAAATATTGTTGATTTTTGTGCATATTTTTAGCAAAGTGGATTAATATTGGGTTGTATTTTTATACCGTAAGGATACAAGCTCAGTATTAAAATACCCGATTTTCGTCAAAGCATAAAAAATAATATTTTCCAAATTTTTTTTTTGTTTTTTAAAATACGGCCTAGTCTCTCCAATATATATATATAAATATTATAACATCATATTTTCACACAACAAAGAAAATTTTCAAAACAATATATGTATCAACATGCATTTTGGCTTTAATAACCAGTTTATTCAAGCCATGAGAACTAGGCCAATATTTCAAAAACTCTAAAAAAATATTTTTGTTTTCTTTTAGTATTTGGGATTATGAATTTATACATAAAACGTATTCCTAAATATTATTAATAAAGTTTTGGTATAGACATTAGAACGGTTAGGATTTTACCCGATAAGATAAAAGACCTTCTTACCGAGGAGGATTTTTCTTGAACCATAGACAGACCAACGACTAGAAGTACAATAACACCTTAGTTTTTATCAGACAATAAAACAATGCAGCTTACTTTAGGTAGGGTGTATTTGGGGTGCTAATACCTTCCCTTTACGCAACCAGTCTCCGTACCCGATCTCTGAGACCAGTTAGGGTTCCTAGTGACCAAAATACTAGGTGGCGACTCCAAAGAACCAAACCAAAATAAAAAAAAATTCACCAGTCGAACCCGCATATTGGATTTTTTTTTGGGGTGCGACAGAATGGCGACTCCACTAGGGACCTTGTAGACTAAGCTTTGTTTTTGTCTGATTTGTTTGTGTTTTCGTGTGTTTATTGTTAATATGTCTTTCCGTTTATTTGCATATTTGTTTCTTATTTTATGCGTATTATTTATACATTGTATACAATTGTCTCATGCATCACTTGCCTTAATTTTGAAAAGCACACACAAGCTTTAAGTTAAGTGGGGAATTAGCGATTTACCCTAGGACTATTGGTCAGGGTTTAAATGCGTGAAACACCCAACTCATATCTGAGTGCCTGCTTGGTAATGGTGGGCATACGTGTCTTAACTGTTCCTTGCAACGCCCCCATACTTCTTTACGAAGAACGTCACTGGGCAGATATGAGACCCTTCAAGACCAGATAGAAAAACTACCCACTCTCACTTAATAAATAGAGCTTGTCTTTAGGTTATGAATCTTATTTTTATTTGCATCACGATTAATTGTTAAATTCATCAACTCAGGTTTTGAGCTGAAATCATGACTAAGTACCTCTCTTTCCAAGAATATGGACAAGAGTCTGAGTTGGCTCAGATTGCCGAAGGAAAATGCCCAAGAATCGATGCTAGTGGGTTACCATGCATTACCAAGGTAAATCACATGGTAAACGACTTAGGAAAGTTATTGCCTGTCATGGAATATGTTGACGAGACGTTGTTTGAAAGGCGATATGGGAGAATGGCACAAATAATGAGGTTGCCTGTACAAGCAGCGGCGATCAAAGCCCTGCTGAATTTTTGGGATCCTAGTTATCGGTGTTTTACCTTTGAAAACATCGATATGACACCCACCTTGGAAGAATATGAGTGAATTCTGGATTTTCCAAATGCCAACCACAGAATCTACCACCGACGCAGATTTGAAGACACAGCTTCGGAAGTAGTCAGTTTATTAGGCTTAGGAAAGATCAGCCAGTGTAGAGTCACCGAAGGGGGTTTTAAATGGAAGGTCATTGAAGCCCGAATGAAGAAAAATGCCGAAGAAGGCAAGTTGGGAGACGAACGATATAGGTTGGTGGCCTTCGCCATTTTTGGACTAGTGTTGTTCCCTTCTGAAACCGGGGTCATCAGTTTAGAAGCAACAAGTGTCTTCATCGAATATGAGCATGATCGGATCAATCCTTCCTCAGCCATCTTGGGGGAAACCATGTTATCTCTCAATCACTGCCGAACACATGGAAAAGGAGCTATGAGATGCTGCATCCCTATGTTGTACCTATGGATAATCAGTCATATCGAAGCACCAAGAGACATCTTCAACAACTTTTGGTGGTTTGACTTGCGACCGTTAAAGATTACCATAGATGAGACTTGGAAGAATTGGGATGAGAAGACATGGAGAGATAAGTATGCAGCATTGCCAAGGAGCAACTTCAAGTGGAAAGCACCTTGGATGAACAACGCTGTTTGCACAATGAGCTGTGGAAGCAAGATATGGGTGCCTTTGATTGGTGTAACCGGTTACATCAGCTATGCGCCATCCCTTGTAACAAGGCAGTTAGGCGGAATGCAATATACACCAAGAACCTTGGGTTTAGCTGATTTTATCGGTTTATTCAAGCACCAACCATTCATCGAAGAAATGGAGTTTATCCGACAGGATTGGGAAAGACCCTTGAAGGTGAAAAGGGAAGAAGGAAGTAGTTTTGAAACCTCATTCAGCCAGAATTACACAGTTTGGAGGAATGAAGATTCTTCTAAAGTAAAGGGTCTCTCTACACAAGAACAATCGGAAGCAACGATAGAACCACAGAAAAGAAAAAGAATGGATGATGAGGAAGATCTAAGACAGCAGCTAGAGCAGTGTAGAATAGATCTCAGCAAAAGTAAGAGGCAGCAACGACTGTTAGAGAACCAGTTGGAGGAAGAAAATACGATGAGGGTTTTCTTGAATTAGCGGTTAGAAAAATAAGAGAAGCAGCTAATGTCTCTAAAGGAATGGCAGAAAAGGGCCGAGGTAGCTGAAGAGATAACAACGGGGGTCCAGGTTGAGTTAAGGAATCGAATAGCTGATTATGACGAGTTGGTCAAGAAGAATGGGATAGCAGAAAAAGAATTGGCTAAGGTTAAGAGGTCAACAAAAGGCGTGAATGTTGATAAGGAGACGATGGATTCTTTGAAGAAGGGAAGAAAACTTCTTTTAAAGAAAATAGAAGTTGAAAAGGAGAAGAATCGTCTAGTCAACCTCGACATAGAAGAAGAAAGGAAGGTTAGAGCTCAATACATGGTGCAACTAGAGGAAGAAAGAAATACGAGAAGGGCCGCTGAGTCTGACATGAGAGATTACCAGAAGAGAGCTGAGTCTTCAAAAGGAAGGATGAGGGCTTTATAATCAGAGATCGAGGTACGAGAAGAAGAGTTAAGGGAGTTGAGAAGCCACTATTTCGAGATGGAAGAAGAGATGAGTAAGGCTAAGCAAGAGCGTCAAGAATGCCAAGACTACATGGACAGTTTTGCAGTTCAAATCAATTCCAAAATAGCAGAGCTGGATATCGAAAAGGAAGAGCTACAGAGAACAAGAGATAAGTTGGCACAATCAGAGGGTATGGTGCGAGTATTGGAAAGAAGCAACGAAGCCTTAGGAGCCAGCAACGAAGCAATAATCGAAGATAACACCGTATTCCATGCCAGAATAAGACACATGTCAAAACAGGTTGAGCAAGTAGCCCGTTATGCAGAAAGGTTGCAACAACAAGCCACCCAAGTTGGAAATGATGCTTCAAAGTATCGAGAATACATGGGGGCCATGGCCTGTTTTATTGGGGATTTAGCTAATAGAGGAAATGCTTTTTAGAGGTAGCAATGTATAGGACTCTCTTTCCCATTATTGTTTTGTATGAGAAATTTTGTTATTTATAAGAAGTCCATGACATATTTCCTTTCTTAATGGGTTTGGTAAGCCACTATGATAAGAACTTGGCAAACCCTCCTTTATGGTAATCGAGTCAACTCAGAAATCTTGCTTAAAGGTTACGAAAGTCATGAATCAGCTCGTAAAATATGCATATATACACATTACATATGCATCACATGCTCATCACGTATTTTTAATTTATCATATGCATTCCAGATCGTGAAACATAGGTCCCCCTTCCAAAGTCCACTACACTAGGCAAAGAACAAGAATGGAAAACGAAGAAAGGTCACAACCAGAAGCTCAGTACCAAAGAGAACTTGAAGGAGTTCGGAATGATGTGGCGCACCTAACCCGTATGTTAGAGCAGATATTGAGAGCCAGAGATGGAGAGGGAACATCTACTCAACCTAATGAAGCACCAGCAGCAGCTCAAATCCCTGTCGCACCTATAAACATAGGGGCAAATACACCAACTAAGCAGGGTCCTGCTCGGCCCATCCAAATCCCTACTACAATGGATCTAACAAACGAAGATCCACATGACTTTAAATTCTCTAATCATGAAGGAGATGATAAGTGGACTGCCCTAGAAGAGAGGCTAAGGGCAATTGAAGGAAATGATTTGTTTGACCCAATTAGGGCCGCTGAAGTATGTTTAGTGCCTAACATTGTGATTCCAAAGAAGTTCAGAGTGCCGGAGTTTGTTAAGTATACTGGGATGGAATGCCCGAAGACCCATCTCCCTCCTACTATAAAAAAATGGCAGAGGTTATCCACGATGATAAGATGTTAATTTACTTCTTCCAGGATAGCCTGACCGGATCGGCCCTCAGTTGGTATATGAGGTTAGACAATATTAGGATCAGGAAATGGACAGACTTGGTAGATGCTTTCTTAAAGCAATACAAGTTTAATCTAGAGATTGCTCCTGATAGGACCAGTCTGATTAGCATGGAGAAAGGAACTCAAGAGTCCGTAAGGGCTTATGCTCAAAGGTGGCGTGACCAAGCCATCAATGTGCAACCTCCGCTGATAGAGACAGAAATGGTGACTTTGTTTGCCAATACTTTTAGGGCTCCATACTATGAACACCTTATGGGTAGTTCAGCACAACATTTCTATGATGTCGTACGGATCGCCGAGAGGATTGAACAAGGGATCCAAAGTGGGAGAATTGCAGAACCTCTAGAGAAGAGAGGTTTCATTGGAAAGAAGAAAGAAATTGAGGTGAACAACCTAGAAAGGAGAAGCAAAAACTATCAAATACCTACCCCCCGAGTCACTAGTATTAACTTTTCCAAACCCCCCACTCCAAACCAGCCCAATCAAATAAAATTCCCAGCAAATAACCACAACAATTACCAAAGAAAGGATAGGCAACCCTTAGAAGAACAGCTACCTCCTTTACCAATAACCTTAAAAGAATTGTATGCCAAGCTGTTGAGTACTGGGCAGATAGCTCCCCTACCCATACCACCTATGCAACCACCTTTCCCTGCCTGGTACAACCCCGAGGTTACTTGTGAATACCATGCTGGTCACGCAGGCCATAGCATTGAGTCTTGCTTTGCTTTTAAAAGAAAGGTGTTGCAACTGATCAAAGTGGGATGGGTCACTTTTGAGGATTCGCCTAATCAGAATTCAAACCCTTTACCTAAACATGTTGATGGTAGGGGAGGAGTGAATACCATGGAGATTGGTAGGAAAAAAAGGGTGTTGAAAGTGACCATGGCCAAGCTATACTTGATGTTGGTGCAGTCTGGACATTTGGAAGAAACGACTGAGTACTGCACAGGGGAAAGTAGCTTTTGCCCTTTCCATAAAAAGGAAGGGCATCACATTGATGAATGCATTGAATTTCATCAAAAAGTTGCAAGAATGCTAACTCTAGGAGAGTTAAGGGTTGAGGCCGCAAGTGACAATGAAGAGGTAGAGATGATAGAGAATCAAGAGAAATGTAGAATCCAATCAACAACTAATGGTCGCTCAAAATTGGTATTAACTAGGCCCTCATATGCAAGCAAAGTAGACTATGGAGCGATGCCTGGAGATTATGGTTATACCTCGAATATTGAAGCTCCTTTGCCGCTGTTCCGAACGGAGATAAGTGGGCTAACTCGGAGTGGTCATTGTTTCACACCTGAAGAACTAGAAAGACAAAGAAAGGCTAAAGGCAAGGAGGTGCTGGACCTCAATAAAGAGTTTGAGGTGAATAAACCTGTGACTGAGGAAGAAACAAATGAGTTCTTGAAACTGATGAAGCATAGTGAGTACAGTATAGTGGATCAGTTGAAGAAGACCCCTGCTAAGATCTCCATCATGTCATTAATACTCA
The DNA here is from genome assembly GCA_018804465.1 of Populus tomentosa. Taxonomy (NCBI): domain Eukaryota; kingdom Viridiplantae; phylum Streptophyta; class Magnoliopsida; order Malpighiales; family Salicaceae; genus Populus; species Populus tomentosa. Next base: position 19,039,646 of record CM031973.1, read on the forward strand.
GCTCCGAGCCACACCATAATGCTTTGCAAAAAGTACTGAATGAGGCCTATGTGCCCCCAAGATATTGAGCAAAAGACTATGGAGCATCTAGTAGGGAGGATCCATGCTGCCAATTACTTGTATTTCACGGAAGATGAGCTCGACGCTGAAGGAACTGGACATAACAAGCCCTTGTATGTCACAGTCCGATGCAAGGATTGTCTCGTCGGCAAGGTTCTCATTGATAACGGCTCGGCCCTGAATGTGTTACCAAGGCATATGCTGGATGAAATGCCGATAGATCCCTCACATATGCAACCTAGTGTGATAACGGCGAGAGCGTATGATGGTTCATCAAGGCCAGTGATAGGGTCAATTGAGGTCGAACTAGCTGTGGGTCCACAAGTCTTTCTAGTAACCCTTCAAGTGATGGATATCCACCCTTCCTATAGCATACTGTTAGGAAGGCCATGGATACATTCTGCGGGAGCTGTCACCTCTTCGCTACATCAATGTTTAAAGTACATTGCCAACGGTGTCCTGGTTATTGTTAAGGCTGAGGAGACTATATCAATGGTAAGAAATGTGGCGGTTCCATTCATTGAAGCAGAAGATTGTACGGACGGAAACCTTCATGCATTTGAGATTGTGAATACCGAGTGGGTGCCCGAGAACACTGTGTTGAGGAAGCCAGAAATCTCTGAAGCCACTAAAATGGCCGCTAAAAGCTTTTTGAAAAACAAGATTCCTTTCCCATACGATATGGAACAAGGAAGGCTTGAATGGAGGGGTATAATCAAATTGAAAGTTGCGGAACAGAGGTTTGGGCTTGGATATAAGCCCAAGAAAGAGGATTAAAAACGAGCTGCTGGTGCAAGAAGGGAGAAGAGAATGGCTAGGATTGAAGGAAGGAAGCCTGTAGAAGAAAACTTAGCCATCCCTCCAATCAGGATTTCATTTCCAAAGGCCGCATATGTGATACAACCTGATGGGGGACATGGAAACGTCTTTCAAAAATTTTCTTCAATGAACATAAACACTCTGGAGGAAAATCAAGTCAAGAACATTGCTGAGAAATTTGAATCCGAAAGGAGGATTGAAGAGCTGCCACAATTAACCATCCATACTTTGGAAGAAGTCACCGTCAAGACTTTTGTCCGGAAGCTAGCCGAATGGGAGAAGTTCCAGAATTGGGAGACCCAAGAAGCTCCATTGGTTTTTAAAATGTAATCAACAATGATTGTTGGATTATATTTTTATCTATGTTGTTTGCCTTTTTATTCATTGACAATCGAGGCTCAAGATGTCAATTGGATTTTATTTTATTGTGAGCCAATCTTTTGTTTTTAATGAGATCATGCATTTTCAAAATTCATCTTGATGTCTTACTATGCATTTACACATCACTTTCCGCTTTCAGGAACCCTGAAAGTGGATCCTCCACAACAACATCTGCACTTTACATTGAGAATGAATGGCCAAAATTTAAAGAATACATAGTGGCTGTAGAAGATGAGGAATGGGAAGAGGAAAACGTATGGGAATTCACAAAATTAATAGAACAACACGAACAGGCTTGGAGGCCCGCTAAAGAGGAACTTGAAACCATAAATGTAGGCAATGAAGAAATCAAACGAGAGTTGAAGATAGGGACTTTGATCACCCCTGCAGCAAAGGAAGAGTTGATTGCACTGCTCAAAGATTATGTGGATGTCTTTGCTTGGTCCTACGAGGATATGCTTGGTTTGGATACGGACATTGTAGTACATAGAATACCACTGATGGAAGGATGCAAGCCGATTAAGCAGAAGTTAAGGAGAACTCATCCGGAGGTCTTAATCAAAGTAAACGCGGAAATTGAAAAACAATGGGACGCTGGTTTTTTGGAAGTAGTGAAGTATCTACAATGGGTGTCAAACATAGTGGTGGTACCTGTTGCTACCTAATTTTTGACCCATGTTTTGATATATTTTCAAAAAATCCAAAAAAATTGAGAAAAACAAAGAAAATCCAAAAAAATGTTTTTTTAATATATTTTCGTCATTTTAGCATTTTCAACGTCGTCTAAAAAAGAATTTAAATTGTTAAAAGATTTTCAAACGCGTTCGACTTTTCACGCGTCATTTTTTAAATCATTGATTTTCCGCATTTGAGTCGACGTTGATATTGCTCGTTTTCAAAAAATACAAAAAAAATAAGAAAAATCAAAATTTACAAAAAGAAAGAAATTGAGGGACCAAGTTGAAAAACCTAGCAACATTTTTGCCTATAAATACTGGTCTTTAACTCAAACAAAGGGGGGGGCAATTTTGACAACATCAGAAAAAATACAAAAAAACCTAAATCTATCTCTTTCATTCCAAGCCGTCGGCCAAAACTTTTCTTCTTCATTTTTTTTCCAACGCTGCAGCCCCCCCTTTCCCCAACTGGTTTTGATTTTCTTCGCCTCCAGTCTTCTTCTCACAGAGCCAATGACCACCCATTCCCATACACAGCCAAAGCTAGCCATTTCCATTTCCCCATTTTTACTCATCTTCAAAGCTGAAACCAGAAAAAGCCAAGGCAGCCCTCCTCCCGCTTGAATTTTTTTGCTCCGAGAGAGACCCAGCCAAAATCTTCCTCATCCCTCTCTCGGCTGAAAATCAGAGGCACCGTGCCTCTCCTCCCTCATCCCCCACAGCTCTTGGCCCTCACAGCTCCTTCCCCCCACAGCTCTTTCTCCCCACAACAAACCCACAACCCCCTCTCTTTCAAAAACCAAACCGGAGCAGCCACTCCATTCCCTCTCTTTTTTTTCTCCTCCCCGGCCAAAAGAGAGCAACCCACCAGCCGACCACCACACCGACACCCATCGATCTGTCCGCCACCGCCATCACAGGCCGCTACCACCGACAGGGTTGAAGACCGTTCAACAGCGACGACCTCCACAGAAGCAAGCCACCGTTCCCACCTCCTCAGACCATCGGTTTCCTTCTTCGGACAGCAGGTCCTTCCTTCCTCAGCCGCCGGGGACACCAGGAGAAGAAGACTAATTGGTCGCCGGAGACAGAGAAGGGAGGAGACAGAGCAACGGGGTAGAAAAAAAGGAAAGAAAAGGAAAACGATGCAGATCTAAAAAAAAAAAGAACAAAAACAGATTTGAAATTAAAGAAAATTGAAAATCGACTGCTGTGTGTGTTTATTCCTTGTCCTGCAGATCACCGATGGTTTAGGAAAAAAGAGGAAGAAGAAGCTGTTATGGATCGGCTGTTTGCAAGCTCCTTCTCACGGTGGCGCGTGGAGCGCCGCCACCGTGCCAGCACTGTTCAGGCGACCCCGAATTGTGTTTTTACTGAATCTTAGGGACTATTTTGTAGTTTTTTTAATTATGTGATTTAAGTTTTGTTTAGTTTTTGAATTTTTTTATTTGTATTTTGTATTTGTGGATGTAAACGAAAAAGAAAAGAAAAGAAAAGAAACAAAAATAGTGAAAGTGTATGTGGGTGTTTGTATTTGTATTATTTTTTATTTGTATTATTTTTATTTTTTAATGATAAAATTGCATATATTAAAGAAGAATTTAATATTTTGATCGGATCACGGTTAAGAATTATTAACTTATACGTAAGTGATATTTCTAATTTCCGAAGAAAAGACAATTATTGAAACTTCTTTAACACGTCAAAGCCACGAAGCAGCTTACCTCAGGTAGGGTGCGTTAGGGGTGTTAATACCTTCCCTAACCACAACCAGTCCCTTACCCGCGAATCTCTGACAAGACCAGTACATCCGGTTTCCTAGTAGCCCGAAATCAATTACTAGGTGGCGACTCCAACGAACCAAATTCAAGCAAACAACAACGCCACATACGAGAAAAATCGGAAGCCGATGCCGCGCGCTGATTTATTTTTGGGGTGCGACAGAATGGCGACTCCACTAGGGAAAGTACTGTTTCTGACATTATTGGACTAAGCTTTGAGTATTTGATGTGTTTAAGTTTTTGCATTTTTATCTTTTTTGTTAATATTTATTTCCATGCATTTTATAGAATTGTCTCATGCATCACCTGTATTTATTTTTGAAAGCACACACAAGCTTCTAGGTTAGGTGGGGAACTAGCGATCTGCCCTAAGACTATTGGTCAGGGTTCAGATGCGTGAAACACCCAACTCATATCTGAGTGCCTGCTTGGTAATGGTGGGTATACGTGCCTTAACAATTCCTTGCAACGCCCCCATACTGTCTTTACGAAGAACGTCACTAGGTAGAGATGAGACCCTTTTTAGACCAGATAGAAAACCTACCCATGTTCACATAATGAATAGAACCTGTCCTTAGGTTGTATGTGCTATCGTTTTTTGCATAAGGGCAAACCCTTCTTGAAGCATCTTGAACTCAAGACTTGTGGGTGACACATTGGCCGTTGCTCCGAAAATTTTCATTGTAGAGTTTGGGCAAAAATCACGATTCTTGTCCATCATACAAGAGTTACGACCATATTGTCACCTCTCGAAGGGTGAGTTCATCATATAAATTACATGTTCATACATTTATCATGCATGTACCGGGCTGAAAGGTAGGTCCCCCACATAAGCTGTGTTGCACGTGATTGAAGAAAGATGACGGAAGTGAAGAAATGTGTCAGATAGAGGCTCATTATCAGGTTAAAGTTGAGAGCATCAAAGGTGAAGTAGCTAGACTCAGATCTGCTCGAGCAAGTGTTGAGCATGAAAGGGAAAGAAAATGTCTGCACCGTCTTCTGTGGGAACACTGCTTGTTCACATCTAATTGAAGCTGTAGCTCTCCTTTTCCGTCATGAACAACAACAACAATGCCTTCAGTCATCAACTAATGACAACTCTAGTTCTTGTCCATTTGCACTGTTAAATGTTCATTGCCTCCACATCATCTAATGGAACCAAACGACTACTAGCATCCTGTTCATGGTGCATCAGTCTGTTTTGAAGTTACCCCAATTATGAGCTCAATTCCAGTTCAGCAGCACAAGATGGTCTGAAAAACCATGATTAAACACTGAACTTAAATATGGCAGAGCTCTCTCTACAAAAATCCATTTATGGCTTTGCAAATTGGGAATGCAAGAGGGGATTTATAAGTTGCATATGCTACAAATATTTCTCTCATCAGTTTCAGCACGAGGACATCTTAGTAGGTTGAAGAGTCAGACCTGGTCTGAAAAATATGAGCAGACATCAAATTTCAACGTAGCAGAGCTCTCTCATCAGGAATCTGTTTGTGGATCCGCAAGTAGGAAAGCCAAGAAGGAATACAGTAGTTTCAAATCATCTATGATTTTCCTCCAACAGTGTCAGTATTAAAACGCAAAAGTAGAGAGAAGAGACATGCCTAGACTGAAAAACATGAAGACTGAAACTTCCACAGAGCAGAACTCCCTCTATTGGTGCTTGTTTGCCGCACCATTCGAGAGGAATCGAAGAAGAAATAGAGGAGATTCATGTTCATCGTTTTCTCCCATAGAAGAGATAAGGCATGATTCCACATGTCGGTAGTGGCGATACTACAAGCTTCTGGGCGCTGCCAAGATTACCAAGCCGTTGGAAAGTTTTCTAACAATCCTCAACCAACCACATCAACATTGGAAGATTGAAATGATGTTGTGAGGATTTGCCGAAGAATTGAACAAGCTACGAAGAGAGGAAAGATTGAAGGATCTGCCATGGATTCCAGAACAATGATGAGAGGTGAATCAGGAGATGACTTTGACGGTGTGAACCCTTAATTATGTGGTATAGCCAGGTCTCACGGTAGAATCAATTGCTCAAATGTCTTTGCCAAGATGGGACATTCCTCTACCATTTAAGTTTGTCAACCAGCATCTGCCAGATTCTAGAATTTTGCTTGACTCAGACAAATCCCATGCAACCACCAATTTTTAGGTGGTATAATCCAGATAAGAGATGTGATGTCATGGTGGGGTCCTCAACCATTTCAAGTGAACAGTTTTAAGAATTGCAAGAATTGAGTCTGAAAGTTGGTGAGCAAGAGACAAGTGGAGTCGGTGAAGGAGGGTGTCATTGGCTATATTGTCCCCCGAACATCTTCAGAATGACATGTTGATCGAAAGTGCTTGGCAAAACACAAATATTGCCAGAAAAGCTGATTCAAGAATGGTGATGAATAGTCAATCATATTGTTTTGGAATTCTGCATTTCGTTTTGGGATCACATCTCATCCTTCAACGAAACATGCCTTGCTTTTGTTTTTTTGTTGTTTTGAAATCAACAGATGTTTAACATTTTTCTCTGATAAAATATCTTGATCAAACTCCAACATGCGATAAAGGTTAATCAATCCTGAAGATTAAAAGTGTTTTGATTGCAGAAATGACTCAATTCTTGTTGAAATGACATGAGGTGACTAAACAATTTTGAACTCATACCTCCTGAAGCTGAACCACACATCATATATCTAAGTTTTAGCAGTATGCATAATGACATGTAGTGGATTCAATAGTTATGGACTCGTGAATCATGATTCTTGCAAGTACAAATCATTACACTAGATGAGGTCAAAATTTATCGGTTCTAACCGACCTTGCTTGAAATGAGAAAAGGTCATCTTTGATATCTCTTCACTTTCTAAAAATTATATCCCTTGTAGTCCCATTTTGAGCTTGGTGAGATATTTTCTTTCAAAAGGAAACCCTGACTAGGATCACACCCCACACTGGGGGCAAATGAGAAATATTTTGGAGACACTGATAAAATCAATGGATCAAAGAAAAGCTTTGAACAAAAGTCCAATGTTTGAGAAAGGGCTAGCAGAAGAAAATCCATAGATTGAGGGCCATCCAAGAAAAACTTTGAGGAAGGCTATGCAAAAAAAAAAAATGGAAAGGAAAGGAAATGCCTATCAATTCTAAGAGAGGCAAGACAGTTTTCAATTGAGAAAAGACAGCAAATGCCAAAAGTCAACACTAGAAAAATCGATGCTTCATATCTTTCGGTGTGTCTTGGATAGAGCCTCTAATGTCTTCAAAAATAATTAGATTAGTTTATTCATCAAAGAAAAGTTGGATTTGCATTATGACCTATGTTAAGAGAATTCTGATATTCGAAGATTAACAAGGTTATATGTCACTCTCGCTACAATGACGACAAGAGAAAGAGAATCGATGAATAGTTAATGTTGGTCCTAGGTCGTTGAAACCCTCAAACACCTTTTGAGCCTATGGAATTCCTTTCTTTCATAGCCATGAACCATAGCCTGCATTACGTGCTTTTAAAAAGCCCTTTTTAATCAAGCAAGCAATCTGAACCAATAAATGACGATCTCAAAACTTGAAGAGTTTTTCTATAAGAGTCGTGGCTTCATTGAATTAGGCTACTGGTTATTATGCATGCTGATAAAATAAATACTCAGAAAAGAAACAACCTTTCTTTATCAAGCCTGAGCATCTAGTCATTTGAAATTCACAAAAATATCACCTCACCATAAACCATCAAAAGATATACCCAAAATTAGAGTTTAAAGTGGACACAAAGAACCATGAAAAAGTCATTTTAAATCTTACAACGGGTCATTTCTGTTTTCAAAATACAAGACAATCAAAGGACTGCATTGAATAGTGTGTTGGGTCTTTGACCAAAGGAGCTCGAATTTCAAAAATAACTTTTCAAAAACTAATATCTCTCTGATTTCATTTCAACAATTATACTTGAATAGACATGATCGTTGAAATGTTGAGATTTGATTCCAGAACAAGAAAGATTTTCAAACAAGAACATCAATTGAGTTTTCAAAATTCTTGACAAAAATGACATCAACATTTCTCGACACTCCTTGAAACGTTGACCACCTGGGGGCAATACAGTGGACCTTAAGAAGGAAAGCAAACAGTATCCAGATCAGCTGGGGGCAAAGAAAGAATCCAATGATGAGTCGTCAAAGTTATGTTTAGCATCTGACAATGACAAAGAAAAACCTTCTTGAGTATAAACCGATGAATGAACCTTCAGATCATACTGAGGCCAATGTTGTTCAAAGACAATCCATGATCTAGTGCACTTCAGCAGCAATTGATGAGCAACGCTGCACTAGAAAGATATTTTCATATCTTCATCTTAGGTTACTTTGTAAAACATGGATATGACTCCGGGCAGATGTTATCGGGTGAGTGCATTTGGATGAACATCGAACATATGCATACCACCAAGATTTACGATGGGACCATCTATTCTGAAGCTCAAATGCGCACTTCACCGCATGAATATGGGTGATAACATGAACATCATTAATGATGCCAAAGCAGGTATTTTCACGATCTGATTTGACAAGCTAAGAGGAATCCATAGAGAAATACATCGCGCTTACAATGATGAGCTGTTTACTGCAAAGCATGAGATACATGTCTGGATGACTTGGCAATTCCATGAAGGCTGGTGACCATACATACTTGAATGGTGTTTCAATCGAAGGCAAGTTCATGACTGATTAACAAACGTGATGGGTGTTGGCATGATGCACACAATCAATCAGAGGATAATTTCTTAGAAGAAGCCAGGAGAGAAAATCTCTCATGATGAATCAAGCAGTACTACACTTGGGGGCAGGGTCAAGCTTCATGAACGATGCAAGCAGTAATTGTCGAAGACAGCCCGGGATGGGCACTGCATTTACAGCTGAGTGGATGGCTAACACATGAATGAGCCAATACATCGGAAGAATAAAGAAAGCTTTGGGATACAAACAAGGGCACCCTATGACGATAGAGCATCAAAGAGGGGGGACCTATTATTTCAAATCAGGTAAGGATGCATGCATATCATCTAACCTCAAAAAAAAAAAAAAAAAAAAAAAAAAAAAAAAAAAAAACCATTTGCACATATTTTTGAATTGTTACAGGAAAATCCTTAATGAGGTCCAGCAAGATGGTGGAAAGAGAAAGAAGCATTGTGGTGATGATAATAAAGAATCGGTTTTGATCATGGAATAAAAGGACGATGGGATGAACCTACCATTAGGAAAATCCCAAAGAAATGAATAGATCAACCTTGCAACCGGGAAGCCTCGAGTTTTCAACCCTTGTAGTCAGGAAACACCGAGTATTCAAACCCCATGATCGGGAATTATCAGGAAGCACCAGTCTTCCAGCCCTTTCTTCTGTCATCCCTTCAGAACTTCGCCAGGTAAGTCCTATTTTTCACACTTGTCATATCACATTTTTTCCATCTGGGTAGGTCGCCCATCATAATAAGACCGTTTTTCACATTTTTTCCATCCGGGTAGGTCACCCATGACAATGAGACCGCACTTCATCATTTTTTTTCCATCTGGGTAGGTCACCCATTACAATGAGACCAAATTTCATATTTTTTCAACGTGGGTAGGTCACCCATTACAATGAGACCGCACTTCACATTTTTTCCATCTGGGTTCGTCACCCATACAATGAGACCATCATTTTTCTGGGGTTCGTCACCCATACAATGAGACCATCATATTTCTTGGGTTCGTCACCCATACAATGAGACCATCATTTTTCACACATTCTTTTGTTTTGGTTAAATGAGGTCGCCAGATGGGATCTCGGGTAGCTTTGGTTAAAGGGAATCGCCAGATGAGATTTCAGGTTAACCGAGTTACGCATATTTCGTTCCAATTGAATGAGGTCGCCAGATGGGATCTCATGTAGCTTTGGTTAAAGGGAATCGCCGGATGGGATTTCAGGTTAACCGAGTTACACAATATTTTCGTTCCAGTTGTATGAGGTCGCCAGATGGGATCTCAGGTAAACCCAATGTGTGGGCAGGTCGCCCGTGAAAATAGACCATTGGGAGAGTGTGGGTCGGTCGCCCGTGAAAATAGACCAGAGTGAGTATGTGTGGGCAGGTCGCCCGTGAAAATAGATCCGTGTGAGTGTGTGGGCAGGTCGCCCAAGATAATGAAATCATTTTCCTTTTGTTTTCTTTACAAAGCTTACTATGCAAAAATTTGAGGATTTTCGCTTCGTAAGCATTGTAAAGAGGGGGCACCTGTTGCTACCTAATTTTTAACCCATGTTTTGATATATTTTCAAAAAATCCAAAAAAATTGAGAAAAACAAAGAAAATCCAAAAAAATGTTTTTTTAATATATTTTCGTCATTTTAGCATTTTCAACGTCGTCTAAAAAAGAATTTAAATTGTTAAAAGATTTTCAAACGCGTTCGACTTTTCACGCGTCATTTTTTAAATCATTGATTTTCCGCATTTGAGTCGACGTTGATATTGCTTGTTTTCAAAAAATACAAAAAAATAAGAAAAATCAAAATTTACAAAAAGAAAGAAATTGAGGGACCAAGTTGAAAAACCTAGCAACATTTTTGCCTATAAATACTGGTCTTTAACTCAAACAAAGGGGGGGCAATTTTGACAACATCAGAAAAAATACAAAAAAACCTAAATCTATCTCTTTCATTCCAAGCCGCCGGCCAAAACTTTTCTTCTTCATTTTTTTTCCAACGCTGCAGCCCCCCCTTTCCCCAACTGGTTTTGATTTTCTTCGCCTCCAGTCTTCTTCTCACAGAGCCAATGACCACCCATTCCCATACACAGCCAAAGCTAGCCATTTCCATTTCCCCATTTTTACTCATCTTCAAAGCTGAAACCAGAAAAAGCCAAGGCAGCCCTCCTCCCGCTTGAATTTTTTTGCTCCGAGAGAGACCCAGCCAAAATCTTCCTCATCCCTCTCTCGGCTGAAAATCAGAGGCACCGTGCCTCTCCTCCCTCATCCCCCACAGCTCTTGGCCCTCACAGCTCCTTCCCCCCACAGCTCTTTCTCCCCACAACAAACCCACAGCCCCCTCTCTTTCAAAAACCAAACCGGAGCAGCCACTCCATTCCCTCTCTTTTTTTTCTCTTCCCCGACCAAAAGAGAGCAGCCCACCAGCCGACCACCACACCGACACCCATCGATCTGTCCGCCACCGCCATCACTGGCCGCTACCACCGACATGGTTGAAGATCGTTCAACAGTGACGGCCTCCACAGAAGCAAGCCACCGTTCCCACCTCCTCAGACCATCGGTTTCCTTCTTCGGCCAGCAGGTCTTTCCTTCCTCAGCCGCCGGGGACACCAGGAGAAGAAGACTAATCGGTCGCCGGAGACAGAGAAGGGAGGAGACAGAGCAACGGGGCAGAAAAAAAGGAAAGAAAAGGAAAACGATGCAGATCTAAAAAAAAAGAACAAAAACAGATTTGAAATTAAAGAAAATTGAAAATCGACTGCTGTGTGTGTTTATTCCTTGTCCTGCAGATCACCGATGGTTTAGGAAAAAAGAGGAAGAAGAAGCTGTTCTGGATCGGCTGTTTGCAAGCTCCTTCTCACGGTGGCGCGTTAACCCACGCGCCGCCAGTGGCAGGGGCGCGTGGAGCAACGCGCCGCCACCGTGCCAGCACTGTTCAGGCGACCCCGAATTGTGTTTTTACTGAATCTTAGGGACTATTTTGTAGTTTTTTTAATTATGTGATTTAAGTTTTGTTTAGTTTTTTAATTTTTTTATTGGTATTTTGTATTTGTGGATGTAAAAGAAAAAGAAAAGAAAAGAAAAGAAACAAAAATAGTGAAAGTGTATGTGGGTGTTTGTATTTGTATTATTTTTATTTTTTAATGATAAAATTGCATATATTAAAGAAGAATTTAATATTTTGATCGGATCACGGTTAAGAATTATTAACTTATACGTAAGTGATATTTCTAATTTCCGAAGAAAAGACAATTATTAAAACTTCTTTAACACGTCAAAGCCACGAAGCAGCTTACCTCAGGTAGGGTGCGTTAGGGGTGCTAATACCTTCCCTAACCACAACCAGTCCCTTACCCGCGAATCTCTGACAAGACCAGTACATCCGGTTTCCTAGTAGCCCGAAATCAATTACTAGGTGGCGACTCCAACGAACCAAATTCAAGCAAACAACAACGCCACATACGAGAAAAATCGGAAGCCGATGCCGCGCGCTGATTTATTTTTGGGGTGCGACAGTACCCAAAAAGGAAGGTAAAATCAGAGTTTGCGTGGACTTTAGGGACTTAAACCGGGCTAGCCCTAAAGATAATTTCCCTTTACCACACATAGATATGTTAGTTGATAATGCAACACGCAACTCTACATATTCCTTCATGGATGGGTTTTCAGGCTACAATCAGATAAGAATGGCGCCAGAGGATAGGGAGAAGACGACCTTTGTAACACCATGGGGAACCTTTTGCTACAAAGTCATGCCATTTGGTTTAAAGAATGCTGGGGCCACTTACCAAAGGGCTATGGTGACTTTGTTTCACGACATGATGCATAAAGAGATTGAAGTATACGTGGATGACATGGTTGCTAAATCTAAAGAGGGAGAGAATCATGTCCAAATATTGAAGAAATTATTTGAAAGATTAAGGAAATATAAGTTGAGGCTTAACCCAGCAAAGTGTTCATTCGGGGTGAAATCCGGTAAGCTGTTAGGGTTTGTGGTTAGTGACAAAGGGATAAAAGTGGATCCTGAAAAAGTAAAAGCTATTCAATCTATGCCACCCCCCAAGACTGAGAAGGAGGTGAGAGGTTTCTTAGGAAGGTTGAATTACATCGCTCGGTTTATATCCCATTTAACCGCGACTTGTGACCCGATCTTTCGTTTGTTGAGGAAGAAGAACCCTGGAATATGGAATGAAGAGTGTGATAAAGCTTTTGAGAAAATCAAGCAGTACTTGCTAAATCCACCTCTGCTTGTTCCTCCCGTACCAAAAAGGCCATTGATTTTATACCTAACAGTAACCGAAACAGCAATGGGATGTGTGCTTGGGCAACATGATGAAACCGGAAGGAAGGAAAGGGCCATTTATTACCTAAGCAAGAAGTTCACGGAATATGAGTCTAGGTATACTGTGATTGAGAAGCTGTGCTGCGCACTAGCATGGGCTACAAAGAGATTACGTCAGTATATGTTGTATCACACTACATGGTTAATTTCCAAGTTAGACCTATTAAGGTACATTTGTGAAAAGCCTTATCTATCTAGCCGAATTGCAAGATGGCAAGTTCTTTTGGCTGAATATGACATAGTGTATATGACAAGGAAAGTCGTGAAAGGGAGTGTTATTGCCGATCACCTGGCTGACCATGCTATGGAAGATTATGAGCCGTTAAACTTTGACTTTCCCGATGAAGATGTGTTTGCAATCGAGGAAGAGAAATCAGATTGGTGGGTTATGTACTTTGATGGTGCTGTAAATGTATATGGTAACGGAGCGGGGGCAGTGATAATCTCTCCTGATAAGAAGCAGTATCCGGTTTCAGTTAAGCTGCAGTTCGAGTGCACCAACAACACGACTGAGTATGAAGCTTGCATTCTTGGTTTAGAGGCTGCATTAGAGATGAACATCAAAAAGATAGATGTGTATGGAGACTCAATGCTGATCATTTGCCAAGTAAAAGGAGAATGGCAAACCAAAGAAGAGAAGTTAAGGCCTTACCAAGAATACCTGGCTAAGCTGGCTAAAGAATTTGAGGAAATAGAGTTCACCCATCTGGGAAGGGAAGGGAACCAGTTTGCAGATGCTTTGGCCACACTAGCCTCTATGGCCAAGATAGACTTTGGGCACAAGGTACAGCCAGTACACATCAATATCAGAAATAACCCCGCTCATTGTTGCTCAGTCGAAAGAGAAGTGGATGGAAACCCGTGGTACTATGATATCAAAAATTTCATCCAAAACCAGGCATATCCCATGGGGGCATCCAAAATCGACAAAAAGACTTTGAGAAGGTTGGCAATGGATTTTTATCTTGATGGGGAGATTTTGTATAAGAAATCATCTGACGGGACTTTGTTGAGATGTTTGGATGAATTTGAGGCAAAAAGCACGGTACGGGAAGTCCATGAAGGGATTTGCTCAACTCATGCTAGTGGACATGTGATGGCCAGGAAGATACAAAGAGCCGGGTACTTCTGGATGACGTTAGAGAAGGATTGTATCGATTATGTCCGAAAGTGTCATAAGTGCCAAGTATACAGTGACAAAATCAATGCTCCTCCGGCTCCTCTGTTTAATTTAACATCTCCATGGCCCTTCGCGATGTGGGGAATTGATGTGATTGGACCGGTAAACCCAAAAGCCAGCAATGGTCATAGGTTTATTCTCGGGGGTATCGACTACTTCACAAAATGGGTAGAAGCTGGGTCATTTGCTCATGTGACACAAAAAGTGGTGAAGAAATTTATTGAGAGAGATTTGATATGTCGGTATGGTCCACCAGAAAAGATTATAACAGATAATGCTCAAAATTTCAACGGCAAGATGATAATAGAGCTTTGCACTAAATGGAAAATCAAGCATTCCAATTCTTCACCATATAGACCAAAGATGAATGGCGCGGTAGAAGCTGCTAATAAAAATGTCAAAAAGATTATTCAGAAGATGGTAGTCACCTATAAGGATTGGCATGAGATGTTGTCATTTGCCCTTCATGCATATCGCACCGCAGTTCGAACCTCAACAGGAGCCACCCCGTACATGTTGGTATATGGAATGGAGGTGGTGATGCCTTTAGAAGTGGAAATCCCATCATTGAGAGTGTTGTTAGACTCTAGGCTGGAAGAGTTAGAATGGGCAAAGGTTAGATATGAACAGTTGAATCTGATCAGTGAAAAGAGGATAGCTGCGATCTGTCATCATCAACTCTACCAAAGAAGGATGGCTAAATCATATGACAAGAAGGTTCGACCTCGAGGATTCCACGAAGGAGATCTTGTACTAAAGAAAATATTACCTTTACTTGGAGAAGATCAAAGTAAATGGGCACCTAACTACGAGGGGCCTTACGTGGTGAGGAAAGCATTCTCAGGAGGAGCTTTGTTACTATCTAGAATGGATGGAGAAGATCTAGTTAGGCCTGTGAATTCCGACTCTGTAAAGAAATACTACGCTTGATGTATTTCATAATTTTCCAGTCAATAAAAATAAATTTCAGCCATGAATTCTCTTTGTAAAGAGTCCTTTTATATATATATATATATATATATATAAATTTCGGCCATGATCTCATAGCATTTGAAATCTTTTACTTAAAAGAACTTTTTATGGCATGACTAAGAAAATGACTCCATCAATTGGAGAACCAAATCAAGTCTACTTGACATATAGTTGCACATCACACTAGGGGGCAAAAGGTGCACGAAGTGTACATAAGGGTCCGTAGTAAACCCAAGCCCAAAAGGGGAATCATAATAAAAACTTCAAGAAAAGCATCTTTTATAAAATTTGCTAATTGCATTAAAAGTTTCAGTTTTCATGAACAAAACCAATTTTCTCCTTTAGCACAAAACTCAATGGAGCAAGAAAGGGCCCCATAAGGAACCAGAGATCTCTTTACTAAAAGGATACGAAGGATATTTCGGTTCATGAGAAAAGCTTGAAACAAGAGCGAAGAGGTTTACGACGAAAGGGGGACCTATGTTTCCAAGATAGGTAACAAAAACATACATGCATATTAACCATAATACATTGCTTTCAACATTTGTCAAATCAGGGTTTCATCACCATTTCTCAGGTAATGCGTTTTCTAACCCTACCTCTTTTCGAGTGCGCCTTTGAGCCCTCACCAATATTTTTCCTTGGGTAGGTCACCCATCACAATGAGACCATATTTTTCTAGGTAGGTCACCCATAAGAATGAGACCACTCTTCCTTTTTTTTTCCTTGGGTAGGTCACCCATCACAATGAGACCATTATTTTTTCTAGGTAGGTCACCCATAAGAATGAGACCATTCTCCATTTTTTTTACCTGGGTAGGTCACCCATCATAATGAGACCACACACACATTTTTTGTATTGGTTATGAGTAAAGGAATCGCCGGATGGGATTCCAAGTTAAAGGAGATCACCAGATGGGATCTCGGATGGATTTCCATGTTGATCAAACTAAAGTAAGAATTCAGAGGATCGCTAGATAAGGATCTTGAGATGACTAAATTTGGATCATAGTTTTTGGGCTAAGGAGGATTGTTGCAAAAGACAAGGTTTCAGATCAATTAAGCTTCGACCAGATCAGTTTCGGGAGTTCCGTTTTGGGTTTATCTTTATAACACTTACTGCGCAAAACCCATGCTCCGTAAGTATTATAAAGAGGGGGCATCTGTTGTAACCCATTTTTGGGTCCCCATGAAAAATAAAATAAATAGCCAAAAGAGTTTAGAAAAATAACAGGAGGCAGAAGCGCTCGGAAAACAGTCAGAAAATTGGTCAAGGAATTTAAAAATACAAGGATTGAATTTTTGACAGTATATTCTTGAAGGATGAAAGCCCTATTGAGAAGGAAAATTTGAATTTTGAGGAGAAAAGCCCAAATTTGGATGTTTATGGACTTAATTGGATTTTTATTTGAATTTATAGAGGATTTGATTGCAAGAAAAATTAATTTTTAAGTCAATTTGGGCTTTAATTAGAAGAAATTTAAGTTCTGGGGCCAAAATATATTTTTTTAGGAATTTATTGGGTCAAATCAGGGGCTTAATTGCATAAATATTGAAGTTTAAGGGCCAATTAGGGATTTAATTAAGAAAATCCGAAACCAGGGACCAAATTGGAAGAGGCGCGTAAATGGAGGGGCTGCAATTATTCGGTTCAGGGGCCTAATTGAAGAAATTGAAAGTTTATTAATCAATTGAGGGCTAAATTGCATAAATCAGAGGCCAAGGACCAAAGTGAAAAAGGCGGCCAACAAGAGGGGCGGGGACCGAATTTGAAGGGCTGATTTGAGGTTTGGCCCATTTAAATGAAACGACGCGTTTTATCCAAAACGACATCGTTTCATATATAAAAAAAAGAAAAAAAAGAAAAGGAAAGACCAGAACGGTGTCGTTTTGAACGACACTGTTCATCTTCCTCCTTCCCCCCGAATAAACAGAAATAGAGACGAAAACCATTTTTGTTTTTTTTTCAAAACTTCCCGCCTCTCTCTCCTCGCCCCCACCACCACCACCGAAAGCGTCAATGGCCGACCAGCCGTTGCGTGATTGAAGGCGCACTAGCAAAAGGCACGCCGTTTCCTTTTTTCCTTATAAATAGAGAGAGGCCGAAGGAGAGAGAAAAACCCGAGGATAGAGGGAGAAGAGAAATAACGCACGAAGGAGAAGGAAGAATAGAAACAAACCGAAAACAAGAAAAACGAAACCGAAAACAAAGGGAAATAACTGAGGAAGAGAGGAACACCGAGAACGAAAAGAAGAGGGGAAGAGGAAGAAAATCTTTTCTCTCCGACGCTTGGGAACAGCCACAGCGCCGCCGTCCTCGAGGCCATGACACCGCAGCGACACCGCAGCTCCACCAGCGATCGCCTCCACGCCAGGTGCACATTTCCCCCCCCTGCATTCTTTTTTTTTGGTGGTCGTCTGGCCTCTTGCATGTTGCATGCAGGAGGCGGGGGGGAGAAAAATAATTCTCCCCCCCCCCCCCGCTGGGTCGTAAGGTGCTGGCCCAGCCTTGCAAGTCTGGGCCGGTCTTGGCCCAGACTGTAGAAGTTTTTCGGGCCGAGATCGGCCCAATTTAGTGTTGGGCCGAGACCGGCCCAATGTCATTGTGGGCCGAGCCTGGCCCATTTATTTGGGTCGGCCCAGCCCTATAATATATTATATATTATTATAAATTATAATATATATATATATGTGTGTATATATGTTATATATATAAAACAATATATTTATATATAAAAACAAATATTTTGAAAAATCTTAAAAAAATATTGTGATTTTTCTGCATATTTTTGTCAAAGTGGTTTAATGTTGGTTTGTATTTTTATACTGTAAAGATACAAAACCAGTGTTAAAAATACCCGATTTTCGTCAAAACATCAAAGATTTTTCAGAATAAAAAAATGTTTTTGCTTTCAAAAAAATTCTAAAAAGTCCCTAAAAATATTGTTGATTTTTCTGCATATTTTTAGCAAAGTGGATTAATATTGGGTTGTATTTTTATACCGTAAGGATACAAACTCAGTATTAAAATACCCGATTTTCGTCAAAGCATAAAAAATAATATTTTCCAAAAAAACATTTTTGTTTTTTAAAATACGGCCTAGTCTCTCCAATATATATATATATAATATTATAACATCATATTTTCACACAACAAAGAAAATTTTCAAAACAATATATGTATCAACATGCATTTTGGCTTTAATAACCAGTTTATTCAAGCCATGAGAACTAGGCCAATATTTCAAAAACTCTAAAAAAATATTTTTGTTTTCTTTTAGTATTTGGGATTACGAATTTATACGTAAAACGTATTCCTAAATATTATTAATAAAGTTTTGGTATAGACATTAGAACGGTTAGGATTTTACGCGATAAGATAAAAGACCTTTTTACCGAGGAGGATTTTTCTTGAACCATAGACAGACCAACGACTAGAAGTACAATAACACCTTAGTTTTTATCAGACAATAAAACAATGCAGCTTACTTTAGGTAGGGCGTATTTGGGGTGCTAATACCTTCCCTTTACGCAACCAGTCTCCGTACCCGATCTCTGAGACCAGTTAGGGTTCCTAGTGACCAAAATACTAGGTGGCGACTCCAAAAAACCAAACCAAAATAAAAAAAAATTTGCCAGTCGAACCCGGATATTGGATTTTTTTTGGGGTGCGACAATACATATTCCAGCATGTAAAAAATACAAAAAGGTCCCTAAAAAGTCCAAGAACTGCATAGGAGGCCCTCAGGAACTGTGGAGCAGTGGCGGCGCGTCTCCCCACGTGCGACCGTCACTGGCGGCGCGTGAGCCCACACGCCGCCACAAAAATCAACCAACAGGGGGGTCTGTTATGTCTTCCTCCCCTCTTCACATCCCTCGCGATGGCGACCTGCAAAAACAACAAAAATGCAACAAAGCAGTTGATTTTGATTTTGATTTTTCTTTCACTGTTTTAGGATCTGCTTCACTCCCTTCTCCTTTTTCAGATCTGCTCCTCCCTCTGCAAATCTTTTTTGTTTCCTCTTCTTCTATTTCAGGTGGCCGGCGGCATGACCGAGGGACTACTGGCGAATGGGTTCATGTCGCGTCTGTATAGCTGTTGGAGGCGTTCTTGGTGGTTGCCAGCTAGAAGAGTGAGGTCTGGCAAAGGGGTGGTAGCCGAGAGAGGGATGGCACCGATGTGGCTGACGATGAAGACCATGGGTCTGTGGCCGCTGAAGTTGTTCAGCCTCCGCTAGGGGAGGAGACAGAAGGGCAAGCGAACGTTGCTGCTAGAGGTTAAAAGGACTGAGATGGAAGGAGAGCGTGGTGGCCAGCTGGTGTGTGAGAGGGAGAAAATAGGTGCTCTCTCTCTTTCTGGTTTGGGTTTTGGCTAGAGAGAGAGTAGAGATGGGGAGGTGGTCCCCGGTTTTTCTTTTCAAAGGGAGAGGGGAGTGTCTTTGTGGGATTCTCTCCTTTTGCAGGGAAGATGGAGAGCCAAGCTGCCAAAAGGGGGGTGGGGCGGCGACTTCCTCTTTTTTTGGTAAAGGCTGGGGTCGCCGGTTCTCTTTTGTTCTTTTGGCCAGAGAGCCTCGAAGATAAGATGAGCGGTGGCCTTTTGAGAGGGTGAGGTCTAGGGTTTTTTTATTGTTGTTTCCTTTATTTTCTGCCACCCCCCCTGGTTTCTCAATTTTTCTCCCCGTGAATAAATTATTTTCTCTCCCCTCTTTTTTTGTTTTCACTGTAGCTTAGTATTTATAGGAGAAGTTTTGCTAGGTTTCCAAACTGGTCCCTCATCTTTTCTTTTCCTTTTTGTTCTTTTTTTTTTGTAAATTTTGATTTTTCTTATTTTTTTTATATTTTTGAAAGCGAGCAATATCAACGTCGACTTCACAAGAAAAATTAGTGATCATAAAATTTAATCATTAAAAGTTGAACGCGTTCAAAATACCTTTCAAAATTTAAATTCTTCTGATACGATGTTGAAAATGCTAAAAATGATGCAAATATATCAAAATGCACTTTTTTTGGGTTTTTAGTTGTTTTTTTGCTATTTTTTATTTTTCTGAAAATTTATGAAAAATATGGGTCAAAAATTAGGTAGCAACAAGTACCATCTCTTTCCAGTAAATTAATATATGTGGGTCAAGCCACCGAAGAACTCAACTGTGTAGCGCTAATGTATCCACAATTTTGTCTTTTTCAGGATATTCTCACGAAGGAGATCATTGGGCGTGGTACTATGAGAGAAGGGTTACACTACATGGACGACTTCAGTTCGGGCAGAGTCAATACTGTGAGTCGTATATTTAGTGCAAGCGAAGAATAGATTTGGCTATGGCATTACCAATTAGGACATCCTTCATTCAGCTACATGAAACATTTATTTCCGCAATTATTTTCAACTTTGAGATATACATATTTCAGATGTGAGACTTGCATTTTAGCCAAGAGTCATCGTGTACCTTTTCCAATTAGTCTTAAAAAAAGTGATATTCCATTTATTCTTATCCATTCTGATGTTTGGGGACCTTCCCCTATTACAACTGTTTCGGGTATACGATGGTTTGTGACTTTTGTAGATGACTGTACGCGGATGACTTGGCTATACTTATTGGAACACAAGGATGAAGTATTTGGTGTATTTCAAGCATTTCATGCTATGATTCAAAACCAATTTTCAGCAAAAATCTGTATTCTTCGATCTAACAATGGGGGAGAGTATATGAATCGAGATTTCTTAGAATACTTTCAAAGAAATGGTCTTCTCCATGAGTCTTCGTGTAGTCAGACTCCGCAACAAAATGGAGTGGTCGAACGGAAAAATCGACATATTCTAGAAACTGCATGTGCACTATTGATTGGATCGAAAGCATCTGGTCGCCATTAGGATGATGTTGTTGTTACTGCTGTTTATTTGATGAACCGAATGCCCTCTAAGGTTTTGGATTTCAAAACTCCATTACAGGTTTTGTCACAACATGTTACACTACCATCTCTACTTCTTATTAAACCACGTGTATTCGGTTGTGTTGCATTCGTTCATCTACATAAAAATCAACAGACCAAACTTAAACCTTGCGTTGTTCGATGTATTTTTTTGGGGTATGGTACCAACAAGTAGGGATATTGTTGTTATGATCCAAATAAAAAACGGGTCTATATAACAATGGATGTCACGTTTGTAGAGTCGAACAATTTGTAGGGTCTATATCAACTTCTCCTCTTCAGAGGGAGACTTGGGATGAAGAGCATAAGTGGTGGGATGGTCCGACTGGAGAAGCTGTGGTGACAGTAGCATCTCCTACAGAAGCTGTTGTTATACATGTTGAAGAAACTGGTCCGACTAAAGAAGTTGTGGTGACAGTAGCATCTCCTACAGAAGCTGCTATCATACATGCTGAAGAAGCAGAAGCTGCTATTATACATGTTGAAGAAGCTGTTGTGGCTAAAGAAACTATGGTGACAGTAGCATCATCACCGGTTGCAAATATTGGCCTAAGTGAAGAAGCTGAAGCTGAACGAGAACAAAAGCTTGAATCTCCTCGTAGAAAAACCCCTTTTCGTGATGTACTCGATAGTGACAATCCTTCCCCTGAGAATATTTCTGAGGTAACATCTCCTTTATTATCTTCTGGCAATGTTTTGGATATCACTACTAGTTATCACTTACCTTTCAGGCATAACCGAGGCAAAGCTCCAGCTCGTTACTCTCTAGGTGGTGAAGGGAAAAAAATCCAAGTACCCGATCTCTAATCATATGATGACAAAAGGATTGTCCAACCCTCTTATAGACTTTGCACACAAGTTGTCTTCTTATCACATCCCTTGCAGAGCCATGAAGCTTTAGCAGATCAAACATGGTCATTAGCAATTCAGGAAGAAATGGAAGCCTTAAATCGAAACAGAACCTGGAATCTTGTTCTACTGCCGAATGGGAAGAAAATAGTTGGATGTAAGTGGGTGTTCTTTATTAAACATAAAGCAGACGACTCCATTGAACGATACAAGGCGAGGTTAGTGGCCAAAGGATATACTCAGACATACGGAATAGACTATTAGGAGACGTTCTCCCAGTAGCAAAGCTAAACACTGTCAGAGTGTTGTTATCCTTGGCTGCAAATCTAGATTGGTCCTTACATCAATTTGATGTGAAGAATGCCTTTTTTCATAGAGATCTTAAAGAGGAATTATTTATGGATTTCCCACCAGGTTACATGTCGTCCTCTTCTGGAATTGTCTGCAGGTTACAACGGGCTTTATATGGATTGAAACAGTCACCACGTGCATGGTTTGGTCGTTTTAGCATGGCTATGAGAAAGTATGGTTTTCAACAAAGCAACTTAGATCATACTCTCTTTCTAAAACGACGACAAGGTAAGATAACTACCTTGATAATTTATGTAGATGACATGATAATTACAGGAGATGATATAGAAGAAATCTACAAACTATAGAAGCAGTTGGCTATGGATTTTGAAATGAAAAACTTGGGTAGACTTAAGTATTTTCTTCGAATCGAAATGGCTAGATCAAGACGAGGCATCTTTCTGTCACAAAGAAAGTATGTTCTTGATCTACTTACTGAAGTAGGAATGCTTGATTGCAAGCCAGTGGATACTCCAACAGTTCAGAATCAGAAACTTGGGGAGTACCCTGATCAAGAACCAACCAATAAAGAGAGGTATTAACGACTGGTGGGTAAGCTAATTTATTTATCTCATACTCGTCTAAACATTTCGTATGCTGTGAGCATAGTCAGTCAATTTATGCATTGTCTGAGTAAAGACCATATGGATGCAGTTGTTCGAATTCTTCAGTACTTGAAATCAACTCCGGGGAAGGGGCTGATATGCTTACAAAAGTTGTCTCCAGCAAAAACTTCCACAACTCACTTGATAAGCTGGGTATCAAAGATATTTTTTCACCAACTTGAAAGGGAGTGTTGGCATGAGCTGTACAAATCTATACACAACAGGAAATTATAGCTGTCATATTCTAGTATATCTCCTATTTATGTAAATCCTGATTGTTATGGAATAGTAGTTGATTTCTTTCCAAAGACAGCTAGTAAGGCTGTAAACTGCTATGTATATATATATTCAGTCTCATAAATAAAGAGTAAGAAAGAATTCTTGCAGGAAATCTCTTTAGGTTAACATAAACAACATGGGCCACATAATAAGATGCTAAATAGTGAGTCCATATAATGTAATGTAGCTGATCAGCAGATAATGGATCAGAACGATGAAGTATCACTTGATATCAATGAGATAGCCAATTCTTTGAGGGAACAATTGAAGATCAAGAAGGTTTTCTCCCCGGCATGCTGCATCTATAGAGTCCCCGAACAATTGCGGAAGTTAAATGAAGAGGCTTGTACCTGCAACAAAATAATGTACCTGCAACAATTTCTTGAACGGATCCATAGGCCCAATCATGGTAAGGAAAATCTAAAGCTATGGAAGACCACAAAATAATGTACCTGCAACAATTTCTTGAACGGAGCAAGACAAGTGTGGAGGATTTAATTGACATTATTAAGGAGAATGAAACAGAAGTACCTGATTGTTATGCAAACACCATTAATTTTAGGAGGAAAGAGTTCGCAACAATGATCTTACTGAAGTTCAAATACGTTGGAGAGTCTTATGAAAGTCGTAGTGACCAGTTTGTTGACGTAGTGTTCGATATGTCCTACCTAGAAAATCAGCTTCCATTCTTCTTCCTCGCGAAGTTGTTTGAGCTATCCTGTGAAGCCAATCCTACGAATTGTACCATCATGGAACTTACCTGTGAATTATTAAAAGAAATCTGGGCTAACTGGGTAAAAGAGGACAGTTGGAAAAAAATCGATTCCTCAGGGGTCTAACATTTCGCTGACTTCCTAAGAAAGTGTCAGCAGCAAACAGAACAGCATCTTCCAGCAAAAAAAACTACTTTTTTAAGCGCACCCACAGCAACGGAGCTCCATCAATATTGAGTGAAGTTTAAGAACCCAGAAAAAAGCTCACTATTTGACATAACATTCAGTAAGGGGATTCTAGAAATTCCACAACTAAAAATAGATGACAGCACAGAAATCTTATTCAGAAATCTCCAGGCCTTTGAGCAATGCCATCATAGGTTGGAGTATATTTTCATAAGTGACTATATTACTTTCATCGGCTGCCTCGTCCGTGCTCCTAATGATGTGGAAATGCTTGCTCACAATGAGAATTTGAAAAATATGCTAAACAGTGGCGAAGCAGTGTCAAATCTTCTTTACAGCCTCGACAAAGAAAATGTTGTCATTAAAAATAGTTTTCTTTCGGGTGTCTGCGAAGACCTGAAGTCACATTGCGTAGGCACAAGTGGAAGGCAACCTTGAAGCAGGTTTATTTCAAAGAAAAAAAAAATAATTAATTTTTTTTTTTTTTGATGACCCTGGGTGTCCGAGCCAGCTTACGCGCACCACAACTAATCCTAGGGCCTACTGAACATCCTGCAAGCCCAGTAGGCAGGTAAGGCACCACGGGGATGACAGACTGGTACTCTTGAGGATCGAACTCAGGACCTTCGCAAAGACAAGCAGTTGACCAATTGGGCTAGACCCTTAAGTAATAATTAATCTATTTATTATGACTGATGATTGTTATTTTATAAAAAATTTATTATGAAGGGACAAGTATGATATTAAGTTGGTGGAGGGACCAATAAAATATTGTTCTAGTAGTGGAGGGACAACCATATTTTTTTCCTAATTTATTAATGTTTTAATTTAACTATATCTTTAAATTATTAATAAGTAATTTTTATTTAAAAAAGGAGTTCGAACCAAATCAGGGACAGTCTTGAGTCCAAGTCCAATGTATTCTCAGTGAGCCTGGACATGAGTTTTGAACCAATTGGGCTTGATTAGGCATAGATTTCAAGGCTGAAACATGGGCCTAGCTCATATCAGCAATTTATAAGGCTATAGAATTATAATTTAGAAGGTAATTTCCCATACTGGCTGCACCCACTCGCTAGTGCGAAAAAAAACTAATAGCAAAAGATGAAAAAGCTCATGAAACTTTAGATTTTTTGATAGCTATGGTTGTTAAGTATAAAAAATTGAAATCTCTGTGAAGCCCCCTCCACCATCCTAATTATATCAAAAAATCCATTGCAAAGATACCAAAACACCCCTAATCATGTATGAAATTTTATTTTTTAGGGATAATTTAATTATTATAAATTGCATAAAAATTAAAAATACCAAAACACCTTAAGCTTCAACTTTAAAAAATTTAATTTCAAAGGTAATGAAATCATTTTATTGTGCTTTTAATATTAATCCAGATCTTGACCCACTAAAATACATGAACTCCGTCCAGATTCTGCAAATTTTAGCTGAGGCAAGGAACAGTTAGCCTGGATATTCTGATACTGCATCTAATTCTTTAGATGTTGGTAACATGTTATTTCTTCAAATTTTGATTAAATATTTGCCTACGACTGCATAATCCCCTCTCTGATTTCTAGTGTCTAAACATGGATGAGCTTACAGTACCAGGTACCTAAACGCATAAAAATCAAATCATGTCATCAGGAATAGCATGACAAATCATTTGCTTTGATCTTATATTAATCAAGGATAACATTCTGAAGCATGGTGCTAGTTGATAACTGGAAACTTATACATACTAATTGAGGGGAAAAAACAAAACATGAAAGAAACAAGCATTGATCACACAGCAATCCAAATCCATGAGACACGTAATTGAAATCCTGGAAGCTACACTTGAATAAGAGAACACACGGTTTGTACCGTAGTGAGTATGAGGAGAATCGCGGCTGCGATAAGAGAGATTATGGCCCATGGAGTCTGGAAATACTCTTGTTTCAAGGTTGCCTTCCATTTATTCCAAGGCTTCCTGCAGTAATCTTTCAGATCTTTAACGAGACTAGCGAAGATGAAACCATCCGGGGAGAGAGAATTTTGCTTGGAAATATTATGAAGAAGAGTCGTAACTGCTTCATAGTCATGTATCCAGTTGTCTATAATTCCATTTCCAACAAGGATTTCCACATCCTTAGCAGTAATGACAAGGAAATTGATCATTGAAATATAGTTAGCTATATAGTCTTCGCCCAAATAATGGCATTGCTCAAATACCTGGAGATTCCTGAATAAGATTTCTGTGTCGTCATCTATTCTCAATATGGGCATTTCCAGGATCCCTCTATCGAATTTCATGTCGAGCAAACTTTGGCCCGGTTTAAACCTGAACTTAACTCCAGCTTGATGGAGTTTAGTTATACTTGGTACGTTTATGGTATCGAGTTCTTTCCCCGTTTTATCTGACTCTGATGGCTTCTGACATTTTCTTATGAAGTCAACAAAATGTGCTACTTCAGACGGATCGATTTCCTCCAAAATTCCCTTTCTCAATGTCCGAGGCCCCAGTCTCTCTCCGAAGAACTTGTATGTAAGCTCAATCAATGAATATTCCACTTCAGCAGGGCTATATATGCTTATTCTGGATGCTTCAAGCAAATCCTCAAGAATGAAGAATGGGAGCTGATTTTCAATCAAGCACATGTCAAGTGATACATCGCTCAGCATCCATGGTCTATTGAATATACGGTCATTGCTACTTTCAAATCCTACACCACAAACTTTGATCAGGACCACAATGATGAAGGAGGCATCTAGTAACATCATTTTCACAAAGTCTTCACTAACAAGATCGATGGTTTCTGCGTAACAATTACGCAATTCTGTCTCTCTCTCCTCTACAACTCTAATTAACTCCTCCATGCTTGCCTCGCTCCATTCAAGAAAAGCTTGCAAGTACAATATTTTGTGCTCCTGCATTGCTTTAAGCTCTTCTTTTCCATGGTGAAGTGGACCAAGGCTTACTACTTGAGGTGTGAAGATCTTTTCATTCGACTCACGTAGTCGAAGAGGGGCTCTGTAGATACAGCATTGATCGGAGAAAGAATGCAACTTTTCCATATCCGCTCTCAAGGACTTCGCCAACTTGTTAATATCAAGTGAAAGTTGTGAATCCTGATCATATTCTGTTACCTGCTGATCATCAACCGATATTTCTACGTCCTCCATCTTGTGGGGATACTGACCAAAGCAATTCTATTGTCAGACTCAATATAAAAAGTTTGACTACCATTAATTAAGTAGTCTCAGACTAATTCTGATTGCTTCAGTTTTTTTAAAAAAAAATCTGGTTGCTAAAAGTATGGACCGGGGAATAGCTACCGATCACTTCAAGGTTGCATTTGGGTAACACCATGGAACATAAAAGACAAAAACGTTTTTGATTAGAGAGACAAATATAAAAATATAAAAATAAATCTATCTCTTAGATTCACATTCTCTTTCAAAACATCTATTATCTTTATTTCTTGTATCTTGAGACAGTAATTCAATGCTACCCAACAACTTTGATTTGTAATGTCAGAAGTAACCAGCAATGTGTTCATCTAGAACTAAAGCACTTGCAAAAAATTGCTGCTGAAGAGCAAATGACAGAGTTGAGAAAATTGCTAGTGTCGGCATCAATAAATTTATCATTACTACAAATGCTCGAACAAATCCAACTCCTACTAAGTAGAAACAGATGAAAATATACAAAAGATTAAATATCAAGCAACTGCGAGAATGCAATAAATTAAATAAGGATTTTAAACTTCAATTTCTAATTTCTTACTATTGATGACTACATAACTACGTACAACAATTTCTACTTACTCTAAATGTCACACATTGTATATAGCAAACACTCGACAGATATAAAGTTAAAGGGACTCTCATTTTAACTTTATATCTGTCGAGTGCTTGCCATATACTAATCTTAAGTTAAAGATGACTCTCACTAAAAAAAAAAATTATTGTTTTATTTGCCAACTACTACTAGCATTTTATAATATAATCGACTATTATAAAAAAATATCACTACAAAAACAATTACTTCACTTTCTTAACTGCTGAATTACCTAATCTTCTTGATTAATAAAAAGGATAATGACGACTGCAACATGTAAGCACGCTAAGCGAATTGTAAGCTGTCACCTGTTTGAACAATCAATAAATTAAAAAAAAATCATTAAAGAATAATATAAAATCATTTTTTAGCTTCATCTAGTAACTTCAATTTTAATTTGAATTATTATACCTTAAGCATTATGTATAACTAAGAAGGGAGGAGATTAACCTTCACTTGTTAAAAAATAATATAAAATTATATACAGAAACTCATTCAATATGACCTTTTGGATAATGACAGTATTTTAACATAAACTAGTTAATTAATTGAAAATGGCAGCTACACCATTTTGAAACCAGCCGGGCTAAATGAAATTATGAAGAATTTGATGTTTTGCATCAATAGAAAATTAAGGAATCCAATAAATCTCTTTATTTCATATATGATTCTAACTTTGGCTCTAGAATTGTGACTTTTGCTTTCATTTAGTAGGGTCAGGTCAATTCTAATCACTTTATGGAGGAAAACTTCGAGTCTACAATGAATTATTGACATAAAAATCTCAATTAGTTGAGTGCAAATTTGTAAATAAAAAGCAAACTACGTCAAAATATCTAGTATTAGACTCATGCAAAGTTTCGAGGAAGAAACACAAGGCATAAAATGCCTTGTGTTTATGCCTTTTGTCAACCAACTATACATAAGCTGGGGCTTAAACAAATTATTAACTGTGTATGAACAGATGAAAAGGACAATATTGTAAATTAGAGAGATGGGACGTGATATAACTTTTCACAAGTGACTATTATTGAATGGGTAAAACACATTCATCGTCCCTCAAATTTTTATAATTGGCCATATTTACCCTTTAATTCAAATTTGGTCACACAAAAACCCACCATATATTTTGTAATTAATGATCAAGTGTGGGTCCTTCCTTCCTCATTCATAGTTGACGGTATGAGAGGTTATTTGAATGGGTTAAATTAATTAATAAAAAACAAATTTAATTTTCAAATAGAGACCATACATGATCAATAAAAAACAAAATGTGAACATAGATTTTTTATCTGTTTCACTTTATCTCGTAGAAGATCCGACATCTTACTAATTTATTTATTTCAGATGAATATTTTAATCAAATTAACTTTAGAATCAAACTATATGATATAAAAATACCATATTACTATCCAAAACCAAAAAAGTACGAGTATATATTTCAATTTCCCAGCCACTGACAAAATATGGCTTAAAAAATTCATCAGTGGTAGGATAATTAAATAATTTAAATGGTGAAAAAAAATACGTGTTTCAAAAATCAAAAGTTGGTGTGGCGTTCCTGCATTCAGTAAGAAATCAAATTATTATGTTAAATTACACTTTCATCATATCATTTTTGTAATCATATGATTAGGTACTAGCCATGTGGTGCACGTGCAAGAGGGTCCAACAAAGAAAAGTTTTCACACTTTATTATTTAGCTATTTTAGGCTCTCATAAGAAGATCAAGATTTGAGCTTATAAATTTGCATGAATGAGAGGGCGTTTAGAATAGTGGTGGATATTATTTTTTAAAATATTTTTTTATTTTGAAATATATTAAAATAATATTTTTAATTTTTTTTAATATCATCTCATTAAAATAATATAAAAATATAAAAAATTAAAAATTTTTACAAAATTGTGATTCGATCATATCGCAAAACAACCTCTTAAATGATATGAAATTCTCAAGTGCATTGCTTTCTCATGCACTTCCTCTCTTAAAAGAAAATAATATGATCAAACACAATAACCCTTTGAATCCCTAGAAATCCACCTAAAATAGATGGGAAGAATCATTTGAAATTTTATGAATCCAATCATCCAAATTGTTAGTTAGGCAATATCAATGTTATAATCATTAGATGTGTGGATTGATCAAGAGATTAAAGAGTGTTAGAGAGAGCATTGTAATCTTGAGTATTGTTTGAAAGAATTCTGAATTTAGTGTTTGTTTGTGTGTATTTATCTCTCATGGAGGTATCAAAGCCTAAGAAGCAAAAATAGAAGGTGTTCTGAAACCATAATGTTTGATAGTGTATTCTGAATACATCATTGAAAAGTACTCGACAAGACAATTGTAATGAGGCAAAAACCAGAATACTCCTAGATGAGCCTCTTGAAGTTTCACTGTAAAAAGTTACCTTCGCTGGCGAAGACAATCCGAAAAAATCAGACCAGCCACTTTTCTGAAATTGCAAAACAACCACATAAGTTCCATTAATTTCAGAATACACTAAATATTTCGAAGCCACCCAAAATTTAAATAAATTTCATAACAATTCCTCATGTTTCTCAAATGTAATAAACACCCCCAACAATTTCAAAAATTGCAAACTAACCCCTGAAGCTCTAAAGTTCTGGGCGATCTCAGGACTTGCTGCTCTTCCATAACCAATAGACCAAATATTAGTCAACATTACCTCATTTTAGAAAATCTAATTGTGACATAATGATTGAAAAATAATCTTTACTTCATTTAATATTGAGTGCTTAAATATGTAACTTTATTTGATAGTTATTCTCAAAAGAAAAACGAAAACGCAAATTTCAATTATTTTTTCAAGGCACTAACCACCTGAATAAAAAGTATTACGCGGCCTATTTTCAATTGTCTACTTGCATACAATTACACAAAACATTAATTACATTAATTATTACTTAGTTAATTTTGATTAAAATTAGAGAGGAGCTGGCGCATTCGCACATAACTTGTTTTGTTGTATTACCTTTCATAATCATCATTTTACATTGCTTCAGGCTCATGGAGAAGATAAAACAAGATGCATGAGGGTTTTTAGGGAAAAAATATTTTTCTTAGTTATTATTATTTTTTATTTAGTTTAAGAAAATAATTTTTTATGACGATTTTTTTTTTCTATTTGGTTTAGAAAATAAAGTATTGAGATTAGTAATATTATTTTTTTAGAATGTTTATCACTTTTCTTTTATTTTTGGGCCGGTTCTTCAGATTCAGTCTCTCCCAAAAGTTCTGAAATTTAAAAATAGTCCTCGGCAAAAATCAACATTCCAAGCTCATTGGAGGAGTCAGTTTTCTGAAATTTTAACTTTAATTTGAATTTTTTTTTTCATTTCAAATCATAATGGAGATCACAAATGCATCAATTGTTATACCAAGACTCACCAAAGAATACTATGATGATTGGTATATTCAGATGAGAGCCCTACTAGGCGCTCAAGATATCATGGACGTCGTAGAAGATGGGTACGAAGAAGCACTATCCAAGTAAGCTAAAGCATCTATGTTAGATGCTCAAAGAACGATCCTTCAAGCCGATAGAAAGAGGGACACCAAGGACAAGTCCATCATCTACTAGGGCCTTGATGAGGCCACATTTAAAAGCATTGCCTCTGCAAATACATACAAAGAAGTATGGGAGACCCTCAAACGAATAGATAATGAAAGATACATCATTCACATGTTCATCAAATAAGAATCCTATCGTATTGTTGTCATATGTGGAGTTGAGTATGTTTGATTATGGAATGCAAATTAGTGGTGTCTTCTTGTAAAATAAAAGGGTAAACTCCAATGATTATCCTTATAGATTCATCATTATTCTACTTCTACTCTTATAATTTCAATTATCCCACTATAACCCTTGTAGTTTTCATAAAATTCCATTAATATTACTCTAAAAGCAATTAACAAAGACACAAAAAGCCTTTGGATAGAAACTTGCATACCTAAAAGCTCTCGACAACCGACAGTTTTAGAAGTTTTTCTCGTTTCAAATGATGACAATCTATTCTCCCATGGCTGGAGCTAACTTCCTGGCTGCCTTGGTGGCTAGCTGCTTCCTTGGGGCTTTTCCTCCGCTTGATTTTCTTGCTGTTTGCTTTGTGCCGTTGAAGTAAGTGAAATGGGAAATAGGGTTTTCGGGTTTCTGTTTGTTTCTCGAGAAAGCGAAGGGAGGTTAGGGAATTGGAAGTTTTTGGCTGGTAGGGATAGGAGGTTCTGGGGATTTTTATAGGGCAAGGGGAGGGGAGAGATGAAAGAGGAAGGAAGGAGACAGTGAAATGGGATTTGAGCTGTTGATCGGTAAGCTAATAGGCGGTGGAGATGGAGATCCGTGTACACGTGAAGCGGCCAATAGGATTGCTTCATTTAGGCGGGTTCGTTTATATTAGCAAGATTTTTCATCCTAAATATCATGTAGCATTCCCACTTTCAACAAAACCTCAGAGTGTGTTTAAATTTTAAAAAAATTATAATACTTTTTTTTATGTTTTTGAATTGTTTTACATCTGTTTTTGTATTTTAAAAATATTTTTAAAAAAAAATTAAAATTTTTATATTTTTTTATTTACTTTAAATTAATATTTTTTTAGTATTTTAATATGATTTTAATGCGTTGATATCAAAAATAATTTTTTAAAAATAAAAAAAATATCATTTTAATGTATTTTTAAATAGAATACACTTTAAAAATCAATCACAATTATATTATCAAACATGCTCAAGCGGGCTCGTTTTTCATCTTATGGAGCTCCTTATCTTTATTTGAAGAGACTTTCTAAATTGTGGATTTTGAAGAGATCAATAAATATTTGAAAATCAATCACAATTATATTATCAAACATATTTAGGTGGGCTTATTTTTCATCTTATGGAGCTTCTTACCTTTCTTTGGAGAGACTTCTAAACCATGAATTTTGAAGAGATCAATGGTTGTGAATGTTTAAAGAAGCGCGATGAGACCAATAGAAATGCTTTATCTACTTCTTTTTAACAAGTAAAATAAACAACCTTAGGTGTGCAAAATTTTCCTTTTGTTAAACACACATTTATGAGATATTTATTATTTCCGTCAATCCTTTAATTAGCTTTTATTACTTAAAAGTTAATTTTTAAAATATTTTTTATTTGAAAATATATTAAAATAATAATATTTTTTAAAATTTTTTTAAAATTTTTTTTGACATTAGTATATCAAAATAATCTAAAAATATTAAAAAATTAATTTAAAAAAAATTAAAAATTTTAAAAAATTATTTTATAAAAATATTTTTAAAATACAAAAATAAACATGCACTTAATCAACAAATAATTATTACTAAATTTTCTTTTTCAATAAAACAAAACCATTTCCATACTTTTGAATGATTGGCTCTTTATTATTCTTTTCTCTAAATCAGAGTTTTTAAATTCAACTCAATAGTTGACTTGGTCCAAAACTGGATCACATGTTAAATCGAGTTTTAAAACACTACTCCAAAGATTAAAAGGGGCAAACAATTAGTAGCTTCAAATTGCTGGTTAGCAGGATTTTTCATCTGAAATATCATGTAGCAAGAGTTTTCTTGGCTGCTACTTTTTTTTCTGCAATTCTGCACCTCTTCTTATTCTCCACAAAATTCTTCGTCAAACCTTTCGGAATATGTAGCGACTTTAATGACGAGTCTTCGCCAAAATGTCGTTGTCGCACCCCCAAAAAAAATCAACAAATAAAATTTTGTTTATTTTAAAATTTGTTTTGCGACATTCGACTGGCAACTTTCGTTTTGTTCTGTTTTGTTGATTTGGTTCTTTGGGAGTCGCCACCTAGTATTTTGGTCACTAGGAACCCTATCTGGTCTTTCAGAGATTCTAAGGCAAGGGACTGGTTGCGTAAAGGGAAGGTATTAGCACCCCTAGTACGCCCTACCTAAGGTAAGCTGCTTGGTGTTTGGTTTGCTCTATAACTGCTATGGTGTAGGTATTTTCTAGGCTCGTCAATTGATTTTGGATAGAAATCTAAGGAGATTCCATGTGCTTTAAAAGCTCATTTTTCCCTTAGTATTTCAAAAGTTTGTGACTCATAAATCGTGGAGAAAAAAAATTAAATTAATTTTGAAATGTCCTCGATTATAATCAAGGCTTCTTTCAAGAATTGTGTGCGGATTTATTATTCCCGATAATATTTTGGATATTCATCCTTTTAAGGATTTCTTTATCCAAACATTAGCGGTAAATAATAAATAAATTCCTTTTCCCAAAATAAGATTTTTATAGTTTTTTGAATATTGGCCAATACCCTTTGGAATTTTACAAACACGTTGTAAAATCCAAAAATGCAAGAAAATAATTTGTGTTTAAGAAATCTATGCGAAAACACACTTTCGAAGCTTCCAATATATTTGTTTTATAAAAAAGAATATTCAAAACATGTTAGAGTATTGGCCGTATGCAACACGCAAGAAAAATATATTTTTTTTAAAACAATATTTTTTTTTTTGACGAAATCAGGTATTTTTAATACTGAATTTGTATCTCCACAAAATAAAAATACAAACTAATATTAAGTCATAAAACAAAATATGCGGAAAAATCCACAATATTTTTTAGGAATTTTTGAAATTTTTGAAAGCAAAAAAAAAAATTATCTTTGGAAAATTTCGGGTGCTACGACGAAAATCAGATATTTTAAATACTGAATTTATACCTCCACAGTATATAAAAAAATATACAAACCCCCTTAAAAATATATATACATGAAAGGAAAATAACAATATTTTTTTTAGATTTTTTTTTAGATTGTTTACAAATATTTTATATATATATAACATATACACATATATATATATAATATAATAATATAATATAATTATATATTAATTATTAAGGGGCTGGGCCGGGCTCAGCCCAACTGACTGGGCCGATCTCGGCCCAAGAAGTGACTGGGCCGATCTCGGCCCAAAAAAAACTTGGTCTGGGCCGGACGCGGCCCAGACCGCCGGGTTGGGCCAGAATTCTTCTGGCCCAATACATGTTTCTGGGCCAGAACCGGTCTGGCCCAGAAGATAAAACATACGGGGGGAATTAATTTCCCCCCCGTCCCCTGCATGCAGAACAATTCTGCATGCAGGAGACGACAATTAACAGAAGACGAAGAGAAGAAAAAAAACAATGCAGGGGGGAGAGCTTACCTGGCGAGGCTGGAGACGATGGTTTGCTGGCGGGGCTACGGTGGCTCCGGGCGGCGTTGCTGCTATTTCAGTGGCGAAAAATTCTTCTTCCTCCCTTCTCCTTCGTTTTTTTGTTCTCAGTGGCTGTCGGTTCTCGGTTTGGTTTTGGTTTTTTTGGTTTCGGTTTCCTTCTTCTCGGTTTGTTTCTGTTCTTCTCTCTCTCTTCGGGTCGTTCTCTCTTCGGGTCTCTCCTCCTTCTCTCTTCGGTTTTTCTTCTTTATTTATAGGGGCAGCACGGGTGGGGGACCATGGTTAGTGCGCCTTCAATCACGCATGGCTGGTCGGTTCTTTCGGTGGTGGTGGTGGGGGCGAGAGAGAGAGAGAGACGCGGGAGGTTTATTTTCAAAATTTTTGCCTTCTGTTCTGCTAAAACGGGGGGGGAAGGAGATGATGAACAGTGTCGTTCAAAACGACACCGTTCTGCTTTCCTTTTTTTTTTTTTTGTATATGAAACGGCGTCGTTTTGAATAAAACGCGCCGTTTCATTTAAATGGCCAAACTTCAAATCAGTCCTCCAAATTCGGTCCCCGCCCTTATTGTTGGCCGCCTTTTTCACTTTGGTCCTTGGCCTCTGATTTATGCAATTGAGCCCCTAATTGATCAATAAACTTCCAATTTCTTCAATTAAGCCCCTGAAACAATTCCAAACAGCCCCCTCTATCTTTGCGCCTTTTTCAAATTGGTCCCTGGTTTCGGATTTTCACAATTAAGTCCCTAATTGGCCCTTAAACTTCAATATTTATGCAATTGAGCCCCTGATTTGACCCAATAAATTCCTAAAAAATATATTTTGGCCCCAGAACTTAAATTTCTCCAAATTAAAGCCCAAATTGACTTAAAAATCAATTTTTCTTGCAATCAAATCTTCTATAAATTCAAATAAAAATCCAATTAAGTCCATAAAAATCCCATTAAGTCCATAAAAATCCAAATTTGGGCTTTTCTCCTCAAAATTCAAATTTTCCTTCTCAATAGGGCTTTCATCCTCCAAGAATATACTGTCAAAAATTCAATCCTTGTATTTTTAAATTCCTTGACCAACTTTCTGACTATTTTCCGAGCGTTTCTGCCTCCTGTTATTTTTCTAACCTCTTTTGGCTATTTATTTTATTTTTCATGGGGACCCAAAAATGGGTTACAACAGTCATGATAAAGATGTTTTAAAAAGAGGTTCTTAAAGCAATGTGAATAATTTGATTCGGATATTCATCTGCGCCTTCTCTGTCGATTTCTAATGACAAAATTTCCATGGAAAACATAGTTATATACCCAAAAGGTTTAATAACTGTGAAAAGGAAAAAAAAAACAATCATGTATAAAATATCTAAATATTGGATATTGAATCATAATTTTAAAATTAAATTAAAAATAATGATATTTATACAAGTTTTAAATCTAAAAATCACTTGGAAAAATATGTTAAAGAATGAGAAAGATTCTAAAAATGATTTTATTCTATAAAATAGAATGTGTTAACTTGTTATGGTTTCATTCAATGATTTTACCAATGAAGACTAGAGAATAAAAAAAGTCAATTTTAATACATCAAACTGTTGTTTTCAGTCATGCTAGACATGTATCGCGCTTCCAATATGACACGTCATTAATTTAAAAATTTCAAGAATAAAAGTAAAAGGAGATGAAAATATAACAATCAAGCAAAAGAGTTTCTTAAAGCAATGTGAATAATTGGACTCGGATATTCATCTGCCCTATCTATGTCGATTTCAGACCAGAATTTCCATGTAAAACATAGCTAGGGTCTCCATTAATGAAGGATGCCAATTATTCTCAGGTTTCTATAGCGAGGGATGTATTTATTTATTTATTT
Organism: Populus tomentosa; assembly: GCA_018804465.1. Lineage (NCBI taxonomy): Eukaryota > Viridiplantae > Streptophyta > Magnoliopsida > Malpighiales > Salicaceae > Populus > Populus tomentosa. The sequence continues at coordinate 19,076,377 of CM031973.1, forward strand.
GATAATCCGGGATGTTTGGGTCAGCTTACGCATACCACAACTAATCTTTAGATTCACTGATCATCCTGCAAGCCTAGTAGATAAGTAAAACACCACGGAGGTAACAAACGTTCACGCTAAGCCTTGAACCTAGAATGCAGAGGTAAGAAAATCTTTGCCAAGACCGCTAGGCTACAAGCCTTGATGCGAGCAAGGGAATTATTGGCAAAGGATTGGGTTGTTAAAAGGAAATTTTAATTAAAAAAAATTAAAAATCATGCCTTATATTTTATGAGTTTGTGAGCCGCAATCTATTTTTTATTACAAGATAAAAGTTCTAGATCATGAATAGAAGAACTTCTCCATGTAAAACAAATAAATTCACACCATGATTAACTTTTTACTGTGGTCGAAATATGGCGACCCGGTCTCTTCTCTCTCCAACCTCTGATGACTTATTCTCATATCTCTAAAAACACAGGAACCAGAACATCTGTAAAATCCAAGTCGTCAAAATCAAGGCACATGGAAAAATTATCTTATTATCAAAAGAAGATGACAGAGAAGCTTGATCATAGGCAGAATAAATTTTGAGATGAACGAAAATCAGTCCACAATTATATGGAAGTTGTGAAATAACGCAATTTTGTATACTATTATCCTCCAAACGTCCTCCTATTGCATTTCCTTAAAGCTCCAATTAAAACGTTGGTTAAGTAATTAGAGCAAAATAAATGATGTAAAGAAAAAGAAATATAGTGAAGAATATAGTTATAAGTCTTGGGAGGTGGGGCGATAAGATGACATTTAATATATTTGGCATGTCCTAGCTAGGGATATTTCTCCCAAACTTTTGGATGAGCATGTGAGTAACAAATAATATAGGTAAGGTCAAAGAAAATTTATTTGTTGTGACATGTGACGTGATATTTACGTTCTTTCACACCCGACATTAGATTGGTTGATTCATAATTACAGAAAGGACGTCGAATAATTGTAGAGGAGAGCGATCAACAAGTTCCCCCTTTTAATTTATTTTTTTAAAAAAAAACATTTTCATTACAAGTTTTCATCTTCATGTAATTATACATGAAATGAAATTATAGTTGTTAAATTCGAACGGATAAGATGGTGGAGTTAACAAATTAGTAACTCAAAACTTTATCTATACTGGAATTTAATTTGAATTAATTTTATTATTGACCTAAACAATAAACAATCTAGTAGATTATTCCAGTAACTCAATTGTTCAGGCCAAACATTATCTAAAACTAAAAGGTTTTTTTTTAAATAAAATTGAGATGATATGCAAAATGCATGCCTTATTCATCTCAAGCCCAACAAAAAAGCAAGACTACTTTAAAAGGTAGATTGTAATATATGTCGATACACGACGTCGGGCGACGGCTCCGCTCATTTTTGTTTATTTAACAAAAAAGATTTGTTTAATTGGGGGAAATGAAAATTTTATTGGAGTCACCATCTAGTAATTTGAGGGAACTAGAAATCCCAAATTAGACACTGGTCCCAAAGATTCGGGTACTGGGTTAGTTATGATTAAGGGAAGGTAGACACCACCCTTAAAACATCCTTTCAAAAGAAAGGTTACCCTTACTTGTGTGTTTTTTTTTTATTTAAATGCTATTATATTTTGAGCTTATTTGCAATTTTGTTTTTTTTTTTAAATAGTTAACGTCGGTCCCTAAAAATAGGAGACACGTTAAAAAATAACATCAGTCCCTAAAAATAGGAGACTTGTCTAAAATATTGACGTTTAACCCTAAAAAGGAGATTTACATCTAAGTTACCAAAAAACTATGGACATAATCCATATTGGTATTTAAACTTTTGACATCGGTCCTTTTATGAAAAAGAGACGTGTCGACGAACAATATTTGTTTATAAAATTATTTTTATATCATTGAGAAATGGGTATCCCATATTTGAGATTTGGGCTTTGGACCCACGAACGATAACATGATAGGATGGGTGTTGGACCCGCGTTGTTATTCCTTTCTTTTTTATTTTATTTTTTTGTTTGTTTTACAACATACAAGAAAATTTATACACAAAATAAAAAAAATGTTAGAAATCTAAAAAAAAAATTACCTAAGTGACATAGTATAGGTAAAATACTGAAATACCCTCGGATCTATCGAAAATTTACGAAAATGCCACTGGCGGCGAGCTTTTCAGGCGAGATTTCTGGCCAACCGATGGTCGATTCTGGTAGATCTGAGGTCGAGGATTCTGTTGGTGGTGGTCTCGACGGCCGTTGATGGCTGACGAGGGAGAATCGACGACTTGAAGCTTCGGTGGCCGGCGACAATCGCGACCTTTTTTCCGGCCAGATGAGGCGGTGAAAACGATGAAAACCACCGGGGTTTTACTTTACAGCATGTGAGGAACCTTTCTGTGGTGTTTCGGAGGCTTGATACGACCGGAGATGGGAGATCGGAGGAGAGAGAGAGAGTCGCCGGCGAGAGGAGAGAGATGCTCTGAGATTTACTACGGTGCGGACGTGTGTATGGTGTACCGGTGCCGCTGAAGGATGTTAACCGTTGGATCTTGGATGAAACGATCGGATGGCTGGGATTGGCTAGATCTTCAGGTTGATCGGACGACCCAGATTGTTTGGTTTTTGATCCTGTGTTGCGCGGTATACCGAAAGCTCGGTGCACCGGATGACGTGGCGCAACGGGATTAAATCCTGGAATATTTTAACGGCTGAGATGTGTTGGGATATGTTTGGTATTTTCTAAATTGTTTTTTTAGAAAAACAATACCCTACTCTCGCGAAGAAAAAACAAAAACAAATTAGGAATAGTATCAATTCTTTCTCTTCTTTTTCTGCCTTTCTATTTCTCTTCTCCCTCCCTTTTTTTTTCCCCTCCTCCCGTGGCTATTTATAGCCAGGGGACAACTACCATAATTTTGTTTTTATTATATATAATAATAAATAATGCACCTTCGGCAACTACCATAATTTTGTTTTATTATATATAATAATAAATATTTACATGGGTAAAACTAAAAATTCAAATCAGTATTAGAAAAATCCCGTTTCAACCGCAAAAAAAATGGAATACCAAAAAAAACATTTGATGGGTATCGACCCGATGAACCGGGTTTTGGTCGAAAATGACGGTTTTGACCCGAGACAGCCCGAAACTTATTTTTTACCCTGGTCGACATGGTTTGACCCGTATTGACCTGGTGAACTCGGTTTTGGTCGAAAATGATGTTTTTGACCCGAAACAGCCCGAAACTCATTTTTTACCCTGGTCAACATGGTATGACCCGTATTGACCCGGTGAACCCGATTTTGGTCGAAAATGATGTTTTTGACCCGAAACAGCCCGAAACTCATTTTTTACCCTGGTCGACATAGTTTGAATGAAGAGATGCGGTTGACTCGAGAGAGAAAAAAAAAATATTTTTGAATTTTCAAATTTTTTCTTAATGTTTTTTTGGATTTTTTGAAAATATATCAAAAACATGGGTCAAAAATTGGGTAGGAACAATATATATCTAACATATAAAAAGTTTAATGCGGTATTTGTTTTTGTGTTTTAAAAGTAATTTTTTAAAAAATTTATTGGTATTTTTTAATTTGTTTTAAATTAATATTTTTGATGTTTTCAGATTATTTTAATATGTTGATATTAAAAAAAATTAAAAATAAAAAAATATTTTAATACATTTTAGAACAAATATAAAACAATTACTATCATATTTTCAATCACTCCTAAGGAAAAAAGAAAAGTTGTAAGGAAAAGATGATGTAGACCGCAACAAACTACGAGAAAATGAATTCAAGGGATACAACACTTGTGCTGAATTACAATGTGACCATTGAGCACGTAACCCATTACAATGTGACCATCTAGGCTGGTAACCCCTTACAATGTACCATCTTGAAAAATTCTTGTATTTTTTCATTGGCCAGGTAACCCATTACAATGTGACCAACTGGACAGGTAACCTATTACAATGTGACCAACTGGACTGGTAACCCATTACAATGTACCATCCTGAAAAATCTTCGTATTTTTTCACTGGGCAGGTAACCCATTACAATGTGACCATCTTGGCTGGTAACCTATTACAATGTACCATCCTGAAAAATCCTCGTATTTTTCCACTAGGCAAGTAATCCATTACAATGTGAACATCCTGAAAAATTCTCGTATTTTTCAATCATCGGGCAGGTCGCCTGGAACAATTAGACCACTCGCAAAACCCTTTTCCCGTTTTTATTCTTCATCGGGCAAGTCGCCTGAAACAAATAGACCACTCGCGAAATTCTTCGCGTTTCTTTTATCATCGGGCAGGTTGCCCAAAACAATTTGATCCATTTAAAAAAAAAACAAAACAAAAAAGTGGGTTGTTTGCCAAATGACTTGTTCTCTCTGTAAAAGTCATATATCAATCTACTATTTTTGAAGTTTTCAAGACTCCTTTTCGTATCTACTTTTCTTTATAAATTTACTACACAAAGCTAAGGAAAATGAAATTTTCCAATGTCTTTGTATTGTAAATATTATAAAGAGGGGGCAACTGTCATAACCCAATTTTTGAACAAATAATATAAATTAAATATAGTTGACAATGGGGTTAAGACAACAAAATTTGAAGTTTGTGGATGTAATTTGAGAGTTAATTGATCAATTTTGAAAGAATTAAAAGTTAAAGATTTAATTAAGGGCTAAATTGAACAATCTGGAAATTAAGGACTTTTCTGTAAACATTGTTATAATTCAGGGATTTAATTGAAATAAGCTGGTGGAACAGTCGTGCTCGTCTCCTCCATCCCGATTCAACAGGTTGAAGATCTGCTTGTTTTTTGGAAAGTGGTTTCCGAGAAATCACTTTCCAAACTTTCTTGTGTTTGTTTGCCATTAGAAAAGTTGGTCAATGGAAAACACTTTCCAGTAAAAGAAAAATGTGACTTGGTTTTCAGAAAAGTGTTTTCCTGGAAAATTTGGGCAGAAAACACTTTCTGGGAGTTGTGAAAAATTTAGAAATGTCATTATTTGCTGATTATATCAAATTTGATCCTCAGACTTTTAATTGCTATATATATTTTGTTTTGAATATTTATTTTTCAATTTCATCTCTTAAAATGTTATTTTTATATTAACTTTGGTCCTTATTTTTATAGTTGCTATTTGCTTTTTCCTTATCATTTTTTTATTGAAATTTTTAATCTATCAAATTTGGTCCTCATTCTTTTGATTGTTACTTATTTTATTTGAAATAATTTATGAAATGTTGATTATTATTATTTTAATTTCTTCATCTTTTATTTTTTATAATTTTTTAGATTTGATCTTCATTCTCATTTAACTTTTTAATTTGTACGATTTGTTCCTCATTATTTTAATAAACTTGAGAAAAATAAAATATTAATAAGTTATTTTCCAACTCATTTTCCATGACATAACCAAACACTGGAAAATGTTTTTCAACTTATTTTTCATTACACTACCAAACATCGGAAAATGCTTTTCTCGGAATTCATTTTCCAAAAAAAAAACTATTTTCCAACAAACAAATCAGGCCTTAATCATTCCTAGGAAAAAAAAGAAAGGTTGTAAACAAAAGATGATGTAGACCGCAAGAAACTGCGAGAAAATAAATTCAAAGGATACAGCACTTGTGCAGAATCAAATAAAGAAAGAAAATAAGCAACCAAGAAGAAGAAAAAATGTTTATCTATATAGTATAAAATTAAAGGTAAATGATATATTAAGACCTTTCTTTCTTTTTTATCTTGTAGCATTCACACTTCGACCCCACCACACATGTAACTATCAACTAATTAATCCTTAATCACCACATGCGACACATGGAACTATCATGTAGCTGCTTGATGCATAATTATCAAATTAAGATTTATAAGTAAAAAAAGAATAAGACTTTGTCAAATTGATGTGGTTTCATTTCAGGGGCCATAATAAAATAATAACAACACTGAAAAGAAATATATTTTAAAATAAAAAATATTTTAAAAAATAATTATTAACACATTCTCAAACACTCTCTATTCTTTGAGCATTGGTCAAAGTAATAAGAATGAAATAAATGATGTAAAGAAAAATAAATATAGTGAAGTATATAGTTAGAAGTAAAGAAAAAGAAATATAGTGAAGTATATAGTTAGAAGTCTTGGTAGGTGGGGCAATTTTGTATACTATTATTCACCGATATTTTATTTTCATAAAATTAACTCCCAAGAGTTAGTTGAAGTTATAAGAATAAAATAAATGATAGAAAGAGAAACAATACGATTGAAGAACATAATTGTAAGTCCCAACCAGGAGGTCCACCCGGTCGAAAGCGATGTAGGTTGACTTATAATGAGTTAATGGGCTAACTCAATTTTTAATTAAAAATATTCTAAAAAAATATTGTTTTAAGAATTTAGAGAGAGAAAAAATATATATTATTCTAAAATTTTATTTTATTTTAGTGAAATAAAAATGGGTTGTTCTTTTGACCCTGTCCAGTTTAGGGAGGTCGCTCAAGCCAAGTTTATAACAATGGTAAGGAGAGGCATCCAAAAAAATAGTTCTTACAATTGATTTTTGTATATTGTTTTTTGTAAGTCTTGGTAGGTGGGAAGATAAGATGCCATTTAATATATTTGGCATGTCCTAGAAAATTTTAAGAAAAATTATTTGATGTGACATATGACAATTTACGTTGTTTCACATCCGATATTAGGATGGTTGATTCATAACTGCAGAAATGATATCGAATAATTATAGAGGGGACAAATCTTGAGTTTTTAGTCTTGTTTAATTATAAAATGATATATTAAGACCATGTAAACCTTCTTTTTTGTTTTTGTTTTTTTTTTTTTTTTTATCATCATTTAGCATTCACACTTCAACCAAACCTTAATCACCACACATGTACCTATCTTGTAATCCTTAATTCTTAATCTTTTTTATATTTGTTTTTTGTTTATTTTTGTCTTGATCATTCAACTTTTCTTAAACTATAGTCTTAGATTCTATTTTATAAAATTCATCATTAATTTAATTTCAAAATCTATAGAAACACTTTTAATTTCAAAAATCATGCCAAGGAAATTAAGTAAATCTCATCATATATTATTTTTCCTTCTCTAAAAGTATACTTTTACTCTTTAAACTCTTTGTAGTATCCTTAACACCTCAAACCCTTTCTTTAAATACTCAAAACTCTTCATGTTACTCACTTTTTTTTTTTTTGTGGTTTTTAAAGCAATTTCCATTCAACAAAAATGCATGAGATATAAAATATTTTACATGTCAATCTATGTTGTAGCATTCACACTTGGACCACACCACACATGTAACTACCAACTAATTAATCCTTAATCACCACATGCCACACATGTAACTATCATGTAGCTGCTTGATGCGTAATTATCAAATTAAGATTTATAAGTTAAAAAAAATAGTAATATCTATATATATTGTCAACCTTTTCAGACGCGGACTTTGTCAAATTGATTTGGTTTCATTTCAGGGGCCACAATGAAATAATAAAACACTGAATTTTCCTTATGCATACATTTACGAGATATTTATTATTCCTGCCAATCCATCAATTACTTGAATCAATAAATAATGACTGATTCATGAGTTTTCCTTTTCAACACCACTAAAAACAATTTCCATACTTTTGAATGATTGACCCTCCATTATTATTCATCTCTCCAGAGATCATAAAAGGGGGACCAAGCTATTGTCAGCTTCACATTGCTAAGCAAGATTCTCCTTCTGTTCATGTCGAAAAGAATAGGTAAAAAATTAAGAGTTAATTTCTCCTCCTAAAATGTTAAACACTTTATTTTTATTTTTTAAAAAATAAAACTTGGTATGGGTAGAGAAACCAAAACATATATTTGGTTTCTTTAATGTAAAATGATATTTTTTTCATTAGAAAAACAAAAGTATGATAAAGAAATGTGCAAATAATAATGTGCAAAAAAACTATTGTAGTAAAAAAACTGGTCTCATTCTCACTCCTTTTTTTCTGAGGATTTTTTCTCACATCTCTAAAAAAATAAAAAACCAACACATTAAAAAAAAAATTAAGACCCAAATATAAATTGCTTAGATAATAAAGATTAAATAACACAAAAATTAAAACCTTTTAAACAAAAACAAAGTTTTTCGCCTGGAAATGAAAAAAGTTCTTTATTATTTTTTTTGTTTACTTTTGTCCTGTTCATTCAACTTTTCTTAAACTATAGTCTTGGATTCTATTTTATAAAATTGATCATTAATTTAATTTCAAAATCTATAGAAACACTTTTAATTTGAAAAATCAAGCAAAGAAAAGTAAATCTCAACATATAACATATAAGTTGAATCAAGTTCTCCTACGTATTTTCCTTAAAATTTATTTTCCCTTCTCTAAAAACATACTTTTACTCTTTAAATTCTTTGTTGAATCCCTAACACCTCAAACCCTTTCTTTAATTAGTCAAAACTTTTCATGTTACTTAGTTTTCTTATATTTGTGGTTTTTAAAGTAATTTCCATGAAAAATAACAATATCTCTATATTCTCTATTTTCTTTTCTTGGTTGGTTGCACACTTTTTTATTTTTTGTTTTTTTTATTTGTTTTGGTGTTTGTGCTGCTAGCAGCTTATAAGGAACGCTTTATGATCTAATTTTTAATTTGGCCTTAAAGAAACTTCTAGACACTCATTTGTATTATTTTTTATCCATTAACTATACTTAACTTGAAAAAAAAAATTCTTTATGACCTCCAAAAATTCTAAAACTCTAACCTAAATTAAAATAATATTTTATAAGATTCCATACAAAATTGATGTGGTTTCATTTCAGGGGCCACAATGAAATAATAACAACACTGATTTTTCCTTATGCATACATTTATGAGATATTTATTATTCCTGCCAATCCATCAATTAGTTGAATCAATAAATAATTAATGATTCATGAGTTTTCCTTTTCACCACCACTAAAAACGATTTCATCTCTCTAGAGATCATAAAAGGGGGACCAAGCAATTGTCAACTTCACATTGCTAAGCAAGATTCTGCTTCGATCTGTTCATGTAGAAAAGAGTACATAAAAAATTAGGAGTTAATTTGTCCTCCTAACTTTATTCTTTTGAAAAAAAAAAAAATTGGTATGGGTAGAGAAACCAAAACATATATTTTTGGCGTTTCAAAAAAAGAGTACGATAAAGAAATGTGCAAATAATGTTGATATTCTTTTCTATTATCGAAACTATTTCTGACACAGTTTTATTTGGAAATAAAAATGAAGGTCAAACTATTGGATATATATTGAATCACAATTTTAGTATATTATTTAGAATTAAATAGAGATTCGTTTGACACCCATATTAAAAAAGAAAAAGAAAAGTACTGATAATATTTGCTTGAATATGATAATTTAGATATAAAATTGATGAAATTAGTAGTACAGATGTCAATCTGTCATAACTCAAATAATCTAGAAGCAAAACCATCATTAAACTCATTTTTTGTAGCATGTAGAAGGAACTTGGTGATGGTAAATACCACTCCCTATGTATCGACGCAGACTCGCAATTGCATTGCCCAAAGGCGTGGAGATTTCTAAGGAACTTTCTGTGGGGTCTACATAATATCTCCATCAAAATTTGATCTCAAGTCTAAATCAAGGCACAAGGCAATCTTATTATCAAGAGAAGATGATTATTGACAAATACCGAGAAGCTTGATAGTCAGAATGATTTTGAAGATAAATGCAAATCAGACCCCAGTTAATCGCAATTTTGTATACTATTATTCACCGATATTGCATTTTCATAAAACTCCAAAGAGTTGGTTGAAGTTATAAGAATAAAATAAATGATGGAAAGAGAAACAATGCGATTGAAGAACATAATTGTAAGTCCCAACCAGGAGGTCCACCCGGTCGAAAGCGATGGAGGTTGACTCATGAGTTAACGGGCTAACTGAATTTTTTAGTAAAAAAACTCTGAACAAATATTGTTTTAAGAATTTAGAGGAAAAAAAAAACAATATTATCCTAAAATTTTATTTCATTTTAGTAAAATAAAATGATAAGGAGAGGAGAGGCATCCAAAAAAATAGTTCTTACAATTGATTTTTGTATTTATTATTATTATTTTTTTGTAAGTCTTGGTAGTTGGGACGATAAGTTGCCATTTAATAAATTTGGCATGTCCTTGAAGATTTTAAGAAAATTTATTTGTTGTGACATGTGACAATTTACGTTGTTTCACACCCGACATTATGATGGTTGATTCATAACTGCAACAATGACGTCGAATAATTATAGAGAAAGATCTCAATACCTTCTTATCCAGTAATTTACTTATACATCTCTCCAAAGATAAAAGGGGACCAAGCAATTGTCGACTTCACATTGCTAGGCAAGATTCTCCTTCTGTTCATGTAGAAAAGTTTAGGTACAAAATTAGGAGTTTGTCCTCCTAAAATGTTAAACTCTTTATTTTTATTTTTTAAAAAATAAAACTTGGTGTGGGTAGAGAAACCAAAACATATATTTGGTTTCTTTAATGTAAAATGATATTTTTTTTCATTAGAAAAACAAAAGTATGATAAAAAATGTGCAAATAATGTGCAAAAAAACTATTGTGGTAAAAAAAACTGGTCTCATTCTCACTCCTTTTTTTGGGATTTTTTCTCACATCTCTAAAAAAATAAAAAACCAAAACATTAAAAAAATAAAATTTAAGACCAAAATATAAAATGCTTAAATAATAAAGATTAAATAATACAAAAATTAAAACCTTTTAAACAAAAACAAAGTTTTTAGCCTGGAAATGAAAAAGGTTCTTTATTTTAATATTTGTTTTTTGTTTATTTTTGTCTTGTTCATTCAACTTTTCTTATATCCGCCAGTGATTGATAATTGCCCAAATGTTTCTATAGTTAATTTATCTTGACTTTCAAAATTGATATATTTTAAACTTGTTTTGGTGCTGATTCCGTACAAAATGTTTTAAGAATCACACTAAAATTATACCAATAAGTTTACATGATATTTCTTAGAGTCCTTAACAAATATTTTTATCATTTCAAATTCTTTTTAATAATTATGTAAAATTTAATATTGAAGAAGATTTATGAAAAATTATGACATTATTTTTGGATGTGGATTGGATTTGTATTAGAATATATGAAAATTCTCAACTCAATATTTTAAAAATAAAAGTTTTAAGAGGGTTTTTTTTGTTGGTCCTTAAAATTTGACTTGTTTTCTAATGATCAAATAGATGGATAATATTTGATTGAATATAATAATCTAGAGATAAAATTAACGAAATTAGTAGTACAGATCCCAGTGAACCACAATTCAAATAATTTATAAGCCGAAACGTTCATTAAACTCATTCTTATTAGCATGGAGAAGGAACTTAATCTTCCATTTATAAGCCAAATCATATATATATATATATTCTCTTTTGATTCTCTACCTCGTTTGCCTATCTCTTTACTATAGAGTAATTACGGTGGTTAATGCTCTAAATTGTTTTGTTTCTGATAAGACTCTGACAAGAGGCAAATAATGATTTAATATACAGCAAATAATGTTTTTGCTTGAATGATGGAACACACTGTTTGTATGACAGTGAGAATTCCACCTGCAATAACAGAGACTATGGATTATTGACAAACATCTGTTTCCAAGCTGCCTTCAAGGCCATTAACTTATTATGCCTACGCGTTCTGCAATGTGAATTCAGATCTTTGCAGACACCCCAAAGAAAACTATTTGTAGTGACACCAATATTGTCGTGGTCATGACTGTAAAGAAGATTCGACACTACTTCATAACTGTTTAGCATATTTTTCGAATTCCATTTACGAGCAAGTACTTCCACATCATTAGGAGCCCTGACGAGGCAGCTGATGAAAGTAATATAGTCATGTACGAAAGTTTCCTTAATCCTATGATGGCATTCCTCAAAGACCAGGAGATTTCGGAATAAGATTTCCGTGCCTTCATCTATCTGCAGTTGTGGAATTTCTAGAATCCCTTTACTGAATGTTATGCCAAATAGAAAGCTTTTTTCTGGATTCCTAAATTTCACTCCAGATTGATGGAGCTCTGTTGCAGTGGGTGCTCTTGAAAAGGCTGTTTCTTCCACGGGACGACGGAACAATGCCGGTGGCTGCTGACACTTTCTTAGCAAGTCAACGAAATGCAGGACTCCAGAGATATCGATTGCTGTCCAACTGTCCTCTTTTACCCAGCCAGCCCATTGACTTCTTAGAAACCCACAGGTAAGCTTAATAAGGGTACAATTATAATGACTGGCAGCTACGCTGGATAGCTCAAACAACTTCTGGAGGATGAAGAATGGAAGCTGATTTTCAAGCAATAACATATCGAACACTACGTTATGTAGCATAAATGGACGATAGAAAATCCGATCACTACGTCCTTTTCTAAAAACCAATTTCCTGTACTTCAACTTCAGTAAGACCATAATAATAAAGACAGCATCCAGTACGATCATTGTTGCGAATTCTTTTCTAGTAAGTTCAATGGTCTCTGCATAACAATCACGTAATTTCGTTTCATTTTCCTTGATAATGTTAAATAAATCCTCCACGCTTACTGATAAATTCTGTTCAAGAAACTGCTGCAGGTACGTTTTTTTTTGGTCTTCCATAGCTTTTAGATTTCCCTTACCATGGTGAAAAGGGCCTATTGAGACTACTCGAGGTGTAAATGCCTTTCTATGTAACTTCCGCGATCGTTCGGGGACTCTATAGATGCAGCATTCCGGGGAGGGAGCCTTCTTGATCTTCAATTGCTCCCTCAAAGAATTGGCTAACTCATTGATATCAAGTGGAACTTCATCGCTCTGATACATTATCCGCTTATCAGAACCAGCACGTACAATTAATCACTATTGATAAAAACAAACTGAAATACCAAAATAATATTCGCAAGAAATCAAATTCGAACAATATTCTTTTAAATCACGTCTTTACCTCATGGCTCTGATCAATTATCTGCGGATGAGTACTTGATGTTCCACCAATTTCCTTCCTGGTATTCATCCCACGTGAACTCAACCCAGATGATGGCTTGCACTGTTCAGGCCAGCACGCACAATTAATCACTATTGATAAAAACAAACTGAAATACCAAAATAATATTCGCAAGAAATCAAATTCGAACAATATTCTCTTAAATCACCGTCTTGACTTTATGGCTCTGATCAATTATCTGCGGATGAGTACTTGATGTTCCACCAATTTTCATCTTGTCCTTCACGAAACATGATCTCAACTCAGATGATGGCTTGCACTGTTCAGAACCAGCACGCACAATTAATCACTATTGATAAAAACAAACTCAAATACCAAAATAATATTCGCAAGAAATCAAATTCGAACAATATTCTCTTAAATCACCGTCTTGACTTCATCCTGTGATTGAGCTGATACAATCGCTGGTGTTCAGAAACAGCACGTATATACTAACACTAAGTCATGAAATAAAACATATTCTGACAACAACCACAATAATAGTTTGCATGAAATCAATCTTAATTTGTGGTTATTTCTATCTGTGTTAGTTTTCATGGGGTTTCTAGTGACGAGCTTTTTACTCATGTTTTATTATGGAATGCAAGCTAGTGGTGTCTTGCTGTAAAATAAAAGGGTAAACTTCATTTATTTTCCTTGTAATAGATTCATTAATATTCTACTTCTACTCCTACTCTTATAGTTTTCATAAAATCCTGTTAATATTACTCTTAACTATTTAATATCTTCTTTTTATTTTGGTTTTTCAGTTTTTTAGGTTTCGAATTTTTGTTGTAAGATACTATGACATGCATAAGGACTTGAGAGGAAATAATAAGAGAAAAGTTATAAAAAAACAATAATATTTCTGCATAACAATCACGTAATTCTTTTTCATTATCCTTGATAACGTAAAATAAACCCTCCACACTTACCTTGCTCAGTTCAAGAAATTGTTGCGGGTGCATATGTTTTTGTTCTCCCGTAAATTCCATACAAGCTTGTGCCATACAAGCTTGTGAAGGTACTTCCATAGAAGCTTGTAAACGTACATCTTCCATACAAGTTTCCATACAAGCTTGTACAGGTACATCTTCCATAGCTTGTACACTTTCACGAAACTTACAAAATTCCGCGGAGAAAGCCTTCTTGTTTCTTCCTTAGCTCTGATCCATTATCCTTTGATCAGTACTTGATGTTACGCCAATTTCCCTCTTATGATTGAACTGAGATAATCAATGGCGTTAGAACCAGCACGTATAATTAATCACTGTTTGATAAAACAAACTGAAATACCATATTTAAGAAAAACATTTTCAGTAAACAAACACAATAATATTTGCAAGAAATCAAAATTGAACAATATTCTCTTAAATCATGTCTTTTCACATGTTCACCCTCTCCAAAAAAAAAAAACAAAAAAAAACTGGAATCCAGTTCTATATGTTACCCAATTTTGGACTCGAAAATTTCAGTTTTCTGAGGGGTTTTAGCGACAAGCTTTTCACTTATGTTTGATTATGGAATGCAAATTAGTGGTGTCATCTTGTAAATTAAAAGGGTAAACTTCAATAATTATCCTTATAGATTCATCATTGTTCTACTTTACTATTATAATTTCAATTTTTCCACTATAACCCTTGTAGTTTTCATAAAATTCCATTAATATTACTCTAAAAGCAATTAACAAAGACATCAAAAGCCTGTTGGATAGAAACTTACATACCTAAAAGCTCTCGACAACCGGCAGTTTTAGAAGTTCTTCTCGTTTCAATGATGACAATCCACCTCTAGTGTCCAAAAAGATGTGCCAAGAATGGTAGGCTCTCCCTCTTTAATATACCTTCCAAAATGTTCTATTTCCCCTTATTCACCACACACGTACTTATCAATAATCCTTAATCACCACATACGACAGTACTACAATTGTAATATCCCTATTATTTTATCTAGATAATTTCTCAATTAAATATAAAAATTTAAAGTAATTTTTATTTTTATTTTACTAATCATATGAACAAGCATTATAAGATGCAATTACTTAATTTAGCATAAAAAAATTTAACATGACATTCACATTAGTTACATATAAAAATTATATTCTATAACCAAAAGGATATTAGTTTAATATCATTTACATAATTTATTCATCCCATAATATTAATTAATTATATAAAAAACATCTGATATTAAAAAAATATCTATTTTATTATTACAAGGGTCTGAAAATAAAATTAATATTCTATCAAGATAATTATCAAAAATACAAAGCATCATTTTATTACATCCATATAAAAATATTTTTTATATATATTTTATAAGGAGTCATTAATATCTCGGGATCTCAATACCTTCTTATCCAGCAAGATTCTCCTTCTGTTCATATAGAAAAGAATAAGTAAAAAATTAGGAGTTAATTTCTCCTCCTAAAATGTTTAACACTTTATTTTTATTTTTTAAAAAATAAAACTTGGTATGGGTAGAGAAACCAAAACATATATTTGGTTTCTTTAATGTAAAATGATATTTTTTTCATTAGAAAAACAAAAGTATGATAAAGAAATGTGCAAAAAAACTATTGTGGTAAAAAAACTGGTCTCATTCTCAATCCTTTTTTTCTGAGGATTTTTTCTCACATCTCTAAAAAAATAAAAAACCAAAACATTAAAAAAAAAAATTAAGACCCAAATATAAATTGCTTAGATAATAAAGATTAAATAACACAAAAATTAAAACCTTAAACAAAAACAAAGTTTTTCGCCAGGAAATGAAAAAGGTTTTTTTTTTTTTTTTACTTTTGTCCTGTTCATTCAACTTTTCTTAAACTATAGTCTTGGATTCTATTTTATAAAATTGATCATTAATTTAATTTCAAAATCTATAGAAACACTTTTTAATTTGAAAAATCATGCAAAGAAAAGTAAATCTCAACATATAACATATAAGTTGAATCAAGTTCTCCTACGTATTTACCTTAAAATTTATTTTCCCTTCTCTAAAAACATACTTATACTCTTTAAATTCTTTGTTGAATCCCTAACACCTCAAACCCTTTCTTTAATTAGTCAAAACTTTTCATGTTACTCACTTTTCTTATATTTGTAATTTTTACAGTAATTTCCATGAAAAATAACAATATCTCTATATTCTTTATTTTTTTTTCTTGGTTGGTTGCACACTTTTTTGTTTTTTGTTTTTTATTGTTTGTTTTGGTGTTTGTGCTGCTAGCAGCTTATAAGGAAGGCTTTATGATCTAATTTTCAATTTGGCCCTTGAAGAAACTTCTAGACACTCATTTATACTATTTTTTATTCATTAATTGTACTTAACTTGAAAAATAATTCTTTTTGGCCTCCAAAAATTCTAAAACTCTAACCTAAATTAAAACAATATTTTATAAGACTCTACATAAAATTTCAACTTAACCTACGAATACTTGCTATAGCACAAAACTAGGTGTCTTATGATTTTTCATTAAAAAATCAAATTTTTTTATTTTATTTTCGCATAAATCATATAAATTATTTTAATCAATTATGGAGACCATTTTATTATCTCAAATATATTTAATTTATATTTTTACCATTTATTTTATTTACAAACTTATTATTGTTTTCCAGTAGTATTGTATACTATTATCCTCCAAACGTCCTCCTATTGCGTTTCCTTAAAGCTCCAGTTAAAACGTTGGTTAAAGTAATTAGAGCAAAATAAATGATGTAAAGAAAAAGAAATATAGTGAAGAATATAGGTAGAAGTCTTGGTAGGTGGGGCGATAAGATGCCATTTAATATATTTGGCATTTCATGTGAAGCTAGCCCCCAAACCAGCCACCTAGTCAACAATGGTGGGAGTCAACAATGGTGGTGAAGCCATCCTTCCTTAGTCACAAATTGTAGGCACCAAACTTGTGCCAAACTTGTACCACTTGCCTTACCCCTTGTATTTGCATGGATGTTTGCCTATAAATAGGCAATGCATCCAAGCATTATAAACACACCACAAGAGAGAAACAAGAGAGGAAGAGAAGAGTGAGAGAGGGAAAGTAATCCCACAAAATTGTGAGGTATTTGTGAGAGAGTAAGTGAGGTGTTTTCTCCTAGTAATAGAGAGATTCTTAGTTGTTCTCCTATTATTTGAGAGAGGTTGTAATTCCCACATTACTAGTAAAATCCTTCTATACTTGCCTGTGGACGTAGCCTAATTGGGTGAACCACGTAAATTCTTGTGTGTCTCATTTCTCATTTAAGCCTTTTATCTTGTCGGGTTTGCATGCCAGTATCCTAACAGTGGTATCAGAGCCTTCCTGGTTGGTGTTGTTAACACACAAAAGTTATTCGTGTATACGGTTACTATTCACGTCTACGTCACTATTCACCTATACGACACTATTCATCCATACGGTACTGTTCACTTTCGTTATTGTTGGCGTATATAGAAAGTCAGTGCGGTGATTAAATACAGTCTAGGAAGTTCTGTCTAAGGAGATTGGGTTTTAAGCGGGACCGTTTGTGACCCCTCCAATCTTTCCTGGGAACTTACTTAGTGAAGTATTATTCACACGATACTTTTTCTATATACGTTACAGATCTGTGAAACGGTGATAGCTGAATAGATCTCGGTGAATACAATGGCAGCAAAGTACGAGATTGAGAGGTTCAAGGGCAGCAATTTCTCACTGTGGAAAATGAGAATCAAGGCAATCTTGAGGAAAGACAATTGCTTGGCAGCAATTGGGGATCGGCCCGCGGAGATCACTGATAATGCAAAATGGAATGAGATGGATGGCAATGCTATTGCTAACATACATTTAGCATTAGCTGATGAAGTATTATCAAGTGTGGCGGAGAAGAAAACAGCTAAGGAGATATGGGAGACTCTAACAAAGCTATACGAGTCCAAGTCTTTGCACACTAAGATTTTCTTAAAGCGGAGACTTTATACCCTTCGAATGGCAGAAACCACGTCGGTGACTGACCACATCAACACAATAAGAACTCTATTTTCACAACTCACTACATTGGGTCAACAAATAGAGGAACATGAACGTGCAGAGCTTCTACTTCAAAGTCTTCCTGATTCGTATGATCAGGTCATTATCAACTTGACCAATAATATCCTCTCAGACTATTTAGTCTTCGATGATGTTGCAGCCGCTATCCTGGAAGAAGAAAATAGGTGCAGAAACAAAGGAGACAGAAACAGTTCAAACCAAGCAGAGGCGTTATTGGTGTCAAGAGGAAGATCAACGGAACGTGGCTCCAGTGGGAGTTAAAGGCAGGGGAGGTCCAAATCAAGAAGTAAGAAGATGGTGAAATGCTACAACTGTGGCAGAAAAGAGCACTTCAAAAAGGATTGTTGGTTTAAAAAGGGTATAGAGAATACTGCAGAGTCATCAAAACCTCAAGGATGTGTTGCAAGCACCTCAGAAGATGGGGAGATTTTATATAGTGAAGCAACAACAATCTCTACAGATAGAGAAGAGCTCAATGAGGTCTGGCTAATGGATTCAGGAGCAACATGGCATATGACCCCTAGACGAGATTGGTTCCATACATATGAACCTATCTCTGGAGGCACAGTGTTCATAGGTGATAATCATGCTGTAGAGATTTCTGGCATTGGCACCATCAAATTGAAGATGTATGATGGCTTAATTCGTACTATTTCAGGAGTGCGACATGTGAAAGACTTAAAGAAGAATCTTTTGTCCGTAGGACAATTTGATAGTCTTGGCTGTAAGATCCGAACAGACAATGGAATCATGAAAATTGTCAAAGGCGCGCTGGTGGTTTTAAAGGCAAGAAAGACAGTTGCAAACATGTTTGTATTAATGGGAGAAACATATCAGGGGGCAGAAGCATCAATCGCATCAGCCAGTCCTGCAGAAGAGAAGACGATAATGTGGCATCAAAAACTAGGCCACATGTCAGAGAAAGGTTTAAAGGTTCTCTCTGATCAGAAGTTACTCCCTAGGCTTACAAAGGTTACTTTACATTTTTGTGAGCACTGTGTTACAAGCAAACAGCATAGGTTGAAGTTTGACACGTCAACAACTAAGAGCAAATGCATCTTAGACCTGATTCACTCTGATGTTTGGCAAGCACCGGTTGTATCCTTGGGAGGAGCAAGATACTTTGTATCATTCATAGATGACTTCTCCAGGAGATGTTGGGTGTATCCGATTAGAAGGAAGGCAGATGTGTTCGCAGTTTTTAAAACCTTCAAAGCGCGGGTAGAACTTGAATCTGAAAAGAAGATCAAGTGTTTGAGGACTGACAATGGAGGAGAATATACCAGTGATGAATTTGATAACTTCTGTCAACATGAAGGTATCAAAAGGCAGTTCACAACGGCATACACTCCACAACAAAATGGAGTGGCAGAGCGGATGAACAGAACTCTATTGGAAAGAACAAGAGCAATGTTGAAGGCTGCAGGTCTAGAAAAGTCATTCTGGGCAGAAGCAGTCAATACCGCCTGTTATGTGATAAATCGATCTCCATCTACTGCAATTGAGTTGAAGACACCAATGGAGATGTGGACTGGAAAGCCAGCTGATTATTCTCGATTGCATATATTTGGAAGTCCTGTGTACGTGATGTACAATACTCAAGAGGTCAGCAAGCTGGATTCAAAATCCAGAAAATGTGTATTCTTGGGATATGCTGATGGAGTGAAGGGGTTTCAAAATCCAGAAGTCTTGGTAGGTGGGACGATAAGATGCCATTTAATATAT
Organism: Populus tomentosa; assembly: GCA_018804465.1. Classification (NCBI taxonomy): domain Eukaryota; kingdom Viridiplantae; phylum Streptophyta; class Magnoliopsida; order Malpighiales; family Salicaceae; genus Populus; species Populus tomentosa. Next base: position 19,096,147 of record CM031973.1, read on the forward strand.
TTGGCATGTCCTAGAAGATTTTAAGAAATTTATTTGTTGTGACATGTGACAATTTACGTTGTTTCACACCCGATATTATGATGATTGATTCATAACTGCAGAAAGGACGTCGAATAACTATAGAGAAAGATCTCAATACCTTCTTATCCAGTAATTTACTTACACATCTCTCCAAAGATAAAAGGGGACCAGGCAATTGTCGACTTCACATTGCCAGGCAAGATTCTCCTTCTGTTCATGTAGAAAAGATTAAGTACAAAATTAGGAGTTTGTCCTCCTAAAATGTTAAACTCTTTATTTTTATTTTTTAAAAAATAAAACTTGGTATGGGTAGAGAAACCAAAACATATATTTGGTTTCTTTAATGTAAAATGATATTCTTTTCATTAGAAAAACAAAAGTATGATAAAGAAATGTGCAAAAAAACTATTGTGGTAAAAAAAAACTGGTCTCATTCTCATTCCTTTCTTTGGGATTTTTTCTCACATCTCTAAAAAAATCAAAAACCAAAACATAAAAAAAATAAAATTTAAGACCAAAATATAAAATGCTTAAATAATAAAGATTAAATAATACAAAAATTAAAACCTTTTAAACAAAAACAAAGTTTTTAGCCTGTAAATGAAAAAGGTTCTTTATTTTTATATTTGTTTTTTGTTTATTTTTGTCTTGTTCATTCTACTTTTCTTAAATTATAGTCTTGATTCTATTTTATAAAATTGATCATTAATTTAATTTCAAAACATGTAGAAACACTTTTAATTTGAAAAATCATGCAAAAGGAAAGTAAATCTCAACATATAAGTTGAATCAAGTTCTCTGCACATTTTCCTTAAAATTTATTTTTTCTTCTCTAAAAGCATAATTTTACTATTTAAACTCTTTGTTGAATTCCTGACACCCCGAACCCTTTCTTTAATTACTCAAAACTTGTCATGTTACTCACCTTTCTTTTATATGTGGTTTTTTAAGTAATTTTCATAAAAAATGACAAGAGCTCTATTTTCTTTTCTTGGTTGACTGCATCTTTTTTTTTTTTTTTGTACTGTTGGCAACTTATAAGGAGAGCTTTATGATCTAATTTTCAATTTGGCCCTTGAAAAAATTTCTAGACACTCATTTGTGCTATTTTTTATCTATTAATAGTACTTGTCGATACACGACGTCGGGCGACGGCTCCGCTCTTTTTGTTTATTTTAACAAAAAAGATTGTTTTATTATTGGGGGAAATAGATTTTATTGGAGTCGCCATCTAGTAATATGAGGGAACTAGAAATCCCAAATTAGACACTGGTCCCAGGGATTCGAGTACTGGGTTAGTTATGATTAAGGGAAGGTAGACACCACCCTTAAAACATCCTTTCAAAAGAAAGGTTACCCTTACTTGTGTGTTTTTATATTTGATTCGAATTGTATTATATTTTGAGCTTATTTGCAATTTTTTTATTTGTAAAATAGTTAACGTCGGTCCCTAAAAATAGAAGACACGTTAAAAATGACATCAGTCCCTAAAAATAGGAGACTTGTCTAAAATCTCGACGTTTATCCCTAAAAGAAGATTTATGTCTGAATTACCAAAAGGAAAAAATGGACATAATCCATATTTGGTATAAATCCTTGACATCGGTCCTTTTCTGTAAAAAGAGACGTGTCGACAAACAACGTTCATAGGAGACGCGTTTAAAACAATGACATCAGTTCCTAAAAATAGGAAACTCGTCTAAAATATTGACATTTAATCCTAAAAAGGAGAAGTACGTCTGAGTTACCAAAAAACTATGGACATAATCTATATTTGGTATTCTAACTTTTTGACATCGATCATTTTCTGTAAAAAGAGACGTGTCGACGAACAATATTTGTTTATAAAATAAAACTATTTTGATATCGTTGAGAAATGGGTACAATCATATTCGAGAATTGGGCTTTGGACCCACGAACGATAACATGATAAGATGGGTGTTGGACCCGCGTCGTTATTCTTTTTATACTTGTTTTTGTTTTTGTTTTTGTTTTGTTTTATTGTTTTATAACATGCATGAAAATTTACAAATATTTACATAAAAAAATGTTAGGAATCCAAAAACAATTACCCGAGTACCCCTGTATAGGTAAAAGACTAAAATACCCTCAGATTTCTCAGGAATTTACAAAAATGCCATTGGCGGCGCGCGCGGCTCACGCGCGACTACTGTTGGCACAGGCGAAATTTCCCGGCGAGCTTTCTGGGAAACGAACGGTCGATTCTGGTAGATCTGAGGTCGAGGATTCTGATGGTGGTGGTCTTGACGGTCGTTGATGGCTAACGAGGGAGAATCGTCGACTTGAAGCTTCGGTGGCCGGCGAGGATCGCGGCCTTTTTCCGGCCAGATGAGGCGACGAAAACGGTTAAAAACATCGGGGTTTTGCTTTAAACCAGTGGATCAACCTTTCTGTGGTGGTTCAGAGGCTTGATATGGCCGGAAAGTGGAGATCGGATGAAATGATCGGATGGCTGTTGTTGTAACCCAATTTTGGATTCACAAAGATTTTCTTGAATATTATTTTATTTCTATTATTATTCATAAAAATCCAAAAAAATTAAAAAAAGTTTAAAATTCAAAAATATATTTTTCTCGAGTCAACCGCAGGTCAAACCATGTCGACCAGGGTAAAAAAATGAGTTTCGGGCTGTTTCAGGTCAAAACCATCATTTCTGACCAAAACCGAGTTCACCGGGTCAATACGGGTCAAACCATGTCGACCAGGGTAAAAAATGAGTTTCGAACTGTTTCGGGTCACAACCGTCATTTCTGACCAAAACCGAGTTCACCGGGTCAATATGGGTCAAACCATGTCGACCAGGGTAAAAAATAAGTTTCGGGCTGTCTCGGGTCAAAACCGTCATTTTCGACCAAAACCCGGTTCATCGGGTCGATACCCATCAAATGTTTTTTTGGTATTCCATTTTATTTTTTATTTTTTGCGGTTGAAACGGGATTTTTCTAATACTGATTTGAACTTTTAGTTTTACCCATGTAAATATTTATTATTATATATAATAAAAACAAAATTATGGTAGTTGCCGACGGTGCATTATTTCTTCAGAATTTAATGAGTGTCCCCTGGCTATAAATAGCCACGAGAGGAGGGGGGCAGGGGAGAAGAGAAATAAAAGGAAGAGAGAAAGAGAAGAGAAATAATTGTTACATTCATTTTTTTTAGTTTTTCTTTACAAGAGTAGGATATTATTTTAATTTTTTTTTTTTTTGAAAAATACCAAATATATCCCGACTCATCTCAGCCATTGAAAGAATCCAGGATTTAATCTAGTTGCGCCACGTCATCCGGTGCACCGCGCCACACAAAATCAAAATCCAGACAATCTGGGCCGTCCGATCAACCTGCCGATCTAGCCAATCACAGCCATCCGATCGTTTCATCCAAGATCCAACGGTTAACATCCTTCAGCTGCACCGGTACACCATACACGCGTCCGCACCGTAGTAAATCTCAGAGCATCTCTCTCCTCTCGCCGGCGACTCTCTCTCTCTCCTCCGATCTCCCATCTCCGGCCGTATCAAGCCTCCGAAACACCACAGAAAGGTTCCTCACATGCTGTAGAGTAAAACCCCGGTGGTTTTCATCGTTTTCACCGCCTCATCTGGCCGGAAAAAGGCCGCGATCGTCGCCGGCCACCGAAGCTTCAAGTCGTCGATTCTCCCTCGTCAGCCATCAACGGCCGTCGAGACCACCACCAACAGAATCCTCGACCTCAGATCTACCAGAATCGACCGTTCGTTTCCCAGAAAGCTTGCCGAAAAATTTCGCCAGTGCCAACAGTAGCCGCGCGTGAGCCACACGCGCCGCCAGTGGCATTTTGTGATTTTTCAAGAAATCCGAGGGTATTTCAGTTTTTTACCTATACTGTGTCACTGATGTAATTTTTTTAGATTGCTAACATTTTTATTTTATTTTGTATATAAATTTTCTTGCATGTTGTAAAAAATAAATAAATAATATAAAACAAAAAAAGAATAACAACGCGGGTCCAACACCCATCCTATTATGTCATCATTCGTGGGTCCAAAGCCTAATTTTCAAATATAGTTATACCCATATCTCAACGATATCAAAATATTTGTTTTTATAAACAAATATTGTTTGTCGACACGTCTCTTTTTATAGAAAAGGACCGATGTCAAATAAAAAAGTTTAAATACCAAACAAATATGGATTATGTCCATAATTTTGTTTTTTTTGGTAACTCGGACGTAAATCTCCTTTTTTTAGGGTTAAACGTCAATATTTTAGACGAGTCTCCTATTTTTAGGGACTGATGTCATTTTTAACGTGTCTCCTAATTTTAGGGACCAACGTTAACTATTTTATAAACAAAACAAAAATTACAAATAAGCTCGAAATATAATAGCATTTGAATTAGATATAAAAACACACAAGTAAGGGTAACCTTTCTTTTGAAAGGATGTTTTAAGGGTGGTGTCTACCTTCCCTTGATCATAACTAACCCAGTACCCGAATCTTTGGAACCAGTGTCTAATTTGGGATTTCTAGTTCCCTCAAATTACTAGATGGCGACTCCAATATAATTTTCATTCCCCCAATTAAACAAATCTTTTTTGTTAAATAAACAAAAATGAGCGGAGCCGTCGCCCGACGTCGTGTATCGACAGAATGGCGACTCCACTGGGGACAGGGTTGAACCAACTGCTTGTGTGTGCCTTTTATTTTTTTTTTATTGCTATTTATTTTTTAGCATTTATTTTATTTGCACTATTTATTTTATGCGATATCTATTATAAATCATTTTAATTTTTTAGATTGCACATGCATGCATGTTATTTATTTGTGTATTCACACACTTCACGGTAAACCCATAAAAGCTCTGGACCCGAGCTCGTCCTTTTTAAGATTAGAAAAGAAAGATTCAAGTGGCAAGTGTGACTATGTCCACTGATGCTCATTTGGACTTTCGCTTGGATTGTAACTCACCCTATACAACGGGTATTGTGGAATTTTCTTCCCATACTCATGTTGTATAAGGTTAAGAGGTTGATTACCCCATGGGTAATTCGGGCAATCTAAGAACCAAAGAAGATCTTTAAGATTAGAATCAACTGAGCCAAACCCTATGAGCTAGATCCTATCAATTAGGATATACCTTTAGGACACAAACAAATATCAATGCATTAACATACATGTTCATATATATATATATTTCATATTCTCATTAAATCTCCACCGATCCTCATAGGAAGTGTGAGATTAAAAAAACCATTACTATTGAGGAATTTTTGACCAGATCAGATTTGAACCAACATGATGAAGGGGATTGTTTGCCATCAGAACATGACATCAAATTTCTCCCCTAAATCGGTTCAAGTCCCTGTAGGTTTGGAGTCCTCAGTGAGAACTTTTTTAAGAGAATCTAATCTGTCTGTTCCTCGTCATAATTTAAAAAAACAATTTTGAAACCAATAACAATCATGCATACACCATATGACTTTTTGCATCCATTTGTGCATTTCATTTAGTTTACTTGCATTCATTCAGGGTGAAATATAGGTCCCCCAAAAGGCTATAAAATTCATTACACTCGACTACGAAGAAAGATAATGGAGAACGAAGAAAAGGCCCACCTAGAGGCTCATTATCAAAGAGAGTTAGAGAGCATGAAAAACGATATAGCACGACTTACAAGTCTACTCGAGCAGGCCCTAGTATCCAAGTCTGGTGAAGATACCTCTACTCAGCCGGTAGTTGCAACTCCATCTGTATCTATGCCAGCAGCTCCCTTTGTATTCCCGCCTCAAGATTTAGGCGCAAATCCCTCTTCATTTGAACAACAGTTCACTGCCAATGTTCCACCAGCACAAGTGCCAGTTACTGTAAACCTGGCAACTGATGACCCACAAAGGATGAAATTCTCCGAAAATGTCGAATATGATAAATTGACCGCTCTAGAAGCAAGATTGAAGGCAGTCGAAGGGGCAGACTTATATGATCTTGTTTATGCTGCAGAAATATGTTTAGTTCCAAATGTAGTTGTACCCAAAGAATTTAGGGTACCAGAATTCATCAAGTATACTGGAACTGAATGCCCAATCACTCATCTTAAATCTTACTGCAATAAGATGGCAGAAGTAGTGAATGATGAGAAACTTCTCATCCATTTCTTTCAAGACAGTCTTTCTGGATCGACATTAAGCTGGTATACAAGGCTAGACAATACTAAGATCAGAAAGTGGAAAGATTTGGTAAAAGCCTTTGTGGAGCAATATATATTCAACATGGAGGTAGCCCCGGACAGGTCAAGCTTGTTAGTCATGGAGAAGGGCAACAAAGAGACTGTAAGAGAATATGCTTTGAGATGGCGTGAAAAAGCATCTCATGTGCAACCCTCTTTGTTAGAAAAAGAAATGGTCACTCTATTTTCTAACACTTTTAAATCTCCATACTTTGAACACCTGGTGGGTAGTTCAGCTCAGCATTTCTATGATGTTGTAACTATCGCTGAGAGAATAGAACAAGCGATAAGAACAGGGAGAATTTCCCTTGGGGGCATCTAAAGCAGATATGAAGACCTTGAGAAGGCTAGCCATGGAATTTTACCTGGATGGAGAAATTCTATGTAAAAGATCATTCAATGGCACTGTACTAAGATGTCTAGATGAAATCGCAGCTAAGGTAGCATTGCAAGAAATTCATGAAGGAATTTGTGCAACTCATGCAAGGGGGCATATGATGGCTAGACAAATGCAACGATCTGGGTACTTCTGGATGACCATGGAGAAAGATTACATCGATTATGTCAGAAAATGCCATAAATGTCAAGTGTACAGTGATAAGATAAATGCACCTCCATCTCCTCTGTTTAATATGACATCATCATGGCCATTTGCAATGTGGGGAATAGATGTGATTGGGCCAATCAACCCAAAGGCCAGCAATAGGCATCAATTTATCTTAGTAGCCATTGATTACTTCACAAAGTGGGTGAAGGCCCATATGTAGTGAAGAAAGCATTCTCCGGAGGGGCTCTGTTGTTGCCTAGGATGGATGGAGATGATTTATCTAGGCCTGCGAACTCTGATTCTGTGAAAAAGTATTATGTATGATGTGTTTCATCCAATCAAATCAATGAAGTTTTGGCCAGGAAATTCCCTTTGCATATACCTCACCAAAAAGCTCATGCATGATCTCAATTGCTCAACAATTTGATCTTTCAAACTTTTTTACTAGGAGAATCCATTCTTCTTAAATGAGGTTTTAAAAGAACTGAGTTTGTTTGTGATTTCAATGAAATAAATCAATGATTTGTTTGGAATAATGTTCAGAGCAATTCCCTTGAAAGAGATAACCGAACAAGTCAAAAAAAAAAACATAAAATTGGAACAACTATCACCCAAATTATGTCTTGGATCCACATTTTATCAGCATGAATAATGGTTGGTAGTACATTAGTTTGTCATGGACTCGCAAAACATGGTATCTTACAAATCCAAAGCATTACGTTGGATATGGACAAAGTTTATTGGTTTTAACTGATCTTACTTGAAATGAGAAAAGGCCATCTTTGATATTCCTTTCACTTTCTTTAAAATTATCCTTTGCAGTCCCAATTTGAGCTGAGTCTATTTAAAGCCTTTTCTTTCACGAGAACCTTAACTAAGATCACACCCTACACTAGGGGGCAAAAAGAGAAATATGATTAAGGAAATTGTCTTGAAGGCATGTGAGCTTATAAAGAAAGTCTGACAACAAAGAATTCAATTAAATTCCAAACAATTGAGAGAATTCCTAACAAATATGGGAATAACAAAAAGAAAACAGAAGTTCCTCATTTGGAATATTCATCATCATTTTTGTTGTCAAGGTAGCAAAAGAAAATGCCAAGACAAGATAATAGTGATCTATAGTTTATAAGCCCTTAAACACTTTTTGAGCTTATGGAATACTCTTTCTTTTATAGCCTTGAGCCATAAACTATATTATGTGCCTTTGAAGTCCTTTCTAATCAAGTAAGCGACCTGGATCAATAAACGGCGTTCTCAAAATGTAAGAGACTTTTCCACAAAGAGTCATAGCATAGCAAATAATTACTCATTATTATTCATGCTGTTAAAAAGAGTGTTTCTAAAGATAAAAGGCAAATTGTTTCTTTTCTCTCAAAATACCTTCAAGCAATCGCTTGAACACTTTGAAAACCAAAGCAGAAGGTCATCTCATCACTTACCTTCATCTTAGATTACTTTTACCAAGAGATTTGACATAAAGCCCCAGAATTGCCTGAACATTGTTATAAACAGACATTGAGAGTTTCAGTTTTCGAGAACAAAACAGATCTTTTGAAAAATCATTTTTGGAAAAAGGTTTTCTTTGTAAGAAAAATGAGCATATAACACGTTATGAGGCACCATTAGAAAATTAGAGATTCTAATGACAACAAGAGCAAAGGAGGAAATGAAATGAGGCAGTTAATTCTCCCAGGGGGCAGAGAAGCAGTTACCAGATCCTTAACAGCAAAGAAATTTGCTTCCCTAGTGGAAAATACACATGATAAAACTGTGGACTTCTTCTAGCATGCGGACTGAAATAGTATGATTTTCAGTATCTATGAAAGGAGATTGTTGACTATTACAATATGATCAGTTAGACAACAAGATAACTGATACATCTTCAGTAAGAGAAATGCAGATGAAATCTCAGGACAATGTCGGGCCACGGAGAAGCTGATTCTCTTAGTGAAGTTACCAATAGAGAAACGTGCAGTGACTGTTGGGAAACTCAAAAAATGGACAACATGGGTCAGCTTGAGTAGACTTGAAGTACGCGTAAATCAAAAGAGCTCACTCAAAGTCAAAACCCTCAAACAAGATGAACGGGGATCTATATTTCAAAAACAGGTAAGATGCATTGCATATCATCTCACTTCACAAGCATCGCATATTTGTTTTGCAGATATCTCTCGAAACAAAACTCCTCATGGGATCCAACGAGACAAAGATGAATTGAAGTTCTTTTAAATCATATCAAATATGGCAATTCCACAAAGGCAAAATTCATGAATGAAGACGAGAAGATGGATTTTTATTCATAGGCATAATGGTTTACAAGTACAAACGTTAAACACTGCGAGGACGATTAGGGATATTTTCATCTTGATGGCCAATCATGCCTCGGAATTCCTCAAATTGCTTATGCATGCGCTCCATCTCTTCCTCGAACTCGAGGTGTCGAGTGTTAACATAGTCCCTCCAAAAGTCAACACGTGCATTGAGCTCTTGGTTTCTCCTCTCCAATTCGTTCCTATAACGTCTCTCATCATGGAGCCTTTTCCTTAAATTCTCAATCTGATTATGGAGCTCAGGAATTTGAGTATTCAACTTAAGTCTTCTGGCATGAAGACGCTCCGCAACATTCACCAAAGACGAAGTAGCTCTGATACTAAGAGCAAGTGACTGATTCACTGCTTCAATATCGGTCCTGGCTGCCAGCATTATTTCATCACGAGGAAGGATCATGTCTCTAGCCACGGCTACAGCAGTATCTTCATCGTCCATTACAGTATCCTCTATTGTAACTGGACGACCATTCACTTCAAAGGTAGTACGCCAAACTACAGGCTCTGCCGCAGGAACAAGGTTTGGATTAGCATTGGAAGAAGAGGAAGACATGGTTAAAACTTCAAAAGTTAAGAACTTTGAGAGTATTGAAAATGTGAGAAGTGGATGATGTCTTTTGCCCAATATTGCGTGATTTATAGGGAATTTGCTCCTACCATCATTTTCAATAGAAGATCAGATCTTAGCCGTAGATACAAGACTTTCTTGGGAAGCTTTCCTCATCTTTTGGGATCCATTTACAAATCAAATCCCAACTGTACATACAAGACTTCCTTGAGAAGCTTTCCTGATCCATTCACAACTCAGATCTCAGCTATACATATAAGACTTTCTTGAGCGTCGTCTTTGAGATTGATTTGCAAATCAGATATCAACTGTACATGTAAGACTTTCTTGAGTGTTATCTTTGAGATTTATTTGCAAATCAGATCTCAGCTTTACATATACGACTTTCGTGAGAAGCTTACATCATCTTTGAGATCGATTTACAGATCAAATCTCAACCGTACAGGTATGACTTCCTTTAGAAGTTTTCATCAACCCTGAAGCTCATTCACTTTCGTATTTTATCATCGGGCAGGTCGCCTGGAACAATTAGACCACTTGCGATTTTCATCGCATTTTATCATCGGGCAGGTCGCCTGGAACAATTAGACCACTTGCGAGTTTTCTCGCATTTTTTATCATCGGGCAGGTCGCCTGGAACAATTAGACCACTTGCGAGTTTTCTCGCATTTTTTATCATCGGGCAGGTCGCCTGGAACAATTAGACCACTTGTGATTTTCATCGCATTTTATCATCGGGCAGGTCGCCTAGAACAATTTGACCACTTGTGAGTTTCCTCGCATTTTATCAATCGGGCAGGTCGCTTGGAACAATTAGACCACTTGCGAGTTTTCTCGCATTTTTTTCATTTATCGGGCAGGTCGCCTGGAACAATTAGACCACCTGCAATTTTCATCGCATTTTATCATCGGCCAGGTCGCCTGGAACAATTAGACCACTTGCGACTTTCATCGCATTTTATCATCGGGCAGGTCGCCTGGAACAATTAGACCACTTGCGAGTTTCCTCGCATTTTATCAATCGGGCAGGTCGCCTGGAACAATTAGACCACTTGCGAGTTTTCTCGCATTTTTTTCATTTATCGGGCAGGTCGACTGGAACAATTAGACCACTTGCGAGTTTTCTCGCATTCATTTCATTTATCGGGCAGGTCGCCTGGAACAATTAGACCACTTGCGAGTTTCGTCGCATTTTATCATCGGGCAGGTCGCCTGGAACAATTAGACCAGTTGCGAGTTTCTTCGCATTTTATCATCGGGAAGGTCGCCTGGAGCAATTAGACCACTTGCGAGTTTACTCGCATTTTATCATCGTGGTAGTCAAAAAAAATTATTGAAATCACTTTCATGTATTTCACAGACGGGTCAGTTCACAAAACCATTGATGAAATCACTTTCATGTATTTCACTAAACCTGTATATTTTTCAATACCACCATTGTTTTTCTTTACAAAACTTACTATACAAAGTCAAAAGAAAATGAATTTTCCAATGCCTTTGTACCGTAAGTATTGTAAAGAGGGGGCAACTGTTGTAACCCAATTTTGGATTCACAAAGATTTTCTTGAATATTATTTTATTTCTATTATTATTCATAAAAATCCAAAAAAATTAAAAAAAGTTTAAAATTCAAAAATATATTTTTCTCGAGTCAACCGCAGGTCAAACCATGTGGACCAGGGTAAAAAATGAGTTTCGGGCTGTTTCAGGTCAAAACCGTCATTTCTGACCAAAACCGAGTTCACCGGGTCAATACGGGTCAAACCATGTCGACCAGGGTAAAAAATGAGTTTCGAACTATTTCGGGTCAAAACCGTCATTTCTGACCAAAACCGAGTTCACCGGGTCAATATGGGTCAAACCATGTCGACCAGGGTAAAAAATAAGTTTCGGGCTGTCTCGGGTCAAAACCGTCATTTTCGACCAAAACCCGGTTCATCGGGTCGACACCCATCAAATGTTTTTTTTGGTATTCCATTTTATTTTTTATTTTTTATTTTTTGCGGTTGAAACGGGATTTTTCTAATACTGATTTGAACTTTTAGTTTTACCCATGTAAATATTTATTATTATATATAATAAAAACAAAATTATGGTAGTTGCCGACGGTGCATTATTTCTTCAGAATTTAATGAGTGTCCCCTGGCTATAAATAGCCACGAGAGGAGGGGGGCAGGGGAGAAGAGAAATAAAAGGAAGAGAGAAAGAGAAGAGAAATAATTGTTACGTTCATTTTTTTTAGTTTTTCTTTACAAGAGTAGGATATTATTTAATTTTTTTTTTTTTTTGAAAAATACCAAATATATCCCGACTCATCTCAGCCATTGAAAGAATCCAGGATTTAATCTCGTTGCGCCACGTCATCCGGTGCACCGAGCTTTCGATGCACCGCGCCACACAAAATCAAAATCCAGACAATCTGGGCCGTCCGATCAACCTGCCGATCTAGCCAATCCCAGCCATCCGATCGCTTCATCCAAGATCCAACGGTTAACATCCTTCAGCGGCACCGGTACACCATACACGCGTCCGTACCGTAGTAAATCTCAGAGCATCTCTCTCCTCTCGCCGGCGACTCTCTCTCTCTCCTCCGATCTCCCATCTCCGGCCGTATCAAGCCTCCGAAACACCACAGAAAGGTTCCTCACATGCTGTAAAGTAAAACCCCGGTGGTTTTCATCGTTTTCACCGCCTCATCTGGTCGGAAAAAGGCCGCGATCGTCGCCGACCACCGAAGCTTCAAGTCGTCGATTCTCCCTCGTCAGCCATCAACGGCCGTCGAGACCACCACCAACAGAATCCTCGACCTCAGATCTACCAGAATCGACCGTTCGTTTCCCAGAAAGCTTGCCGGAAAATTTCGCCAGTGCCAACAGTAGCCGCGCGTGAGCCACACGCGCCGCCAGTGGCATTTTCGTGATTTTTCAAGAAATCCGAGGGTATTTCAGTTTTTTACCTATACTGTGTCACTGATGTAATTTTTTTAGATTGCTAACATTTTTATTTTATTTTGTATATAAATTTTCTTGCATGTTGTAAAAAATAAATAAATAATATAAAACAAAAAAAAAATAACAACGCGGGTCCAACACCCATCCTATTATGTCATCATTCGTGGGTCCAAAGCCTAATTTTCAAATATAGTTATACCCATATCTCAACGATATCAAAATATTTGTTTTTATAAACAAATATTGTTTGTCGACACGTCTCTTTTTATAGAAAAGGACCGATGTCAAATAAAAAAGTTTAAATACCAAACAAATATGGATTATGTCCATAATTTTGTTTTTTTTGGTAACTCGGACGTAAATCTCCTTTTTTAGGGTTAAACGTCAATATTTTAGACGAGTCTCCTATTTTTAGGGACTGATGTCATTTTTAACGTGTCTCCTAATTTTAGGGACCAAGGTTAACTATTTTATAAACAAAACAAAAACTACAAATAAGCTCGAAATATAATAGCATTTGAATCAGATATAAAAACACACAAGTAAGGGTAACCTTTCTTTTGAAAGGATGTTTTAAGGGTGGTGTCTACCTTCCCTTGATCATAACTAACCCAGTACCCGAATCTTTGGAACCAGTGTCTAATTTGGGATTTCTAGTTCCCTCAAATTACTAGATGGTGACTCCAATATAATTTTCATTCCCCCAATTAAACAAATCTTTTTTGTTAAATAAACAAAAATGAGCGGAGCCGTCGCCCGACGTCGTGTATCGACAGCTGTGATTGGCTTGATCTGCAAGTTGATCGAACGGCCCGGATTGGCTGGGTTTGGATCCTGTGTAGCGTGGTGCACCGAAAGCTCGGTACACCGGATGACGTGGAGCAACAGGATCCAATCTCAGATTATTTCAACGGCTGAGATTTGTTGGGATATGTTTGGTATTTTCCATTTTTTTTTTTAAATCAATATCTTACTCTCGGAGAAAAAGCAAAACAAAAATGAATAGTGGCCTTTAAATCAATTCTTTCACTTCTTTTCTGCCTCCTCCTCCTCTTTTTTTCGTTCCGGCGATTGTCAGTGGCTATTTATAATAAGCCTAATTGTTGCCTAATTGTAAGAAAACAAATCGTCACTGCCTTTGATTTCTGCCTAATTGTAAGAAAAAAAAAAGTCCCTGCCTAACATTGTCTAACATTGCCTAATATGCCTAATATGACAAAAATGTTTTTGTTTTATTATATATAATAATAAATATTTACATAAATAAAATTAAAAACTCAAATCAGTATTAGAAAAAACCGCTAAAAATCAATTTTAATTATCGAAAATTATGTCAAAACATTAAAAAAAAACTTTCAATGGGTATCAATCCGGTGAACCGGGTTTTGACCACAAAATAATAGTTTTGACCCAAAATGACCTGAAACTCATTTTTCATCCCGGTCGACATGGTTAGACCCGTATTGACCGAGTGAACTTGGTCTTGGCCGAAAATGACGGTTTTGACCCGAAACAGCCCGAAAACTCATTTTTTACCCTGATCGACATGGTTTGACCCGTATTGACTCGGTGAACTCTGTTTTGGTCGAAAATGACGGTTTTGACCCGAAACAACCCGAAAAATCATTTTTTACCCTGGTCGACATGGTTTGACCCTTATTGACCCGGTGAACTCGGTTTTGATGGAAAGATGCAGTTGACTCAAGAAAAAATATTTTTTTGAATTTTAAATTTTTTTTCTTTTTTGGATTTTTATAAATAATAATAGAAATAAAATAACATTCGAGAAAAACTTGTTGAATCCAAAATTGGGTTACAACAATACTTAACTTGAAAAAAAATTCGTATTGACCTCCAAAAATTCTGAAACTCTAACCTAAATTAAAACAATATTTTATAAGACTTCATGTAAAATTTTTACTTAAACTATGACCATATTGAAAGTTACTTGCTATAGTATAAAACTATGCGACTTATGATTTTTTACCAAACTTATTAATGTATTTTTCCGGTAATAATGCTGAATTTAAATCAATGCTTACATTACAATTATTTCTTAAATTTTCTTTTCATTATAATTCCTTGAAACTATTTTCTCATCCCCAGTACATATTTACTTCAGACTTTCGATACAATATTAATTTAATTAATCGTTTATTTTTCTAACCAAGGTTTATAACAATCTAAATTAATTAATATGCATTTAATTAACAGTCAACAACCCTAACCTTCAAGTTGCAATACATTGAGAGTTCTAGGGTTGGATTCAAGAAAGGAACAATATCCTTGAAGGCTGAAGGAAATAAATTTTCTGTGTGTGTGTGCGCTAAGTTATATAAATTTTCAAGAAGGGACTGGGTTGTTAAAAGCAAATTTTAATTAAAAAAAAAATTTAAGAATCATGCCTTGATATTTTATGAGTTTGTGAGCCAAAATCTATTTTTCATGACAAGATGAAAATTCTAAATCACTTCAATGCAACTTCTCTATGTAAAACAAATATATTAACACAAATATATTAAAACACAAGAACCTGAACATCTGTAAAATCCAAGTCTCAAAATCAAGGCACATAGAAAAATTATCTTATTATCAAAAGAAAATGACCGAGAATCTAGATCATAGGCAGAATAATTTTGGAGATAAACGAAAATCAGTCCACAATTATATGGAAGTTGTGAAATAACGCAATTTTGTATACTATTATCCTCCAAACGTCCCCCTATTGCATTTCCTTAAAGCTCCAGTTAAAACGTTGGTTAAAGTAATTAGAGCAAAATAAATGATGTAGAGAAAAAGAAATATAGTGAAGAATATAGGTATAAGTCTTGGTAGGTGGGGCGATAAGATGCCATTTAATATATTTGGCATTTCCTTGCTAGGGATATTTCTCCCAAACTTTTGGATGACCATGAGAGAAATAATAGAGGTAAAGTCAAAGAAGATTTTAAGAAAATTTATTTGTTGTGGTGACTGTCGCACCCTAAAATAATCAGCGCGCGGCATCGGCTGGGGATTTAAGTCTCGTTTTTGTTTGCTTGAATTGGTTCGTTGGAGTCGCCACCTAGTAATTGATTTCGGGCTACTAGGAAACCGGATGTACTGGTCTTGTCAGAGATTCGCGGGTAAGGGACTGGTTGTGGTTAGGGAAGGTATTAGCACCCCTAACGCACCCTACCTGAGGTAAGCTGCTTCGTGACTTTGACGTGTTAAAGAAGTTTTAATAATTGTCTTTTCATCGGAAATTAGAAATATCACTTACGTATAAGTTAATAATTCTTAACCGTGATCCTATCAAAATATTAAATTCTTCTTTAATATATTTGCAATTTTATCATAAAAAATATATACAAATAAATAAAACAAAATACAAGCACACACATACACTTTCACTATTTTCTTTTCTTTTCTTTTCTTTTACATCCATATTTACATGAATATAAATTACAAAAAAAAAAATCAAAACTAAACAAATTACATTAAACAATTCTAAAACTACAAAACAGTCCCTAAATAGTCCAAGAAGTGCAGGGAAGTCCATTTAGAACTGCATGAACAGTGCTCGGGAAGGCTGCTGGGGCAGAAATCACTGGCGGCGCGTCTTCCCACGCGCCGCCGCCACTAGCGGGCGTGGGTTCACGCGCCGCCGATGAAGGCCACAAACCAGTGGATCGTGAACGCCTTCTTCTCCCCTTCCTTTTCCTGCCGGCGGTGAGGACCACCGTTACCTGCAATTACAGAAAACGCACAACACAGTTCATTTTATTTTGTTTTCTCCTTCTCCGATCTGCTCCTTCTTCTTCTTCTCGGATCTGCTCTTTATTCTCCTTCTTCAGATTGGCTTCTTTCGGGTCAGCTGTTGGGCGGCGCCGGCGCTGTATAGGAGCTGGAGGAAGACGGCGGACAGATCTAGGATCTGTGAGCGCCGCTGTGTTCGGTGGAGGAGTTGGTGGGTCTGCGGCTGTCGGGTCTGTGAGAGATCGGGCCGGCTGTGAGGCTGTGGTTGATTCTTCGTTGGCTGTTGAGGGAGGTGGATGCCGGTGCTGGAAGATGACAGCGGAGAGGGGAGAAGGAGCGGCGGCTCTGTGCAGGCCGAGAGGGAAGATGACGGGGAGATGGGGAAGGCAACCGTCTTTGTTGGCTGGCTTTTTTTGTTTCGGCTGGGGAACAGCAAGGTGAGGGGGAAATGGTAAAGATCTATGATTTGGGGGAAATGGAGTGGCTGCTCCGGCTGGTTTTTAGAGAAAAATCCAAACCGGGGCAAAAATAATCACCAGGCAAGGGGGGAGTTTCGGTGGTGGTGTGGTCGTTTCTGGCGGCGGTTGTGGGGGAAAAAGAAATTCAAGCTGGGGCTGCTGTTCTGGCCGGTTGAGGTGGAAGAAGATGGTTGGACCAGCGGCTGTTTTGGAGAAAAAGAGTGGCGGCCGGTGAAAAAAAACAAAAGGGTGGGGGAGCCGGCTATGATTGGGTATTTTTAGGGTTTTTTGTGGTTTTAGGGTTTTTTTGTTGTATTTTCTGGTGTTTCCAAAATTAGCCCCCCCTTTGTAAGTGTTGGAAACCAGAATTTATAGGCAAAAAATGTTGCCAAGTTTTTCAACTTGGTCCCTCAACTTCTTTCTTTTTTGTAAATTTTGATTTTTCTTATTTTTTTGTATTTTTTTAAAAATGAGCAATATCAACGTCGACTCAATGAGGAAAATCAATGATTTTAAAAATGACGTGTGAAAAGTCAAACGCGTTTGAAAATCTTTTAAAAAATTAAATTCTTTTAAATAAAAATTAAATTCTTTTTAGACGACGCTGAAAATGCTAAAATGACGAGAATATATTAAAAAACATATTTTTTGGATTTTTATTGTTTTTCTCTATTTTTGGATTTTTTGAAAATATATCAAAAACATGGGTCAAAAATTGGATAGCAACAGTGACATGTGACATTTACGTTGTTTCACACCCGACATTAGACTGGTTGATTCATAATTGCAGAAAGGACGTCGAATAATTATAGAGGGTACCGATCAACAAGTTTCCCTTTTTTATTTAGTTTTTAAAAAAAAAAACATATTTTCATTGCAAGTTTTCTCTATTTATCTGTCGCATGTGTATTACATCCTAGCGATCATTCACTATTTAAAAAAAATATATAATAATTTATCTAATAAATATGAAAAGAAAAGAAATTCTTATAATTAAACAAACAATGTAATAGTCTACTCAAGGAACATGCCTGTAGAGAACCCAAAACATATACTTGATAATTTTTATTATGGTAGTTATAAAGATCTATATATTCATCTTCATGTAATTATACATGAAATTATAATTTTTAGATTCAAACAGATAAGATGATGGAGTTGTTAAATTAATAATTTAAAATTTAATCTAGACCAGATTTTAATTTAAATTAATTTTATCATTAACTTAAATAAATTTGAACAATTAAGCAATCTAGTAATTCGTTTGATGAGGCAAAACATTTCCCAAAACCAAGAATTTGACAAATCGAAGGAGAATCTTGCTTAGCAATGTGAAGTTGACAATTTCTTGGTCTCCGGCCCTTTTATGATCTCTGGAGAGATGAATAAATTATGGAGGGACTTTTTTGTTCCCCGGCAATGTTGTTGATTTTAAAGCCGCGCTTACAATACAATTCTTTCTTAAATTTTCTTTTCATTATAATTCCTCGGAACTGTTTTCTCATACTCAGTACATATTTATTTCAAATTTTTCATACAATATTAATTTAATTAATCGTTTTTTTTTTTTCATAAGGGTTTACAACAATCTAAATTAATATGCATTTAATTAACAGTCAACAACCCTAACCTTCAAGTTGCAAAACATTGAAAGGAACACTATCCTTGAAGGCTGAAGGACATAAATTTTCTCTGTGTATGTGCTCAGTTATATAAGGCCCAAGAAACCTGATTTTACGCTGGGTTAATTGCAGAGGAAAGTGAAGGCAAATATTGTTTCTGACAATATTTGCCAAGAAGCAAAATACGGTTTAACTTGCAGGCAAATATATTTTTAATTCATAATCCTGCCCATTATGTCGATGAGACTCAGCTTCAATACTTACAAAGCCTTGTTCGTTTACAGTTCCGTTGTTCTCATCCTTTGTAGAATGATGTTTTGTCTTATCTGACAAATTATACAGAGATTGTTTTACACCTATAAAGAGTGGCCTTAGCAGGGATGGATCATGACCTTACAGGGACCATTGAATAAGAAGAAGAAAATTGGCCCAGTGGGCTAACTGTTGCCATCTAATAAATTTATAAGGCGCAATCTTTTCCCAACAAAAAATCCTCAACCCTGCTTAAAATCAGGGTTCAAGTGGAAGCGAATAAAAAGAAAGAAAGAGAATATTAGAAGACAAGAAATATAAAATAAAAGGAATAGCCATCAAATTGAAGCACAAGGGAAATTAATAAAAGGAATAGCCATCAAAATCAAGGGTGCATCATGACCTTATAGGGACAGTGATTCCCAGGATAGAGTGGCGTTTTTTAAATTCCCAAGTTGTATTGCCTTAGGATTAATTTATTCAGCAACAAGAAATGAAGGGAGATTAATTTATGATTTTAAGCACATTGCAGTCATAAAAAGAAATAAAAGTACAAAGAGGTTAAATATTTACGGCAATTGAAGGATAGAGCACACTGTTTGTATGACAGTGAGAATAAGGAGAAAAGTAGCGGCAAAAACTGAGATGCCAGTCCATGGATTATTGAAATAAACCTGCTTCAAGGTTGCCATCCACTTGTGCCTACGCTTTCTGCAATATGAATTCAAATCTTCGCCGACACCCGAAAGAAAACCATCAGTAACGACAGCATTTTCTTGGTCAAGATTGTAAAGAAGATTTGACACTGCTTCGTCACTGTTTAGCATATTTTTCAAATTCCCTTTACGAGCAAGTAATTCCACATCATTAGGAGACCTGACGAGGCAGCTGATGAAAGTAATATAGTTACTTATGAAAGTATTCATATACCTATAATGGCATTGCTCAAAGGCCTGGAGATTTCTGAATAAAATTTCTGTGCTGTCTTCTATTTTTAGCGGTGGAATTTCCAGAATCCCATTACTGAATGTTATGTCTAATAATGAGCCTTTTTTTGGATTCTTAAACGTCATGCCAGATTGATGGAGCTCCGTTGCGGTTGGTGCGCCAAAAGAAGCTATTTCTTTCGGTGGACGGCGCTGTTCCTTTGGCTGCTGACACTTTCTTAGGAAGTCAAATAAATGCAGGACTCTAGAGGAATTGATTATTTGCGAACTGCCCTCTTTTACCCAGTCAACCCACGAGTAAGCTCAGTAAGGGTACAATTCTCAGGATTGGCAGCTACACTGGATAGCTCCAAAAACTTCTCGAGGATGAAGAATGGAAGCTGATTTTCAAGCAAGCACATATCAAACACTACGGCAGAGAACTTATATGGACGATAGAAAATGTGGTCAAGACGTGCACTGTCATAAAGCTCGCTCATGTACTTCCAGTTCAGTAAGACCATAATAATGAAGACAGCATCCAGTAAGATCATTGTTGCGAAGTCTTTCCTACTAAGACTAATGGTCTCTGCATAACAATCACGTAATGCTGCTTCATTCTCCTCGATAACATAAACTAAGTCCTCCACACTTACTAATAAATTCTGTTCGAGAAATTGATGCAGGTACATTATTTTGTGGTCTTCCATAGCATTTAGATTTTCCTTACCATGGTGAATAGGGCCTATTGAGACTACTCGAGGTGTATATGCCTTTTCATTTAACTTCCGCAATCGTTCGGGGACTCTATAGATGCAGCGTACCTGGGAGAAAGCCTTGTTGATCTTCAATTGCTCCCTCAAAGAATTGGCTAACTCATTGACATCAAGTGAAACTTCATCGCTCTGATCCATTATCTGTGATTGAACTGATACAATCGCTGGTGTTTAGAAACAGCACGTATATACTATCACTAAGTCATGAAAAAAACATATTCCGAAAACAACCACAATAATAGTTTGCATGAAATCAATCTTAATTTGAGGTTATTTCTATCTGTGTTAGTTTTCAAGGGGTTTCTAGTGACGAGCTTTTTACTCATGTTTTATTATGGAATGCAAAGTAGTGGTGTCTTGCTGTAAAATAAAAGGGTAAACTGTTAGGATACTGGCATGCAAACCCGACAAGACAAAAGGCTTAAATGATAAATGAGACACACAAGAATTTACGTGGTTCACCCAATTAGGCTACGTCCACGGGCAAGTATAGAAGGATTTTACTAGTAATGTGGGAATTACAACCTCTCTCAAATAATAGGAGAACAACTAAGAATCTCTCTATTATTAGGAGAAAACACCTCACTTACTCTCTCACAAATACCTCACAATTTTGTGGTATTATTTTCTCTCTTCTTTCTCTCTTGTGGTGTGTATTCAATGCTTGGATGCATTGCCTATTTATAGGCAAGCATCCATGCAAGAGCAAGTGGCCAAGTTGGTTAAGGCACCTCCACCCAAGGTAGGCACCTCCACCCAAGGTAGGCACCTCCTCCACCAAGGTAGGCACCTCCACCCAAGGTAGGCACCTCCACCAAGGTAGGCACCTCCACCTATCTTCACATTCTCCCACTTGAAGACTTTGATGATTGAATCAAGTCTTCACACTTTATCATTTGTGATTCTTTTATCCTTTCAATACTTGCCATCTTCATGCTGCTTACGTTTCTGCTAGGCCACAAGAGGATCTGCACCATATATACTTATCAGTGTTGACTGGTTTGGTTAAAGCATCTGCTGGGTTTTCCTTTGTGTGAACCTTCTGAAAGTCCACACTTCCATCTTCCACCACTTCGCGAACAAAGTGATACTAAACATCTATATGTTTTGTTCTTGAATGAAACGTTGGATTCCTTGCAATATGCAAGGCACTCTGACTATCACAATACAAAAGAATCTTCTCTTGTTTATGCCCGAGCTCCTCCATAAGTTTCTTCAGCCATATTGCTTCTTTACAAGCTTGTGTAGCTGCCATATACTCAGCTTCTGTTGTGGATAACGCTACAACAGTCTGAAGTTTAGAGACCCAGCTCACAGCTCCTCCTGCAATTATGAACACATAGCCTGTAGTGGATTTTCTTTTCTCAAAGGTCACCAGCAAAATCTGAGTCAACATAACCTCTGATAGTAAATTATGATCCTCCATAACATAATGCGGCATCTGAGGTACCCTTGATGTATCTCAAGATCCTCTTAATAGTATTCCAATGCTCTCTACCAGGATTTGCCATGTATCGACTAGTTGCTCCCACTGCTTGCGCAATGTCTGGTCTTGTACATATCATGGCAAACATTAAACTTCCCACTGCTGATGCATACGGTACTCGAGACATCTTCATCCTCTCTGCTTCATTGCTAGGAGACATACTTGAGGATAATTTGAAGTTAACAGGAAGTGGGGTGGAAATTGGCTTACAATCTTGCATGTTGAAGCGTCGCAAGATCTTCTTTAAATAATTCTTCTGAGAAAGCCAAATCTTCCTCTTACTTCTGTCTCGGTGAATTTGCATCCCTAGAATCTTGTTTGCTGGTCCCAAGTCCTTCATATCAAACTCCCTAGCCAACTGTGCCTTCAATTCTTGGACTCGATCTTTGTTGGGGCCTATTACCAACATGTCATCCACGTACAACAACAGAATGATGAAAACATCATTTTTTTCAAACCTCTTGTAATACGTACAATGGTCTGAACTGAGTCTGTTGTACCCAAGGCTAATTATGAAGGAATCAAATCTCTTGTACCAACACCTCGGCGCCTGTTTGAGACCGTATAGAGATTTGTTCAACCTGCAAACCAAGTTCTCCTTGCCTGTTTCAGCAAAACCCTCTGGTTGGAGCATATAAATTTCTTCTTCAAGTTCTCCATGAAGAAATGCAGTTTTCACATCTAACTGCTCTAAGTGAAGATCAAATATAGCACACATTGCCAAGACTACTCTGATTGTAGTAAGTCGTACCACCGGAGAAAATATCTCATTAAAGTATATTCCTTCTTTCTGAGCATATCCTTTCACCACCAATCTTGCAGATACCGCTCCACTTGATCATTGCCATCACGCTTTATCTTGTAAACCCATTTGTTGCCAATGGCCTTTCTTCCTTGTGGTAACGGAACAAGATCCCAAGTGTTATTCTTGTGCAGAGCTTCAATCTCCTCTTGCATTGTTGTCATCCACATAGATACATCTGTGCTTTTGATAGCCTCATGGAAAGTTGATGGCTCTCCATCCTCTGTTAGAAGACAGTATGCAATGTTGCTCTCAGTAACATATTCTGAGTGCCAAGCCGGTGGTCTTCTTTCACGAGTTGACCGTCGAACTTTAGGAGTTTCAGACTCTAT
This sequence comes from Populus tomentosa, assembly GCA_018804465.1. Classification (NCBI taxonomy): domain Eukaryota; kingdom Viridiplantae; phylum Streptophyta; class Magnoliopsida; order Malpighiales; family Salicaceae; genus Populus; species Populus tomentosa. The sequence continues at coordinate 19,119,182 of CM031973.1, forward strand.
TTGCTCTTGTTCTTCATGCTCTGGTACAACTTCAGAAGAAGTACGATTCTAAGTATTTTCCATCTGGACTTCTGTAGTCTCCTTTAAAATGCTATTATTTTCTTCCATTTGCATTTTATCTTCTGCAAATATGACATCTCTGCTGATGACTACCTTGTGGGCAGTGGGATCCCACAAGCGATACCCCTTCACTCCATCAGCATATCCCAAGAATACACATTTTCTGGATTTTAAATCCAGCTTGCTGACTTCTTGAGTATTGTACATCACGTACACAGGACTTCCAAATATATGCAATCGAGAATAATCAGCTGGCTTTCCAGTCCACATCTCCATCGGTGTCTTCAACTCGATTGCAGTTGACGGAGATCGATTTATCACATAACAGGCGGTATTGACTGCTTCTGCCCAGAATGACTTTTCTAGAATTGCAGCCTTCAACATTGCTCTTGTTCTTTCCAATAGAGTTCTGTTCATTCGCTCTGCCACTCCATTTTGTTGTGGAGTGTATGCCGTTGTGAACTGCCTTTTGATACCTTCATGTTGACAGAAGTTATCAAATTCATCACTGGTATATTCTCCTCCATTGTCAGTCCTCAAACACTTGATCTTCTTTTCGGATTCAAGTTCTACCCGCGCTTTGAAGGTTTTAAAAACTGCGAACACATCTGCCTTCCTTCTAATCGAATACACCCAACATCTCCTGGAGAAGTCATCTATGAATGATACAAAGTATCTTGCTCCTCCCAAGGATACAACCGGTGCTTGCCAAACATCAGAGTGAATCAGATCTAAGATGCATTTGCTCTTAGTTGTTGATGTGCCAAACTTCAACCTATGCTGTTTGCTTGTAACACAGTGCTCACAAAAATGTAAAGTAACCTTTGTAAGCCCAGGGAGTAACTTCTGATCAGAGAGAACCTTTAAACCTTTCTCTGACATGTGGCCTAGTTTTTGATGCCACATCATCGTCTTCTCTTCTACAGGACTGGCTGATGCGATTGATGCTTCTGGCCCCTGATGTGTTTCTCCCATTAATACAAACATGTTTGCAACTGTCTTTCTTGCCTTTAAAACCACCAGCGCGCCTTTGACAATTTTCATGATTCCATTGTCTGTTCGGATCTTACAGCCAAGACTATCAAATTGTCCTACGGACAAAAGATTCTTCTTTAAGTCTTTCACATGTCGCACTCCTGAAATAGTACGAATTAAGCCATCATACATCTTCAATTTGATGGTGCCAATGCCAGAAATCTCTACAGCATGATTATCACCCATGAACACTGTGCCTCCAGAGATAGGTTCATATGTATGGAACCAATCTCGTCTAGGGGTCATATACCATGTTGCTCCTGAATCCATTAGCCAGACCTCAGTGAGCTCTTCTCTATTTGTAGAGATTGTTGCTGCTTCACTATATAAAATCTCCCCATCTTCTGAGGTGCTTGCAACACATCCTTGAGGTTTTGATGACTCTGCAGTATTCTCTATACCCTTTTTAAACCAACAGTCCTTTTTGAAGTGCCCTTTTCTGCCACAGTTGTAGCATTTCACCATCTTCTTACTTCTTGATTTGGACCTCCCCTGCCTTTGACTCCCACTAGAGCCACGCTCCGTTGATCTTCCTCTTGACACCAACAATGCCTCAGCTTGGTTTGAACTGTTTCTGTCTCCTTTGTTTTTGCGCCTATTTTCTTCTTCCAAGATAGCAGCTGCAACATCATCGAAGACTAAATAGTCTGAGAGGATATTATTGGTCAAGTTGATAATGAGCTGATCATACGAATCAGGAAGACTTTGAAGTAGAAGCTCTGCACGTTCATGTTCCTCTATTTGTTGACCCAATGTAGTGAGTTGTGAAAATAGAGTTCTTATTGTGTTGATGTGGTCAGTCACCGACGTGGTTTCTGCCATTCGAAGGGTATAAAGTCTCCGCTTTAAGAAAATCTTATTATGCAAAGACTTGGACTCGTATAGCTTGGTTAGAGTCTCCCATATCTCGTTAGCTGTTTTCTTCTCCGCCACACTTGATAATACTTCATCAGCTAATGCTAAATGTATGTTAGCAATAGCATTGCCATCCATCTCATTCCATTTTGCATTATCAGTGATCTCCGCGGGCCGATCCCCAATTGCTGCCAAGCAATTGTCTTTCCTCAAGATTGCCTTGATTCTCATTTTCCACAGTGAGAAATTGCTCCCCTTGAACCTCTCAATCTCGTACTTTGCTGCCATTGTATTCACCGAGATCTATTCAGCTATCACAGTTTCACAGATCTGTAACGTATATAGAAATAGTATTGTGTGAATAATACTTCACTAAGTAAGTTCCCAGGAAAGATTGGAGGGGTCACAAACAGTCCCGCTTAAAACCCAATCTCCTTAGACAGAACTTCCTAGACTGTATTTAATCACCGCACTGACTTTCTATATACGCCAACAGTAACGAAAGTGAACAGTACCGTATGGATGAATAGTGCCGTATAGGTGAATAGTGCCATAGACGTGAATAGTAACTGTATACACGAATAACTTTTGTGTGTTAACAACACCAACCAAGAAGGCTCTGATACCACTGTTAGGATACTGGCATGCAAACCCGACAAGACAAAAGGCTTAAATGATAAATGAGACACACAAGAATTTACGTGGTTCACCCAATTAGGCTACGTCCACGGGCAAGTATAGAAGGATTTTACTAGTAATGTGGGAATTACAACCTCTCTCAAATAATAGGAGAACAACTAAGAATCTCTCTATTATTAGGAGAAAACACCTCACTTACTCTCTCACAAATACCTCACAATTTTGTGGTATTATTTTCTCTCTTCTTTCTCTCTTGTGGTGTGTATTCAATGCTTGGATGCATTGCCTATTTATAGGCAAGCATCCATGCAAGAGCAAGTGGCCAAGTTGGTTAAGGCACCTCCACCAAGGTAGGCACCTCCTCCACCAAGGTAGGCACCTCCACCCAAGGTAGGCACCTCCACCTATCTTCACATAAACTTCAATTATTTTCCTTGTAATAGATTCATTAATATTCTACTTCTACTCCTACTCTTATAGTTTTCATAAAATCCTGTTAATATTACTCTTACCTATGAAATATCTAATTCTTTTTAATTTTGGTTTTCAGTTTTTTATGTTTCGAATTTTTGTTGTAAGATACTATAACATGCATAAAGACTTGAGAGGAAATAATAAGAGAAAAATTAAAAATATATATATAATATGAAAAGCATCAGATTATCACACAGTTATTTAGTAGTAAATAAACTATCATATGATAGAAGTGAAAACATTGGATAGAAACTTAAAGGCAGTTGTAGAAGTTTTGCTTGTTGTCAACCTGCCTCCAGCGTCCAAAAAGATCTGCCAAGAATGGTACTAGACTCTCCCTCTTTAATATGAAAATTCCAAAATGTTCTATTGCTCCTTTACAATTGCTACAATGGCAAGCAAAGGATAAGATTCCCAAACACTAGTATGAATCAAGGTTGTCAAAAACTTTTTTTGACACGACATGCAATTTATAATATGAACTTAGATTGTAAATTTAAATTGTAAAATCGTACATAAAATTATTTAATTAATTATATATTAACAAACTTTGAATAGAATTAAAATACTACTGGAATTAGAATTCTGACTGATTTGATCTTTATGTTCAAATTCAAGTACGGCATTTTCAGCAAGAAGAAGAGTACTAGTACTACACTATCTTGAAGAGCACATTGCTTAATCTATAGAATTCTTGTCAACATATTAGAATTTCAGGCTTAAAGTCTTAGATTAGAATAAATGTTAAAAATTACAGGGAATATTCAGCAATATAATATATATTCTCAGCCCTCTCAAACGAGGGTTTTTTTTTTTCTTTTTTCTTTTTTTAATATTTTTGTATTTCATTTTAGCTATTGGCTTTATGGCCTTTTCAATATACTCTTGATAATTATCCAAAAAAAAGTATAGGATATAGCAAATGCATCAAAGGTGGAAGCATTTTCTACAGTGGCTTTAAAGCATTTCAATTAAAATGGTTCGCACGTTAACAATATTCTATTATAAACCTCGTTTGAAGTATAGCATAAAGCAAACACTCATGGCACATTAGAGAGCATAATTTATTAAAAAATTTCTTGATGCTTTTTCGTTGAGAAATACAGCAGGTAAATTTAAGAAGCTAACAATGACTAGATAGTGAGGTACACAGAGTGGAAGTCATACGAAACAATTGAGATAGCATAATCAAACAACTTGAACGATCGAACACGCTGTCTGTATGATATGAGTATGACTAGAACAGCAGCTGCTACAACAGAGATTATAGCCCATGGATTGCGGAAATACTTCTGTTTCAAGAATGCCTTCCATTTGTGTCCCCGCTTTCGGTATTACTTTTTCAGATCTTCGAAGATCTAGAATTCAACTACACCAAAAAAGTAGAAATTTTCGACGTTGATAAGTTTTTCCATTGAAATATTGCGGAAAAGGATTGAAACTGCATGCATCGTTATCAGAGATCAAAGCTTGTGATGCACCCATAAAAGATAAAACGAAAACCCGTAAATTGAACTCCGTTACAAAGCAAGCCTTTCCTGTTATCCTGATAATTAACACCTTCACTTATCACTCCTACTACGCTATTCTCCATCCATGCAACTTGCAAGCTCCTCCTCTTCTGGGTCATGTGTTATAACGAGTGAAGGCACTGGTTGAACAACTGGGATCGCATTAATAATATTATCTTGGATGACAAGGGCTACGTTTATATCCTCTGTTTGAGTAACAGTGTATGCATTGCTTTGGAGTTGACGAGTGCTAGCTGAATCACAGCTGATTTTCCCTTTTCGCGCAACCATATAATAACTTCTGCAGTCGCACTCCCTGACTGATACTGATACACGCTGAACATGCTTTTTTATCGGAATCCGATGCTGGGAATTTGTATATTTCCCCAGTTGAAACCGCTTCAAATTTGCACGTAGACGATAAGACCCAAACCATATTCCATTAAGCTTTCCAAGGCGATCCTGTTGTTCAGAATCTGTTTGCATTGTAACAAAGCCAGACCTCCAGTTTCTTCTGTTGTGTCGTCGTGAAATGTACATAACAATTACTACGCCATATTTGTTAAAAGTTATGCGGAGGGTTTGATAATCTAACCAAGAGGTGAATCGCTCTAGGAAAATCTGAGACAGTGTGTATTAGGCAAGGTTGATGGTGACAGGGTAGCGGCTTGGTTGGATTTCGATGCTTTAAGTGTTTTTTTAGGTGTTATAGAGGAAACGAGATGGTTGCATATTATTTTCCTTAGGAGGGGGATTAATTTATTATGCAACAAGATCAGGAAAACAAGAAACAAAAAAGATCTGTTATTACTCAGGATTTTAATTACATTGCAATCATAAGGCGGGGAAACAGTACAAAGGGATTAAATATTTAAACTTGACTCATAACACATCATCAGCTTATACTTTCTAGAAGTGGGTGGGTGCAATTGTGAAAGAAAGAGGCAACCGCCAATATTAAAGAATGCAATAGCCATTAATGAAGGAGGTGCAGTAATAGAACAAAAATGAAGAAAATACAAGGGGTGATGTAATCAATAAGGTTTCTTAGTGTTTTGTTTTCCTATTATCAGGCATGTGGTTTGGGAGTTTAGATGTGTGGATTGATCAAGAGATTACAGAGTGTTAGAGAGAGCATTGTAATCTTGAGTATTGTTTGAAAGAATTCTGAATTTAGTGTTTGTTTGTGTGTATTTGTCTCTCATGGAGGTGCACAGCTAGTAACCTCAATCATCCACTCCACCCAACTATGGTATCAAAGCCTAAGAAGCAAAAATAGAAGGTGTTCTTGATTTTTTACCCTGAAATAATAATGTTTGAAAGTGTATTCTGAATGCATCATTGAAAGGCACTCAAGAAAAAAATTATAATGAGGCAAAAATCAGCCCAAATAGAATCTAGATGAGCTTCTTGAAGTTTCACCGTGAAAAGTCATCTTTATTAAAAAATACAATCTGAAAAAACCAGAACGGTCAATGTTCTGAATTACAAAACAACCATATAATTTTCATAAATGTCAGAATGGACACTAAATATTTCAAAGCCACCCAAAATTTTCATAATTTTCATAACAATTCCTCATGTTTCTCAAATGTAATAAACACCCCAACAATTTTAAAAATTACAAAATAATCTCATAAGTTCTAAAGTTCTTAGCGATCTCAAGAATTGCTACTCTTCCATAACCAATAGACCAAATATTAGTCTACATTACCTCATTTTAGCAAATCTTGTGAGACATAATGATTGAAAAATAATATTTATTTCATTTAATTTTGAGTGCTTAAAGATGTAACTTTATTTGATAGTTATTCTCAAAAGAAAAACAAAAAACGAAAAAGCAAATTTCATTTATTTTTTAAGAGTAAGATACGTGTCATCACAGATATTTCTAAACACGAAGCATTAATTATAAAAAGTATTACGCGGCCTATTTTCAATTGTCTACTTGCATACAATTACAAGTATGCGAGCCAAAGTTCGGCCTATTTTCTTTAATAGAAGTTGTGCAAAACAAGAAAGAAAATCTTCATCTCCCAAACTTGTGCATACAATTACATGATATACAATTACATGTTCCCTTCTATTTTTACAGTTTCTTTTCTTTCAATATTCCTGAACTTTGTCTGCTTTTCTATGGTGGGTCTCTAGGTATTGCAAAGAAACAAATTTTCTTTTCCATTGATGTCTCTTTTAATAATCATTACTTTTCTTTATCTTTTTATTCATAATTGTTTTGATTTTCTTACTGTTTTGGTTTATGGTTTGTGTTTTTATAAGGTAAAAGAAGGAATTATTTTGGTTTCAAGAGAGGGCAAGGTGATTGAAACGGTTGATGACCCAAAATCTTGATCCTGTTGTTTTTCCATCTGCTGCAACAAATAACATGTTATGTTATTACTAGGTTGTGGTAGTCAAGTTAGAGAAAATTAGTGTTTTTTTTGTCATATTTTGTGAGCTTTCCTTGTCTCTTAGGATTCTTGTGTTTCTTTTTTCGCCTTTGATAGTTCAATCCCATAAATATTTTGTATTGATTAACCTAACCGTTAAGCTAAGATATATATCAGTGCAGTTTAAAGAAACTGTGAAAATAAAAATATCCAATTTGAATGTTTGAAACTGATCAGGTTGAATTTGGATATCTAACATTTATACTCATATTGGATATGAATATTAGTTTTGGATTTGGGCTTAGTACTAAAACCAAACCTATGTATATATACTCATTTTTATTTCTAATGACATGACAACTAATTAGCTCCATACTCTTATGACTCGAAATTATGTCAAGACTATTTGGAATAGGAAGGACAGTGGAATTCCAAGAGTATTTTGTTTGCCACCATTTATAATGGGTTAGACATAAATTTTCATATTAAGATGGAAATATGTAACTAAAAACTTAATTGTAAAATTCAAAGGAAACTTATTTTAACATGAAAATTTGTTTTATTTTTGTTTTTGAATCAACACTTCAGTGTGTTATTTCAATTACTAGAATTAAAATGACATTTCATAGTTTTTTCACTGAATATATTTATAAATTTTGTTAATGTAAAGAGTCCAAAATAAAAATAAAAAGAAAGAGAGAACTATGTTCACTTACAAACCTCAACAAAGAAATTAAAAAAAAAACTACTTCACTAATTTTTTATTGAGATATTTATTTTAGTTTGCAGCAAATAATAAAATTTTATCATTATTGAGATTTTATATATAGTTTATCACCTTTGCGATGGAAAAGTGTAATATTAAGTTTTGATTATTGAGAAAAAAATTTAAATTATTTTTCCTTCTATTATGAGAATTGTGCAAGGCTAAGCTTTCTCAAGCTTCTTTTGTATAGCCTTTCCTGATAACCTTACAATCTTAATTTGTGGTTATTTCTGTCTGCGTTAGTTTTTAAGGGGTTTCAGATTAATGCAAAAAAAATTTCAAGAACAAATGTAAAAGGAGATGAAAAATGCACAATCAAACACAAGATTCCAAGACAACCCGTAAGAGCATCTGTAAGGAATCAAATCTGATTTTTTATTTGTTTTTCTAATTGTAAATGTTTCACCTGAATGCATGTCTTTGACTACTTGAAAGAGCTAAACATTAAAAATCCATAGCTTCTCTAAATTAAAACTTGCAAGCATTTTTCTGAACAAAAAACAGAAAGGACTCTAGTGTCTGCTACTTACACAAACTCTGAAATTCTGAAGTTTTTTTGAAGAGTTTTCTTGTCTGCTACTTTTTTTCCTGCAATTCTGCACCTCTTCTAATTCTACACAAAATTCTTCGTCAACGTTTTCGGACTTGGAAGTCAACTTGAAAAGTAAGAAAAACTATAGGGATAGAAGTGAAAACATTGGATAATTTTAAACTATAGGAATACAAGTGAAACATTGATAAATCTATAAAGGCCATGGTGTCTATGCTATGTTGACTCAAATTGGGTGTTCTTGAACTGTGATTTATGCAAATGGAAAAAGAAATGAAGGGTTTGTTAGCTTGGCCATGGTGTCTATGCTATTTAGTTTTGGTATCAGCAAGGAGCGTACAAACATCCCGACTCAGTTATCGTCACATTCATTTCGATATGAGCTGTTATCATCACAGAATGAAACATGGAAAGAAGAAATGTTTGAACATTATCATTTGATACCTACCGATGATTCAGCTTGGGCCAGTTTGCTGCCACGAAAGATACCGAGAGAAGAAGATGAGCATAGTTGGGAAATGATGTATAGAAATTTGAAAAGTCCTTTGAAATCCTCTGGAAATTTCCTTAACGAAATGTCATTGCATAATGTGAGATTGGATCCAAGTTCAATCCATTGGAAGGCTCAACAAACAAACTTGGAGTACTTGTTGATGTTGGATGTGAATAACTTGGTGTGGAGCTTTAGGAAAACTGCAGGTTCGTCTACACCAGGAAAAGCTTATGGTGGTTGGGAGGCACCGGATTCCGAGCTTCGATGACATTTTGTAGGTTAGTTTTTTGTGGTTTTTGCTGATGATCTTGAATTTAGTGTTGATCAATATTAGCACATATATTTTTATGACAAACAAATTTGATTTGGCTTGTTGAAGGGCACTATTTGAGTGCATCAGCACAGATGTGGGCTAGTACTCATAATGTAACTCTAAAGAAGAAAATGTCTGCAGTAGTTTCTGCTCTATCTGCCTGTCAGGTGAAAATGGGAGCAGGATACCTTTCTGCTTTCCCATCTGAATTATTTGATCGGTTTGAAGCTATAAAGCCAGTCTGGGCTCCTTATTACACCATTCATAAGGTAGTATCTACTTCAAAATGGTTCACAGTAGTGATTCTTTAGAAAATCATACGACTAACCATTTGGGTTGTTGACTTTGACAGAGCCTAGCAGCTCTTTTGGACCAATATACATTGGCAGATAATGCTCAAGCTTTAAAAATGGTTAAGTGGATGGTTGATTACTTTTACAATCGAGTTAGAAACGTTATAACCAATTACAGTGTTGAAAGGCATTATCTATCACTCAACGAGGAAACTGGTGGTATGAATGATGTCCTTTACAAGTTATTTAGCATAACAGTAAGTACACTAATCTGTGCAGTTTCCTTTGCTTCTCCTGATTCTTCACTTAACGAGTCCTATGAATTGTCTCCCTGGAGCTGGAATGGATATATTTTTTGAATTTACTCTGTTCCGTGGAAGATAAACCTCTGGATATCTTTAACTCGAGCCTTAAATGTTACTTTGGTGCAGGGAGATCCAAAGCATTTGGTGCTGTCTCACCTGTTTGACAAGCCTTGCTTCCTTGGTTTGCTTGCAGTACAGGTAATTTATGACTATCAATTGTTGTTTATCAGCTTTTGGCTGGGGTTCTAGTCTTCTGGTTTTTCAGGTCTTTTCCTTCCTTTTGCCAGTAAGAATAGTTTCCCTTTGAGAAAACAAGCTTCTGATTTTGTAAAATGAAATGTTATCATCTTTGACATAACCATTCCAATCAGTAAGAGCAAACCTAATTTAAGATGAACTTCTGAGTTTTTTATATTGCAAATAGAATGAATTTGGAATGCAGGCTATTTTATAGAAGCTTCTTCTCTTCCATGTAGGCCGATGACATATCAGGTTTCCACGCCAATACACATATCCCTGTTGTCATCGGTGCACAGATGCGATATGAAATCACTGGCGATCCTCTTTATAAGGTTAATGCTTTATATTAATCATAGATTACCTGAGCAGCATTTTCTATGAAATGTTGTAGCATTTTGATTACTGTTCTACTGAGCTATTGCAGTTCATGTTAGAGTAGGCATGCATGCATGATCTCTGATCTTTAAACTGCCTAAGACAGATTTGATCTTCCAGGATATAGGAGCATTCTTCATGGATGTAGTCAACTCTTCTCACAGCTATGCAACTGGAGGAACTTCTGTTAGCGAGTTCTGGTACTGATTGTTGTTTCTCTTTCAATAATAATAGTGATATTCTGAAGTAGGTTTAATGCCTCCATATAGAAGAATCTTGCTTCTACTTTCATAAAAAAGCTTGCTAAGATCTTACCCTGTGTTGGTTGACACCTTGCCTGATGTGTGAGCAGGTCAGATCCAAAGCGACTGGCTAGCACGTTACAGACAGAAAATGAGGAATCATGCACAACTTATAATATGCTGAAGGTGTGTTTGATCTCATATCTCTGCTTACTGATTTAGATTTTATGTGTACTTGATGAATAGAATTTGTTTCGATCTTTTCAAAAACTTATTTGACTCCAAGGTCTGTATGTCAGTAAACATTTTGGCATCTATACGGCATTTACCTGGCAGTTTTTTCATCTTCGTGTTACATAAATTTTTCCTGCTTAATTACTCTGCACTTTTTTTTGCAACCTGTAGGTCTCTCGCCACCTGTTCAGATGGACCAAAGAAATGGCTTATGCAGACAAACGGTGTGCTAGGCATCCAAAGAGGAACAGAACCTGGAGTGATGATTTACATGCTTCCACAATATCCTGGAAGTTCCAAAGCCAAAAGCTATCATGGATGGGGGACTTCGTATGATTCTTTTTGGTGCTGCTATGGAACAGGTGTGGAAACTGTTACCTGCCTCATCCTTTCTTAGCTGCTAATACAGTTCACTGTTTTTATTCATTTTTTACTTGTAAGAGGAGAAACATACCTCTGGTTCTGTGCTAACAATTTGATATTATCTTTTGTTGCTGTACCCACAGGAATTGAATCATTTTCAAAGCTGGGAGATTCCATATATTTTGAAGAAGGAGAAGCCCCAGGCCTTTACATCATTCAGTATATATCAAGCTCTCTTGATTGGAAATCTGGACAGATTGTGCTCAATCAGAAAGTTGATCCTATCGTTTCTTCGGATCCGTATCTTCGGGTGACATTAACCTTTTCTCCTAAGAAGGTATTTGCTGAATCGATCTATCATATGAGCATACTAGTGTTACTTTTGAAGGAGGTACTTGCCAATAATAATAAAAAATTCAACCTGGATCCTCCTTGGCTGGGAAAAGGATGTTAAAAAGTGGCTAAATCCACTGGAAATTTATTATTTTTGTAGTGTGCAAGTGCACAGAGAATAGAAAGTCTTAACAAGGGGTGGAAAAAAAGAGGCTTAACTGTGATCATAATGGATCTGATTTGTGCAGGGGACTAGCCAAGCATCGACCTTGTACTTGCGGATACCAATTTGGACAAATTCAGAAGGTGCTACTGCAACAATAAATTCTCAGAGTTTGCGTCTACCAGCTCCAGGTGTGAAGTATAATCTTGACTATTTGCATCTGTTAATCTATATGTTTCTCATATTTGATTTAATCCATTTTATAAGTGCTAATAGGAGAGTTCATTTGGCATCTTCCGAGTGATACCTGGAATAGTCTCTAATACTCTGCTTCTAATGCAGGTAGTTTCTTATCAGTCAATAGAAAATGGCTCAGCAGTGACAAGCTAACCCTTCAGATTCCCATCGGTTTGAGAACAGAGGCCATTAAAGGTATTTTCTTTGGATTCCTGCTTGAAATGTAAAATATTTTCGTAAATGTCTATAATGATGATGGACATAGAGCTGACAAAGTCCTCTGAACAACATTCAGATGACCGGCGAGAGTATGCTTCTGTTCAGGCAATACTATATGGTCCTTACCTACTTGCTGGTCATACAAGTGGTGACTGGAACCTCAAAACCGGGTCAGGAAATTCTCTTTCAGACTCAATAACACCAATCCCTGGCTCTTATAATGGACAATTGGTATCTTTTTCCCAAGAGTCTGGAATTTCGACTTTTGTGTTAACAAATTCAAACCAATCAATATCAATGGAAAAGCTCCCGGAATCAGGCACCGATGCTTCTCTTCAAGCCACCTTTAGACTTGTATTAAAAGACTCTTCTTCCTCGAAACTCTCAAGTGTTAAAGATGTTATTGGAAAATCAGTCATGCTTGAACCCTTTCATCTTCCTGGAATGCTTTTAGTACAGCAAGGAAAAGATAGAAGCTTTGCACTCGCAAACTCTGCTGATGATGATGGATCATCTGTCTTCCGCGTGGTTCCTGGATTGGATGGAAAAGACGGAACTGTATCCCTGGAATCAGGTATCCAGAATGGTTGCTACGTGTACAGTGGTGTGGATTATAAGTCAGGTCAAAGCATGAAGCTTAGCTGCAAATCGGAGACATCATCAGATACTGGTTTTAATCAGGGAGCCAGCTTTGTAATGAACAAAGGACTAAGTCAATATCATCCAATCAGCTTCGTTGCAAAGGGGGACAAAAGAAATTTTCTTCTTGCACCATTACATAGTCTGAGAGATGAATCTTACACTATTTATTTTAACATTCAGCCTTAACAAGTGTTGATAGAGCTATTGATTAGTGACTCTGCTTTTACATAAATTAAGTTCAATACATAAAGAATGTATGTATAATTGTTGAACTTGAAACCTCTTACGAGGAAAGGGTGTCCTAATTGGTGTGGGGCACTTTCTTCATTAGTTTAGTATAATTATTTTTATTATATTACTTCCTTAACTGTTAAGATTTTTTTGGTGTTTGAAAAGACTCTAGTGTAAGATCATGCTTATCTTTTGATTCCATCAAGCTAAAATGTTTTTACAATGTTTTAAATGTCTAATTATATAGGATAACCAGCTTACAGGTTGTTTTTGTTTTAGGCTCAAATTAAGCTCGAAAGCTACCATTTAATTTTTTTGTTGTTGTTTTTGAATTATTTTTTTCGTATTTAGAATAGAATTTTTGATGTGGGACAACCAATCCAAGATTTTATAGATCAAATTGACAAATAAAAATGGTTCAAGGCTCAAAATAATTATAATTTTTTATTTGATTACTAGATCAAATTCAAAATTTACAGTGAATTCTTGATAAAAAGCATCTTTCGCACTCCAAACTTGATCATTGCTCATATTCACCAAAATCCACTTCAAAAATCCTGAATTTCACTTCAAAAGTCCTTAAAATTGCCTTCAAAGTTTTGGACCCTATTTGGAACCTTTTCCTTGTTAATTTTGGATGTTAGCTTTATTATTTTTCAAAATTTGTTGTTTTCTAGCTATTTATGAATGTTTACGGTATTTAAATTTATATTCTCAGATTTTATATGACTTTTTGATTAATAAAACTATAGTCTTGTAGAACTTTGATTGTATTTATATCTTATCGTGTGTTAAATTCAAATCCTTAGCTTTATCTACATCAATTTTTAATTTAATGATGATTTTACAAGTTAAGTTTTTTCTTGTATTGAAACAGCTTTTTAAGCTTTCTTTTTTTTAAAAAAAAAAAAAAAAACCTTAGATTTAAGAACACCAATTTTTTTCTCTCTATATAGAGCCGCAAAATTTTAGGAATGAAAGATCCTATCTATGTAATAATAATTAGTAGAAAATCAATCCTATTCCTTATACATACTCAAGATTTTCATTTTCCATTTAAATCATAATTTTCTAATTCCTTTAACATATAATCCATATATATTTCTTTGCTAAAGCAGGCAGTTCCATCAAGAGGTCAGCTTTATTTTTTAATTACTAGATTTTTCTAGGACTCACATTTTTTGTTCTCTCTTTGACTTTTCATCTCCTGTACATGTGCCTTAAAATAATATACTGAAGAATACATATATGCCAACCGTGATTTTTTTTCCTCAATGATTGGATGAGGTACGAGAGATCGCACAGTGAAATTGGGCATGCAATCGCGTGAAGGATCCACGCAATATTTCAAGTTCTTCGGCGCTGTACATAGAACCATTATAAAGGAAATCCTGAGCGAAAAAAGTACAAGTTCATCCCAATCTGAAGCTGAAAATGATGCAAGTTCTGGAAAATGGCCAGCATGTTTTGCTGCAACAAGCTTGGAAGCAACCACTTTGCCCGATGATTGACCAGGTGCTGGGAATCAATTGCAGGAAACAGCACAGTTCATGAAAGCAGTGTAAAAAATAAGAACTGAGCATGTAAAATCTCCTGACAAATTGAAGCACAATACCAGTGCGTTAGTACGCAGAAGGAAATTTGGTTAATTAGCTGAGAAGTTTTTGTCTTAGCTCATTATAGCTCACGTTCAGAAGTCACGTTTTCTTCAGATCCTCCAATATTCGTTGGTGTGTTACAAACACACTTGATGAGCTGCTTGTTCAATGGTCAATGATGGTAAATAGAAGGTTTTTAGAGGAAAATATAGAAACTGCTCTCTTATAGTATTACTTGGAGTATCTGGTTGACCAGAAATAACTTGGTTTTCAATGATGTTCAACCAGATCTAGAATTACTTTTCTTTAACCCTCCATTGGTTGTCTATCTGCAGGTTCAAGAATTATGAAGCATATTTCTCTTACACAGGTAATTATAATCTTCAAATAAAAGTTGACTGCATTCAACGATGGACAATTGCCAAGAGATAAAGTTGTAGGCTCTTTCTTTTGTTATCTATCTCTCTTGTTTCCTCTCCATTGGATCTCTTTTATGTACAAACTATATCTTTTCATGGCCAGCATGATTTTAAAATTATAATCAGTAAGTCGGGGTAAATATTTGATGTAGGAGGTTCTAATCAATTAGAAACAAATTTATTATATTCAATCCACGTTTGATAACCTAACAAATATGTATTTGGACCTAATAATTAGGTACAAGCTTGAAAAGAGGTTTATAGTTCTCCCAGATGACCTATCTAAATGAAAAGCCCGAAACTTTTACAAATGACCTAACAAATATGTATTTGGACCTAAAGCCTAAAAAAAGGTTTAGTACTCCCAAATGACCTGTCTAAATGAAAAGCCCGTAATAATTTGGTGACTCAAATTTATTTGAAGATTTTCCAAGTCTACTTCTATAGTGGTTCTATCAGATGAATTTGCACTCCTAGTAGTTCAAACAATACAAAGCCATAATTAAAGGGCTTTTAAATAATGACTTTTTTAAATTTTATATTTTGTTAGATGGGCTGAAGCTGAATTGAAATGAAGAAATTTGCAACATGTTAGACCCTCATTTGTAACGTGGGAAAGTTTCTTCGCTATTTTTTGTATAATAATGTTTATTACATTAATTCAATTCATTGACAGTTAAGATTTTTAGTTTACGAAGAGTTTAAAAAGGTTAAAGAAGCGTTTAGTAAATTAACTTATAATCTCATTATTAGATTAAAGTTAGAATTTTTCTAGAAAAATCTGAAAGCCATATTTTATATTGAATTAAAATTTTATAATATATATTTTTCAAGATGAGGGTGAATTATGTCGTGATGATGATGTTTTAAAAGGAGGTTCTTAAAGCAATGTGAATAATTTGATTCGGATATTCAACTGCGCCTTCTCTCTGTCGATTTCTAATGATAAAATTTCCATGGAAAACATAGTTATAAACCCAAAACGTTTAATAACAGTGAAAAAGAAAAAAAAAAAAAAACAAATCATGTACAAAATATCTAAATATCGGATATTAAATCATAATTTTAAAATTAAATTAAAAATAATAAAATTTATACAAGTTTTAAATTCAAAAAATCACTTTGAAAAATATGTTAAGGAATGAGAGATCCTAAAAATGATTTCAATGCAAAATTGACCGCACTTCTTTGAACACACACGTGTCCCTTCCTTGGATCCAAAACACATACTCAACAAGATAAACCTCTTGAGCCCACGGGTGGCAAAGGCCCACTCTGACCATCCGCCAGTGCAGTGATTCGTTATTTATTTTGACTTTCAAAATTGATATATTTTAAACTTGTTTTGGTGCTGATTCCGTACAAAATGTTTTAAGAATCACACTAAAATTATACCAATAAGTTTACATGATATTTCTTAGAGTCCTTAACAAAATTTGTTATCATTTCAAATTCTTTTTAATAATTATGTAAATATTTAATATTGAAGAAGATTTATGAAAAATTATGAAATTATTTTTGGATGTGAATTGGATTTGTATTAGAATATATGAAAATTCTCAACTCAAAATATTTAAAAAATAAAATTATTAAGAGGGTTTTTTTTGCTGCTCCTTAAAATTTGACTTGTTTTCTAATGATCAAATAGATGGATAATATTTGATGAATATAATAATCTAAAGATAAAATTAACGAATTTAGTAGTACAGATCCCAATGTGCCACAATTCAAATAATTTATATGCCAAAACGTTCATTAAACTCATTCTTATTAGCATGGAGAAGGAACTTAATCTTCCATTTATAAGCCAAATCATATATATATATTTTCTCTCTTGATTCTCTACCTCGTTTGCCTATCTCTTTACTATAGAGTAATTACGGTGGTTAATGCTCTAAATTTTTTTGTTTCTGATAAGACTGTGACAAGAGGCAAATGATGATTTAATATACAGCAAATAATGTTTTTGCTTGAATGATAGAACACACTGTTTGTATGACAGTAGAATTCCACCTGCAATAACAGAGACTATGGATTATTCACAAACATCTGTTTCAAAGCTGCCTTCAAGGTCATTAACTTATTATGCCTACGCCTTCTGCAATGTGAATTCAGAGCTTCGCAGACACCCCAAAGAAAACTATTTGTAGTGACACCAATATTGTCGTGGTCATGACTGTAAAGAAGATTCGACACTACTTCATCACTGTTTAGCATATTTTTCGAATTCCATTTACGAGCAAGTACTTCCAAATCATTAGGGGCCCTGACGAGGCAGCTGATGAAAGTAACATAGTCATCTACGAAAGTATCCTCAATCCAATTATAGCATTCCTCAAAGGCCAGGAGATTTCTGAATAAGATTTCCGTGCCTTCATCTATTTGCAGTTGTGGGATTTCTAGAATCCCTTTCCTGAATGTTATGTCAAACAGTGAGCTTCTTTCTGGATTCCTAAATTTCACTCCACATTGATGGAGCTCTGTTGCAGTGGGTGCTCTTGAAAAGGTTGTTTCCAGTGGACGATGGCACAATGCCGGTGGCTGCTGACACCTTCTTAGGAAGTCAACGAAATGTAGGACTCCAGAGAAATCAATTGCTTTCCAACATTCCTCTTTCACCCAGCCAGCCCATTGACTTCTTAGAAACCCACAGGTAAGCTCAATAATGGTACAATTCTCAGCTTCACTGGATAGCTCAAAAAACTTCTCGAGGATGAAGAATGGAAGCTGATTTTCAAGCAATAGCATATCGAACACTACGTTATGTAGCATAAATGGACGATGGAAAATCCGATCACTACGTCCATTTCTAAAAACCAATCTCCTGTACTTCAACTTCAGTAAGACCATAATAATAAAGACGGCATCCAGTACGATCATTGTTTCGAATTCTTTTCCAGTAAGATGAATGGTCTCTGCATAATAATCACGGAATGCTGCTTCATTCTCCTTGATAATGTTAAATAAATTCTCATCACTTACCTTGTTCTGGTCAAGAAACTGCTGCAGGTACGTTTTTTTTTGGTCTTCCATAGCTTTGAGATTTTCCTTACCATGGTGAAAAGGGCCTATTGAGACTACTCGAGGTGTAAATGCCTTTCTATGTAACTTCCGGGATTGTTCGGGAACTCTATAGATGCAGCATGCCGGGGAGAAAGCCTTTGAATTGGCTATCTCATTGACATCAAGTGAAACTTCATCGCTCTGATCCATTATCAACCAGCACGTATAATTAATCACTATTGATAAAACCAACTGAAATACCAAAATAATATTTGCAGGAAATCAAATTCGAACAATACTCTCCTAAATCACGTCTTTTCACATTTTCACACAAACAGCAATATAATGGCTAAACGCAGATATTTTTCATGGCTACTCAAGCTCACTTAAATTTTATTGGCTTCAAAAAGTTCTTCTCATTTACAAGCCCCCAAAAAAGAATTTTTTAAAAAACAAACTATTTCACTAATTTTCTATTGAGATAATTTATTTTAGTTTTCACGCAGCAAATAATAAATTTTTATCATTATTGAGATTTTTCATATATTTCACTAGGTTTTCACTAAATTTCAGTTTTCTGAGGGGTTTTAGCGACAACCTTTTCACTTATGTTTTATTATGGAATGCAAACTAGTGGTGTCTTGCTGTAAAATAAAAGGGTAAACTTCATTTATTTTCCTTGTAATAGATTCATTAATATTCTACTTCTACTCCTACTCTTATAGTTTTCATAAAATCCTGTTAATATTACTCTTAACTATGAAATATCTAATTCTTTTAATTTTGATTTTTCAGTTTTTTAGGTTTCGGATTTTTGTTGTAAGATACAATGACATGCATAAGGACTTGAGAGGAAATAATAAGGGAAAAGTTATATATATATATATAAAAAAAACAATAATATTTCTGCATAACAATCACGTAATTCTTTTTCATTATCCTTGATAACGTAAAATAAACCCTCCACACTTACCTTCCTCTGCATATTTTTGTGTTCTCCCGTAGCTTGTTCAGGTACAGGAGGTATCTTAAATTCCACGCAGGTGCTAGGCATCGGGGGGGGTCTTTCATTGCTCCGATCCATTATCCTTTGATCAGTACTTGATGTTCCGCCAATTTCCCTCTTATGATTGAACAGAGATAATCAATGGCGTTAGAACCAGCAGGTATAATTAATCACTATTTGATAAAACAAACTGAAATACTATACTTAAGAAAAACATTTTAAGGAAACAAACACAAAATATTTGCAAGAAATCAAAATTGAACAATATTCTCTTAAATCATGTCTTTTCACATGTTCACCCGCTCAAAAAAAAAAAAAAACGGGTATCCAGTTCTATATGTTACCCAATTTTGGACTCGAAAATTTCAGTTTTCTGAGGGGTTTTGGCGACAACCTTTTCACTTATGTTTTATTATGGAATGCAAACTAGTGGTGTCTTGCTGTAAAATAAAAGGGTAAACTTCATTTATTTTCCTTGTAATAGATTCATTAATATTCTACTCCTACTCCTACTCTTATAGTTTTCATAAAATCCTGTTAATATTACTCTTAACTATGAAATATCTAATTCTTTAATTTTGATTTTTCAGTTTTTTAGGTTTCGGATTTTTGTTGTAAGATACAATGACATGCATAAGGACTTGAGAGGAAATAATAAGGGAAAAGTTATATATATATAAAAAAAAAACAATAATATTGCTGCATAACAATCACGTAATTCTTTTTCATTATCCTTGATAACGTAAAATAAACCCTCCACACTTACAGGTACATTTTCAAGATGCATATAAAATTCCACGCAGCAAGGCTTCATGCATCTTCCTTGGCTTCGATCCATTATCCTTTGATCAGTACTTGATGTTCCGCCAATTTCCCTCTTATGATTGAACAGAGATAATCAATGGCGTTAGAACCAGCAGGTATAATTAATCACTATTTGACAAAACAAACTGAAATACCATACTTAAGAAAAACATTTTCAGGAAACAAACACAAAATATTTGCAAGAAATCAAAATTGAACAATATTCTCTTAAATCATGTCTTTTCACATGTTCACCCGCTCAAAAAAAAAAAAAACGGGTATCCAGTTCTATATGTTACCCAATTTTGGACTCGAAAATTTCAGTTTTCTGAGGGGTTTTGGCGACAACCATTTCACTTATGTTTTATTATGGAATGCAAACTAGTGGTGTCTTGCTGTAAAATAAAAGGGTAAACTTCATTTATTTTCCTTGTAATAGATTCATTAATATTCTACTTCTACTCCTACTCTTATAGTTTTCATAAAATCCTGTTAATATTACTCTTAACTATGAAATATCTAATTCTTTTAATTTTGATTTTTCAGTTTTTTAGGTTTCGGATTTTTGTTGTAAGATACAATGACATGCATAAGGACTTGAGAGGAAATAATAAGGGAAAAGTTATATATATATATATATATATAAAAAAAACAATAATATTTCTGCATAACAATCACGTAATTCTTTTTCATTATCCTTGATAACGTAAAATAAACCCTCCACACTTACCTTCCTCTGCATATTTTTGTGTTCTCCCGTAGCTTGTTCAGGTACAGGAGGTATCTTAAATTCCACGCAGGTGCTAGTCGTCGGGGGGGGTCTTTCATTGCTCCGATCCATTATCCTTTGATCAGTACTTGATGTTCCGCCAATTTCCCTCTTATGATTGAACTGAGATAATCAATGGCGTTAGAACCAGCAGGTATAATTAATCACTATTTGACAAAACAAACTGAAATACCATACTTAAGAAAAACATTTTCAGGAAACAAACACAAAATATTTGCAAGAAATCAAAATTGAACAATATTCTCTTAAATCATGTCTTTTCACATGTTCACCCGCTCAAAAAAACAAAAAACAAAAAACGGGTATCCAGTTCTATATGTTACCCAATTTTGGACTCGAAAATTTCAGTTTTCTGAGGGGTTTTAGCGACAACCTTTTCACTTATGTTTGATTATGGAATGCAAATTAGTGGTGTCTTCTTGTAAAATAAAAGGGTAAACTTCAATAATTATCCTTATAGATTCATCATTGTTCTACTTTACTCTTATAATTTCAATTTTTCCACTATAACCCTTGTAGTTTTCATAAAATTCCATTAATATTACTCTAAAAGCAATTAACAAAAACATAATGTCAATCATAAAAAGCCTGTTGGATAGAAACTTACATACCTAAAAGCTCTCGACAACCGGCAGTTTTAGAAGTTCTTCTCGTTTCAATGATGACAATCCACCTCTAGTGTCCAAAAAGATGTGCCAAGAATGGTAGGCTCTCCCTCTTTAATATACCTTCCAAATTGTTCTATTGCCCCTTAATCACCACACACGTACTTATCAATAATCCTTAATCACCACATACGACACAGTACAATTGTAATATCCCTATTATTTTATCCACATACGGGTTGGAGATAGAGTGGTTTTACAGGACAGTGTTTAATAAATAATTTTTTTTTTATTCGAGAAAACCCACTTCTTGAAAAGTATATTTTATAAATTCTGATAAATAAGTAAAATTCTGATTATTTTAACTTTTTATAAAAGATATATACCCTAATTCATACTCGGACCTACTATATAAATCTTAAACTTTTTATTATTTTCTTGAAAACGTTTAATAAATAACGCAAGATGCATATCGACAAGTTTAAGCTCGAGAAAACATTTACGCGTTTCTGAAAAAAACAAGTCAAAGAATTTGTATTAATAAGCATATATTTATAAATCATTTTTATTTTTTTTATCGATCCATCAATTAGCCGAATAAATAAATAATGATTCTACAATTTTCTATTTCAATATACCAACAAACCATTTCCAATTCTTTTTTTCTTTGTTTTGGAATGATTGGCTCTCTATTATTTATCTGATAAAAGCCATTATTTCTCATGAAAAGGGGACCACCTCTCACTTCTCACTCAAACTGTGCACTTCTACAGTTTTCCTGAAAACTTTTCTAGTCTTGTAACTTATCTTCTACAGTTCTGCACCGCTTGAAAATGAAGCACTTTGCAACTTTCATTCCACTTAGATAGCAATAAAAACGCAACAGTAAAGAGCATCTCATATGCAAATATGTAAATTGATAAAATAATATTTTGAATAGTATAAATATAGTTTTTTTTATAAGATATATTTTAATGAAAAAAAACTATTTAAAAAGTTAATTTTATTAGAGTGAAATAAATAAGTGTTTTATTTTTTTTTAATGATTTTGATGTTTTTTTTTCATATGGCTAAATTTAATTGGTTTATTTTTTTGTTGGCCTCACTTTGTTAGTTTTAACTCTTTTGAAAGATACATAGGAATCACATTTATGAAAAGAACAAAAAAGTATTTTAGTATTTTATTTGGCTTTCCCTTTAAAGTTTGAAAAACAAGTAAAAAAAAGCTAAAATATAACCTTTTTATTTTTGGCTATCTATTTAGCAACTCCATTGGAGACGCTTTAAGTGGGGGAAATGCAGCGACTTTAACGAGTTGTAAAATAATATAAATTATAAATTATATTTTATTTAATAATTTAAAATTTTAAATTGAATTAATTTTTTTATATAGTATCAAAGTTTTAACAATCAAATAGTCATGAATTTTAATTTTAATATTTTTATTTATTTAATAAAAATTAAGTATAAGATAATTTAAATATATACAAGTTTAAAGTTTAAAATTTTTTTATTTAAAAGAATATTAAAAAATATTATATTTTATATTTTTATCTAATAATTGAAAATTTAAAATTGAATTAGTTATTTGAAAATAATTCATCACCAAAATACATATTTAATTCATGAAAGCTGTCGTGATAATGATGTTTCTTAAAGCAATGTGAATAATTGAACTCGGATATTCATCTGCCCTATCTATGTCGATTTCAGACTAGAATTCCCATGTAAAACATAGCTAGGGTCTCCATTATTAAACAGAAGCTAGACACTACTAGAAAATTAATAAATACAAACAGAAATATTGAGGGAATATTTCTATCGGTAAATTTTCGAGGGATTTTACCGACAGAAATATTCCCTCGGTATATACCGAGGGAATTTCCGTGGGAAAACAATTAAAACAAAGCAAAAAAAAATGATGACGTGTCATTTTTTACCGATAGAATTACCGACGGAATTATTCCGTTGGTAATTTTGTCGAGAAATCCGTTGGTAAACTGTGTACACTGTTCATCATGTCAATTACAAAGGGAATTACCGACGGAATTTTCCGTCAGTATTTTCCAGAGAGTTCCAGAACTGTTCATCTTCCAATTGAACTGTTAATTGTTTTACTTTACGGATAAAATCACTGACGGATTGAAAATTCGTCGGTGTGTTTTGGCGGTTTTCTGAAAAAATTCTATTGATTTAAAATTTTCATGTAAATATTATTGACGGAATCACCGACGGATTGAAAAATCATCGGTAATTTTTGGCGGTTTCTGAAAACTTTTTATGAAATTGAAAATTTAAATTAAATATTACCGACGGAATTCACTACAAGATTTCACAGTTTTACCGACGGACATATTCCGTCGGTGTGTGATAGACATTTCGTCGGTAAATTATTTACCGACTATATTACCGACGGAATACACCTGTCGGAATACCTTTTGTCGGTGATTCCACATTCCGTCGCTATATCGGTCGGAAATACAAAAAAAACTTTTACCGACGGACCGTGCGCGCCAAAAAAAAAAAGTTTCCCGGTTGGAATATACCGACGGTCTATTTTCCGTCGGTGTTATAAAAAGACCGACGGAATAAATCCGTCGGCAAAAGTGTCGGTGATATTTTATACCGACCGAATATTTCCGTCGGTAAATACGTCGGGAAATTTTATACCGACGGATTTGTTCCGTCGGTGATGGTCGGTGACGGCGGCAGACACTGTCCAATGCCGACGGAGTTATTGCGTCGGTAAATCCCTGTGTAATTGTTTTTTTTTAATTGTTTTTTAATTATTTTGAAAAAATGATATAAATTAATGGTAATACAAACCAATTATGCAAATAAAATTTATATTAAGCAACAAAAACTCAAAGTGAAATAATATTCATTACAAAATGAATGTGTTTCAAAAAAACATTAAACAAAATTTTAAATGTAAATAATGTTAATTAAAAATTAATATAAAGGTGGAGGAGGAGGATGGGGGTTAGGCGGCCAAAAAGGATTAGGCGCACATGTTCCACCTTGTGTCATGTTCATGACCATTTGCCGAAGCTCTTCATAGGCCGCTCTTTGTTGTTCAGACTCTGCTCTGTGTTGTTCGTTCGCCAATCTTTGCTCTTCTTTGAGTTGTGTGTATGCCTCTGATAGGTGGTCGCACCTTTGCTGCAAGGCCACAAACTCCTTAGATTGGGAGCTCCCAGCGGTTGAAGTAGTACCGGTCGACCGCAAGTTGGCCGCGGTAGTGTTGGAGAGCCCGTAAACCCGATTTTTATCGGGTCCACCTGACGATCCAGCCTCCATCCACAAATCCGGATCGAATTCCGGATGGGTCGATGGATCGTCCCCGTATCTCTCCCTCAACCGATTATTATAGGTCTCCTGAAAAAAAAATCATCATATTCAATTCAATAAACATAATAATAACTTACAAAATAAAATGGTTGAACAAACATACCACAAAATGTTGAGCACGGTTGTCAACGAACTGTTGCGTCCCCTTTTGGCGGTCATGACTTCGCACGTGCGTCTCCACAAACAGCTCCATAGGGCTCGGCTCACGTCCAAGAGACGTAGCCTATAATGAAAAAAATGTATTAACAACAAATTAATTGAACGATATATTTCATTGAAGTTAATCTTACCATCCGTTTCGCATGTGCAGAAAATGGAACGGAGTCGCCGGTGTGCGTTGTCACCAAGCCATGAATTGGCCGATTCCGGTTGTCAGCACCGGACTGTGAGCGTCGAGTGAACCGCTCAGACGTCACGTGCTGAAGATAGTGCGGCCATATATCTTCCGGGATGTATATTGGTTTGAAATCCCTCCAAACCGCAACATCATTCCAGCCTTGGAACCCCTTATCCCTCGCTGTTTTTTTTGCTTTGTTCTGGGTGTCATACCAAAAATCACCCAACCTAATTCATGCACGAAAAAATTACATTTCGAAACATAAATAATTATGTAAAAAAAAGTCGTATTGTTTTCGATGTTACCTAATTGCCGCGTGATTTTCCCACACCCTCCTCACAACAGTGTTATGTTCATCGTCCCAGCAGAATCGATGTTGTATATAAAAAAATAATTTTTTAAAATGTTAATAATTTATTTACAATTATAACTTGAATTTATTAGAAATAAGCTGAAAATTATATATTAACACGAACCTTAAATCTACGAAACCATGCATTGATTTGAGGCATCCATTCAGGATGTCTGGATATCTGACTCCATTGAAACAATGGAATCTCCATCGACGCTTTAAACGCCAATGATATTACTCGGGCGGCCTCAATGTTTGTGAACCTGAAAAGAAATGAAATTAATTTGTGATTACTTCATAAATTATGTTTTAAATTTGTTTTTTTTTATATAAAAAAACTAAAACCTTAACAAACTTACATTGAAAGATCGTCCTTCCACTGTGCCTCGTACTGGCGGGTAAATTGATTCCGCTTCGAAGGCACGCCGCGTCTGCGATGTGAAACATCGCTGGAAGAGGTAGCATCGGTTGACGGCGCAGGTGGTGTAGGTGCCTCTTCTTGAGAGGCACCTAAGGAAACATCATCATCGCTGCTAGACGAACTTGATTCGACTGGACGACCAGCTCTGGTTTTCATTTTGCGCATCTAAACAATTTTATATTAATAATTGTATAATAAAATTCAAAAGTTAAAAAAAAAAATCGGTAGCACCTCCCCTATACTGGATACTACCCAAATCCACAAACCTGTAAATATTAACAATAGCCACAACCAATCGAACCAATCTATACTAATTATTCCAACATATTCAACTATTAATCCTAAGATAAATTCAACGTTAACAATTACAATTCACAAATTAATCAATAATTATATTCAAAACAATAAAAAATATGACAAAAAATAAATTCAATAAATTCAACAAATTATAATTCAACAAATTAATCATTACAATTCAACATTAACAATTATAATTCAACAAATTAATCAATAATTATATTCAAAACAATAAAAAATATGACAAAAAATAAATTCAATAAATTCAACAAATTATACTTCAACAAATTAATCATTATAATTCAACATTAACAATTATAATTCAACAAATTAATCATTATAATTATGACAACAAAACAATAAAAAATATTCAAAAAATTCAAAAAAAAAAACCTACATCAATAAAAGGAACGAAATATACATACCTTAATAATGTGACAAATTCAAAACTTTATCTACATTACAAAAAAAAACACCAAAACACCAAAATAACAAAAATAAAAACAACTAAAAATAAATTAAAAGTAAATAAATTAAATTGGAAATCGATAATTATTCCAACAAACGCAATTATTAATTCTAAGGTAAATTCAACATTAACAATATTAATTCAATAAATTAATCAATAATTATATAGGCAATACAACAATAAATTATATTCAATAAATTAAAAAAAATATAGACTAACAATTAAATTAACAAATATTCAACAAATTCAAAAAATTCAAAAAAATTCAAATATTCAACTTTAACTAATTCAAAGTTAAATTAACTAATAACAATTCTAACAACACAACAACAAAAAATATTCAAAAAATTCAAAAAAAAAAACCTACATCAAGAAAAGGAACGAAATATACATACCTTAATAATGTGTCAAATTCAAAACTTTATCTACATTGCAACAAAAAACACCAAAACAACAAAAATAAAAACAACTAAAAATAAAATAAAATAAATTAGAAAAAAAACACATACCTTTTAATATGATGAAGATTTACAACACCAAATCTTGCTAGAGATTAAAGGTGAAAGTGTTTAAGGATTGAGGGGAAAAAAATGAAAAATCTGAGGTGAAAAACGGAGGAGAAGCGAAGCGGCGGGGAGAAGAAGAAAAAATGAGGCGAAGCGGCGGGGGCTGGAACTTATAGGGCAGTTTTACCGACGGACTCACCGACGAAATTAATATCCGTCGGTAAAAGTAAAACATTCCGTCGGTAACAGGTCAAAAATCCGTCGGTATTTTTTGAATTTCGCCCCGAATTTTGAAAAGCCCTCCAAATTTTTCGCAGTCCGTCGGTGATTCCGTCGGTAATCTGACAAGTTCAGAGGCGCATTAAATCACACACTTTGGAAATCGCGCGGTCCGTCGGTATTTCTGTCGGTAATATGTGTGACCGACAAATTACCGACGGACCTATTCCGTCGGTGAATCCATCGGTGATTGTGGCATTTTGTTCTAAATATTTTCGAGCTTACTGTGAGATGCCGACGGACTATAATCCGTCGGTAATCCTGTCAATGATGGTGGCATGTTTTTCGAGCTTACTGTGAGATGCCGACGGACTATAATCCGTCGGTAATCCCGTCGATGATGGTGGCATGGTTTTCGAGCTTACTGTGAGATGCCGACGGATTTAATTGCGTCGGTATATCCGTCGGTGAATGTGGCATTTTGTTGTAATTGTTTTCGAACTCTCTATGATATACCGATGGATTTGATTCCGTCGGTATAGTTGTCGGTGAAGCCGTCGGTAATGTCGTCGGTGTTGGTGGCATTTCGCGTAAATATTTTTGAACTCTCTGTGAGATACCGACGGATGGTTTTCTGTCGGTATGGACGTCGGTGATTGTGGCATTTTATTGTAAATATTTTCGAACTCTCTGTAGGATACCGACGGATGGTTGTCCGTCGGTATGGACGTCGGTAAGTTTGCATTATGCAGGAAAGGTTGTCTTTGTATTGCCTGTTTACCTTCCTGCAATAACTTAACTGATAAACTGTCTATCACATAAAATAATAACCACATTGCTTAAACAATAAATATTTTGTTTTACAAAATACATCATCAGTAATCTAAATTACATGAGACAAATGTTTTTACATAGGGCTTCATTTTCATAATTAGTCGGAATTTTCTTCTTCTTCCTCATCAATTGAATTGTCATCATCTTCATCGCAATCTTCAATATGGATATCATCTTCTTCATCGACATTTGCTTGTCCGCTAGAGCTGAGAACAACATTCAACTCCTCTCTGTCAATATCAACAAGACTATCATCGAGAACTCGAAAATTTGAATTTTCTTCCAATTCAATCGAAGGAGCAACTCGATATGGTTCAACCAACTCACTAACTTGAAAGACTTCATCTCGCACACTTGTGTCTTCGTTCTCATCCTGAACAACCTTGACACGACCCCGTGGTTTCGTTTTTAAAACGGACAACCAATCAACTCTTGAACGATCCTTTCTAAATGAAGGGGTGTATGTGTAATAAACTTGTTGACATTGCTTTGCGAAAACAAAGACATCGTTTATGTTGCGGAGTCTAGCTTTTGAGTTGATTTCGACCAGACCATGGTGCGGATCAACTCCGATTCCTCTGTCCGTCGTGTCATACCAATAGCATTTGAATAAAAACACTTTATTCTGCTCGCTATGATATTGCAGTTCGACGACCTCTTATAATCTACCATAGTAGTCAACTTCTAACTGGCTACTTGTGGATCCCTTAACACAAACACCGTAGTTGTATGTCTTTCTTCCTTGCCCGTATTCTTCAGTATGGAAAACATATCCATTGACAAAATACCCGTTGTAGCACTTAACTTTTCTTTCAGGGCCGAGGCTTAGTGAAGACAATGACTTGGGCGCACTCCTTCCCATTTGATAAACCTTGTAAATATATGTAATTAAATGTACATCAATACACGGTAAATGAACGAGAATCTCGTAATGACATGCATACGTTAGAATGAGTTTGTGATAGTGCTTACATGTGTTCTGAACCATGTGGCAAATTGTTCATCTTGTAATTGAAAGATCTGGGATTCGGTCAACTGCGAGTTATTGGAGAGCAAATATTGTCGATGTTGCCTGCAAGTGATAATGAGTGTATGATATTACAATATATAATTAACAGTATCTTACTGACAAAGTTTAATTAGTATTACACATATATAGACTTACTGAATAAATGGTCTCAGCTCATCACAATTAAATAGAACATAGTTGTGTGCTTGTTTGAATTCTATTTCCGACAAATATCTTCCTCTTACGACATTTTTAGGTGTGGGTCATCCAGTATTGGAGAATATTGACAAGTTCCCACTGGAAGGCACTTCACCGCCATCGTCATGTCGTGGAACGCGATTGATTCTTGTTCTCAGATGAGGTCCGAAATAGTACGAGATAAATGTTGATATCTCTTCAACAATATAGGCCTCAGATATCGAAGCCTCAATATGCGCCTTGTTCTTAACCTTTTTTTTTAGATTAAACAAGTACCTGCATTGAAGTACAATTCAAGTATTTTCAAATAAGAAAAACATAGAAAATACTTTAAGATATGAATTCTATTGCAACTATAATATCTCACCGTTCGAATGGGTACATCCATCTATACTGGACCGGTCCTCCAGCTTTTGCCTCAAACGGTAGATGTATAGGGAGATGCTCCATTGAGTCAAAAAATGAAGGAGGGAATATCATCTCAAGTTTGCATAGTGTCTCGATGATATTCGTTTGAAGCATCTCAATGTGCTCAACATTCATCTTGCTGGAGCATATATCTCTGAAGAAATGACTGATCTCCGTTAGTGCATCCCATATTCCCTTTGGCAACAAATCACGAAAAGCTAATGGGATGAGTGTTTGCATAAACACGTGGCAGTCATGGCTCTTCATTCCATATAATATGCAGTCCTCTATGTTAACAAGCCTTGATATGTTCGATGCATGTCCATCCGGAAAACGCAGACTCTTAAGCCATTTGTAGACTAGCAGTTGTGCGTTTTTCTCTAACACGAAGCTTGCCCTTGGTTTTGCAACCCGTGACTCGTCATAAACCAACTCCATATTTTTACGGTTACAGTATAAAGCTATATCCAATCTAGCCTTCATGTTGTCCTTTGTCTTCCCCTTCACATCCATAACGGTGTTGAAAATATTCTCAAACACGTTCTTTTCGATGTGCATGACGTCAAGGTTATGGCGGAGAAGATTAGTCTTCCAATACGGAAGCTCCCAAAAGATACTTCGCTTTACCCAATTATGGGTCAAACCAAAACCAGGAAACTTTTGCTTACCTGATTGAAGGCCAAACACAATGTCACCGTACTCTGATACAACATGATGCAATTCTTCACCAGAAAGACACGTGGATGCAACATCTTTTTCAACTCTACCAACAAAGAAATCTTTTCTGTTCTTTCTGAACCTGTGATTAAGTGGCAAGAAGTGACGGTGACAGTAAAAAAAAGAAGCTTTACCTCCGTTTGCTAGCGTGAATGCCTTGTTGTTTTCCATGCAGTATGGACATGCGAGTTTCCCATGCGTGCTCCAACCAGAAAGCATTCCATAAGCTGGAAAATCACTGATAGTCCACATCAAACCCGCCCTCATAAGAAAATTTTGTTTCCTCGATATATCATAAGTCAGAGATCCAGAGGACCACAACTGCGCCAGCTTATCTATCAACGGTCGAAGACAAACATCTATATTCCGCCCCGGGCTGCTTGGACCGGGTATGACAGTAGATAGAAACATGAACTCCGGCCTCATACACATTCCCGGTGGCAAGTTATAAACTGTGAGAATGACCGGCCAACAAGAATAGGGAGCAGCAAATGACCCAAATAGGTTGAACCCGTCTGTACACAACCCAAGTCGAACATTCCTTGATTCAGCAGAAAAGTCAAGATGAACACTGTTAAAGCGTTTCCACGCTTCGCCGTCAGAAGGATGCACCATCACACCATCAACGACATCGTGTGTTTGGTGTCATGTCATGTGCTCAGCAGTCCTTGGTGACATAAATAACCTCTGCAGTCTAGGTGTGATCGGGAAATATCTAAGTTTTTTATATGCCACTAGAGTCTTCCCCCTGCCAGTTCTGGGTTTGTAACGGGAATGCCCGCATGTCATGCACTCGGTCATCACAGCATTTTCAAGGTAGTATAACATGCAGAAGTTAGGGAACATGTCAATTTTTTGGTATCCTAAACCGAGGGGTTTCATCATGGACTTCGCAACATAGAAGTTCTCTTTGAGCATATTCCCTTCTGGTAAAATGCTTCTTGCCCAATCAATAATTTTGTCATACCCCGCCTCACTCAACCCATGATCTGACTTGATGGTGAACACCTGTGCCACAACCGATAATTTACTGTGGTTTGTGCAGCCATCCCATAATGGTTCGTCAGAATCTTTCAACAAATCAAAAAACCTAGCTGCCTCTGCATTAGGTTCTTCTTCTACGATTGGACATTGATTGACATTATCTTGATTCATTCTCATTGCATCCATAACCATGTTTCTGTAAGGATTAGTGTTGTCATTTGCCGCTTCATGCACGTTGCTAGCACTAGAAGTTGACCCAACCACCGTTTCTCCCATTCTCCTATTACTAACAAATACCTCTCCATGTGCATACCAACACTCGTAATCCTCCACAAACCCTTTGTGTAGACGATGCATCATTACAACATCTGGATGCAGATACTTTTTATTTTGACACTTCCTGCATGGACACCTAATACCACCTCCAGTAAAATTTCTAGGAATAGATGTTTGATTAGTACTTAAAAGTGCATGTTTATCAAGGGTTTATATCATCATTTTGCACTTAAAGTATCAATAACTCCTTAACTAAAGCATGTTTTATAATAACAAGTCTAATACTATAAAATACCCTAATATATGGTAAATGTTCATCTTAAATGCAGGCATATCACATAAATCAAAGGATTGATTGATGAATTCAACTACTGAAATTTTGAAGATAAAGAAGGGTAAAGCTTAGAAAGGAGAAGTCCGAATTTGTCCTGCAGCCCAACACTGTTCAGTGTTCAGCCCATATCTCGAGTTCTAGATATCCAAATGATCTGAAATTTTTACAGAGATTTGATAAGAGATAGGCCTACAACTTTTATTTGGACATCAAGATCTAAGAAGGCCGTTTTCAAGTCCAAATTATAGCAACAATGGAGAAGTCCGAATCTGTCCTGCAGCCCAAATACTATTCAGTGTTCAGCCCATATCTTCAGTTCTAGAAGTCCAAATGACCTCATCTTTTTTTTGCTGGAAAGATAAGAGAATTTCGCAGAACTTTCATTTGGACATCTGGACCCAGTTCTGATGCTAGCATTTTTGTTTTATTAAGACAAGAAGATAAGGATTTTCACCAAGTCAAAAGGTGGCCACCCACTCAACAATTAGTCATCAAATCAATAATTCCGAATTTTGGTCTATAAAAGGAGGCATTTGCCATGTATTTAGGGGCTTGGTTGTTCAGATCAAGTTCATGCTCTTTATTTCTCTCTTTATATTTTTTGTAATTCTTAAGTTTTGCTTTCATTAATTTCTTGTTTATGCTTTTCATTTCCTTTCCTTTCCTTAGTTAACTTGTATTTTATTTATGTTCTTGTTTTGTTTATTTATGTTTTTCTTCTTCATTATGTTTAGCTAAGTTTATTATGTCAAGGTGAAAAAGTTACACTAATGGTGTAAGAACAAGTATGGTGTAAACTCAATATGGACCTTAATGTTTAATATTAACATGTCTTATCTTTTTATCTTACTAATTCTTAATACCTTGCTTGTTAAATGGTTAATCTAAATTTGTGTTGTATAATACTTGGTACAACAAATGCTTTGCACTCTCATAACCCAACCGTATGGTATTACCTACACCTGGGGCTATGAAAGGTACTTGATTTGTTGTTAACATCAGTTAACATCATGAATTCCTGACAATATTTAAAAGTTTGGTGTTATGTAAATAAGATAATTAATATGATCATGTTAATAATTTATAATGAGCTATTAATGACAAATCATCCGACTGGAACCTCCTTCGTGTGTGGTTTCCAAATTGAGTAATAAGAGTTTATACTATACTTGTTTGAAATACCATTGATGGATCCTCTAACCTTGACATTTGTCTTTATTATTGTTTAATCCTTACATTAATCTTCCATATCAAAGTTCTCATTAATTTCTTCCTCCTCGTCTTTTTATTGTTATTATTATTATTACTACTAATATTATTATTATTATTAGTATTATTATTATTATTTACATTCTTGTTATATTTTATGTACGTTAAGTATGCTCTGTGTTTGATCAAGGATCCTGATATTGTTGATCTTGCCTTGTTCATTCGCATCATAATTTGTTTATATTATATAATATATCTCTTTGATCTTTTCATAAACTCAGTATATAGGCTGGAAACCTGTGACCCGATCTTTTAGATCATTCTCAGGTATAACAACGCCACGTATTGAGTATTATTATTAGTATTATTAGTATTATTATTATTATTATTATTATTATTATTATTATTATTAGTATTATTATTATTATTACTACTACTACTACTATTATTATTATTATTGTTGTTGTTGTTGTTGTTATTTTTGTTATTATTATTGTTGTTGTTGTCTTGTTATTTATAATTTATACAATTAACCTCTTTGTGGTTCGACCCCGATCTTGCCGGGTTATTTATTACTTCGACACTCCTACACTTGGGAGAAGACATCAATCTTTTGGTCGTGTCAAGTTTTTGGCGCCGTTGCCGGGGAGGTAAATTCTTGTACAAATTTTAGTATTTTTTTTTTCTTTTCACTTTTCTTGTATCTAACTTTGTTTCTTTTGTGTTGTTTCTTTTTCTTTTGTTTTCTTCTTCCTTTTATTCTCTTTCTACACGTGCATGAGTGTTTGGTCACGTCCATTAAGTGGTAGACTTTCTAGGGTATCCTCATCATTTTCAGAAAATATGGCCGAAGAAGATAACCAATCACTTCATAATGAGAATAATGAGAATAATGAGAATAACCGTGTTAGGACACTTAGAGACCACATGAATCCCACAAGAACAAGTGCACCCTTATGCATAGTTTTCCCTCCTGATGCATCTCATTTTAATTTTAAGCCAGACATTATTCAACTTTTACCTTCTTTTCATGGCTTAGATCTAGAAAATTCATACTTGCATTTGAGAGAATTTGAAGAAGTTTGTAACACCTATAATGACTTAAATTGTAGCATGAATACCATTAGATTAAAGCTTTTTCCTTTTTCATTAAAAGATAAAGCTAAAACATGGCTACAAAATCTTAGGTCAGGATCCATTCGTGCTTGGGATGAAATGCAACAACAATTTTTAAAAAAGTTTTTTCCATCTCACAGAACCAACTCTTTCAAAAGACAAATCACCACTTTCACTCAAAAACCAAGTGAAACATTTTACCAATGTTGGGATAGGTATCGAGACTTGCTTAATACTTGCCCTCATCATGGTTTTGAAACATGGAGATTGGTTTCACAATTTTATGAAGGATTAACACCTAAAGATAGGCAAATGGTTGAATTGATGTGCAATGGAACTTTTGAAGATAAAGACCCTAATGAAGCAATGGAGTACCTAGACTTGCTAGCTGAAAATGCGCAAAATTCGGACATTAAGGGCACTTATGAGGCACCAAGTAAAATCCAACCTCATACATCTAGTGGAGGTATGTATAACCTTAGGGAAGATCATGACCTCCAAGCCAAGTTTACATCTTTAGCTAGAAAAGTTGAGGCACTAGAATTGAAAAAGAGTGGTCAATTAAAATCTGTTCAAGACATTGTGTGTTAAATATGTGAAACAAATGAACATGCAACCAATAACTGTCCAACTTTGCCTTCTTTCAAGGAATGTCTCCATGAACAAGCCCATGCCTTAAACAGTTTCCAAAGGCCCAATCATAACCCATACTCGCAAACATACAATCCTGGTTGGAGAAATCACCCAAATTTCAGTTGGAAGAGTGATTACAATAATGCACAAACTTCACAACCACCGTTTCAAGCACACCATAATTTCCAAAATTCTCATGGATATGCACCTCCTTATGCTCCACCTCCTAGAAGAAATCTTGAGGAAACATTGCATGCATTCATTGAAAAGCAAGAGACAATCAACAGTCAACTTACTCAAAGCATGACAAATTTTAAAGATGCTCTTGCAAAATTCACATCTGCTCTCAGTTTTCAAGAGAAAGGTAAGTTTTCATCTCAACTACAGCAAAATCCAAAGGGGCAATACAATGCAAATGCAAGTAGTTCTGAAAGCCAACACATGGATCAAGTCAAATCAGTCATCACTCTTCGTAGTGGTAAGGTTATTGAAAAATCCACTCTTGAACCTTGTGAGAAAGATGATGAGTCAATCTCTAAGGGTAAGGAAGGGGTTGAATTTGAACGTTGTGAAGAAAAGACTGATTCTCCGCCAGCACTTCCATTTCCTCATGCCATGACCAAACAAAGGAAAGTCAATCACAATTCTGAAATCCTTGAAATTTTCAAACATGTAAGGATCAATATACCTTTGTTAGATGCTATTAAACAGGTACCTTCCTATGCTAAATTTTTGAAAGATCTATGCACTGTGAAGAGAAAACTGAATGTGAAAAAGAAAGCCTTTTTAGCCGAACAAGTAAGTGCTATTCTTCAGAATAATAATGCTTTGAAATATAAAGACCCTGGTTGTCCTACCATTTCTTGCTTTATTGGAGAACATAAAATTGAAAGAGCTTTACTTGATCTTGGAGCTAGTGTGAATTTACTTCCATATTCGGTTTTTCAAAGTCTCAATCTAGGTGAGATAAAACCAACTTCTGTAACTCTTTTACTTGCTGATAGATCTGTAAAAGTGCCTAGAGGAATAGTTGAGGATGTGTTAGTACAAGTTGATAAATTCATTTACCCTGTAGATTTTATTGTCTTGGATACATAACCTGTTGAAGCATGTAATTCAATTCCTGTTATTTTAGGACGTCCATTTCTTGCAACTTATAATGCATTGATTAATTGTAGGAATGGACTGATGAAACTATCATTTGGAAACATGACATTGGAGATGAATATTTTCAACATTTGCAAGCAACCTGGAGATGATAATGATTTACAGGAAGTGGACTTTATTGAAAAATTAGTTGATGATCAATTTCAAACCACTTCTAGTGAAACTGAGATTGATGAACCTGACGAGTTAGAAATGGTTTATTTTCAGGAAGAAGCAATGGCATGTAATTGGAGACCACAAATTGAAGAATTGCCATCATGATCAATTGAGTCTATACCTTCAAGTGTTCAACCACCAAAACTTGATTTGAAGCCGTTACCAGTCAATCTCAAATACTCATTTTTGGGAGAAAATGAAACTTTTCCGGTAATAATCTCTTCCAAACTTAATGCACATCAAGAAGGTAAGTTATTACAAACTCTGAAAATGCACAAAAATGCATTAGGATGGACCATAGCTGACATAAAAGGAATTAGTCCTTTGATTTGCACACACAGGATTTATTTGGAGGAAAATGCTAAACCATCTAGAGAAATGCAACGAAGACTTAATCCTAATATGAAAGAAGTAGTGAAAAATGAAGTCATTAAGCTTCTAGATAATGGAATCATTTATTCTATTTCTGACAGCAAATGGGTAAGTCCTACCCAAGTTGTACCCAAAAAGTCTGGAGTCACTGTGATAACAAATGAGAAAATTGAGTTAATTCCAACTCGGACTATTACTGGTTGGCGCATGTGCATTGACTACATGAAACTTAATTCAATGACTAGAAAAGATCATTTCCCTTTACCTTTCATGGATCAAATCCTCGAAAGAGTTGCAGGTCATGAATTTTATTGTTTCCTATATGGCTATTCAGGTTACAATCAAATTGAAATTGCATTGGAAGATCAAGAGAAGACTACTTTCACATGTCCATTTAGTACTTTTGCATATCGAAGAATGCCTTTTGGGTTATGTAATGCACCAGCTACGTTTCAAAGTGCATGCTTAGCATATTCAGTGATATGGTTGAATGTTTTCTTGAGATTTTTATGGATGATTTTTCTGTTTTTGGTGATTCATTTGATGATTGCTTAACTAACTTGGAAAAGGTTTTGAACAGGTGTGAAGAGAAGAATCTTGTACTGAATTGGAAAAAATGTCACTTTATGGTAACAAACGGCATTGTACTTGGTCACATTGTTTCATCAACAGGAATTGAGGTTGACAAATCTAAAATCGAGTTAATTGCCAACTTACCAACACCAAAATCTGTTAAAGATGTTAGATCATTCTTAGGACATGCTGGTTTTTACAGAAGGTTCATCAAAGATTTTAGTGTAATATCTAAACCATTGTGTAACCTTCTATCAAAGGAAACTGTTTTTGAATGGACTGAACAATGTAAAAAAGCCTTTGTTAAACTTAAAAGCTTGCTTACTTCTGCTTTTGTCATTCAACCTCCTGATTGGTCATTACCTTTTGAAATAATGTGTGACGCTAGTGATTATGTCGTGGGTGCTGTTTTGGGACAAAGAAAAGATAAGAAACCTTATGTGATTTCCTATGCAAGTAAAACTTTAAATAGTGCTCAAATGAATTACACTACCACTGAAAACGAATTACTTGCAGTAGTATTTGCATGTGACAAGTTCAGATCTTATCTTGTTGGCTCACCTGTTGTTGTTTTTAGTGATCATGCAGCATTGAAATATCTTCTCTCTAAGAAAGATTCTAAGGCTAGATTGGTGCGGTGGATTTTGTTACTTCAAGAATTTGATATCACAATCAAAGACAAGAAAGGCACCGAAAATGTTGTCGCAGATCATTTGTCAAGATGGACAACCGATTCGAGATCTGACATCACACCAATCGATGACTACTTTCCTGATGAATCTTTATTTTCTGTCTCTATGATGCCTTGGTTTGCTAATATTGTTAATTTTCTTGTTTCAGGACAATTGCCAGCTCATTGGAGTACCCAAGACAAAAGAAAGTTCTTAAACGAAGTGAAGAACTTTTATTGGGATGACCCTTATTTATTCAAATATTGTCCTGATCAAATATTTCAAAGATGCATTCCTGACAATGAGGTAAGTAGTGTCATTAAATTTTGTCATTCTGAGGCATGTGGGGGTCATTTCTCATCAAGAAAGACAACTACAAAAATCTTACAAAGTGGATTTTACTGGCCCACCATGTTCAAAGACTCACATGCGTTCTGCAAGACTTGTGAAAATTGTCAAAAGTTGGGATCTATTTCAAAATGTCACATGATGCCTTTAAATCCTATTCTTGTCATTGAGATCTTTGATTGTTGGGGTATAGATTTTATGGGTCCATTTCCTCCATCATTTGGTTTCTTGTATATATTGGTCGCAGTAGATTATGTTTCAAAATGGATAGAGGCAATTCAAAGTAGAACCAATGATCACAAAATAGTGATAAATTTTTTGAAAGAAAACATTTTAAGTCGATTCGGAATCCCTCGAGCCATGATAAGTGATGGTGGAACACATTTCTGCAACAAGCCATTTGAATCTTTAATGAAGAAATACGGAATCACACACAAAGTTGCCACCCCTTATCACCCTTAGACGAGTGGACAGGTAGAACTTGCTAATAGGGAGATCAAACAGATCTTGGAGAAAACAGTAAACCCTAATCGGAAAGACTGGTCTTTAAGACTTAATGATGCACTTTGGGCTTATCGAACTGCATATAAAACATCATTAGGTATGTCACCTTATAGACTAGTCTATAGAAAACCTTGTCACTTGCCTGTGGAAATTGAACATAAAGCTTATTGGGCTATTAAAGCTTTCAATTCAAACATTGATGATGCTAGTCAGCTGCGAAAATTGCAAATAAATGAGCTTGAGGAAATAAGAAATGATGCATATGACAATTCAAGAATTAATAAAGCAAGAATCAAAGAGTTTTATGACAAGAAAATACTGAGAAAAACATTCACTGTTGGTCAAAAAGTCTTGCTTTATAATTCTCGACTCCATTTATTTCCTGGAAAACTAAGATCAAGATGGAGTGGTCCTTTTATTGTGAAACATGTGTATCCATATGGGGCCTGTGATATCGAAAATCCAAAGAATGGTAATGTTTTCAAGGTAAATGGCCATCGTTTGAAAGTTTATTTTGACAATTTTTCAGTTGAAAATGACTCTATTGAATTGGGTGATCCTGTATATAAAGATTGATTCTTTTTCTCACATTGTTTTTGTGTGACTTTTGTTTTGCTAGTCTCTCACCCCGGTCAAATGGCGGATAACGGTACTCCGTGACTTTTAAGTCGGTTCTTTCAGTTTCCCATGATAACTGATATCTGTGTATATATTTGTGCAATTCTTTGCTTTTTCTCCTTTCTTTGAATCTCTCCCCCAATTCTCAGTTGAAAATGGACACCACTCTTGAAAAATTGAAAAAGTATTTTCCTGCTCTGCCTCAGAATGCGATTACAAAAATTTATCATGCTAGATGTGCAAGATTGAGGTTGTTAATGAACCATGGAATTCCTGAAGATATTCGTTGGCTGATTGAAGCAAAGATCTGATTATCAGGTGAGTCCTCCAATTCTTTCATTTCATACATGCCTGGAACAGGTAAAAGCACTTTTGCGAAGAAACGTCGTGCAAAACGACTGAAAGTCTGTCACCGATGTGCTAGATGGACTTGTAATGCGACATGTCGTTCTTTAGGAATGGTATCTGTAAACCGTGAAGATAAAATACAATTCATTAAGGATGGCCTGAGTAAGGGGTCTTTAGATAATTTTCTATTGACTCTTGAGACGCACACTAGTGGAGATGTGCATCGTGCAATTTATGATTTATGGCCCCAATTCCATAAAGAACATGCTCGACTTAGTCTTGGGAATCTGACTAAAAAAGACCCTGTTTGCCAGTTTTTAAGAAAACTAGATGGGAAGCCTATCCCCGACCCATAGAGGGCGTTTAAGCCGTTCTTGGACGTAAAACCAAGGGAAGATGTGAGCCATAATCACAACTACCTGTACATACATATTCTTTTTCAAAATAAATAATTAATAAAGAGAGAGAGAGTGTGTGTGTGTGTGTATGTGTGTATGAGACCACAGCTGGCCTACATATAGGTGGTATGATTGCATTTTCAATTTCTCATCTATAAATTCTTCTCTTCCTTCCCTTTATTTCTACTCAACCCATACATTCATCAAATACAGACGTGTGTAGAAATGGCAGGTTCCTCAAGTAATCACATAAATAAAATTTGTGTTTTTGGTGGATCCAGTCCTGGGAAAGAAAAAGAGTTTTTAGAATCAGCAAATCATCTTGGTCAGGTACTAGCTGGGCGAAAGATTCATTTAGTGTATGGAGGAGGCAGCCTTGGGTTGATGGGGGGAGTGTCAATAGCTGCATCTTTAGGAGGTAGTCAAGTTTTGGGGGTTGTCTCTAAAGCTTTAGCACAAAGGGACATCATTGGAAAAACAATTGGAGAGGAATTACAAGTCCCCACAATGTCTGATCGACTGAATACCATGTTTAACCATGCTGATGCCTTCATTGCCTTACCAGGTGGTCTGGGCACATTGGAAGAGATCTTTCATATTTCCTCTTGGGCCCAACTGAATATTCACCATAAACCCATAGGTTTGTTAAATGTTAATGGTTTTTATGATAAGTTGTTGTTTTTTCTTGATCATGCTGTGGAACAGAAATTTCTAACATCATCAGCACGACAAATCATAATCTCTGCTGCTACTGCTGAACAATTGATTGACCAACTACAATCTTTCATCCCTGTAATTAATCCCTCAATGAGTCGCATAAATTGGTCAACTAAGGAAAGCCGTAAAAAGCTTAGATTGGATTTGAGCCTTCGTTTGTAAAAACTTTGTGTCTTTTGGTTTTATTATTGTGTTTTATTGTTTCTTATATTTGTGTAAGTTTGTTTCAGGTTTGTCAGTGTTCGTTATTTCAGGTGATGTCTTCTATACTCTATCTTTCTACCTTAAGACATTGAGGACAATGTCTCATTTTGGTTGGGGGGAAAGGGTAGTAGTTTAAAAAAAAAATTGTGTTTTCTATTTCATAAACTATTTGCAAAACTGTTGTTACTAGGATGGCAGAGTAAAAGGAGTTCTTTTGTTAAAGTGACTCTTGAGACGC
The DNA here is from genome assembly GCA_018804465.1 of Populus tomentosa. NCBI lineage: Eukaryota > Viridiplantae > Streptophyta > Magnoliopsida > Malpighiales > Salicaceae > Populus > Populus tomentosa. Next base: position 19,160,354 of record CM031973.1, read on the forward strand.
ATCTTAGTAAACATTCTTAACAAGGTCTATCATAATACTTCTTGAAATATCTAAGTTTACAAACTCTCATATTGTTAACACTTGATTCTGCTCATATGCTCATTTAACAAGTATTTTTAAATCTTCATTTTCACACACACACACTTTAACATATGATTATGGGTTGCACATTGGATTATTACATTATTTATGTTCTTTTGTTAAAGGTAACAACTAAGGGAAAGGGATAGTACATAATTTGCATAAAAAAAAACAAAAAAAAAAACTTTCTTTTTTTTATAATAATGATGAATAAAAACGTAGATAAGTTTGGTTTCGTAGCCTCTCTAACCTAAGCAATTAAGCCCGAAGGGGTGTTTTAACACTTAATACCCTAAAGTCAACTGACTTGGGAGCTATTGGCCCAAAGCTTGTTACATGGGTTAAGGAGAAAAGCTTAAGGGAATCAAACATTGCACTATCTATGTATCAGTATCTGCAACCCGAGTTGCTAAGCTCGTAGAGGTGTCTCAACACCTAATGCCCTAAGACCAACTGGTCTGGGAGTCATTAGCCTAAAGCTCGTTACATGGGTTAAAGATGCATTGTGTTTTAAGTTGTATGTGTAAATAAACATAAAAAAAAATATCCCAACCCAAGGAAGTTAACCTTAAACATTAGAACATAATATTGTTTTCTTCCAACAATAGCCCCATCATATATGTTTTCATACATTGAGCACATAAAAAGAAGGTTTATTAATATCTTGTTTAAGAAATATGAAGCAGAAATGAGAGTTTGTTTATCTGGATAGATTAATGAAACTTTAATGACGAATGCCTTGCTTTATGGAATTTGCAAATTGTTTTTCTATTTTAACACTTTGATTACTAGGGACTAGTAATAAGCTGGTTGGGGGGTGTGATTAGTACTTAAAAGTGCATGTTTATCAAGGGTTTATATCATCATTTTGCACTTAAAGTATCAATAACTCCTTAACTAAAGCATGTTTTATAATAACAAGTCTAATACTATAAAATACCCTAATATATGGTAAATGTTCATCTTAAATGCAGGCATATCACATAAATCAAAGGATTGATTGATAAATTCAACTACTGAGATTTTGAAGATAAAGAAGGGTGAAGCTTAGAAAGGAGAAGTCCGAATTTGTCCTACAGCCCAACACTATTCAGTGTTCAGCCCATATCTCAAGTTCTAGATATCCAAATGATCTGAAAGATTTACAGAGATTTGATAAGACATAGTCCTACAACTTTCATTTGGACATCAAGATCTAAGAAGGCCGTTTTCAAGTCCAAATTATAGCAACAACGGAGAAGTCCGAATCTGTCCTGCAGCCCAAATACTATTCAGTGTTCAGCCCATATCTTCAGTTCTAGAAGTCCAAATGACCTCATCTTTTTTTTTCTGGAAAGCTAAGAGAATTTCGCAGAACTTTCATTTGGACATCTGGACCCAGTTCTGATGCTAGCATTTTTTTTTTATTAAGACAAGAAGATAAGGATTTTCACCAAGTCAAAAGGTGGCCACCCACTCAACAATTAGTCATCAAATCAATAATTCCGAATTTTGGTCTATAAAAGGAGGCATTTTCCATGTATTTAGGGGCTTGGTTGTTCAGATCAAGTTCATGCTCTTTATTTCTCTCTTTATATTTTTTGTAATTCTTAAGTTTTGCTTTCATTAATTTCTTGTTTATGCTTTTCATTTCCTTTCCTTTCCTTAGTTAACTTGTATTTTATTTATGTTCTTGTTTTGTTTATTTATGTTTTTCTTCTTCATTATGTTTAGCTAAGTTTATTATGTCAAGGTGAAAAGGTTACACTAATGGTGTAAGAACAAGTATGGTGTAAACTCAATATGGACCTTAATGTTTAATATTAACATGTCTTATCTTTTTATCTTACTAATTCTTAATACCTTGCTTGTTAAATGGTTAATCTAAATTTGTGTTGTATAATACTTGGTACAACAAATGCTTTGCACTCTCATAACCCAACCGTATGGTATTACCTACACCTGGGGCTATGAAAGGTACTTGATTTGTTGTTAACATCAGTTAACATCATGAATTCCTGACAATATTTAAAAGTTTGGTGTTATGTAAATAAGATAATTAATATGATCATGTTAATAATTTATAATGAGCTATTAATGACAAATCATCCGACTGGAACCTCCTTCGTGTGTGGTTTCCAAATTGAGTAATAAGAGTTTATTATTATTATTATTATTATTATTATTATTACTACTACTACTACTACTAGTACTACTACTACTACTACTACTACTACTATTATTATTGTTTTTGTTGTTGTTATTTTTGTTATTATTATTGTTGTTGTTGTCTTGTTATTTATAATTTATACAATTAACCTCTCTGTGGTTCGACCCCGATCTTGCCGGGTTATTTATTACTTCGACACTCCTACACTTGGGAGAAGACATCAATCTTTTGGTCGTGTCAATGTTGCGAAATTAATAAAACCCTGAACCCCGTTACAATAATCCATCCTCCGCAATCCTTGGGGTGAATCTAGATACATCCATGAACGATCATCCATGACTTCTATCGAACCTCTATAAAAAGGACCCATTAAGCAAGCTCTTAATTATTTCAAAACAGAACATGTAATTCGGTAATTCTACAAATTAAGTTTTAACAATTTTCAAACAAATACAATCTTACAAAATCTAAAACAAACCATAACAAGTATAAAATTATACATTCATATACTACAAGTGTGTTTGAGAAATAACAATAAAACATGTACATCTACTAAAAAAAAATACATATACTAAAAAAACAATAAAATTGACATTTAAATGTTAAAATTTTAAAAGATAGAATTACTTACAAAAAATGATAAAATCCGTCGGTAAATCAGAACACGGATGCTGTGACCACAAAACTTCAAGAAATACAACTTGTTGTGCTGAGATGAGGAAGATTTTTGTTTTGGGGCGAGGGGGGTCTGGTTATTTTGCAGATGGGGAGGGTTAGGATTAGGAAGAAGAAGGAGAAATGGGGGAGGAGAGTGTCGGCAGAGTGGCCATATATTCACTTTTGCCGACGGACTTACCAACGGTTTTGATTCCGTCGGTGAATCCGTCGGCGAAACCGTCGGTAATTCTGACGGGCAATCGACACGTCACCGCACGAACCTGCTATTCGAATCCCTCGGTGATTCCATCGGTATTTTTAACGGTGCACCGGTCACGTCACCGGTACGGATCTGACATTTCAAATTCGTCGGTGATTCCGTCGGTATTTTTGACGGTGAACAGGTCCCATCACGCGTACGGGCCCCAGGTTTTAATTCCGTCGGTGATTCCATCGGAAAAATCACCCGCCAAAACCTCTGCGCCACCTACCCACCCTTTTTTTATTAATTCTGAGTTTTCGATCGGTAATTACAGACCTAATTACCGACGAATATTGTTCGTCGGTGATTTCGGCTGAAAAATACCGACAGAAAAAATTCCGTCGGTATGTCCGTTGGTATTTAGCGAATTTCTGGTGGTGATTACCGGCGGAATAATTAAAAAATATTAATATTTAATTATCCGTCGGTAACGCGCCCCAATAAAAAGCCTGAATCCGCTTATTTCACAAGAGACAGACTCGTTATTTCTTTTTCTTCTACTACTACTACTTCTTCTTCTTCTTCTTCTTCTTCTTCTTCTTCTTCTTCTTCACTATATGTAAAAAACATCAATATCTATTTCTTTCTCTTCTTTTCTCTCCTCATCTCCTTCTCTTTTCCTCCGTGCTTGGGTATGTCTTCTTCTTCTTTCTTCTTTTATCCTCTTAGTTTTTTTTAATTAATATGCTTTACGAATTGTTTTTCCTTAGCTTCACTTGCAAGTATATTAAGGTAAGTTTTTTCTTTTTTCTTATTTTTTTCATGATTTTTTTCACTATATTTGTTTTTTTTATTTAATTTTAGTTGATTTTGTTCATAATAATTGTATAAATGTTGTTGTGAGATTTTTTTTTTTCATATGAGATCAATTTTTAGTTGATTTATTTATAGGATTTTTAAATTTTTTTAGCAATTGCAACTTCATTTTTTTCATATGAATTTTTTTAGTTGAATTATTTTTTTTGTTTTATTTATTTGTTGCAAATTTGTTTGAGTTGATTTTCTTATTCTTTTTTCCAAGCATTTTGAGTATATATTATACAATGTTGATTTATGTTAATTTAATTATTTTATAATTTTATAAAATGAATTTTTTAAAATGTTTTAAAATAATTACCAACGGAAATTTCTGTTTGTAAATCCGTTGGTAATAAAAAAAATTACCGACGCGTCTGTTCCGCTAGTAAATCAGTCAGTAATATTATTACCGACGGATAAAAATTACCGATGAAAGATTCACCGACGGAAATTCGCCGTCGGTGATTTCGTCGGTAAATTAATTACCGATGGAATATGTGTCTTACGCCGATAGAAAAATTCCATCTGTAAAACTGTTAAATCTTGTAGTGAGAAACCTGAAAAATTTCATGTAAGACTTGTATAAAAGTTGTTGTTATTTATTTTTTAGTCTCCATAAAAAAAAAACACTATTAGGAAGAAATTCAAAACAATAATAGTAGCGAGGAAGAGAATGTTAGAGTGCCTAGAAAATAGCTAGAAATTAGTTGAGAAGGTTCAAAAATAAAAGAATTAAAATTTGACAGTATATTTTTTACTGATGAGAGTTCTATTGACAAAGTAAATTTAATTTGAAAAAGAAAAGTTCAAAATCAGATGTTTATGGACTCAATTAAATTTTATTAAAGGTTTAATTCAATTTATGGAGGGTTTCATTGCAAGAAAAATTATTTTTTAAGTCAATTTGAAAGAAATTAAATTTCAAAGGTCAAATTTTAATTTTTAAGAGTTGTTTTGGTTAAATGCTTAACTAAAAAACATATCAAAGTTTGAGACCAATTTGTAAATGGTGTTGAGATGTAAGGGTTCGATTACAATTTACTCAAGGACTTGACTATAAAATTTTAGAATTTTAGTGACCAAATGAAAATGACCATTTCACATCTCAAAACAACACCGTTTTAAAAGGACATTGTCCATCACCTTCTTCATTGCACCAGGAAGTCGTTTAAGCAGGAAGAAAAAAGAAACAAATAGCCATAGCTGCCCACAATGCAATACGTTACTGAATTGTATGACATTTATTCGGCTATAAAGCCATAGAAAGAAACGTCGTGCCATGCTTGCTAAACATCCATGAAAGAGTCGCCGATCAATATTCCAATATTAAAGTCCATGCATGGTAGCCTCATTATCTGGAGGCGACATTCTCTGGTTATATTATGTATTATTATTATTAATAATATGGATGTCTAAGTTAGTTTACGTGCACCTCAACTAATCTCACGGGTTCTAAAGTTAACGATCATATAAGCCTCCAATGATCCTAAAATTTATGACTCGAACTAATAATTTTTAGATAGTAAATTTATGACGTAACTAGTTGAGCTACACTATATTATTACTTTTACAAGTAAGTTGTTTTAATAAAAAAAATTAAAAGAAAGTTAAAGGGATGATTTATGAATTTTTTAAAAAAGGTGTTTTCACCGACAATATTAAGGTTCAGACTCTCAGTCAACTCTCAATTTTTATTATTTCTAAATCAATCAATCGTGGCCATGTTCTGTCTCAAATTAACCTCTCCATCCGGACAGATTTAACAACAATATATGATACAGGTAATGCAAATACTAATCTTAATAAGAAAAACTAGCATGTAATATTTGCATTATGATGAGTTGAATCCTACGTAACAATGCGATATTAACTACATTTTAGCATATTTAAAGACTATAATAAGCTCATCTTAATCATTCTTTTTTACTATTATGAATATATAAATCCTTCCATGGAGGGCATGGTCGCATGTGATACAATTGAATAATTGGATTCGTATATTCACCTGCCTTATCTCTGTCGATTTCACACTGGAATTTCCATGCCCTTATTCAATGGCGGGAAAAAGTACTACCAGAAATTCGTCTAAAATCAATAGAATCGCCGATAAAATAATTTTGTTAATAAATTACAGTGATCATTACCAATGGATACTATTCAATCCATAATTCTATGGCCATTCGCAGATGCATTCAGATCTTTAATGAGACCTGTAAAGAGAAAATCATCCCGCGACAGTATTATGAATATAATATATAAATCCTTCCATGTGGAGCCTATCTGCCCTATCTCTGTATATTCATCATTCATCTGCCCTACCTCACATGCGGTGTTTTGTGAAGGAGGAAGGATGGAGACAGTGAAATGGGATTTGAGCCGTAGATCGGTAAGCTAATGGAAAACTATAAATGTAATCCGAAGAGGGGAAAGGTGAAAGTAATATTTAAAGACTATAATAAGCTCATCTTAATCATTCTTTTGACTACTTTTATGAATATATAAATCTTTCCATGTGGAGCATTCAAGTACGGAGCTAGAAATTTTTTTTATCCTGGACTATTAAATAAATAAATAAATATTTTTTAAGATTGATTATTAACTCATTTATATGAATTTTTGAAATTAATAGTAAAGTTTTAATTCAAATACACTATCCAAAATATTAAAAAATAAATTTGAAAGTATATAAAATTAAAACGAAAGTAAAAATAAACTCACTATTAAAGTTATATTCTTCGATATTTTGTGAAATATAATTCATCTATAATCGAATTTGAATCAATAGTGTAACAACCCCTCAACCGGGATAAAATAACAATCTCATTTCAACTAGAAAACAAAGTAATTAAATTTTTTCCCTCTTTTAATTCCTTCTTCCTTCACTTGATTCTTCCCTAGATTAGTGTTTTATAAGTTGGACTTTATAAGTTTACAAGGTTATTCTCTCATTTTTTTTTTTTTCTTAGAATTTTTTTATGTTTTTCCCTTACTTTTTTTTATTTTTCTTTTGCCTTTTCTTTTCTTTCTTCTTCTATTCTACTTCTGCTCGGTCGGCAATATATAAAAAAAAAAGGAAGAGCTGATTTATTTTATTTTTTAATTGTAAATAATCATTTTACTCTTAATGAGTCATTTTGCTTTTATTTGACAGTTCTTTTTTTTATTAGCACTACCAAGCTTCGTTCATCCTAAACTCTTAACTATATTTTATTCAATATATTTTAAGATTCCTTGTAAAATTTTAACTCGATCTTATAGTCGGATTGAAAATTACGTCCAATAACGTAAAACTGATCAAATTGTGATTTTTCATCAAATTTTTTAATTTCTCCAAAAATTCTGAAATTTTAACCTAAGCTAAAGCATCATATTAGAAGGCTCCACGCAAATTTTTAGAATTTTTTAATAATTTAATTGAGAATTATAATTTTTTTTTACATAAAACTAGTTAAAAAATATTGATAAAATCTTGACATAGGCTAAACCCACCCCAGTCTTTGCCATGCCTCCGCCTATGGGAGCATGCATGGTCGCATGTGATACAATTGAAGAATTGGATTCGTATTTTCATCTGTCCTGTCTCTGTCGATTTCACACTAGAATTTCCATGTATAAACCGTCTTAGGTTTGCAAGCTGTCCCTTCTCTTTTGTTGTCTTGTTTATATTCACCTGACGTGGAGGGGATGCTACCTGACTTCAATGACATGAGTCTTTACCAAAATATATAATTAATTCATGAAAGCTCTCGTGATAATAATTTTTAGAAAGATTTTGGATTTGAGACATGGATATATTTTGTATAGTGGTATGAGATGGCCCCAGAACAAAAGGATCCAATTTTAATGCAAAACTTGTCTAAAAGTTTTGTGAAAGTTTTACTATATTAATTTCTTGATTAAACCTTTCTATATAAACCATTTTTAGATAAACTCTTACAATGTTTTTTTTTTTTATTAAAGGATGTTTATTATATGTAAAACATGTAAACTATTTTGCAGATCAAACTATAAATTTCATTTTTCATTAAAAATAACTTTACCTTAAATAGTTCTATAAAATATTTTAAAAATAATAATCAAGTATATATATTTCATGGATTATGGGACAATTAATCTCAATCAAATCATTTGTATTCATAAGCATATATTTATAAAACATTATTTTTTTTTATCGATCCATCAATTAGCTGAATCAATAAATAATGATTCTACAATATTCTATTTCAATACCAATAAACCATTTCCAATACTTTTTTTTTTTTTTTAATGATTGGCCGTCCATTATTTATCTGATAAAAGGGGACCACCTCCATTATTGCTCATGAAAAGGGGACCACCTCTCACTTCTCACTCAAACTGTGCACTTCTATAGTTTTCCTGAAGACTTTTCTAGTCTTGTACCTTATCAACTACAGTTTGCACCTTTAAAAAAATTTAATTTTTTTTATATTTTATATAATTTTAATACACTAATATTAATTGGTAATAGTCGTAATTATGAGACATGGTCGCATGTGATACAATTGAATAATTGGATTCGTATTTTCATCTGTCCTATCTCTGTCGATTTCACACTAGAATTTCCATGTATAAACAGTCTTAGGTTTGCAAGCTGTCCCTTCTCTTTTGTTGTCTTGTTTATATTCACCTGACGTGGAGGGGATGCTACCTGACTTCAATGACATGAGTCTTCACCAAAATATATAATTAATTCATGAAAGCTCTCGTGATAATAATGTTTTAGAAAGATTTTGGATTTGAGACATAGATATATTTTGTATGAGATGGCCCCAAAACAAAAGGATCCAATTTTAATGCAAAACTCACTAGAAGATTTCACAATTTTACCGACGGAAATATTCTGTCGGTGGGTGATTGAGAGTACATCGATAAATTATTTACCGACTACATTACCGATGGAATACGTCCGTTGGCTTACCTTTCGTCTGTGATTCCTCATTCCATCGTTATATCGGTCGGAAAAACAAAAAAATCATTTGCCGAAGGTTTTACAAGCGGAATTCACGCGCAAAAAAAAAAAGGTTTCCCGCTTGAAATATATCGACGGATGTTAATCCGTCGGCGAAATAACAATTCACCGACGGACAATTATCGTTGGTAAATTTATCGGTGAATTGTTGAAATACCGACCAAATATATCTGTCTGTAAATTCGTCAGTAAATCTGTTGGTGAGTCATGAAAATACCGACCGAATGTATCCGTCTGGAAATTCATCGATGATGGTGGCGGCTACTGTCTAATGCCGACGAATTAATTTTGTCGGTAAATCCATTTGTAATTGTTTTTTTTCATTTTTTTTAGAAATTATTTAGAATACATAATATAAAATGATATAAATTAATGGTAACAAAAACCAAATATGCAAATAAAATTTATATCAAGCATCAAAAACAAAAAATCAAAGTTAAATAATATTCATTACAAAATGAATGTGTTTCAAAAAAAATATTAAACGAAATTTTAAAGGGAAATAATGTGTATTAAAAATTAATATAAAGGTGGAGCTGGAGGACGAGGAGGAGGAGGCTGCTGGTCATACGACCAAAAAGGATTAGGCGCACATGTTCCACCTTGTGACATGTTTATGACCATTTCGCGAAGCTGTTCGTAGGTCGCTCTTTGTTGTTTAGACTCCGCTCTTTGTTGTTCTTTGAGTTGTGCGTACGCCTCTGATAGGTGGTCATACTTTTCGGTGAGCTGAGCCGTGTGTTGCTGCAAGGCCACAAACTCTTTAGATTGGGAGCTCAATATTGATTGGGAGCTCCCGAGGGTTGAAGCACTACGGGCCGATCGCAAGTTGTCGGTCGTAGTGTTGGAGAGCCCGTAAACCCGATTTTTATCGGATTCACCTGACAATCCAACCTCCATCCACAAATCCGGATCGAATTCCGGATGGGTCATTGGATCGTCCCCGTATCTCTCCTTCAACCGATTATTATAGGTCTCCTGAAAATAAAAAAAAGTAATCATCATATTCAATTCAATAAACATAATAATAACTTACAAAATAAAATGGTTGAACAAACATACCATGAAATATTGAGCACGGTTGTCAACGAACTGTTGCGTCCCCTTTTTGCGGTCTTGACTCCGCACATACGTCTCCACAAAGAGCTCCATCGGGCTCGGCTCACGTCCAAGAGACGTAGCCTGTAATGAAAAAAAATTATTAACAACAAATGTTCCCGCAATTTATTAACAAATTAATTGAACACAATATTTCATTTAAATTAATCTTACCATCTGTTTCGCATGTGCAGCAAACGAAATGGAGCCGCCGGTGTGTGTTGTCACCGAGCCTTGAATTGGCCGATTCCGATTGCCAGAACCAGACTATGAGCGTCGTGTGAACTGCTCAGACGTCATGTACTGAAGATAGTGTGGCCATATATCTTTCGGGATGTATATCGGTTTGAAATCCCTCCAAACTGCAACATCATTCCAACCTTGGAACCCCCTATCCCTCGCTGTTTTGTTTTCCCTTTTTTGGGCTTCGTACCAAAAATCACGCAACCTACTTCACGCAAGAAAAAATTATATTTCGAAACATAAATTTTTTTCTAAAAGAAAAATTGTATTTTTTTTTATGTTACCTAGTTGCCACGTGATTTTCCTAGACCCTCCTCACAACAGTGTTATGTTCACTGTCCCAGCAGAATCGATCCTGTGTATAAAAATTTAATTTTTTTAAAAAATAATAATTTATTTACAATTATATTAATAATTTATTAGAAATAAGCTGAAAATTATATATTAACGCTAACCTCAAATCTGGAAAACCATGCATTGATTTGAGGCATCCATTCAGGATGCCTTGAGATCTGACTCCATTGAAACAATGGAATCTTCATCGACGATTTAAACGCCGATGATATTACTCGGGCGACCTCAATGTTTGTGAACCTGAAAATAAATGAAATTAATGAAATAGTGATTACTTTATAAATTATGTTTAAATTATTTAAAAAAAAAAAAAACTAAAACCTTAACAAACTTACATTGAAAGGTCGTCCTTCCACTGTGCCTCGTACTTGCGGGTAAATTGATTCCGCTGCGAAGGCACGCCGCATCTATGCTGTGAACCAGTGCTGGAAGAGGCAACATTGGTTGACGGTGCAGGTGGTGTAGGTGCCTCTTCTTGAAAGGCACCTAAGGAAATATCGTCCTCGCTGCTAGACGAACTTGCTGCGACCGGACGTGAACGACTAGCTCTAGTTTTCATTATCCGCATCTACCTAATTTTATATAAACAATTATATAATTAAATGAAAATATTAAAAAAAAAATCGACAACACCTCCCCTATACTGTATACTACCCAAATCCATAAACCTGCAAATATTCACAATAACCACAACCAATGGACCCAATCTATACTAATTATTCCAACATATTCAATTACTAATCCTAAGGTAAATTCAACATTAACAATTACAATTCAAAACATTATTCAATAATTATGCCAATACAACAAAACAATAAATTCAAAATAAATGGAAACAATTAAACACAAATCATGCAATAATAGAGTAAAATTACTAATTATTCTAACATATTCAATTACTAATTCTAAGGTAAATTCAACATTAACAATATTAATTCAAAAAATTAATCAATAATTATGGCAATACAACAATAAAATATATTCAATAAATTAAAAAAAAAATTATAGACTAACAATTAAAATCAATAAAAATAATTAAACACAAATCATGCAATAATAGAGTAAAATTACTAATTATTCTAACATATTCAATTACTAATTCTAAGGTAAATTCAGCATTAACAATATTAATTCAACAAATTAATCAATAATTAGGGCAATACAACAATAAAATATATTCAATAAAAAAAATTATAGACTAACAATTAAAATCAATGAAAATAATTAAACACAAATCATGCAATAATAGAGTAAAATTACTAATTATTATATCATATTCAATTACTAATTCTAAGTTAAATTCAACATTAACAACTAAATTCAACATTAACAACAAACATTCAACAAATTAACTAATAACAATTATGCCACCACAACAATAAAAAATATTCAATAAATTAAAAAAAAAAAAACTATAGACTTTAGGAAAGAAATATACATACCTTAATAATGTGTTGAGTTCAAAACTTTATCTACATTACAAAAAAATACGCCAAAACAAAAAACATAACAAAAATAAAAATAACTAAAAATAAAATAAAATAGAAGAAAACACTTACCTTTTAATGTGATGAAGATTCACAACAAATCTTGCTAGAGATTCTAGGTGAAAGCTTTGAAGGATTGAGAGGGAAAAAATCAAAATTTTGAGGTGAAAGACACAGAAGAAGAAAAAATGAACCGAAGCGGCGGGCGTTGGAATTTATAGGGCAGATTTACTGACGGATTCACCGACGGCAATTAAAAATTATTTTTTTTTGAAATTCGTCGATAACAAGTCAAAAATCCGTCGGTAATTTTTGAATTTCGCACTTAAATTTTTAATTACCCTCCATATTTTTCACGGTCCGTCGGTAATTTGACACTGTCAGAGGTGCATTTAATTCACATCCTTTGGAATTCGCACATTTCGTTGGTGTTTGTGGCGGTAAACTTTGACCACCGACAAATTATCGACGGAAGTATTCCATCGGTATCGGCGTCGATAAGTCCGTCGGTATTACAACGGACACAACCCAATGGTTTTGTTTTTACAACGGACAACCAATCAACTCTTGATTGATCCTTCTAAATGAAGGGGTGTATGTGTAATAAACTTGTTGACATTGCTTTGCGAAAGCAAAGACATCGTTTATGTTACGGTGTCTAGCTTTTGAGTTGATTTTGACCAAACCATAGTGCGGATCAACTCTGATTCCTCTATCAGTCGTGTCATACCAATAGCATTTGAATAAAAATACTTTATTCTGCTCGCTATGATATTGCAGTTCGACGACCTCTTCTAATCTACCATAGTAGTCAACTTCTAACTCACTACTAGTGGATCCCTTAACACAAACACCGCAGTTGTATGTCTTTCTTCCTTGCCCGTATTCTTCAGTATGGAAAACATATCCATTGACAAAATACCTGTTGTAGCGCTTAACTTTTGTTGCAGGCCCGAGGTTTAGTGAAGACAATGACTTAGGCGCACTCCTTCCCATTTGATAAACCTTACATATATGTAATGTACATCAATAAACAGTAAATGAACTTGAATCTCGTTATGACATGCAAACGTATAGTATTTGTAGTTAGAATGAGTTTGTGATAGTGCTTACATGTGTTCTGAATCATGTGGCAAATTGTTTATCTTGTAATTGAAAGATCTGGGATTCGGTCAGCTGTGAGTTATTGGAGAGCAAATATTGTTGATGCTGCCTGCAAGTGATAATGAGTGTATGATATTACAATATGTAATTAACAATATATTATTGACAAAGTTTAATTAGTGTTACACATATATAAACTTACTGAATAAAAGGTCTTCGCTCATCACAGTTAAATAGAACGTAGTTGTGTGCTTGTTTGAATTCTATTTCCGACAAATATCTTCCTCTTACGGCATTTTTAGGTGTGGGTCGTCCAGTATTGGAGAATATTGACAAGTTTCCACTTGAAGGGATGCTACCTGACTTCAATGACATGAGTCTTTACCAAAATATATAATTAATTCATGAAAGCTCTCGTGATAATAATGTTTGTCGCACCCCCAAAAAAATAAAAAATAAAAAAGTTTTGGTTATTTTAAAATTTGTTTTGCGACATTCGACTGGCAACTTTCGTTTTGTTCTGTTTTGTTGATTTGGTTCTTTGGGAGTCGCCACCTAGTATTTTGGTCACTAGGAACCCTAACTGGTCTTTCAGAGATTCTAAGGCAAGGGACTGGTTGCGTAAAGGGAAGGTATTAGCACCCCTAGTACGCCCTACCTAAGGTAAGCTGCTTGGTGTTTGGTTTGCTCTATAACTGCTATGGTGTAGGTATTTTCTAGGCTCGTCAATTGATTTTGGATAGAAATCTAAGGAGATTCCATGTGCTTTGAAAGCTCATTTTTCCCTTAGTATTTCAAAAGTTTGTGACTCATAAATCGTGGAGAAAAAAAAATTAAATTAATTTTGAAATGTCCTCGATTATAATCAAGGCTTCTTTCAAGAATTGTGTGCGGATTTATTATTCCCGATAATATTTTGGATATTCATCCTTTTAAGGATTTCTTTATCCAAACATTAGCGGTAAATAATAAATAAATTCCTTTTCCCAAAATAAGATTTTTATAGTTTTTTGAATATTGGCCAATACCCTTTGGAATTTTACAAACACGTTGTAAAATCCAGAAATGCAAGAAAATAATTTGTGTTTAAGAAATCTATGCGAAAACACACTTTCGAAGCTTCCAATATATTTGTTTTATAAAAAAGAATATTCAAAACATGTTAGAGTATTGGCCGTATGCAACACGCAATAAAAAATATTTTTTTTTTTTTAAAACAATATTTTTTTTTTGACGAAATCAGGTATTTTTAATACTGAATTTGTATCTCCACAAAGTAAAAATACAAACTAATATTAAGTCATAAAAAAAATATGCGGAAAAATCCACAATATTTTTTAGGAATTTTAGAAATTTTTGAAAGCAAAAAAAAAAATATCTTTGGAAAATTTCGGGTGCTACGACGAAAATCAGATATTTTAAATACTGAATTTATACCTCCACAGTATATAAAAAAAATACAAACCCCCCTTAAAAATATATATACATGAAAGGAAAATAACAATATTTTTTTTAGATTTTTTTTTAGATTTTTTACAAATATTTTATATATATATAACATATACACATATATATATATAATAATATAATATAATTATATATTAATTATTAAGGGGCTGGGCGGGGCTCAGCCCCCACAGTGACTGGGCCGACCTCGGCCCAGGGGCCCAGGAAAGGTTACTGGGCCGAGCTCGGCCCAGAAACACAACTTGGTCTGGGCCGGACCCGGCCCAGACCGCTGGGTTGGGCCAGAACCCTTCTGGCCCATATACATGCTTCTGGGCCAGAACCGGTCTGGCCCAGAATATAAAATATAACGGGGGGAATTAATTTTCCCCCCCGTCTCCTGCATGCAGCACAAATCTGCATGCAGGAGATGAGAATTAGCAGAAGACGAGAGAAGAAAAAAAAAATGCAGGGGAGGGAACGTACCTGGCGAGGCTGGAGACGGTGGTTGGCTGACGGGGCTACGGTGGCGCGGCTCGTGGATGGCGGTTTCGGGCGGCGTTGCTGCTGTTTCAGTGGCGAAAAATTCTTCTTCCTCCCTTCTCCTTTGTTTTTTTTTTTCTTCTCAGTGGCTGCCTATTCTCGGTTCGGTTTTGGTTTTGTTTCGGTTTCCTTCTTCTTGGTTTGTTTATGTTCTTCTCTCTCTCTTCGGGTCGCTCTCTCTCTCTTTCTCTCTTCGGGTCTTTCGGTTTTTCTTCACACCCTCTCTTCGGTTTTTTCTCCTTTATTGATAGGGGCAGCACAGGTGGGGGGCATGGTTAGTGCGCCTTCAATCACGCACGGCTGGTCGGCTCTTTCGATGGTGGTGGGGGCGAGGAGAGAGACGCGGGAGAATTTTCGAAATTTTTGCCTTCTGTTCTGCTAAAACGGGGGGGGGAAGGAGATGATGAACAGTGTCGTTCGAAGCGACACCGTTCTGCTTTCCTTTTTTTTTTTTTTTTTTTTGTATGAAACGGCGTCGTTTTGAATAAAACGCGTCGTTTCATTTAAATGGCCAAACTTCAAATCAGTCCTCCAAATTCGGTCCCCGCCCTTCTTGTTGGCCGCCTTTTTCACTTTGGTCCTTGGCCTCGGATTTATGCAATTTAGCCCCTAATTGATCAATAAACTTCCAATTTCTTCAATTAAGCCCCTGAAACAATTCCAAACAGACCCCTCTATCTTTGCGCCTTCTCCAAATTGGTCCCTGGTTTCGGATTTTCACAATTAAGTCCCTAATTGGCCCTTAAACTTCAATTTTTATGCAATTGAGCCCCTGATTTGACCCAATAAATTCCTAAAAAATATATTTTGGCCCCAGAACTTAAATTTCTCCAAATTAAAGCCCAAATTGACTTAAAAATCAAATTTTCTTGGAATCAAATCTTCTATAAATTCAAATAAAAATCCAATTAAGTCCATAAAAATCCAATTAAGTCCATAAAAATCCAATTAAGCCCATAAAAATCCAAATTTGGGCTTTTCTCCCTAAAATTCAAATTTTTCTTCTCAATAGGGCTTTCATCCTTCAAGAATATACTGTCAAAAATTCAATCCTTGTATTTTTAAATTCCTTGACCAATTTTCTGACTGTTTTCCGGGCGCTTCTGCCTCCGGTTATTTTTCTAACCTCTTTTGGCTATTTATTTTATTTTTCAGGGGGACCCAAAAATGGGTTACAACAGATGCCCCCTCTTTATAATACTTACGGAGCATGGGTTTTGCGCAGTAAGTGTTATAAAGATAAACCCAAAACGGAACTCCCGAAACTGATCTGGTCGAAGCTTGATTGATCTGAAACTTTGTCCTTTATAACAATCCCCCTTAGCCCCAAAAAACCATGATCGAAACTTAGTCATCTCGAGATCCTTATCCAACGATCCTCTGAATTCTTATTTTAGTTTGATCCACATGGAAATCCATCCGAGATCCTATCTAGTGATCTTCTTTAACCTGGAATCCCATCCGGCGATTCCTTTACTCATAACCAATACAAAAAATGTGTGTGTGGTCTCATTATGATGGGTGACCTGCCCGAGTGGAAAAGAGAAAGAGTGGTCTCATTCTTTGGGTGACCTACCCAGGGGAAAGGATGACCTCATTATTATGGGTGACCTACCCAGGTAAAAAAATGGAAAACGGTCTCATTCTTATGGGTGACCTACCCAGAAAATATGGTCTCATTGTGATGGGTGACCTACCCAGAAAATATGGTCTCATTGTGATGGGTGACCTACCCAGAAAAAGGAAGAGTGGTCTCATTCTTTGGGTGACCTACCCAGGGGAAGGAATGGCCTCATTCTTATGGGTGACCTACCCAGAAAATATGGTCTCATTGTGATGGGTGACCTACCCAGAAAATATGGTCTCATTGTGATGGGTGACCTACCCAGAAAAAGGAAGAGTGGTCTCATTCTTTGGGTGACCTACCCAGGGGAAGGAATGGCCTCATTCTTATGGGTGACCTACCCAGGTAAAAAAAATGGAGAACGGTCTCATTCTTATGGGTGACCTACCCAGAAAATATGGTCTCATTGTGATGGGTGACCTACCCAGAAAATATGGTCTCATTGTGATGGGTGACCTACCCAGAAAAAGGAAGAGTGGTCTCATTCTTTGGGTGACCTACCCAGGGGGAGAAAATGTGATGAAGTGGTCTCGTTGTGATGGGCAACCTACCCAAATAGAAAGAATATGAAGTGCGGTCTCGTTGTAATGGGTGACCTACCCAAATAAAAATATGGAGAAAATGGTCGCGTTGTAATGGGTGACCTACCCAGAAAAATGTTGGTGAGGGCTCAAAGGCGCACTCGAAAAGAGGTAGGGTTTAGAAAACGCACTACCCGAGAAGTGAGGGCTCAAACGGCGCATTCAAAAAGGGGTAGGGTTAGAAAACACACTACTCAAAAAGTGAGGGCTCAAACAGCGCACTCGAAAAGAGGTAGGGTTAGAAAACGTACTACCCAAAAAGTGAGGGCTCAAACAACGCACTCGAAAAGAGGTAGGGTTAGAAAACGTACTACCCAAAAAGTGATGAAATCCCGATCTGACAAATGTTGAAAGCAATATATTATGGTTAATATGCATGTATGTTTTTGTTACCTATCTTGGAAACATAGGTCCCCCTTTCGTCGTAAACCTCTTCGCTCTTGTTTCAAGCTTTTCTCATGAAACGAAATATCCTTCATATCCTTTTAGTGAAGAGATCTCTAGTTCCTTATGGGGCCCTTTCTTGCTCCATTGAGTTTTGCGCCAAAGGCAAAAATTGGTTTTGTTCATGAAAACTGAAACTTTTGATTCAATTAGCAAATTTTATAAAAGATGCTTTTTTAGAAGTTTTTATTATGATATCCCTTTTGGGCTTGGGTTTACTATGGACCCCTATGTGCATTTCGTGCACCTTTTGCCCCCTAGTGTGATGTGCAAGTAGACTTGATTTGGTTCACCAATTGATGGAGTCACCCTCTTAGTCATGCCAAAAAAAAAAAAAGTTCTTTTGAGCAAAAGATTCCAAATGCTATGAGATCATATGTTAAATACATATATAAAAGGACTCTTTACAAAGAGAATTCATGGCCGAAATTTATTTTTATTGACTGGGAAATTATGAAATACATCAAGCGTAGTATTTCTTTACAGAGTCGGAATTCACAAGCCTAGCTAGATCTTCTCCATCCATTCTAGACAGTAACAAAGCTCCTCTTGAGAATGCTTTCCTCACCACGTACGGCCCCTCGTAGTTAGGTGCCCATTTACTCTGATCTTCTCCAGGTAAAGGTAATATTTTCTTTAGCACAAGATCTCCTTCGTGGAATCCTCGAGGTCGAACCTTCTTGTCATATGACTTAGCCATCCTTCTTTGGTAGAGTTGATGATGACAGACCGCGGCTATCCTCTTTTCACTGATCAGATTCAACTGTTCATATCTAACCTTTGCCCATTCTAACTCTTCCAGCTCAGAGTCTAACAACACTCTCAATGATGGGATTTCCACTTCTAAAGGCATTACCGCCTCCATTCCATATACCAACATGTACGGGGTGGCTCCTGTTGAGGTTCGGACTGCAGTGCGATATGCATGAAGGGCAAACGGCAACATCTCATGCCAATCCTTATAGGTGACTACCATCTTCTGAATAATCTTTTTGACATTCTTGTTAGCAGCTTCTACCGCACCGTTCATCTTTGGCCTATATGGCGAAGAATTGGAATGCTTGATTTTCCATTTAGTGCAGAGCTCTATTATCATCTTGCCGTTGAAATTTTGGGCATTATCCGTTATAATCTTCTCTGGTGGACCATACCGACAAATCAAATCTCTCTCAATAAATCTCTTCACCACTTTTTGCGTCACATGAGCAAATGACCCAGCTTCTACCCATTTTGTGAAGTAGTCGATAGCCATGAGAATAAACCTATGACCATTGCTGGCTTTTGGATTTACCGGTCCAATCACATCAATTCCCCACATCGCGAAAGGCCATGGAGATGTTAAATTAAACAGAGGAGCCGGAGGAGCATTGATTTTGTCACTGTATACTTGGCACTTATGACATTTCCGGACATAATCGATACAATCCTTCTCTAATGTCATCCAAAAGTACCCGGCTCTTTGTATCTTCCTGGCCATCATGTGTCCACTAGCATGAGTTGAGCAAATCCCTTCATGGACTTCCCGTACTGTGCTTTTTGCCTCAAATTCATCCAAACATCTCAACAAAGTCCCGTCAGATGATTTCTTATACAAAATCTCCCCATCAAGATAAAAATCCATTGCCAATCTTCTCAAGGTCTTCTTGTCGATTTTAGATGCCCCCATGGGATATGCCTGGTTTTGGATGAAATTCTTGATATCATAGTACCACGGGTTTCCATCCACTTCTCTTTCGACTGAGCAACAATGAGCAGGGTTATTTCTGATATTGATGTGTACTGGTTGTACCTTGTGCCCAAAATCTATCTTGGCCATAGATGCTAGTGTGGCCAAAGCATCTGCAAACTGGTTCCCTTCCCTTCCCAGATGGGTGAACTCTATTTCCTCAAATTCTTTAGCTAGCTGAGACAGGTATTCTTGGTAAGGCCTTAACTTCTCTTCTTTGGTTTGCCATTCTCCTTTTACTTGGCAAATAATCAGCATTGAATCTCCATACACATCTATCTTTCTTATGTTCATCTCTAAAGCAGCCTCTAAACCAAGAATACAAGCTTCATACTCAGCCGTGTTGTTGGTACACCCGAACTGCAGCTTAACTGAAACCGGATACTGCTTCTTATCAGGAGAGATGATCACTGCCCCCGCTCCGTTACCACATACATTTACAGCACCATCAAAGTACATAACCCACCAATCTGATTTCTCTTCCTCGATTGCAAACACATCTTCATCTGGAAAGTCAAAGTTTAACGGCTCATAATCTTCCATAGCATGGTCAGCCAGGTGATCGGCAATAACACTCCCTTTCACGGCTTTCCTTGTCATATATACTATGTCATACTCAGCCAAAAGAACTTGCCATCTTGCAATTCGGCTAGATAGATAAGGCTTTTCACAAATGTACCTTAATGGGTCTAACTTGGAAATTAACCATGTAGTGTGATACAACATATACTGACGCAATCTCTTGGTAGCCCACGCTAATGCGCAACACAACTTCTCAATCACAGTATACCTAGACTCATATTCCGTGAACTTCTTGCTTAGGTAATAAATGGCCCTTTCCTTCCTTCCGGTTTCATCATGTTGCCCAAGCACACATCCCATTACTGTTTCGGTTACTGTTAGGTATAAAATTAATGGCCTTTCTGGTACGGGAGGAACAAGCAGAGGTGGATTTAGCAAGTACTGCTTGATTTTCTCAAAAGCTTTATCACACTCTTCATTCCATATTCCAGGGTTCTTCTTCCTCAACAAACGAAAGATCGGGTCACAAGTCGCGGTTAAATGGGATATAAACCGAGCGATGTAATTCAACCTTCCTAAGAACCCTCTCACCTCCTTCTCAGTCTTGGGGGGTGGCATAGATTGAATAGCTTTTACTTTTTCAGGATCCACTTCTATCCCTTTGTCACTCACCACAAACCCCAACAGCTTACCGGATTTCACCCCGAATGAGCACTTTGCTGGGTTAAGCCTCAACTTATATTTCCTTAATCTTTCAAATAATTTCTTCAATACTTGGACATGATTCTCTCCCTCTTTAGATTTAGCAACCATGTCATCCACGTATACTTCAATCTCTTTGTGCATCATGTCGTGAAACAAAATCACCATAGCCCTTTGGTAAGTGGCCCCAGCATTCTTTAAACCAAATGGCATGACTTTGTAGCAAAAGGTTCCCCATGGTGTTACAAAGGTCGTCTTCTCCCTATCCTCTGGCGCCATTCTTATCTGATTGTAGCCTGAAAACCCATCCATGAAGGAATATGTGGAGCTGCGTGCTGCATTATCAACTAACATATCTATGTGTGGTAAAGGGAAATTATCTTTAGGGCTAGCCCGGTTTAAATCCCTAAAGTCCACGCAAACCCTGATTTTACCTTCCTTTTTGGGTACCACCACTATGTTTGACACCCATTGTGGATACTTCACTACTTCCAAAAAACCAGCGTCCCATTGTTTTTCAATTTCCGCCTTTACTTTGATTAAGACCTCCGGATGAGTTCTCCTTAACTTCTGCTTAATCGGCTTGCATCCTTCCATCAGTGGTATTCTATGCACCACAATGTTCGTATCCAGACCAGGCATATCCTCGTAGGACCAGGCAAAGACATCCACATAATCCTTGAGCAGTGCAATCAACTCTTCCTTTGCTTCGGGGGTGATCAAAGTCCCTATCTTCAGCTCTCGCTTGACTTCTTCATTGCCTACATTTATGGTTTCCAGTTCCTCTTTAGCGGGCCTCCAAGCCTGTTTGTGTTGTTCTATTAATTTTGTGAATTCCCATATGTTTTCTTCTTCCCATTCCTCATCTTCTACAGCCACTATGTATTCTCTAAATTTTGGCCATTCATTCTCAATGTAAAGTGCAGGTGTTGTTGTGGAGGATCCGCTTTCAGAGTTCCTGAAAGCGGAAAGTGATGTGTAAATGCATAGTAAGACATTAAAATGAATTTTAAAAAATGTATGATCTCATTAAAAATAAAAGATTGGCTCACAACAAAATAAAATCCCATTGACATCTTGAGCCTCGATTGTCAATGAATAAAAACAAAACAGAAAAAGACAAACCACATAGATAAAAATATAATCCAACCATCATTGTTGATTACATTTTAAAAAACAATGGAGCTTCTTGGGTCTCCCAATTCTGGAACTTCTCCCCTTCGGCTAGCTTCCAGACAAAAGTCTTGACGGTGACTTCTTCCAAAGTGTGGATGGTCAATTGTGGCAGCTCTTCAATCCTCCTTTCGGACTCGATTTTCTCAGCAATGTCCTTGACTTGATCTTCCTCCAGAGTGTTTATGTTCATTGAAGAAAACTTTTGAAAAAGGTCTTCATGTCCCCCATCAGGTTGTATTACATATGCGGCCTTTGGGAATGAAATCCTGATTGGAGGGATGGCTAAGTTTTCTTCTACAGGCTTCCTTCCTTCCATCCTAGCCATTCTCTTCTCCCTTCTTGCACCAGCAGCTCGTTTATAATCCTCTTTCTTGGGTTTATATCCAAACCCAAACCTCTGTTCTGCAGCTTTCAATTTGATTATACCCCTCCATTCAGGCCTTCTTTGCTCCATATCGTATGGGAAAGGAATTTTGTTTTTCAAAAAGATTTTAGCGGCCATTTTAGTGGCTTCAGAGATTTCTGGCTTCCTCAACACAGTGTTCTCGGGCACCCACTCGGTATTCACAATCTCAAATGCATGAAGGTTTCCGTCCCTACAATCTTCTGCTTCAATGAATGGAACCGCCACATTTCTCACCATTGATATAGTCTCCTCAGCCTTAACAGTAACCAGGACGCCGTTGGCAATGTACTTTAAACATTGATGTAGCGAAGAGGTGACAGCTCCCGCAGAATGTATCCATGGCCTCCCTAACAACATGCTATAGGAAGGGTGGATATCCATCACTTGAAGGGTTACTAGAAAGACTTGTGGACCCACAGCTAGTTCTACCTCAATTGACCCCACAACTGGCCTTGATGAGCCATCATATGCTCTTGCCGTTATCACACTGGGTTGCATGTGTGAGGGATCTATTGGCATTTCATCCAGCACATGCCTTGGTAGCACATTCAGGGCCGAGCCGTTATCAATGAGAACCTTGCCGACGAGGCAATCCTTGCATCGGACCGTGACATACAAGGGCTTGTTATGTCCAGTTCCTTCAGCATCGAGTTCATCTTTCGTGAAATACAAGTAATTGGCAGCATGGATCCTCCCTACCAGATGCTCCATAGTCTTTTGCTCAATATCTTGGGGCACATAGGCCTCATTCAGTACTTTTTGCAAAGCATTACGATGTGGCTCCGAGCTAAGTATTAAAGACATGATGGAGATCTTAGCAGGGGTCTTCTTCAACTGATCCACTATACTGTACTCACTATGCTTCATTAGTTTCAAGAACTCGTTTGTTTCTTCCTCGGTCACAGGTTTATTCACCTCAAACTCTTTATCGAGGTCCAGTACCTCCTTGCCTTTAGCCTTTCTTTGTCTTTCTAGCTCTTCAAGTGTGTAACAACGACCACTCCGAGTTAGCCCACTTATCTCCGCTCGAAACATTGGCAAAGGAGCTTCAATATTCGAGGTATAACCATAATCTCCAGGCACCGCTCCATAGTTTACTTTGCTTGCATAGGAGGGCCTAGGTAATACCAGTTTTGAGCGACCATTAGCTGTTGATTGGATTCTACATTTCTCTATCATCCCTACCTCTTCATTGTCACTTATGTCCTCAATCCTCAACTCTCCTAGAGCCAGCATTCTTGCAACTTTTTGATGAAATTCACTGCATTCATCAATGTGATGCCCTTCCTTTTTATGGAAAGGGCAAAAGTTACTTTCCCCTGTGCAGTACTCAGTCGTTTCTTCCAAATGTCCAGACTGTACCAACATCGAGTATAGCTTGGCCATCGTCACTTTCAACACCCTCTTCTTGCTACCAATCTCCATGGTATTCACTCCTCCCCTACCATCAACATGTTTAGGTAAAGGGTTTGAATTCTGATTAGGTGAATCCTCAAAAGTGACCCATCCCACTTTGATCAGTTGTAATACCTTTCTTTTAAAAGCAAAGCAAGCTTCAATGCTATGGCCTGCGTGACCAGCATGGTATTCACAAGTTACCTCGGGGTTGTACCAGGCAGGGAAAGGTGGCTGCATAGGTGGTATGGGTAGGGGAGCTATCTGTCCAATACTCAACAGCTTGGCATACAACTCTTTCAAGGTTATTGGTAAAGGAGGTAGTTGTTCTTCTGATGGTTGCTTATCCTTTCTTTGGTAATTGTGGTGGTTATTTGCTGCGAATTTTACTGGATTGGGCTGGTTTGGAGTGGGGGGTTTGGAAAAGTTAATACTAGTGACTCGAGGGGTAGGTATTTGATAGTTTTTGCTTCTCCTTTCGAGGTTGTTCACCTCAATTTCTTTCTTCCTTCCAATGAAACCTCTCTTCTCTAAAGGTTCTGCAATTCTTCCATTTCGGATCCCTTGTTCAATCCTCTCGGCGATCCGCACGACATCATAGAAATGTTGTGCTGAACTACCCATAAGGTGTTCATAGTATGGAGCCCTGAAAGTATTGGCAAACAAAGTCACCATTTCTGTCTCTATCAGCGGAGGTTGTACGTTGATAGCTTCGTCTCGCCATCTTTGAGCATAAGCCCTCACGGACTCTTGACTACCTTTCTCCATGCTAATCAAACTGGTCCTATCAGGAGCAATCTCTAGGTTGAACTTGTATTGCTTTAAGAAAGTGTCCGCCAAGTCTGTCCACTTCCTGATCCTAATATTGTCTAACCTCATATACCAACTGAGGGCCGATCCGGTCAGGCTATCCTGGAAGAAGTAAATTAATATTTTGTCGTCATGGATAACCTCTGCCATTTTGTTATAGTAGGAGCGGAGATGGGTCTTCGGGCATTCCATCCCAGTATACTTAACAAATTCTGGCACTCTGAACTTCTTTGGAATGACAATATTAGGTACTAAACATACCTCAGCGGCCCTAATTGGGTCAAACAAATCATTTCCTTCAATTGCCCTTAGCCTCTCTTCTAGGGCAGTCCACTTATCATTTCCTTCATGATTAGAGAATTTAAAGTCATGTGGATCTTCGTTTGTTAAATCCATTGTAATAGGGATTTGGATGGGCCGAGCAGGACTCTGCTTAGTTGGTGTATTTGCCCCTATGTTTATAGGTGCGACAGGGATTTGAGCTGGTGCTGGTGCTTCATTAGGTTGAGTAGATGTTCCTTCTCCATCTTTGGCTCTCAATATCTGCTCTAACATATGAGTTAGGTTCGCCACATCATTCTGAACTCCTTCGAGTTCTCTTTGGTACTGAGATTCTGGTTGCGACCTTCCTTCGTTTTCCATTCTTGCTCTTTGTCGAGTGTTGTGGATTCTAGGAGGGGGACCTATGTTTCTTAATCTGCAAATGCATGCATAGATGTATGAGAAAATGTATGATTGTGATGGATGCATGCTTTATTGGGTATGGATGCATCCTTTTTTTTTTGTGAACGAATAACAACCATCACATTATAAGCCTTCTCTTGTCACATTGCTTTGATAGGAGTTCTGCCTTTCGAGTCGTTTGCTTGAATCATGTTCACCAAGAGACAGATTTTTGCATAAGAAGATGGGTCAACGCCCTTTTCATTAATGCTTGGATAAAAATACATTTAGAAATAAAAGAAATACAACATGCTAATCCCTTTCCTCCCTAAACTCTTTGGCCAAAGGTAAGAAAGCAAAACCACGGTTCTCAATCTTCCCTAGAAAGGCATCGGTTTCAGCTAGGCTTCGGCGATAGCGAATGATGTCTCCCCCCACATTCCGCGAATTGATTCTGACCATTCGAGCATGTGCAGCAGCTTCGTCCATTTGCTCATCTGTTTTGGTCATTTTTTCTATGAGCAACATGTTGGTTCTGTTTAAAGCAGTGTTGTTGGCGTCGATTTGATCTTTGTGCTTCTCCATTGCTACTAGCTTTTCATCTAAATACTTCAACTTTTCTCGTTCTTTGTCAAGCTTTATCCTCATGACTTTTATCTCATTCTTCTTGACTGCTAACTCTGCTTTAACATCCTCGAATCCTCTCTTTTCGCTTTCCAACTCCATATATTTCTTATTCAAATCCTCATATTTCCTAATCCTATCCATCAGCTCGAATTGCACTTGTGCAAATTTTTCTTGGTAATATTCTGCACTTTCTTGGCAATCGCTAAAGTCCATCTCCATTGCTTGAAGTTCAGAGCAACTTTGCATCCAATCCAAACTCATCCCTTTAAGCTCCTTCTCACTTCCTTCCTTAGCAATCTTCTCCTCAACCAACTTTAACTCCAGCTTTGTTATTTTCTCATCTCTAGACTGTATTTGCTCATCTAGAAATGTTCTCATTTTATCCTGTTCTAGCATCATTTCTTTCAACATTGCTTTGTCTTTTCTGCTCTTGCTCAATTCTATTCGTAGTCTCTCCACTTGCCTTCTCAAGTCTTCTTCATTACTAACTCTCTTTCTCTTGATAGGCTCCTCTTTAGTTGGAGAAGATTTGACTTCTACATAAGGCATGGCTGAAGCAGCTGAATCATCTTCAATGTTCACCCTTTTTCTCTTAATAGGCTCCGTTACATCTTGAGGAGATTTAGCTTCTACGCGAGGGGTGGCTGAAGTGGTTGAGTCTCTCCATTTTACATATCCTTCGCTCATACTTGGATCTCTTAACCCTTCCATCTCCACCAACACTAGATGCTTCCAATCTTGCTTGATGATCTCCAAAACCTCTTCTGCCATGGGATCTTTGAACAAACCAGAGAATTGAGCAATTCCCATAGTCCTGGGAACGAACTGCATGCCCCCAAGTTGTCTTACCACTAAGGCAGGAGCATAACTCACATAACCCGTGATCCCCACCAATGGTACCCAACGCCTTTGTCCACAACTCATTAGGACCTTCACTGACGTTACCCATGGGGCCCTCCACTTAAACTCGCTATTAGGTAAACCTTCTAATTTATCAACCCAACCCTGGTTGTCTAGATCTCCCCATTCTTCTTCTTCTACTAACTTGAGGGGTTTTTGGGTGAACCACCAAAAATTATTGAAGACAGGTTTCTTTGTCTCGATATGGCTAACCATCCAAATATACAACAGTTGTGTGCAGCATCTCATCGCTCCTTTTCCGGCCCTCCTACAATGGTTAAGTGTCAAAATTGTTTCGGCTAAAATAGCAGCCACTGGATTGATTCGTGTATTCTCATACTCCACATAAGCAGCAGCGGCCTCCAAACTCACTAAACCAATCTGACTTGGGAACAACACAAGGCCAAATATACCTAGGGCAATCAATCTCTCTTTTTCTACTCCTGACTTCTTTTCCAATTCTAACATCCTCCATTTCAAACCGGTACCATTCTTCTCTTGAAACTTTTCCAAGTTGGAGATTCTGAGCAGCTTTGACAGTTCAGGGATGATCTTGTCGGATCTTAAAGGAGAATAAATCCGATACAGGTCGTTGGGAAACTCGGTCAACAATCCATATTCCTCAACCGTGGGGCACAAGTCTATGTTTCCAAAGGAAAAACATCGGTAGTCTGGATCCCAAAAATGAACTAAAGCTCGCACAGCTGGGCTTAAAACTTCTACCTTTGCAATTTCCATCAAACGTCCGTATTTCCTAAAAAATGCATCTTTATCCACATTTTGAAAATGAGTCGTTAACTTGTTCACCTCATTCAATACGCAATTCAGGTTCTTGATTGGTGACATCTTTTTAGCATCGCTTCTAAGGCAGTCTCCTTCAGTCAATTGTGACAGTTCAGAATTTTTCCCATATTCTAAGATGGAAGATTTAGTGATGATGGCCATTTCGTTCACAAGTCCTGCAATTCAAAATGCATTGGGGTTTAGACTTTGTTTGGATGCAAAAGATATGTTGGAACATACACCCTAAGGATAGGTTCTAATTTCTCTACGTGAGACATAGGGTAGGTTTACTATTGGGTCTCTAAAAGAGGGTCTCTTGCTGTTCCAGTGATCAGCCTTCGTAAAGGCGATATGGAGGTCTAGCAGATAGTGGGATGGTACATGTACCAATCACAATCAGTCTAAACACTCAGCAAAGAGTTGGGGTTTACACAAACTTAAGCCTTGACTCAAGTCATAAGGCAAGCTGCTAGTCCCCCACTTAAACTTAAAGTTACATGTGTGTGCACTCCAAAACATAATAACAATAATAAAGTGATGCATGACTATGCCATGTATGATAGAATGTAAAGATATATGCTAAAGCTTTTAAACAAAGCATCATAATAAATAATAAAAAAACAAAAACCAATAACACATAACATAAACAAACAAACAAATCAAGCTTAGTCCAAGGGTCCCCAGTGGAGTCGCCATCCTGTCGCACCCCCAAAAAAAAAAAAAAAAAAGTTTTGGTTATTTTAAAATTTGTTTTGCGACATTCGACTGGCAACTTTCGTTTTGTTCTGTTTTGTTGATTTGGTTCTTTGGGAGTCGCCACCTAGTATTTTGGTCACTAGGAACCCTAACTGGTCTTTCAGAGATTCTAAGGCAAGGGACTGGTTGCGTAAAGGGAAGGTATTAGCACCCCTAGTACGCCCTACCTAAGGTAAGCTGCTTGGTGTTTGGTTTGCTCTATAACTGCTATGGTGTAGGTATTTTCTAGGCTCGTCAATTGATTTTGGATAGAAATCTAAGGAGATTCCATGTGCTTTGAAAGCTCATTTTTCCCTTAGTATTTCAAAAGTTTGTGACTCATAAATCATGGAGAAAAAAAAATTAAATTAATTTTGAAATGTCCTCGATTATAATCAAGGCTTCTTTCAAGAATTGTGTGCGGATTTATTATTCCCGATAATATTTTGGATATTCATCCTTTTAAGGATTTCTTTATCCAAACATTAGCGGTAAATAATAAATAAATTCCTTTTCCCAAAATAAGATTTTTATAGTTTTTTGAATATTGGCCAATACCCTTTGGAATTTTACAAACACGTTGTAAAATCCAGAAATGCAAGAAAATAATTTGTGTTTAAGAAATCTATGCGAAAACACACTTTCGAAGCTTCCAATATATTTGTTTTATAAAAAAGAATATTCAAAACATGTTAGAGTATTGGCCGTATGCAACACGCAATAAAAAATATTTTTTTTTTTTTAAAACAATATTTTTTTTTTGACGAAATCAGGTATTTTTAATACTGAATTTGTATCTCCACAAAGTAAAAATACAAACTAATATTAAGTCATAAAAAAAATATGCGGAAAAATCCACAATATTTTTTAGGAATTTTAGAAATTTTTGAAAGCAAAAAAAAAATATATCTTTGGAAAATTTAGGGTGCTACGACGAAAATCAGATATTTTAAATACTGAATTTATACCTCCACAGTATATAAAAAAAATACAAACCCCCCTTAAAAATATATATACATGAAAGGAAAATAACAATATTTTTTTTTAGATTTTTTTTTAGATTTTTTACAAATATTTTATATATATATAACATATACACATATATATATAATAATATAATATAATTATATATTAATTATTAAGGGGCTGGGCCGGCCCAACTGACTGGGCCGGGCTCAGCCCCCACAGTGACTGGGCCGACCTCGGCCCAGGAAAGGTTACTGGGCCGACCTCGGCCCAGGGGCCCAGGAAAGGTTACTGGGCCGAGCTCGGCCCAGAAACACAACTTGGTCTGGGCCGGACCCGGCCCAGACCGCTGGGTTGGGCCAGAACCCTTCTGGCCCATATACATGCTTCTGGGCCAGAACCGGTCTGGCCCAGAATATAAAATATAACGGGGGGAATTAATTTTCCCCCCCTCGTCTCCTGCATGCAGCACAAATCTGCATGCAGGAGATGAGAATTAGCAGAAGACGAGAGAAGAAAAAAAAATGCAGGGGAGGGAACGTACCTGGCGAGGCTGGAGACGGTGGTTGGCTGACGGGGCTACGGTGGCGCGGCTCGTGGATGGCGGTTTCGGGCGGCGTTGCTGCTGTTTCAGTGGCGAAAAATTCTTCTTCCTCCCTTCTCCTTCGTTTTTTTTTTGTTCTCAGTGGCTGCCTATTCTCGGTTCGGTTTTGGTTTTGTTTCGGTTTCCTTCTTCTTGGTTTGTTTCTGTTCTTCTCTCTCTCTTCGGGTCGCTCTCTCTCTCTTTCTCTCTTCGGGTCTTTCGGTTTTTCTTCACACCCTCTCTTCGGTTTTTTCTCCTTTATTGATAGGGGCAGCACAGGTGGGGGGCATGGTTAGTGCGCCTTCAATCACGCACGGCTGGTCGGCTCTTTCGGTGGTGGTGGGGGCGAGGAGAGAGACGCGGGAGAATTTTCGAAATTTTTGCCTTCTGTTCTGCTAAAACGGGGGGGGAAGGAGATGATGAACAGTGTCGTTCGAAGCGACACCGTTCTGCTTTCCTTTTTTTTTTTTTTTGTATGAAACGGCGTCGTTTTGAATAAAACGCACCGTTTCATTTAAATGGCCAAACTTCAAATCAGTCCTCCAAATTCGGTCCCCGCCCTTCTTGTTGGCCGCCTTTTTCACTTTGGTCCTTGGCCTCGGATTTATGCAATTTAGCCCCTAATTGATCAATAAACTTCCAATTTCTTCAATTAAGCCCCTGAAACAATTCCAAACAGACCCCTCTATCTTTGCGCCTTCTCCAAATTGGTCCCTGGTTTCGGATTTTCACAATTAAGTCCCTAATTGGCCCTTAAACTTCAATTTTTATGCAATTGAGCCGCTGATTTGACCCAATAAATTCCTAAAAAATATATTTTGGCCCCAGAACTTAAATTTCTCCAAATTAAAGCCCAAATTGACTTAAAAATCAAATTTTCTTGGAATCAAATCTTCTATAAATTCAAATAAAAATCCAATTAAGTCCATAAAAATCCAATTAAGTCCATAAAAATCCAATTAAGCCCATAAAAATCCAAATTTGGGCTTTTCTCCCTAAAATTCAAATTTTTCTTCTCAATAGGGCTTTCATCCTTCAAGAATATACTGTCAAAAATTCAATCCTTGTATTTTTAAATTCCTTGACCAATTTTCTGACTGTTTTCCGGGCGCTTCTGCCTCCGGTTATTTTTCTAACCTCTTTTGGCTATTTATTTTATTTTTCAGGGGGACCCAAAAATGGGTTACAACAATGTTTTAGAAAGATTTTGGATTTGAGACATGGATATATTTTGTATAGTGGTATGAGATGGCCCCATAACAAAAGGATCCAATTTTAATGCAAAACTTGTTTAAAAGTTTTGTGAAAGTTTTACTATATTAATTTCTTGATTAAACCTTTCTATATAAACCATTTTTAGATAAACTTTTACAATGTTTTTTTTTTTTATTAAAGGATGTTTATTATATGTAAAACATGTAAACTATTTTACAGATCAAACTATAAATTTCATTTATTCATTAAAAATATCTTTACCTTAAATAGTTCTATAAAATATTTTAAAAATAATACTCAAGTATATATATTTCAGGGATTATGGGACAATTAATCTCAATCAAATCATTTGTATTCATAAGCATATATTTATAAAATATATATATATTTTTTATCGATCCATCAATTAGCTGAATCAATAAATAATGATTCTACAATATTCTATTTCAATACCAATAAACCATTTCCAATACTTTTGTTTTTTTTTTTTTAATGATTGGCCCTCCATTATTTTTCTGATAAAAGAGGACCACCTCCATTATTTCTCATGAAAAGGGGACCACCTCTCACTTCTCACTCAAAATGTGCACTTCTACAGTTATCCTGAAGACTTTTCTAGTCTTGTGCCTTATCAACTACAGTTTGCACCTTTAAATTTAATTTTTTTTATCTTTTATATAATTTTAATACACTAATATTAATTGGTAATAGTCGTAATTATGAGACATGGTCGCATGTGATACAATTGAATAATTGGATTCGTATTTTCATCTGTCCTATCTCTGTCGATTTCACACTAGAATTTCCATGTATAAACAGTCTTAGGTTTGCAAGCTGTCCCTTCTCTTTTGTTGTCTTGTTTATATTCACCTGACGTGGAGGGGATGCTACCTGACTTCAATGACATGAGTCTTCACCAAAATATATAATTAATTCATGAAAGCTCTCGTGATAATAATGTTTTAGAAAGATTTTGGATTTGAGACAGATATATTTTGTATGAGATGGCCCCAAAACAAAAGGATCCAATTTTAATGCAAAACTCACTACAAGATTTCACAATTTTACCGACGGAAATATTCCGTCGGTGGATGATTGAGAGTACATCGGTAAATTATTTACCGATTACATTACCGATGGAATACGTCCGTCGGCTTACCTTTCGTCTGTGATTCCTCATTCCATCGCTATATCGGTCGGAAAAACAAAAAAATCATTTGCCGACGGTTTTACAAGCGGAATTCACGCGCAAAAAAAAAAGTTTCCCGCTTGAAATATATCGACGGATGTTAA
The DNA here is from genome assembly GCA_018804465.1 of Populus tomentosa. Classification (NCBI taxonomy): domain Eukaryota; kingdom Viridiplantae; phylum Streptophyta; class Magnoliopsida; order Malpighiales; family Salicaceae; genus Populus; species Populus tomentosa. The sequence goes on from CM031973.1 coordinate 19,192,717, forward strand.
TCCGTCGGCGATATAACAATTCACCGACGGACAGTTATCGTCGGTAAATTTGTCGGTGAATTGTTGAAATACCAACCAAATATATCCGTCTGTAAATTCGTCGGTAAATCTGTTGGTGAGTCATGAAAATACCGACTGAATATATCCGTCTGGAAATTCATCGGTGATGGTGGCGGCTATTGTCTAATGCCGACGAATTAATTTCGTCGGTAAATCCATTTTCAATTGAAATTTTGATTTTAAAAATTAATTTAATTGCATCTCTGCCAAATCCAATCGTTGGCCCTGAAGTTAGCCGTCTTTTTTACTTTAGTCCTTGGTCTCTAATTTATGCAATTTGGCCCTCAATTGATTAATAAACTTTCAATTTCTTCAATTTGGCCGCTGATTCGGTTAATTACAACTCCTCTATTTACGTGCCTTTTCCAGTTTGGTCCTTGGTTTTGGATTTCTTCAATTAAGTCCCTAATTGACCATCAAACTTCAATACTTGTGCAATTAAGCTCCTGATTTAACCAAATTAACTCTAAAAAATTATATTTTGACCCCAGAACTTTAATTTCTTGCAATTAAAGCCCGAATTAACTCCAAAAATCAATTTTTCTTGCAATCAAACCCTCCATAAATTCAATTAAACCTTTAATAAAATTTAATTGAGTCTATAAACATCTAATTTTGGGCATTTCTTCCTTAAATTGAATTTTCCTTGACAGTCGGACTCTCATCAATCAATGATATACTGTCAAATTTTAAATCCTTGTATTTTTAAACCTCCTCAACCAATTTTTTAGCCATTTTCTAGGCGCTTTGGCATCCTCTTCTCACAACCTTTTATTTTTTGGTTGAGGAGGGTTTGAGTGAATAACTAGTAACATTGAAAACAAAAAATGACAAAATCTATATACTTTCGAATGGATATGCAAAATGCATGCTATATTCATAATTGCAAAAATGACGTCGAATAATTATAGAGGGAATTGAGCATGGAGGAGAAGAGTAGTTGAGGAGAAAAGAGAAGAAAAAGAAATGAATATTGATGTTTTTTATATATGGAGAAGAAGAAGAAGAAGAAGAAAGGAGACGGGTCTATTGTGAAATTAGGGATTCGAGGCTTTTTATAACACCGATGACTTTTTAATCTATCAGTGATTTTATCTGTTAAGAACAATAAATGACAGTGCAATTGGAAAGTGAATAGTTTCAGAGCTCCCTGTAAAATACCGATGAACTTTTCCATTAGTGATTCCCTTTATAATTAACATGATGAACAGTGTTCACAGTTTACCAACATATTTACCGACGGAATAAAATCTATCAGTAATTTTGTTGGTAAAAATGACACGTCATCATTTTTTCTGCTTTGTTTTAATTTTTTTCCCTCACAGTAATTCCCTCGATATATAGCGAGAGAATATTTCCGTCGGTAAAATTCATTGGTAAATTACCGAGGGAAATATTCTCTCGGTATTTCTGTTTGTATTTATCAATTTTTTGGTAATGGTTAAACACTTTATTCTTTTGAAAAAAAAAAATTTGGTACGGGTACGTAGAGAAACCAAAAATATTTTTTTGGTTTCTTTAATGTAAAATGATAATTTGTCATTATTGAGCAAGACTGAGAAAAGCTTGTATATTGAATTAATCAATCAGGTATATATACAACATAAGAAAGCGGAGCTGGCAGGATTGTCTAACAGAATTGCCTAATCTTAAGCTAACAGAATTGTTAATAGAATTGTACACATTGTTGTTATAACAGCTGTATACTGATTTGCACAGTGTGCGTTAGTGCATGGTTGTTAGTCATTAGAAAGAAAGTATGATAAAGAAATGTAAAAATTGATAATTTGGTATGGGTACGTAGATATTCTTTTCTATTATGAAATTAATTTTGACACAGTTTTATTTGGAATTTTAAAAAAAAGGTCAAACTATTGGATATTGAATCACAATTTTAGTATATTATTTAGAATTAAATAGAGGTTCCTTGGAAATATCCACTCATCCTCGTACAAATTTATTTCAAATTTTCCATTCGATATTAATTTAATTAATCATTTAATTTTTTTTTGACAGGGGTTTACAATAATCTAAATTAACATGCATTTAATTAACAGTCCACAACTCTAACCTTCATGTTGCAAAACATTGATAGTTGTAGGGTAGGATTCAAGAAAGGAACAATATCCTTGAAGGCTGAAGGATATAAATTTTCTCTGTGTATTTGCCAATTTGTATAGGGCCCAAGCCTCCACTTGAAACCTGATTTTAGGCAGGGTTGACTGTAGAGGAAAGTGCAAAATATGGTTTAATTTGCAGGCAAATATATACGTTCTCAAAATTTTTGTTTCATAATCTTGCCCATTATGCCGATGAGACTCAGTTTCAATACTTGGGCTGTTTGTTTTTTACGTTTCAAAAACATTTTTGAAAAAATTTGAAAACTTTTTATTTTTTTATTAACTTTAAATTATTATGTTTTTAGTGTTTTCAAATTATTTTGATGTGTTGATATCAAAAATAATTTTTAAAAAATAAAAAAAATATCATTAACATTCATTTTGACATGAAAAGCTATTTAATAAAGCCTTGTTCGTTTACAGTTCCGTTGTTCCCATCCTTTTAGAATGATGTTTTGTCTTATCTAACAAATTATATATAGAGAGTGGCCTTAGCAGGGATGGATCATGACATTTTAGAGACTGTGATTCCAGATCATGATCATTGAGAAAAGAAAAGTTTGGCTAACTGTTGCCATCTAAATTTATACGGCGCAATCTTTGCCCAACTAAAAATCCTCTAACCTGCTTAAAATGGAGGCCTGGGCCTTTTATCATTTAGCAGTCTTGTTTCTCACATGACTTTCCACGAAGCGAATAAAAAGAAAGAAAGAAAATATTAGAAGAAAAGAAATATAAAATAAAAGAAATAGCCATCAAAATCATGGGTGCATCATGACCTTATAGGGACAGTGATTCCCTTAGGAGGGAGATTAATTTATTCAGCAACAAGATCAGGAAAACAAGGAATGACGGGAGATTAATTTATGATTTTAAGTACATTGCAATCATAAAAAGAAATAAAAGTACAAAGACGTTAAATATTTATCGCAATTGAAGGATAGAGCAAACTGTTTGTATGACAGTGAGAATAAGGAGAAAAGTTGCGGCAAAAACAGAGATGCCAGTCCATGGATTGTTGAAATAAACCTGCTTCAAGGTTGCCATCCACTTGTGCCTACGCTTTCTGCAATATGACTTCAGATCTTCGCCGACATCCGAAAGATAACCATCAGTGACAAAAATGTATTTTTGAAGACGGTAAAAGAGATATAACAATTCTCTTTCACTGTTTAGCATATTTTTCAAATTCCCTTCACAATCGAGTACTTTCACATCATTAGGATCCCTGACGAGGCGGCTGATGAATGTAATATAGTTACTTACGAAATTATCCTTATACCTATGATGGCATTGCTCAAAGGCCTGAAGATTTCTGAATAAGATTTCTGTGCTGTCTTCTATTTTTAGTTGTGGAATTTCCAGAATCCCATTACTGAATGTTATGTCTAATAATGAGCTTTTTTTTGAATTCTTAAACTTCATGCCAGATTGATAGAGCTCCGTTGCGGTTGGTGCCTCAAAAAAAGTTTTTGCTTTCGTTGCGCGGCACTGTTTCTTTGGCTGCTGACACTTTATTAGGAAGTCAACAAAATGCAGGACTCTTTCGTCAATCTCCGTTGAGGAATTGATTGTTTTCCAACTGTCCTCTTTTACCCAGTCAGGCCATGGTACGTTTAATAACTCACAAGTAAGCTCAGTAAGGGTACAATTCTCAGCTTCACTGGATAGCTCAAAAAACTTCTCGAGGATGAAGAATGGAAGCTGATTTTCAAGCAAGCACATATCAAACACTACGTCAGAGAACTTAAATGGACGATAGAAAATGTGGTCACTACGTCCCCTGTCATAAAGCTCGCTCCAGTACTTCCTGTTCAGTAAGAACATAATAATGAAGACAGCATCCAGTAAGATCATTGTTGCGAAGCCATTCCTTCTAAGATAAATGGTCTCTGCATAACTATCACGTAATTCCATTTCATTCTCCTTGATAATGTTAATTAAATCCTCCACCCTTACCTTGTTCTGTTCGAGAAATTGTTGCAGGTACATTATTTTGTGGTCTTCCATAGCATTTAGATATCCCATTCCATGGTGAATAGGGCCTATTGAGACTACTCGAGGTGTATATGCCATTTCATTTAACTTCCGCAATCGTTCGGGGACTCTATAGATGCAGCATGCCTGGGAGAAAGCCTTCTTGATCTCCAACCGCTTCGTCAAAGAATTGGCTATCTCATTGATATCAAGTGAAACTTCATGGCTCTGATCCATTATCAACCAGCACGTATAATTAATCACTATTGATAAAACCAACTGAAATACCAAAGTAATATTTGCAGGAAATCAAATTCGAACAATACTCTCTTAAATCACGTCTTTTCACATTTTCACACAAACAGCAATATAATGGCTAAACGCAGATATTTTTCATGGCTACTCAAGCTCACTTAAATTTTATTGGCTTCAAAAAGTTCTCATTTACAAGCCCCCAAAAAAGAAATTTAAAAAAAAAAACTATTTCACTAATTTTCTATTAAGATAATTTATTTTAGTTTGCACACAACAAAAAATAAATTTTTATTATTATTGAGATTTTTTATATAGTTTTATTGAAGATATTGAAGCGATTCTGAAGAACTTCGCTATTATGCTATTACCAAATATAACTTATTTGTTACCTAGTTTAAATATAATTGTGTATTTATTATTAGCATATAATCTTAGCATATTGTTGGGAGAAATAATGCGCAGGATTGTCTTTCCTTGCTGCAAATTTTTTCTGTTATATATATATATATATATATATGTACAACATAAAAAAACTATGAATGAGAACCCTGTTTTTTTCACGTCTCTTCTCTGCTTCAAATTTCTTCAAGTTTATCACCTTTGGGATGGAAAGGCGTAATATTAAGTTTTGATTATTGAGAATAAAATTTAAAGTATTTTTCCTTGTATTATGAGAATTGTGTAAGGCTAAGCTTTCTCAAGCTTCGTTTGTATAGCCTTTCCTGATTGATTACCATACAATCTTAATTTGTGGTTATTTCTATCTGTGTTAGTTTTCATGGGGTTTCTAGTGACGAGCCTTTTACTTATGTTTTATTATGGAATGCAAACTAGTGGTGTCTTGCTGTAAAATAAAAGGGTAAACTTCAATTATTTTCCTTATAATAGATTCATTAATATTCTATTTCTACTCCTACTCTTATAGTTTTCATAAAATCCTGTTAATATTACTCTTAACTATGAAATATCTAATTCTTTTAATTTTGATTTTTCAGTTTTTTAGGTATCGGATTTTTGTTGTAAGATACAATGACATGCATAAGGACTTGAGAGGAAATAATAAGGGAAAAGTTATATATATATATAAAAAAAAAAAACAATAATATTTCTGCATAACAATCACGTAATTCTTTTTCATTATCCTTGATAACGTAAAATAAACCCTCCACACTTACCTTCCTCCGTTCAAGAAATTGTTGCGGCGGGTGCATATTTTTGTGCTCTCCCGTAGCTTGTACAGGTACATCTTCTATAGCTTGTACATTTTTAGGAGGCCAATCAAATCCCGCGTAGCATTCTATTGGGGGTCTTCCATGGCTCGGATCCATTATCCTTTGATCAGTACTTGATGTTCCGCCAATTTCCCTCTTATGATTGAACTGAGATAATCAATGGCGTTAGAACCATCAGGTATAATTAATCACTATTTGACAAAACAAACTGAAATACCATACTTAAGAAAAACATTTTCAGGAAACAAACACAAAATATTTGCAAGAAATCAAAATTGAACAATATTCTCTTAAATCATGTCTTTTCACATGTTCACCCGCTCAAAAAAACAAAAAACAAAAAACGGGTATCCAGTTCTATATGTTACCCAATTTTGGACTCGAAAATTTCAGTTTTCTGAGGGGTTTTAGCGACAACCTTTTCACTTATGTTTGATTATGGAATGCAAATTAGTGGTGTCTTCTTGTAAAATAAAAGGGTAAACTTCAATAATTATCCTTATAGATTCATCATTGTTCTACTTTCCTCTTATAATTTCAATTTTTCCGCTATAACCCTTGTAGTTTTCATAAAATTCCATTAATATTACTCTAAAAGCAATTAACAAACGCATCAAAAGCCTGTTGGATAGAAACTTACATACCTAAAAGCTCTCGACAACCGGCAGTTTTAGAAGTTCTTCTCGTTTCAATGATGACAATCCACCTCTAGTGTCCAAAAAGATGTGCCAAGAATGGTAGGCTCTCCCTCTTTAATATACCTTCCAAAATGTTCTATTGCCCCTTAATCACCACACACGTACTTATCAATAATCCTTAATCACCACATACGACACAGTACAATTGTAATATCCCCATTATTATTATTATTATTTTATTAATGTAGGTATCCGGGCCAGCTTGCGCGCATCTCGACTAATCTCACTAGCCCTGAAGTTAATGACCATATAAGCCTTCAGTGGTCATCATATGAGCAACCTAGGGTTCGAACCTAAGACCACAGAGGGAGCAAACCTCTTGGTCCCAAGCTTTTACCACTGGGCCACTACCTAGATTAGAGGTGTTCACGGTTCGGTTCGGTTCAGTTGAGTTTAGATTAAAAAAACCAACCGAATCGAATTACAGTATTGTTGCAAAAAATGAACCGAACCGGACCAAAAACCGGTTCAAACCGAACCGGTCCGGTTCGGTTAAATTCGGTTTTTTAAGGAAAAAACCGGGAAACCTAATCCCATGAGTTTTTTTGGTTTTTGATTTAAAATTGGCTTACGGTTTGGGAAGATTTAGCAAGTTTATTATTTGTAGCAACTTTAAAAACACCACTATGAACCAATATCCACCAAAACCCATTTCAAATTTTATAAACTTATTCCAAATTTCCTCTCCTTTTCTATACCGTTCAACATTAACAATTAGAAAACGTACTAAATAGAGAAGCAAAGAGGTAAAAAAGCTCCTAAAAAAAACACAAATCAAGAATCATACACCATTCTTGATAATCCCTCTCCTAGCCAAAAACCTTGCCAGAGGAGGAGTAACGACAATAGTTATAGGTAGTACTTAGTAGCACTGGCAAAAATTGCTCTCACCGATAAAAAAATGTAAAAAAGTCCCATACAATAGCTCTATTGAAAACTGCTCGTGATTCATGCATCTCACAACATTGTTTTACAAGAAAAGCAGGAAAAAAAAAAACCATACAGTGCCAGCTATGATCGGGCAATAGCGCAGATAAGATCAGACTGAATGTGTGAACGATATGGTTCTGTTTCTCTTCTATCCCGTTCCTTCAATCAAAGAAGATGACATGCCCAGGGCTAGTGCCAGCGCATAGTTAGAGTCTTCCCTGTGTAAGTGGCACTAAAGTCATCAAATGAAAGATCAAGATTAGCATGTTATGTGAAGCACACGAGAATGAACACATAGGGCAACAGGCAGGGAAGATGAAATTGAAGGGGAAATGAAGAAGGCTGGTTTGGTGTGGGCGGCGGCTGCAGAAGTGAATTGTAATATCATTTAGGTTTAGGTTTACACTTTACTGTACCATTTAGTATTTATACTAGGTCATTCTGCCTTTCTGCTTTATTTTTATGGGTAGCCGGTTCGGTTCACCGGTTTTGGTGGTGAAACCGGAACCGAACTAAACCGGAAAGATATTTTGTTTTAGTAATCGGTTTTTCATCTCGGTTCGGTTTTAATAATGATTCTACAATTTTCTATTTTAATATACCAACAAATCATTTCCAATTCTTTTTTTCTTTTTTTTGGAATGATTGGCCTTCTATTATTTATCTAATAAAAGGGGACCACCTCCATTATTTCTCATGAAAAGGGGACCACCTCTCACTTCTCACTCAAACTGTGCACTTCTACAGTTTTCCTGAAGACTTTTCTAATCTTGTACCTTATCTTCTACAGTTCTGCACCGCATGAAAATGAAGCACTTTACAACGTTCATTCCACCTAGGCCATTTTGTTTCCGGAAACTAGTTTATGAAAAATTATTTTTTAAAATTTTTTTGTGTTTATTTGTTATTAGAAAAATTGGTTAATGGAAAACACTTTCCAGTTAATGAAAAATACTTTTCAAGTCAATGGAAAACATTTTTCGGTCAATTTCAATCAAAGAAAAATTTGACTTGGTTTTCAAGAAAGTGTTTTCCCTTTAGCTATGTTTGTTTTCCGGAAAATGGTTTTCGGAAAACCACTTTCCAAACTTTCTTGTGTTTGTTTGCAATTAAAAAAGTTGATCAATAGAAAATACTTTCCAGTAAAAGGAAAATTTGGCTTGGTTTTCAGGAAAGTGTTTTCCTTAAAAATTTGAGGGGAAAACACTTTCCGGAAGTTATGAAAAATTTATAAATGTTATTATTAGTTGATTATATCAAATTTGATCCTCAAAATTTTGATTGCTATATATATATATATATATATATATATTTATTTTTCAATTTCATCTCTTAAAATTTAATTTTTATATTAACTTTGGTCCTTAGTTTTATAATTGCTATTTGCTTTTTCCTTATCTTTTTTTATTGAAATTTTTTATCTATCAAATTTGGTCCTCCTTCTTTTGATTGTTACTTATTTTATTTGAAATAATTTATGAAATATTGATTATTATTATTTTAATTTCTTCATCTTTCATTTTTTTTTTAATTTTGTAGATTTGATCTCTATTATTTTTATTATTATTTATTTTATTTGAGATAATTTATGAAATTATATTTTTTTTATCAATTTCATTCTCATTCAACTTTTTAATTTGTAAGATTTGTTCCTCGTTATTTTAATAAACTTGAAAAAAATAAAATATTAATAAGTTATTTTTCATCTCATTTTCCATGACATAACCAAACACTGGAAAATATTTTCTAACTTTTTTTTTCATTACACTACCAAATATCAGAAAATACTTTCTTGGAATTCACTTTCCCGGAATTCACTTTCCAAAAGGAAACTACTTTCCAGCAAACAAACGGGGCCTTAGATAGCAATAAAAACGCAACAGTAAGAGCATCTCATATGAAAATATGTAAATTGATAAAATAATATTTTGAATAGTATAAATAGAGTTTTTTTTATAAGATGTATTTCAATGAAAAAAAAAACATTTAAAAAGTTAATTTTATTAGAGTGAAATAAATAAGTGTTTTATTTTTTTTAATGATTTTGATGTTTTTTTCCACATGGCTAGATTTAATTGGTTTATTCTTTTGTTGGCCTCACTTTGTTAGTTTTAACTCTTTTGAAAGATACATAAGAATCGCATTTATGAAAAGAAAAAAAAAATTATTTTAGCATTTTGTTTGGCTTTCCCCTTGAAGTATGAAAAACAAGTAAAGAAAAGCTAAAATATTACCTTTTTATTTTTGGCTATCCATTTAGCAACTCCATTGGAGACGCTTTAAGTGGGGGAAATGCAACGACTTTAACGGGTTGTAAAATAATATAAATTGTAAATTATATTTTATATTTTATTTAAAAATTTAAATTTTTAAATTGAATTAATTTTTTTATATAGTATCAAAGTTTTATCAAATAGTCATGAATTTTAATTTTAATTGTTTTATTTATTTAATAAAAATTAAGTATAAGATAAATTAAATATGTACAAGTTTAAAGTTTAAAATTGTTTTATTTAAAAGAATATTAAAAAATATTATATTTTATATTTTTATCTAATAATTTAAAATTTCCAAAATGGCGCCGTTTGTTTGGTGGGAATATCTATTTTCAATCTGGTCACTGAAGTTCTGAAATCATGTAATCAAGTCCTTGGGTAAATTGTAATTGGACCCCTGCATTTCGGCGCAATTTTCAAGTGGGTCCTTGGATTTTAATGTTTTCAATTTGGACCCAATTAAACTTCAAACTTTGATACTTCTTCAATTAAGTCCCTGATTTCATTAATTTAATTAAATCCAAAGTCTAATTAAGTTTAAACCTTATCAATTCTCCAATTAAACCCTTAATTGGATTAATTAAATTAATTACAAACTTAATTAAGTCTCAAAACTTATCAATTCTCCAATTAAACCCTTAATTGGATTAATTAAATTAATTTCAAGCAATTAAGTCTCAAAACTTATCAATTCTCCAATTAAACCCTTAATTAGATTAATTAAATTAATTCCAAGCTTAATTAGATTAATTCCAAAGTTTAATTAAACCCCAAAACTTCCAATCATGTTGCCCTTATCCCAAATTTTAATTCATTCTTCATTTATTTCATTTTACTTGTTTTTTCATCATCATCATTATTATTTTTTTCATTAATTTTTTTATCCTTTTCAATAAATAAAATAATAAAAATAAAAATAAAATGGTTAAAAATTAGGTTAGGACAAGGATGATTTATGAATTTTTTAAAAAAGGTGTTTTCACCGACAATATTAAGGTCTCAGACTCTCAGTGAACTCTCAATTTTTATTATTTCTAAATCAATCAATCGTGGCCATGTTCTGTCTCAAATTAACCTCTCCATCCGGACAGATTTAACAACAATATATGATACAGGTAATGCAAATACTAATCTTAATAAGAAAAACTAGCATGTCATATTTGCATTATGATGAGTTGAATCCTACGTAACAATGCGATATTAACTACATTTTAGCATATTTAAAGACTATAATAAGCTCATCTTAATCATTCTTTTTTACTATTATGAATATATAAATCCTTCCATGGAGGGCATGGTCCCATGTGATACAATTGAATAATTGGATTCGTATATTCACCTGCCTTATCTCTGTCGATTTCACACTGGAATGTCCATGCCCTTATTCAATGGCGGGAAAACGTACTACCAGAAATTTGTCTAAAATCAGTAAAATCACCCACAGAATAATTTTGTTAGTAAATTCCAGTGATAATTACCAATGGATACTATTTAATCCGTAATTTTATCGGTGTATACCGACAGAATAATATTGTCGGTATATACCGATTGAATTACAGATGAAATATATAGAATATTTTTAAAAAATGGTTTGATGATGTGGGAGTTTGTGTGGGTAATTTTACCAACGAAATGACTGAGAGATTCAAACTGGGATCTCTGTTCAGTAACGATACCAATTCACCGTCAGAAATACCAACAAAATCTTCGACAGAAAGTGTCTGTAGGTAATTCCATCAGTAAAAGTTAATATATTATCACTATGTTAACCCTCTCCTCCCATATTTCTCCTTCTTCTTTCCCATTTCAACTTTACCCTCTCAAACTGCAAACAACCACCCCCCTTAAAAATATCATCTTTTCTTAACATAAGTTATATTTCTTTAAGTTTTGTGGTTACAATATCTGTAAGTAAATCTATCTTTTTTAATTTTAGAATTTAAAAGTCAATTTTATTGTTTTCTGATTTAATGTATTTTGTTAGCGTATGTACATGTTTTATTGTTACTTCTCAAACAAACTTGTAGTATGAATGTATAATTTTGTACTTGTTATGGTTTGTTTAGATTTTGTAAAATTGTATTTGTTTGTAAATTGTTGAAACTTTGTTGAATTACCGAATTACATGTGTTGTGATGAAATAATTAATAGCTTATTTAACGGGTTTATTTTAATTTTTATCAATGCTATTGTGGAGTTGTATTTTCCGTAAATTTATATGTATAAATTTGTATAGACGTTGATAATTGATAATGAATATTTATGAGAAGTTTTAATTAGTTTGTTCCATAATCTCGAGGTAAACCAATATTTTTGCTAATTTGTTTAAGTTGAATTACTTTAAGTTAAATTACTTTAAGTTAAAAATCTATTTTGACTATTTAGAAATATTTTAAATTTTAAAATTATATTTGTTTGGCATTGTGTTTGTATTATATAATTTATCTTGAATTTAAATTATATATATATATATATATATATATATAATTAACATGTTTTCAAAAACTAAAATATTTCATTCCAATTAAAAAAATAAAATACTTGTCAAAACAGAATTGACAACCTTTATCTTAATCATTCTTTTAACTACTTTTATGAATATATAAATCTTTCCATGTGGGGGCATGCATGGTCGCATGTGATACAATTGACTCATTGGATTCGTATTTTCATCTGTCCTGTCTCTGTCGATTTCACACTAGAATTTCCATGTATAAACAGCCTTAGGTTTGCAAGCTGTCTCTTCTCTTTTGTTGTCTTGTTTATATTCACCTGACGTGGAGGGGATGGTACCTGACTTCAATGACATGAGTCTTCATCAAAATATATAATTAATTCATGAAAGCTCTCGTGATAATAATGTTTTAGAAAGATTTTGGATTTGAGATATAGATATATTTTGTATAGTGGTATGAGATGGCCCAGAACAAAAGGATCCAATTTTAATGCAAAACTTGTTTAAAAGTTTTGTGAAAGTTTTACTATATTAATTTCTTGATTAAACCTTTCTATATAAACCCTTTTTAGATAAACTTTTACAATGTTTTTTTTTATTAAAGGATGTTTATTATATGTAAAATACTGTATAGGATGTAAACTATTTTACAGATCAAACTATAAATTTCATTTATTCATTAAAAATATCTTTACCTTAAATAGTTCTATAAAATATTTTAAAAATAATAATCAAGTATATATATTTGAGGGATTATGGGACAATTAATCTCAATCAAATCATTTGTATTCATAAGCATATATTTATAAAACATTTTTTTTTTATCGATCCATAAATTAGCTGAATCAATAAATAATGATTCTACAATATTCTATTTCAATACCAATAAACCATTTCCAATACTTTTTTTTTTTTTATGATTGACCCTCCATTATTTATCTGATAAAAGGGGACCACCTCCATTATTTCTCATGAAAAGGGGACCATCTCATTTCTCACTCAAACTGTGCACTTCTATAGTTTTCCTGAAGACTTTTCTAGTCTTGTACCTTATCAACTACAGTTGGCACCTTTAAAAACAAATTAATTTTTTTTATATTTTATATAATTTTAATACAATAATATTAATTGGTAATAGTCGTAATTATGAGACATGGTCGCATGTGATACAATTGAATAATTGGATTCGTATTTTCATCTGTCCTATCTTTGTCGATTTCACACTAGAATTTCCATGTATAAACAGTCTTAGGTTTGCAAGCTGTCCCTTCTCTTTTGTTGTCTTGTTTATATTCACCTGACGTGGAGGGGATGCTACCTGACTTCAATGACATGAGTCTTTACCAAAATATATAATTAATTCATGAAAGCTCTCGTGATAATAATGTTTTAGAAAGATTTTAGATTTGAGATATAGATATATTTTGTATAGTGGTATGAGATGGCCCAGAACAAAAGGATCCAATTTTAATGCAAAACTTGTTTAAAAGTTTTGTGAAAGTTTTACTATATTAATTTCTTGATTAAACCTTTCTATATAAACCCTTTTTAGATAAACTTTTACAATGTTTTTTTTTATTAAAGGATGTTTATTATATGTAAAATACTGTATAGGATGTAAACCATTTTACAAATCAAACTATAAATTTCATTTATTCATTAAAAATATCTTTACCTTAAATAGTTCTATAAAATATTTTAAAAATAATAATCAAGTATATATATTTGAGGGATTATGGGACAATTAATCTCAATCAAATCATATGTATTCATAAGCATATATTTATAAAACATTATTTTTTTAATTGATCCATCAATTAGCTGAATCAATAAATAATGATTCTACAATATTCTTTTTCAATACCAATAAACCATTTCCAATACTTCTTCTTTTTTTGAATGATTGGCCCTCTATTATTTATCTGATAAAAGGGGACTACCTCCATTATTTCTCATGAAAAGGGGACCACCTCTCACTTCTCACTCAAACTGTGCACTTCTACAGTTTTCCTGAAGACTTTTCTAGTCTTGTACCTTATCAACTACAGTTGGCACCTTTAAAAAAAATTTAATTGTTTTTATATTTTATATAATTTTAATACACTAATATTAATTGGTAATAGTCGTAATTATGAGGCATGGTCGCATGTGATACAATTGAATAATTGGATTCGTATATTCATCTGTCCTGTCTCTGTCGATTTCACACTAGAATTTCCATGTATAAACAGCCTTAGGTTTGCAAGCTGTCTCTTCTCTTTTGTTGTCTTGTTTATATTCACCTGACGTGGAGATATATTTTGTATGGGATGGCCCCAAAACAAAAATTATTATCACGAGAGCTTTCATGAATTAATTTAAATATATAATTAATTCATGAAAGCTCTCGTGATAATAATTTTTTAGAAAGATTTTGAGACATAGATATATTTTGTATGGGATGGCCCCAAAACAAAAGGATGCAATTTTAATGCAAAACTTCTTTAAAAGTTTTGTGAAAGTTTTACTTTATTAATTTCTTGATTAATTTTTTGATTAATTCAGATAAAAGGGGACCACCTCTATTATTTCTCATAAAAAGAAGACCACCCTCTATAAAAGTTTCTTATAGCAATGTAAATAATTGGATCCAGATATTCATCTGCCCTATCTATATCGATTTCAGACCAGATAATAAGTTTCTTAAAGCAATGTGAATAATTGGATTCAGTTTTATAGTTATCTACCTTGATGAAATTTTTCAACATCTTTAACCTTTATGAGATCCGCTTTTACAATAGCAATCTTTATCTTCAATTAAAGGATGTTTATTTTATGTAAGATATTGTATAGGATATAAAATATTTTACAAACAAATCTAGAAACTTAATTTATTAATTAATTGTTTTAGATTAAATAGGTCTATACAATATTTTTTAAAATAATAATCAAATCTTAATGTCATAAATCTTTCACCTGCCACTACCATTCTATCACTGATTTTGAACACGCTTTTCTTAAATATTTTACAAGTAATACTATATTCTAGAAATTTAGCTATTTTAGATATCTTTCTTGAATTTGTTTACACGGTTAGACAACCCTTATTTAATGGTGGGAGAAATTAAAAGGAGCAGTCTACTACATGATTTGTCAAAGTTTTCCTAAAAGATAAAAGAAAATATTATCATTACGACTAGCGCCACTGACATGCGGTGTTTTGTGGCCTTGATCTTGAACCATTAGAAAAAAAAGCTCTAAGAGTTTGTCTACCTAAAATATTTAATATTTTAATTGATGTAATGTAAAATGAAATTTTATCATTAGAAAGAATTATGATCAAGATATGTGAAATTAATGGACAGTGATTCCCAGGTTAGTGGGCTACCTGGTACCATCTTTGCCCAGCTAAAAATCCTTTGGACAAGTATCGGACTGCTAAATGATAAAAGGCCCAGGCATCCACTTGAAAGCCTCATTTTATTTGACAAGTATTGTTTGTTTCTGGCATGACTTTCCACAAAGCAAAGAATAATTTTATTTTATTAGGAAAAAAAAAAAGGATGAGAGGAGAGAGAAAAAAGAAAAGGATGAGAAGCAAGACACAGACATAGAGGGAACTAACATTGTTAACATTTTGCAGGGAAAGCTCGAGCCTTTGGTCAAGGATGGCGACAACATTTCTATCTAATTAAATATAACCATATACATGTTTATAAAAAAATATTATAAATTCAAATTATGAATATAAAACATATTGATATATAGATAGAATAATACAAATATTTTCCAGGAAATAGTCCATGATTACGTGTTCATTTTCTTTTCAGTTCAATATTAGAAGAAAAGAAGCGGAGAATTAGTCGACCACTTATCTATAGGCCATGAATCAAATCCGTAAGTGGGTTATACCTAACTAGAAATCTGTGTCATCTGGGCTATTTCAATTGCGAATACAAAATAATAATAAATTATCCCTGAAAACTTATTTAATAATATCTCTAAAAGATTAATCTCCTAGTTATATTGCCGATGGAGAATAATTTGTTCAGAAATAAGATCAGGAAAACAAGTTATATTGCCTTAGGCGGAAGATTAATTTATTCAGAAATATGATCAGGAAAACAAGAAATGAAAGGAACAGTCATTGCTTAGGATTTTAAGAACACTTAAATCGTAAAAAGAAAGGAAAATACAAAGGGATTAAATATTTATCACTTATGAATGATAGAGCACACCGTCTGTATGACAGTCAGAATAAGGAGAAATTAAAGAAGCAGCAACAGCAGAAATGTCAGTCCATGGATTGTTGAAATAAACGTGCTTCAAGGTTGCCTTCCACTTGTGCCAAGGCTTTCTGCAATGTGAATCAGTTCTTCGCAGACACCCCGAAGAAAATTATTAGTAGAGCAAAGATTTTCTTTGCTGGGACTCTTAAAAAAGATCTGACACTGCTTGGTTACTGCTTAGCATATTTGTCAAATTCCCATCATTAACAAGTACTTCCACATCATTAATTAGGAGCACGGACGACGCAGCTGATGAAATAAATATAATCATTTATGAAAGTATGCGCATTCCTGCCATGGCATTGCTCAAAAGCCTGGAGATTTCTAAATAAGATTTCTGTCTGGTCAAATATTTTTAGTTGTGGAATTTCTAGAATCCCATTACTGAATCTTATGTCTAATGATGAGCTTTTTCGGGACGCTTAAACTTCACTCCAGATTGATGGAGCTCCGTTGCAGTGGGTGCGCTTAAAAAAGCTTCTTTTTAGTTGTGGAAGGCGCTTAAAAAACTTCACTTCAGACACTTTCTTTGGAAGTCAACAATATGTAGGACTCCAGAAGGATTGATTATTTTCCAATTGTCCTCTTTAATTTACAGAGTCAAGCCATACTCGTTTTAATAACCAACAGGTAAGCTCAATAAGGGTACAATTCTTGTTGTGAAGATAGTTTGAGTTGATCTAAATCGACTGTAACCCCACCTTTACAGGGTTAACAGTTTGAGTAGGACTCAATCTCTTGAAGCTCCGACTTATCAGGCATATACTTGTATATATAATCGTTGTAACACTGCAGAAGAATAACATTCATAAATAAATTCCTTTCATTCTTTTGGTTTTCATTCCTTTAATTTGTTTTCATGGTATCAGAGCATGGTTAAATCCTAAAAGCTTCCGCAAATTTTTTCAATTGAGGATAGTACTGATTCAACAAGTGCTACCCAAAACACCACCCATTAGAACATGTCTTTCTTAACCATTTATCCATCTGATCCTTTTCTTTTATCCATGCCTCAGATCATCCAAGTCAGATTTTCTTTCGTCCATGGAAGTTTGTTGACGTAGTGTTCGATATGTGCTTGCTAGAAAATCAGCTTCCATTCTTCTTCCTCGGGAAGTTGTTTGAGCTATCCTGTGAAGCCAATCCTACGAATTGTACCATTATGGAACTTACATGTGAGTTATTAAAAGAAATCTGGGCTAACTGGGTAAAAGACGACAGTTGGAAAAAAATAAATTCCTCTGGAGTCCTACATTTCGTTGACTTCCTAAGAAAGTGTCAGCAACCAACGGAACAACATCTTCCAGCGAAAAAAACTACTTTCTTTAGCGCACCCACAACAACGGAGCTCCATCAATCTGGAGTAGTGACTATATTACTTTCGTCGGCTGCCTCATCCGTGCTCCTAATGATGTGGAAGTGCTTGCTCGTAATGAGAATTTGAAAATATGCTAAACAGTGACGAAGCAATGTCAAATCTTCTTTATAGCCTCTACAAAGAAGATGTTGTCACTAAAAATAGTTTTTCTTTCGGGTGTCTGCGAAAACCTGAAGTCACACAAAGCGTAGGCACAAGTGGAAGGCAATCTTGAAGCAGGTTTATTTCAAAAATTCATGGACTGGCATCTCTGTTTTTGTTGCTTGTTTTTGTTAGAGAATAATATAAATCATATCCTAGGACCTTACCTAACAGCTTAAGTTTTTGGGTTGAGATGGTTTTTTGACATGGTATCAGAGCCTTGATGACCAAGCGGTCACGAGTTCGAATCTCACCATCCCTATTTATTTGATAAAAAATTAAGCACAAGGTAATGTGGGCCTGTGCAAGTTTCAAGCCCAAAGGGCTTTCACTTGAGGGGGTGTGTTAGAGAATAATATAAATCATATCCTAGGACCTTACCTAACAGCTTAAGCTTTTGGGTTGAATTGGTTTTTTGACAGTTTTCTCCTTGTACTCACTGTCATACAAACGGTCTGCTTTATCCTTCAATTGTGATAGATATTTAATCCCTTTGTATTTTTTTTTCTTTTTATAATTGGAATGTACTTAAGAACATGAGCTAAGATAAATTTTATAGTGCTTAGTGAATCACTAATAATATCCTTTTAATTATTTTCTCCATTTATTTTAAAGAAAAAAATTAATCTATTTATTATGACTGATGATTGTTATTTAATAAAAAAATTATTATGAAGGGACAAGTATGATATTAAGTTGGTGGAGGGACCAATAAAATAGTGTTTTAGTAGTGGAGGGACGACCATATTCTTTCTCTAGTTTATTAATGTTTTAATTTAATTATATCTTTAAATTATTAATAGGTAAATTTTATTTTAAAAAGGTGTTCATGTGCTACCATGGAACGAAATTATGGACCAGTCTGCTTGAGTCCAAGTCCAATGTATTCTCAGTAAGCCTGGACATGAGTTTTGGATCAATTGGGCTTGATTAGGCATAGTTTTCAAGGCTGAAACATGGGCCTAGCTCATATCAGCAATTTATAAGGCTATATAATTATAATTTAGAAGGCAATTTCCCATACTGGCTGCAAAAAATTAAAAAAAGAAAAACTAATAGCAAAAGATGAAAAAGCTCATGCGAGGAAACTTTAGATTTTTGATAGCCATAGCAGTTAAGTAATTTATTGGGTATAAAAAATTGAAATCTCTGTGAATTTAAGCCCCCTCCACCATCCTAATTATATCAAAAAATCCATTACAAAAATACCAAAACACCCCTAATCATGAATGGAATTTTATTTTTTAGGCATAATTTAGTTATTATAAATTGCATAAAAAGTTGAAAATACCAAAACACCTTAAGCTTAAACTTTAAAAAATTTAATTTTAAAGGTAATGAAATCATTTTATTTTGCATAAAAATTTGAAAAAATCGATCTATCTCCCATATGACTAATGTATCCATGTGAAAATAGTAAAGCACCTGCCATAACTGGTTATACATGAACTCTGTCCGGATTCTGCAAATTTTAGCTGAGGCAAGGAACAGATAGCCTGGATATTCTGATACTGCATTTAATTCTTTAGATGTTGGTAACATGTTATTTCTTCAAATTTTGATTAAATATTTGCCTGCGACTGCATGATCATGTCATCTGGAATAGCATGACAAATCATTTGCTTTGATCTTATATTAATCAAGGATAACATTCTGAAGCATAGTGCTAGTTGATAACTGGAAACTTATACATACTAATTAAGGGAAAAAAACAAAACATGAAAGAAACAAGCATTGATCACACAGCAATCCAAATCCATGGAACACTTAATTGAAATCCTGGAAGCTACACTTGCATAAGAGAACACACAGTTTGTACCATAGTGAGTATGAGGAGAATCAAGGCTGCGATAAAGACATTATGGCCCATGGAGTACGGAAATACTCTTGTTTCAAGGTTGCCTTCCATTTATTCCAAGGCCTCCTGCAGTATGCTTCCAGATCTTTAACGAGACTAGCGAAGATGAAATCATCCGCGGTGAGAGAATTTTCCTTGGAAATATTATGAAGAAGAGTCGTAACTGCTTGGTAGTCATGTATCCAGTTGTCTATAATTCCATTTCGAACAAGGATTTCCACATCCTTAGGAGTAATGACAAGGCAATTGATCATTGAAATATAGTTAGCTATATACTAGCTCTTCGTGGCAATGGCATTGCTCAAATACCTGGAGATTCCTGAATAAGATTTCTGTGTCGTCATCTATTCTCAATATTGGCATTTCCAAGATCCCTCTATCGAATTTCATGTCAAGCAAACTTTGGCCCGGTTTAAACCTGAACTTAACTCCAGCTTGATGGAGTTCAGTTATACTTGGTATGTTTGTGGTCTCGAGTTCTTTCTCCGTTCTATCTGACTCTGATGGCTCCTGACATTTTCTTATGAAGTCAACAAAATGTGCTACTTCAGACGGATCGATTTCCTCCAAAATTCCCTTTTTCAATATCCAAGACCCCAGTCTCTCTTCGAAGAACTTGTATGTAAGCTCAATCAATGAATATTCCACTTCAGCAGGGCTATATCTGCTTATTCTGGATGCTTCAAGCAAATCCTCAAGAATGAAGAATGGGAGCTGATTTTCAATCAAGCACATGTCAAGTGATACATCGCTCTGCATCCATGGTTTATTGAATATACGGTCATTGCTACTTTCAAATCCTACACCACAACCTTTGAGCAGGACCACAATGATGGAGGCCTCTAGTAACATCATTTTCACAAAGTCTTCACTACCAAGATCGATGGTTTCTGCGTAACAATTACGCAATTCTGTCTCTCTCTCCTCTACAACTCTAATTAACTCCTCCATGCTTGCCTCGCTCCATTCAAGAAAATCTTGCAAGTACAATATTTTGTGCTCCTGCATTGCTTTAAGCTCTTCTTTTCCATGGTGAAGTGGACCAAGGCTTACTACTTGAGGTGTGAAGATCTTTTCATTCGACTCACGTAGTCGAACAGGGGCTCTGTAGATACAACATTGATCGGAGAAAGAATGCAACATTTCCATATCCGCTCTCAAGGACTTCGCCAACTTGTTAATATCAAGTGAAAGTTGTGAATCCTGATCATATTTTGTTACCTGCTGATCATCAACCGATGTTCCTACATCCTCCATCTTGTGGGGATACTGACCAAAGCAATTCTATTGTCAGACTCAATATAAAAAATTTGACTAGTACTAAGTAGTCTCAGACTAATTCTGATTGCTTCAGTTTTTTTTTTTTTAAAATCTGGTTGCTAAAAGTATGGACCGGGGAATAGCTGCCTATCACTTCAAGGTTGCATTTGGGTAACATCATGGAACATAAAAGACAAAAACGTTTTTGATTAGAGAGACAAATATAAAAAATATAAAAATAAATCTATCTCTTAGATTCACATTCTCTTTCAAAACATCTATTATCTTTATTTCTTGTATCTTGAGACAGTAATTCAATGCTACCCAACAACTTTGATTTGTAATGTCCGAAGTAACCAGCAATGTGTTCATCTAGAACTAAAGCACTAGCAAAAAATTGCTGCTGAAGAGCATATGACAGAGTTGAGAAAATTGCTAGTGTTGGCATCAATAAATTTATCATTACTACAAATGCTCGAACAAATCCAACTCCTACGTAATAAGTAGAAACAGATGAAAATATACAAAAGATTAAATGTCAAGCAACTGCGAGAATGCAATAAATTAAATAAGGATTTTAAACTTCAATTTTTAATTTCTTACTATTGATGACTACATAACTACGCACAACAATTTCTACTTACTTAGATTGGCTTGAAAACGTCCTTGACGCTGTCCCAGAAGATAGTGGTTCCCTGTTTCTCCGTGAAGAGTTAACTTCCTTTTATTTTCCAATGGTCGACGTCAGCATAGTTCTCACTCTAAATGTAACACATTGTATGTAGCAAACACTCGACAGATATAAAGTTAAAGGAACTCTCACTTTAACTTTATATCTGTAGAGTGCTTGCCATATTCTAATCTTAAGTTAAAGATGACTCTCACTAAAAAAAAAAAAATTGTTTTATTTGCCATCCACTGCTAGCATTTTATAATATAATCGACTATTACTACAAAAATATCTCTACAAAAACAATTACTTCACTTTCTTAACTGCTGAATTACCTGATCTTCTTGATTAATGAAAAGGATAATGACGACTGCAACATGTAAACACGCTAAGCGAATTGCAAGCTGTCACCTGTTTGAACAATCAAGAAATTAAAAAAAAATATTAAAGAATAATATAAAAACATTTTTTTAGCTTCATCTAGTAACTTCAATTTTAATTTGAAATATTATACCTTAAGCATTATGTGGATCATATTTATGAGTGTGTTCAACATAACATTAAAAAAAATTAATATATTATCAAATCCTTAACATATAACTAAGAAGAGAGTAGCTTAACCGTAGTAAAAAATAATATAAAATTACTAACAAAACTCACTTAATATAATCTTTTGGATTAAGACAGTATACACTAGATAATTAATTGAAAATGGCAGCAACACCATTTTGAAACCAGCCGGGCTAAATGACATTATGAAGAATTTGATGTTTTGCATCAATAGAAAATTAAGGAATCCAATAAATCTCTTTATTTCATATATGATTCTCACTTTAGCTCAAGAATTGTGACTTTTGCTTTCATTTAGTAGGGTCAGGTCAATTCTAATCACTTTTTATGGAGCAAAAGTTCGAGTCTACAATGAATTATTGACAAAAAAATCTCAATTAGTTGAGTGAAAATTTGTAAATAAAAAGCAAACTACGTCAAAATATCTAGTAGTATTAGTAGACTCATGCAAAGTTTCGAGGAAGAAAGAAAAGGCATAAAATGCCTTGTGCCAACCAACTATACATCCCATCTTCCTTTCAATAGCTTGTAGGTAAAACAAAAGCTGGGGCTTAAACAAATTACAAGTTCAGAAAAATCGCAGCAAGATGAACAAATGCTATTCTTTAAAAGAGAAAAAGAAAAACAGTGAATGGAGACTTAAAATGAATTATTGCATAGATTAAGTATCAAATTATCTATAAACAAACCAATAAACACAAGACACATAGATAAAATATATAATAGCCCCCACCTAATGATATATCTATAAACTAACTAATATGTTTCCTGCTTCTTAGAAAGTCCTATCAGAAAACACTAATTGCTTTCAAAGTCCTCTGCCCTAATTTATTTAACTTTGATGTTCAAATAAAGAGTATCATTTCTGTAGTTCAGTAATGGTTCCAGAAGAAACTTTCTTAAAAGGAGGTTTTGAATTCATTTATGATATCTTGATCTTAAAAAAAAGGTTGTAAACCTCAATATGAATTCATTGAGAAGGCTTTAAGTGTGAACTCATGGAAAGAATATGTTTTTTTCATGACTTAGTGATAGTATATACGTGCTGTTTCTAAACACCAGCGATTGTATCAGTTCAATCACAGATAATGGATCAGAGCGATGAAGTTTCACTTGATGTCAATGAGTTAGCCAATTCTTTAAGGGAGCAATTGAAGATCAAGAAGGCTTTCTCCCCGGTACGCTGCATCTATAGAGTCCCCGAACGATTGCGGAAGTTAAATGAAAAGGCATATACACCTCGAGTAGTCTCAATAGGCCCTATTCACCATGGTAAGGAAAATCTAAAAGCTATGGAAGACCACAAAATAATGTACCTGCAGCAGTTTCTCGGACAGAATTTATTAGTAAGCGTGGAGGACTTAGTTTATGTTATCAAGGAGAATGAAGCAGCATTACGTGATTGTTATGCAGAGACCATTAGTCTTCGTAGGAAAGACTTCGCAACAATGATCTTACTGGATGCTGTCTTCATTATTATGATCTTACTGAACTGGAAGTACATGAGCGAGCTTTATGACAGTGCACGTCTTGACCACATTTTCTATCGTCCATTTAAGTTCTCTGACGTAGTGTTTGATATGTGCTTGCTTGAAAATCAGCTTCCATTCTTCATCCTCCAGAAGTTGTTTGAGCTATTCAGTGTAGCTTCCAATCCTGAGAATTGTACCCTTACTGAGCTTACCTGTGGGTTATTAAAAGTACCATGGTCTGACTCGGTAAAAGAAGACAGTTGGAAAATAATCGGTTCCTCTGGAGTCCTACATTTCGTTGACTTCCTAAGCAAGTGTCAGCAGCCAACGAAACAGAATCTTCCAGCAAAAGAAACTACTTTCTTAAGCACACCCACAACAGCGGAGCTCCATCAATCTAGAGTGAAGTTTAAGAATACAGAAAGAAGCTCACTATTTGACATAACATTCAGTAATGGGATTCTAGAAATTCCACAACTAAAAATATATGATGTGATAGAAATCTTATTCAGAAATCTCCAGGCCTTTGAGCAACGCCATCTTGTGCACGGGGATACTTTCGTAAATGACTATATTACTTTCATCAGCTACCTCGTCAGTGCTACCAAACATGTGGAAGTACTTACTCAGAATGGGAATTTTAAAATATGCTAAGCAGTGACGAAGCAGTTTCACAATCTTTTCATAGAAAATGTTATCTCTTCAGAAAGTTTTCTTTCGGGTCTCTGCGAAGAGCTGAATTTATATTGCAGAAAGCGTAGGTACAAGTGGAAGGCAATCTTGAAGCAGGTTTACTTCAACAATCCATGGACTGGCATCTCCGTTGTTGCTGCTACTTTTCTCCTTGTACTCACTGTCATACAAATAGTGTGCTCTATCCTTAAATTGTGATAAATATTTAATCCCTTTGTATAAGCAAAATAAATTGACGTGGCGTGTGGCGTGTGGCGTGTGGCGTGAATAGAAAGTAAAATTTTCAATCTTTAAGGTTCCAAACTTAAGTTATAGAAAATTTTTAAAAACTATGGTATTTAAAAAAATCACATTAATAGTCTTAATCTTAACATTAACTCGACATTCCTAATTATATTAATCATAAATCATTTATATAAAATAAACCTTCATTAAAACTAAAATGTTTTATAGAAATGGATTCTTATTTAAAACTTACCTAACTATTAAAACTTATCTAGTATTAGGATTTATATTCAATAAATTACTAATTAAATTAAAATTTTAATTCAAATAGAAAAAAATCCAAATACAACTTGGAAAAAAAATCTCACATAGTAACTTCTAAGAATTATTTTAATGTTTTCTTGAAATGTGATTATTATAAAATTTTAATCCAATACTAAACATGCCCTTCAAATTTTTCTGGAAAAAAATTAAACTTAATTTAACAGTTGAATTATAAGTTATATTTAATTTACAAAACTGTATTTAGAATTTTTTTTAACTCTAAAAAAACTATTTGATGGAGGAGTTTCTAATCAATTAGAAACAAATTTATTAAATTCAATCCACGTTTGATAACCTAACAAATATGTATTTGGATCTAACAAATAGGTACAAGCCTAAAAAGAGGTTTAGTCCTCCCAGATGATCTATCTAAATGAAAAGCCCAAAACTTTTAGATTCGATTATTGGAAGTGACTCAAATTTATTTAGAGATTCTACAAGTCTAGGGTCAAATTGTTCTATCAAATAGATTTTCACTAGTAGTTCAAACAATACAAAGCCATAATTAAAAGGGCTTTTAAATATTAAATTCATAAATTAAACATAAATAATGTTAAAAATAAATAATGCTCTATTAATAAAATTAAATTAAATATGTTTACATGATTAAAATTAAAATATTATTTTATATTAAATCAATTAAAGATATCAAATATATGTTTCGGTTTCCTACCCACACCAAATGTTCTTCAAAAAATAAAGTAATAAATATTTTAAAAAGACAAACTCTTAGGATTTTTTTTCTTAACAGTTTAAGATCAAAGCCACAGAACACCGCATGTCAGTGGCAGTAATTGGAATCATAATATTTTATTTTATCTTATAAAATAAACTTTGAGAAATCATGTAACGGATTGCTCACTTCGAACCCTCCACCCCATTGAATAAGGGCGGGGCCGTCTGACCTGTTCTGTGTGATGTCATAAATAAGAGAACAAAAGAGAAGGGACAGCTTGCAAACCTATGGCATTTATTCATTTGTATCACATGCAACCATGCCCCACATGGAAGGATTCTTGAAGAAATTTCTAAGCACTTATTTGTGCTATTTTTTATTCATTAACTGTACTTAATTTGAAATATTTTTTTATTAAAATTTAAAAACTCTGAAATTTTAATTTAAATTAAAATAATATTTTAAAAGACTCTATATAAAATTTCAACTTAATATGACAATCATATTAAAATTATTTGTTACAGTATAAAACTAGTTAGTTTGTGATATTTTTTTAAAATTTCATATTTATTTATTTCATTCTTATATAAATTATATAAATTATTTGACTTAACTATCAAGATTATTTTCTTATCTTAAATATCTCTATTTTTTATTTTTGCCATTTATTTTCTTTACAAACCCATTACTATTCCCCGGAAATGTAGTTGATTTTAAAGCCGTGCTTACAATACAATTCTTTCTTAAATTTTCTTTTCTTTATAATTCCTTGGAACTGTTTTCTCGTACTCAGTACATATTTATTTCAAATTTTTCATACAATATTAATTTAATTAATCGTTTATTTTTTTCATAAGGGTTTACAACAATCTAAATTAATATGCATTTAATTAACAGTCAACAACCCTAATCTTCAAGTTGCAAAACATTGAAAGGAACACTATCCTTGAAGGCTGAAGGACATAAATTTTCTCTGTGAATGTGCTCAATTATATGAGGCCCAATAAACCTGATTTTACGCAGGGTTAATTGTAGAGGAAAGTGAAGGCAAATATTGTTTCTGACAATAATTGTCAAGAAGCAAAATACGGTTTAATTTGCAGGCAAATATATTTTTAATTCATAATCCTGCCCATTATGTCGATGAGACTCAGTTTGAATACTTAATAAAGCCTTGTTCGTTTACAGTTCCGTTGTTCTCATCCTCTGTAGAATGATGTTTTGTCTTATCTGACAAATTATACAGAGATTGTATTACACATATAAAGAGTGGCCTTATCAGGGATGGATCATGACCTTACAGGAACTGTGATTCCCAGGTTAGTGTAGCTCTTGGGATTTTATTAAGAAAAGAAAAACTGGCTGAGTGGGCTAACTGTTGCCATCTAAATTTATAAGGCGCAATCTTTGCCCAAATAAAAATCCTCAACCCTGCTTAAAATCAGGGTTCAAGTGGAGGCCTGGGCCTTTTATCATTTAGCAGTATTGTTTCTGACATGACTTTCCACGAAGCGAATAAAAAGAAAAAAAAAATATATTAGAAGACAAGAAATATAAAATAAAAGGAATAGCCATCAAATTGAAGCACAAGGGAGATTAATAAAAGGAATAGCCATCAAAATCAAGGGTGCATCATGACCTTATAGGGACAGTGATTCCCAGGATAGAGTGGCGTTTTTTTAAATTCCCAAGTTGTATTGCCTTAGGAGGGAGATTAATTTATTCAGCAACAAGAAATGAAGGGAGATTAATTTATGATTTTAAGTACATTGCAATCATAAAAAGAAATAAAAGTACAAAGGGGTTAAATATCTACGGCAATTGAAGGATAGAGCACACTGTTTGTATGATAGTGAGAATAAGAAGAAAAGTAGCGGCAAAAACAGAGATGCCAGTCCATGGATTGTTGAAATAAACCTGCTTCAAGGTTGCCATCCACTTGTGCCTACGCTTTCTGCAATATGAATTCAAATCTTCGCCGACACCCGAAAGAAAACCATCAGTAATGACAGCATTTTCTTGGTCAAGATTGTAAAGAAGATTTGACACTGCTTCGTCACTGTTTAGCGTATTTTTCAAATTCCCTTCACGAGCAAGTACTTCCACATCATTAGGAGACCTGACGAGGCAGCTGATGAAAGTAATATAGTTACTTATGAAAGTATCCATATACCTATAATGGCATTGCTCAAAGGCCTGAAGATTTCTGAATAAAATTTCTGTGCTGTCTTCTATTTTTAGCTGTGGAATTTCCAGAATCCCATTACTGAATGTTATGTCTAATAATGAGCCTTTTTTTGGATTCTTAAACTTCATGCCAGATTCATGGAGCTCCGTTGCGGTTGGTGCGCCAAAAGAAGCTATTTCTTTCGGTGGACGGCGCTGTTCCTCTGGCTGCTGACACTTTCTTAGGAAGTCAACGAAATGCAGGACTCCAGAGGAATTGATTATTTGCGAACTGCCCTCTTTTACCCAGTCAACCCACGGTACTTCTAATAACCCACGAGTGAGCTCAGTAAGGGTACAATTCTCAGGATTGGCAGCTACACTGGATAGCTCAAAAAACTTCTCGAGGATGAAGAATGGAAGCTGATTTTCAAGCAAGCACATATCAAACACTACGTCAGAGAACTTATATGGACGATAGAAAATGTGGTCAAGACGTCCACTGTCATAAAGCTCGCTCATGTACTTCCAGTTCAGTAAGGCCATAATAATGAAGACAGCATCCAGTAAGATCATTGTTGCGAAGTCTTTCCTACTAAGACTAATGGTCTCTGCATAACAATCACGTAATGCTGTTTCATTCTCCTCGATAACATAAACTAAGTCCTCCACACTTACTAATAAATTCTGTTCGAGAAATTGTTTTAGGTACATTATTTTGTGGTCTTCCATAGCTTCTAGATTTTCCTTACCATGGTGAATAGGGCCATTGAGACTACTCGAGGTGTATATGCCTGTTCATTTAACTTCCGAAATCGTTCCGGGACTCTATAGATGCAGCGTACCGGGGAGAAAGCCTTGTTGATCTTCAATTGCTCCCTCAAGGAATTGGCTAACTCATTGACATCAAGTGAAACTTCATCGCTCTGATCCATTATCTGTGATTGAACTGATACAATCGCTGGTGTTTAGAAACAGCATGTATATGCTAACACTAAGTCACGAAAAAAATATATTCTGAAAACAACCACAATAATAGTTTGCATGAAATCAATCTTAATTTGTGGTTATTTCTATCTGTGTTAGTTTTCAAGGGGTTTCTAGTGACGAGCTTTTTACTCATGTTTTATTATGGAATGCAAAGTAGTGTTGTCTTACTGTAAAATAAAAGGGTAAACTTCAATTATTTTCCTTGTAATAGATTCATTAATATTCTAATTCTACTCCTACTCTTATAGTTTTCATAAAATCCTGTTAATATTACTCTTAACTATGAAATATCTAATTCTTTTTAATTTTGGTTTTTCAGTTTTTTAGGTTTCGGATTTTTGTTGTAAGATACCATGACATGCATAAACACTTGAGAGGAAATAATAAGAGAAAAAATAAAAAATATATATATAATATGAAAAGCATCAGATCATCACACAGTTATTTAGTAGTAAATAAACTATCATATGAAAGAAGTGAAAACATTGGATAGAAACTTACAGGCAGTTGTAGAAGTTTTGCTCGTTGTCAACCTGCCTCCAGCGTCCAAAAAGATCTGCCAAGAATGGTACTAGACTCTCCCTATTTAATATGAAAATTCCAAAATGTTCTATTGCTCATTTACAATTGGTACAATGGCAAGCAAAGGATAAGATTCCCAAACACTTGTGTGAATCAAGGTTGTCATAAACTTTTTTTAACACGATATGCAATTTATAATATAAATTTAGATTGTAAATTTAAATTGTAAATAAAATTATTTAATTAATTATATATTAACAAACTTTGAATAGAATTAAAATGCTACTGGAATTGGAATTATGACTGATTTGATCTTTCTGTTCAAATTCAAGTCCGGCATTTTCAGCAAGAAGAAGAGTACTAGTACTATACTCTCTTGAAGAGCACATTGCTTAATCTATAAGTTGAGAATAATTAGGAGGCTTAACCTAATAGTTAGCCAACCCTTTTTATATATATGAGTAGGGCAATATACAATAGTAAAGGTGGAGATTACCACATAAGAATATGACTACAATATTTCCTATATAGTTACATTCTATAATACGCCCCCTCAAGCTGAGGGTGGAGGATCAACCTGAAGCTTGAATCTAAAAGCAGTAAACGAAGCAGCAGGAAGTGGCTTAGTGAAGACATCGGCAAGTTGATCTTGAGAGGAAATAAAACGAATCTGAATCTCCTTCTTCGCAACTCTATCTAGGACAAAATGATAATCAATCTCAATATGTTTTGTGCGAGCATGAAATATAGGGTTTGCGGACAAATACGTGGCACCAATGTTGTCACACCAGATAATAGGGGCAGAAGGAGTCGGAATCTGAAGATCCGTTAACAAGTACTGAAGCCAGATAACTTCAGCCGTGCCATCAGCTAAGGCTTTGTACTCAGCTTCCGTCGAAGAACGAGCAACAGTGCGTTGCTTACTCGATTTCCACGAAATCGGTGTCTGACCAAAGAACACAAGATAACCACCTGTAGACTTTCTATCCTCAATACTACCTGCCCAATCTGCATCTGTAAAACCGTGTAAAGCAAAAGAAGAGTTGCGAGTAATATGTAAACCATGTGATGTCGTACCACGAAGATAACGCAAGATGCGTTTCACGGCAGCCCAATGAGATTCTGTAGGAGCATGCATAAATTGACAGACCCGGTTAACAGCAAAGCAAATGTCCGGGCGTGTGAAAGTAAGATATTGGAGAGCACCAACAAGGTTCCAAAAACGAGTAGCATCAGAAAACAATGGATCCGGCATAATGGTGGCTTTGGATGCCGAAATAGGAGTATCAACTGGTTTACAGGATAACATACCAGCTCGTGTGAGGATATCAAGTGTATATTTATGTTGGCAAAGCATAAGTCCCAGACCAGTACACTGCACTTCAATACCCAAGAAATAATGAACATCACCCAAATCCCGAAGTTTAAATTCTGAGCTCAGTAGCTGAATGAGGCGTTGTAGTATAATTCCATTATTACCCGTAAGCAGAGTATCATCAACATAAACCAAAAGATAACAAATATCACTACCAACCGAGAAGATAAACAATGAGGTATCCACTTTAGAAGCACAGAAACCAATGGATAATAGGAAGTCATTCAGACGAGTGTACCAAGCCCACGGAGCCTGTTTTAACCCATATAGGGATTTATGCAATCGACATACATGACCTGGGAGTGCAGAATCAACAAAACCTGGAGGTTGTTTCATGTAAACCTTTCATTAAGGACTCCATTTAGAAATGCATTATGAATGTCAAGCTGATGAATTTTCCAACCACTCGAAACTGCAATGGAGAACACTAAGCGTACTGTTGCCTGTTTGATAACAGGACTAAAAGTTTATGAGTAATCAATACCTTCTTGCTGAGTGAAGCCCCTAGCAACCAGGCGCGCCTTATACCTCTCAATGCTACCATCAGATCTTCGTTTAATTTTGTAGACCCATCGGCTACCAACAACATTCATGGACGGATGAAACGACACTAAAGTCCATGTTCTATTTGCGCGTAAGGCCTGAATTTCCTCTCGCATAGCATTATGCCACGCCTCATATCTGTTAGCATCAGGAAAAATAAGTGGCTCATGCGAGGGAGGAGAAGTTACCCGACTGAAGGAGGCAGCAGATATGGCTACCGTGGTGGTGATCAGCGCTGTCTTGGGCTGTCTCGGACGAAGAACCATGGGGTGTTTAGGAGCAGCTGGACATGGAGTAGCAGTACCTGTACCTGGAATGTGCTGAAGAGGATAAGAGGAGAGATCAACACAAAGTTGCAGACCAGGAGGTGAAGCCGGGGAGTTGTTGGGTTGTGCCGCTACTGAATCCTGCAATTCAGAACCTGTTCCTGCACAATAATCATTGGAAAGACAAGCACGTGGTGACAGTATGGTTGTGTGGGGTGGTGAGGCAGGGTCGGCTGAATCAACGAGCAGGGGAGCAAGCTGGGGAGGTGCGACAAGGGGCAAAGGTAGGTTGTGTGTTCTGCCGATTTGGGAAGGAAGAGGCTGAAAACAGGGAGGGGGTTGCAGTGATGGAAGATAGGTAGGTGGAGTGGGGGGAACCGAGGGTGTTGTTACCTGTTCAGACTTTTTAAAAGGAAAGACACATTCATGAAAACGAACATGACGGGAGACATAGACACGATCAGACTCTAAATCAAGACACCGATAACCAAGATGAGACGAGCTATAACCTAAAAACACACAAGGAGAAGACCGAAAATCTAATTTATGAGCATGATATGGACGTAAAAATGGAATACAAATAAACCCAAATGTACGTAGAAAGTTATAATCAGGAGTGCGATGAAACAGACACGCAAAAGGAGATTTATTTTGAAGAACATGAGCAGGCATGCGATTAATAAGATATACCGATGATTCCATAGCATAGTTCCAAAAACACAATGGGGCATTACACTGGCCTAAAAGGGTTAGGCCAGTTTCGACAATATGTCTATGACGACGTTCAACTGTGCCATTTTGTTCATGAGTATGAGGACAAATTAATCGATGATGAATACCAATTGTTTGAAAGAATTTATTTAATTTGCGATATTCACCACCCCAATCAGTTTGAACAGATTTAATTTTAAGAGAAAACTTACACTCAACAAGTGTCTGAAAACGTTGAAACGTGGAAAATACATCAGATTTCGCAACAAGCGGATAATACCAGATATATTTAGTGTGCGCATCAACAAAGATAACAAAATAACAAAAACCATTAGAAGAAAACATTGGAGCAGGGCCCCAAACATCACTAAAAATTAATTCAAGTGGGGTAGAAGTTTTGTGACCCGTCGGTCGTAATGACAAACGGGATGACTTGCCTAATGGACATGCTTGACATTGAGTAAAAGATCGTCTAGACGTAAAAATAATTTTATTATCAGAAACTAACAAATTTAGAATGCGAGGAGTTTGATGACCTAAACGACGATGCCACAAGTCGGCAGTCGCGGAAATGCAAGGAGACCAAAAAGCTTGAGGAACTGACGTAGCCGAGGACTCAGAGAGAACATAAAGACCATCATGACTCCGACCGGAAAGAAGAACTTCCTTGGTGACGAGATCCTTCACATAAAACACAGAATCGTGAAATTCAACATAAACATGATTATCACGACAGAATTTCTGAACAGATAACAACGGTTTGGTAATGTGAGGCACACGAAGAACATTAGTTAATGTAAACAAGCGTTTTGGGGAATATAAAGTAGTATGTCCAACATGGGATATGTCAAGGGCCTTACCATCACCAACATGTAAGAAATCATTACCAAGATAAGGAGCAGAATCAGTTAGAGTTGCAAGGTCAGGCGTCACATGTTGATTCGCTCCGGTGTCAGGAAACAAAGTCGTTGCAGCAGAATCATTCGCAACAGCAAGGTGAGCAGAGGGCTGCTGTGTGCTGTTGCGAAACTGAGAGCATTGAAGAGCTGAATGGCCAGGATTGGAACATAATTGGCAGCGTACATGTCCAGACCACTGCCCCTGATTTGGCCGGAAATCTGCAGCAGAGGTGCACCTGTTCTGCCATTGATTTTGCCTCCAATCTGCAGCGGAGTTACCTCTGTTTGGGGCCTGAAATCGGTTGTTGTTGGAACGCCAATTACCCCTATAACGTCCCCTGTTTTGGCTGTGATTAGTCATGGCATAATAAGCAGAAATCAGAGGTGTTGGCAGCAATGGTGGCTGCTGCGGCAGAGAAGAAGAAGACAGTAGAGGTGAAGAGGATGAACCAACAGCCATGGAGTGAAAAGAATTCTTGTGCAGAAACTCATGGGTAAGGAGATGGCTATGAAGATCAGCATACGATAGCGGTTCAGCCTTGGTTATGAGACTAGTTACCAAGTCTTTGAACTCACCGCGAAGTCCAAGAAACACATAGAGATTGAAATCTTCAAGGGACATTGGGCGACCAGCAGCAGCCAATTCGTCAAATAACGATTTGGCTTACAGCATATACATACTAACTGATGCATCACCTTGTCGAAGGTCTTGAAAGGAGCCATGTAGTTGCATGATCCGAGAATTAGATGGAGAGGCAAGTGTCTTCTCAAGCTTGCGCCAAACACAATGTGAAGTAGAACAATCTACTACAAGATGTAGAACATCCACGGAAAGAGAGGAGAGTAGAGCACTCAAAATAAGTTGATCTTGTTGCTTCCAACGAAGAAAAAAAGGGTTGATGGCAGAGGAAGAACCAGCCGAAGCATCAATCATATGAGATGGAGGACACGGCAAGGAGCCGTCAACAAAGTGAAAAACACCTTGACCAAGGAGATATGGCTTCATCTGCATTCTCCAATAAAGATAGTTTGTGTTCGTAAGTTTCAACGACACAACATGGTGGGTGTTTGAT
Source organism: Populus tomentosa (assembly GCA_018804465.1). Classification (NCBI taxonomy): domain Eukaryota; kingdom Viridiplantae; phylum Streptophyta; class Magnoliopsida; order Malpighiales; family Salicaceae; genus Populus; species Populus tomentosa. The sequence continues at coordinate 19,226,800 of CM031973.1, forward strand.
AGAGGAACCATTGTTGTAGATTGTGTTCCCTTGAGAGGCAAAGGAACGGCAAAATCATGAGAAGAAAAATCAGACACATGTGGAAGTTGTTCTCGGCCAGCAGCAGGAGGAGGGCTGGCCGGTGATGGTGCAGCACCGGTGGAGGGAGAGATGGCAACGGCGGCAGCAGGAGGAGAGTCCATGGGGGAGAAAATTAGGGCCGACTGCAAAGGGAGAAAAAGAGTTTTGACGGCCGAAGGCTCTGATACCAAGTTGAGAATAATTAGGAGGCTTAACCTAATAGTTAGCCAACCCTTTCTATATATATGAGTAGGGCAATATACAATAGTAAAGGTGGAGATTACCATATAAGAATATGACTACAATATTTCCTATATAGTTATATTCTATAATACTATAGAACTCTTGTCAACATATTAGAATTTCAGGCTTAAAGTCTTAGATTAGAATAAATGTTAAAAATTACAGGGAATATTCAGCAATATAATATATATTCTCAGCCCTCTCAAACGAGGCTTTCTTTTTTCTTTTTTTAATATTTTTGTATTTCATTTTAGCTATTGGCTTTATGGCCTTTTCAATAAACTCTTGATAATTATCCAAAAAAAAGTATGGGATATAGCAAATGCATCAAAGGTGGAAGCATTTTCTACAGTGGCTTTAAAGCATTTCAATTAAAATGGTTCGCACGTTAACAATATTCTATTATAAACCTCGTTTGAAGTATAGCATAAAGCAAACACTCATGGCACATTATAGAGCATAATTTATTAAAAAATTTCTTGATGCTTTTTCGTTGAGAAGTACAGCAGGTAAATTTAAGAAGCTAACAATGACTAGATAGTGAGGTACACAGAGTGGAAGTCATACGAAACAATTGAGATAGCATAATCAAACAACTTGAACGATCGAACACGCTGTCTGTATGATATATATGAGCATGACTAGAACAGCAGCTGCTACAACAGAGATTATAGCCCATGGATTACGGAAATACTTCTGTTTCAAGAATGCCTTCCATTTGTGTCCCCGCTTTCGGTAGTACTTGTTCAGATCTTCGAAGATCTAGAATTCAACTACACCAGAAAAGTAGAAATTTTCGACGTTGATAAGATTTTCCATTGAAATATTGCGGAAAAGGATTGAAACTGCATGCTTCGTTATCAGAGATCAAAGCTTGTGATGCACCCATAAAACGAAAACCCGTTAATTGAACTCCGTTACAAAGCAAGCCTTTCCTGATATCCTGATAATTAACACCTTCACTTATCACTCCTACTATTGTAACTCATTAATAATAAAAATAAAAAAATTCAAACAATATATTATAAAAAAAAACGCAAAACAGTGTCGTTTGGAAACGGCACCATCGTCTTCTTCCCCTGGACACGCAGAGAACAGGGGAGAAGAATCGTTTTTTTTCTTCTCTTTTCGCCTACTTTCTTTCCCGTTTATTGTGCAAAAAGACGCCTACCATGGACACCCACTTGCCTGGCGTTGTTATCCATTGAAGGTAGTGGAGGGGGCGGTCAACAGTAGCCGTCCCAACACGTTCGCCCTCCCATGTTTTCCTATAAATACAGGGGAGGGCTACTGAAAAAAAAAAAAAAAAAAAAAAAAAAGGGGGGACCGAGAGAGAGGGAACAGAAGGGAGAAGAGAGGGAGAAAAGAGGAGAGAAGGCAGAGAAGAGAAAGGAAGAAGCAGAGAAGAAACCAGAGGAGAGAGAGAAGGAAAACGCAGAGCCATCGCCGGCCACCCCACTGTCAGCGCCGCTTCCTGTCGCCACCAGCAGCTCCGCCATCGACGACAGCCACCACAGGTCAGCCCTCAACCCCTTATCTCGTTTTACTGTTCATCTTCTTGCATGCAGAACGTGCACTATGCACGTTTTGCAAGCCATGAATTAATTACCCGGTTACTGTGCAAGCCATGAGTTTTCTTGTCTGCTACTTTTTTTCCTGCAATTCTGCACCTCTTTTAATTCTACAAGGGATATTTTAAGTACATTGAAATCATAAAAAGAACAGAAAATACATAAGGATTAAACACTTATCACAACTTAAGGATAGAGCACACCATTTAAAGTACATCAAAATCATAAGAAAGATAAATAAATACAAAGATCAAATATTTATCACAACTGAAGGATAGAGCACACCGTTTGTATGGTAGTGAGTATAAGGAGAAAAGTAGCAGCAATAACAGATATGCCAGTCCATGGATTTTTGAAATATTCCTGCTTCAAAGTTGCCTTCCACTTGTACCTACGCTTGGAGCAATATGAATTCAGATCCTTGCAAACTCCCAAAAGAAAACGATTAGTGACAATATTTTCCTTGTTAAGATTGTGAAAAAGATATGACACTGCTTTGTTACTGCTTAGCATATTTTTCAAAATCTCATTCTGAACAAGTACTTCCACATCATCAGGAGCACGGACAAGACAATTCATGAAAGTAATATAGTCACTCACAAAAGTTTCCTCGGACAAATGATGGCATTGTTCAAAAGCCTGGAGATTTCTGCATAGGATTTCTGTACCGTCATGTATTTCTAGTTGTGGAATTTCTAGAATACCATTATTGAATTGTATGCTACATAGTTTTCCTTCTTTTGAAAGCTTGAACTTCACTCCAGATTGATGAAGCCCTGATGCAGTGGGCACGCTTAAAGTGGGTGAGGGTTCTACTGGATGGTGCAGGAAGGCTGGATTATGTGCTGCTGGGTGCAAAGTGTACCAGGGAAGTTTTGCTAGATTCTTTAGACCATCACCTCTTGACGTTGATGTTTGTTCCGCTGGACAGTGCTTGTTCGATGCAGTGGGCGTGCTTGACGAAACTGTTTCTTTCACTAGAGTGTGCTCCTGACTCTGTCTTAGGAAGTCAACGAAATGGAGGATTTCATAGGATTTGAATGTTTTCCAACTTTCCTTTTTTACCCATTCCGGGAACCCACCGGTAAGCTTAATAACGGTACATTTCTTATCTACACAGGATAGGTTATACAACTCCTCGAGGATGAAGTATGGAAGCTGATTTTCAAGCAGGCACAAATCAAAAATTACGTCAGGTAACTTCCACGGAGGAAAGAAGATCTGGTCACTACATCCATCTCCACTACAATCTGTGATTTCTCCGGGGTCTCTAGAATCTTCGGAGTCCATGTGTTTCCACTTCACCAAGAACATAAAAATGAAGACAGCATCCAGTAAGATGGTTTTTCAGTTTTTTAGGTTTCGGATTTTTGTTGTAAGATACTATGACATGCATGCATAAAGACTTGAGAGGAAATAATAAGAGAAAAATTAAAAAAATATATAATATGAAAAGCATCAGATTATCACACAGTTATTTAGTAGTAAATAAACTATCATGATAGAAGTGAAAACATTGGATAGAAACTTACAGGCAGTTGTAGAAGTTTTGCTCGTTGTCAACCTGCCTCCAGCGTCCAAAAAGATCTGCCAAGAATGGTACTAGACTCTCCCTCTTTAATATGAAAATTCCAAAAATGTTCTATTGCTCCTTTACAATTGCTACAATGGCAAGCAAAGGATAAGATTCCCAAACACTCGTGTGAATCAAGGTTGTCAAAAACTTTTTTTGACACGACATGCAATTTATAATATAAATTTAGATTGTAAATTTAAATTGTAAAATCATAAATAAAATTATTTAATTAATTATATATTAACAAACTTTGAATAGAATTAAAATGCTACTGGAATTGGAATTCTGACTGATTTGATCTTTCTGTTCAAATTTAAGTCCGGCATTTTCAGCAAGAAGAAGAGTACTAGTACTATACTCTCTTGAAGAGCACATTGCTTAATCTATAGAACTCTTGTCAACATATTAGAATTTCAGGCTTAAAGTCTTAGATTAGAATAAATGTTAAAAATTACAGGGAATATTCAGCAATATAATATATATTATCAGCCCTCTCAAACGAGGTTTTTCTTTTTTCTTTTTTCTTTTTTCTTTTTTTAATATTTTTGTATTTCATTTTAGCTATTGGCTTTATGGCCTTTTCAATATACTCTTGATAATTATCCAAAAAAAAATATAGGATATAGCAAATGCATCAAAGGTGGAAGCATTTTCTACAGTGGCTTTAAAGCATTTCAATTAAAATGGTTCGCACGTTAACAATATTCTATTATAAACCTCGTTTGAAGTATAGCATAAAGCAAACACTCATGGCACATTATAGAGAATAATTTATTAAAAAATTTCTTGATGCTTTTTCGTTGAGAAATACAGCAGGTAATTTAAGAAGCTAACAATGACTAGATAGTGAGGTACACAGAGTGGAAGTCATACGAAACAATTGAGATAGCATAATCAAACAACTTGAACGATCGAACACGCTGTCTGTATGATATGAGTATGACTAGAACAGCAGCTGCTACAACAGAGATTATAGCCCATGGATTACGGAAATACTTCTGTTTCAAGAATGCCTTCCATTTGTGTCCCCGCTTTCGGTAGTCCTTGTTCAGATCTTCGAAGATCTAGAATTCAACTACACCAAAAAAGTAGAAATTTTCTAGGCTATTTTATGGGCAAGATTTTGTTGCTGTTTTATGGATAGGCTGTTTAATAAAATCATTGAGTTGGTAGAAGCTTCTTCAACTATCAATTCTGATAGTATGGCTGATGACTGATGTAGTGGGACAATGAATAAGTTACAAAGTTGGTTGCAATATGAAAACATGGTTGTCGGGTGTTATGTTAGATTTATAATAAGTTCAAGTTTACTGTTGATTTTGTTAACTTCATGATTGGTTAAATTTTTAGATATTGATTGCTCTGTTCAGTTAAAATTATTGTGTTTTTGCAAAACCTTTTCCATGAAAATATTTGATGTTAAATAAATCAAGTAAAACTGATATATCAGTGTAATTATATGAACCATTGGTTCATTATGATCTGCTATAAACCATTGGTCCATTACAGTATAATTATATGAATTTAATATGATACTCAACTTCTGCTTGATTCACCAGAAAGTTTTTTTTTTATATTTGCATTAACCGGTAGAATAGTGGACAATTCGGGCTCTTTTCTTGCTTTTGGAATAGGAAATAATTATTGGTCCTTATATCCTCTTTACAATTAAATGTGTTATCTACTTAGCTTTAACTTTAATATTCATGTTGTTATTTTGTAAATTCAGATGGATAATTAACATCAAAATCTTCATGAATTATATTGAAAATTCTAAGATGATTGAGTTAGGTAATTTCTTTTACAAATTTAAATGTTGTTATTTTATAATATCATTTATTTACATATATTTAATCTAACATTTTAATATATGTTTTTGAAGAATTTGGTGAAATTTTAAAAATTTCAACTGATTGTTTTTAAGCTGTATTGATAATGTTAGTGTAATCCTGTAATATAATTGTTTTGAGTAATTAATTTATTTTACCTTGTTAATTCCTTTTAAAATTTTGCTTTGTTAATTTTTTTAATAGTTACACTCTAATATATTGTTAATTTGCTAGTGTTTTTCTATAGCATTATCCTTGATGGAACTTTTGGTTTTTGCTGTTGCTGGAAGTTTTGGATGCAGCTATATTGTTGGTGCTGGATTTTTTTCTTTCAATTATACTGAATGTTTGTATAATTTATTACCGGTTGCTAATGTATCTGTTTGCTAATATAAATTTTTTTAGTGTACACCTCTTTTAATTTGAGGTGCTCAAATTTGATCATACATTTTGCATATTGCATTGATTTGAATTTTCATAACTTATTTCTTTGTATATTAAAGATAGCAAGATGTGAAGCATTTCAAATTTATTGTTACTGTAAGCATTTCAAAAAAAATATCAATTTTTTAATTTGATTAAAAAGCTTATAACAAACTAAACCAAAATAGAAAATTTTAAAGATTTTTGATTAAAAAATCTATAAATTTTGCCCAACAAGAAAATTTAAAAGCCCAATTTAGTGTAAACCCATTTAAAAAAAATTCAAAGTAGTCCATTAATTTGATGATTAGGTTTTCCGGTTTTAAAGCCAAAAAACCGAATTTAACCGAACCGAACTGTTCGGTTTGAACCGGAATTCGGTTTGGTTCATTTTGAATTTTTAAAAATTTGAGTTAACAGGTCCGGTTGGTTTATGTGGTTCAAACCGAACCATGAACAAGCATCTATATATATATATATATATATATATATATATAATAAGGCTTTTAAAATTTTTCTGTACTGTGACATTGTGGCATTTATATTATTCACAATCAATACAAACTTATTGTCTTTCACACCCGAATTCAGATCGGCATCGAGTAGGTAAGATATTTTCTGGATTATTAAGAAGTACAGAAACGACGTGTGCAATATGATATCATGCTGCTGCTGCTTGCAATGATCATCCTCGAAGAATAATTACAGAAAGGTCAGAGCTTGAGCTTCGAGTCTTGTTTATTTATACAGTTTAAAACTATAATCAATAAGTCGGGGTAAATATTTGATGTACGAGGTTCTAATCAATTAGAAACAAATTTATTATATCCAATCCACGTTTGATAACCTAACAAATATGTATTTGGACCTCATCAAGCTTAAAAAGAGGTTTATAGTCCTCCCAGATGACCTATCTAAATGAAAAGCCCAAAATTTTTAGAAATAACCTAACAAATATGTATTTGGACCAAAAGCCTAAAAAAAGGTTTAGTACTCCCAAATGACCTATCTAAATGAAAGCCCGAGATCATTGGTGACTCGAATTTATTTGAAGATTTTCAAAGTCTAGTTCTATAGTGGTTGTATCAGATGAATTTGCACTCCTAATAGTTCAAAGTTCAAACAATACAAAGCCATAACTAAAGGGCTTTTAAATAATGACTTTTTTTAATTTTATATTTTGTTAGATGGGCTGAAGCTGAATTGAAATGAAGAAATTTGCAACATTTTATGCCCTCATTTGTGACGTGGGAAAGTTTCTTCGCTATTTTTTGTATAAATAATGTTTATTACATTAATTCAAGACAGTTAAGATTTTTAGTTTACTAAGAGTTTAAAAAAGTTCGAGAAGCATTTAGTAAATTAAACATAACTTATAATCTCATTACTAGATTAAAGTTAGAATTTTTCTAGAGAAATATGAAAGCCATATTTTATATTAGATTAAAATTTTATAATATATATTTTTCAAAAAGAGGGTGAATTTATTCAGCAACAAGGTCAGGAAAACAAGGAGGCTTCATTATAGGCTCTTTTATATATATATATATATATAAACAGAGCCTTGTTGTTAAAATGGATTTGAAGACTCTCCCATGTATATATTTATGGAAAATGATTATCTATTAGATGTACAATCCAGCTTATGAGAATAAATCTTGATTTTCTGCAACCAACCCTCTAAAATCTAAAAAGATACTATGTTTATTATTCAAACTTACGTTCACCATGTCTTCATGAGTCATTGCAAATTCATGGTGGGGAATGATAGTTTAACATTCTTTTGACTAGACAACTGGATTGGTGACTACCCTCTCAAAATAGCCTTCCCTAGACTATATTTTTTGTCTTCCTCTAAATTTGCTTTGGTGGCTGACATGGGTAGATGGAGCGATGGAATCTGGCTTTGGTCCTTGTAATGACACAAATCTCTATTTTATTTTGATTAAGAATAATTATCACTTTTATCATTTTTGTTGGATTCCAAGCCTTTGTTCTACCGCAAGATGGATAAGAAAATTTGGACTCTCAACAACGATGGCCTCTTCAATATAAAATCTTGCTCCCAAATGATGGACCAGCTAGTGATGCCAAACCATTCCAATCTTCTATTTGGATAAAACTAACTCCACAAAAAATGCAACTTTTTCTCTGGCTCCTTGTCCAAGACAAAGTAACCACAAAAGATTTTTTATTTCAACATGACTACCTCACCCTTTAGGAATCAAAATGCACTTTTTGCAATAAAAGTTTGGAATCGTCAAGTCACCTCTTCATTCACTGCCACTTTACTTGGAATATATGACTCAAATTGTTTTCTAATCAAGGCTTTTGCATTGTTTTTTCAAAATCTATTGACGATATGTGCTACCAATGGTCTTCCATGGTTAAAGACAAGCAGCAAAATCTCTCATGACAACTTCTTTTCTCATGTGTTATACGGAATTTTTGGCTTCATCAAAATGACATCATTTTTAATGATGTTGCCCATAACCTCCAAATTTGTTACTCCATGGTGCGTCAAAGTATTTTTTTATGGCTGAGGCTTGATTCTAGCTCTTTAGAGCTTAATATACAAAATGATCAATACGGAGGAGTTGATTTCTTATGTTTTTTTGTTCCCTCTAATTGTTGCGCTTCCCTATTTCATGCAGTAGCTTTTGTGTTTTCTTTTTCTCTGTTTCCTTTTCTTTATTTGTTCATCTAATGTAAGTTAGGGTATTACCTTTGTAGTCATTTTCTTAATAAAACTTTCAATTATTGCAAAAAAAAAAAAAACACATTGCTCAGGATTTGAAGTACATTGAAATCATAAAAAGAATAGAAAATACAAAGGGATTAAATATTTATCACAATTGAAGGATAGAGCACACAACAAGATCATCAGGAAAACAAGAAACGAAAGGAGCAAATATTGCTCAGGATTTGAAGTACATTGAAATCATAAAAAGAAAAGAAAATACAAAGGGATTAAATATTTATCACAATTGAAGGATAGAGCACACCGTTTGTATGACAGGGAGTACAAGAAGAACAGTAGCAGCAAAAACGGAGATGCCAATCCATGGATTGTTGAAGTAAACCTGCTTCGAGTTTGCCTTCTACTTGTGCCTACGCTTTCTGCAATGTAAATTCAGCTCTCCGCTGAGACCCGAAAGAAAACTTTGTGAAGAGATAACATTTTCTATGATAAGATTGTGAAAAAGATTTGATACTGCTTCGTCATTGCTTAGCATATTTTTCAAATTCTCATTCTGAGCAAGTACTTCCACATCGTTGGTAGCACTGACGAGGCAGCTGATGAAAGTAATATAGTCATTTACGAAAGTATCCCAGTTCGCATGATGGCATTGCTCAAAGGCCTGGAGATTTCTGAATAAGATTTCTATAAAATATTTAAAAAATAATAATCAAATTTTAATATCATAATTCTTTCAACAATCAACAGTGCTCCAATCACTATCATATTACTCATTTAGTAATATTTATAAAACATTTTTATTTTTTTATCGGTCCATCATTTGGCTGAATCAATAAATAATGATTCTACAATTTTCAATTTCAATATACCAATAAACCATTTCCAATACTTCTTATGTTTTTTATTTTTTTTCTGAATGATTGGCCCTCTATTATTTCTCTGATAAAAGGGGACGACCACCTCTATTATTTCTCATAAAGAGGACATCACCTCTCACTTCTCACTCGAACTGTGCAATTCTACAGTTTTTCTGAAGACTTTTCTAGTCATGTACCTTATCTTCTACAGTTGTGCACCTCGTCTTATTCTACAAATCTCTGAATCAATATCGCATCACATGAAAATGTATCACTTTTGATCTTTTCTACTTTCATTCCACAAAAATAGCAATTAAAAGGCAACAGTAAGAGCACCTCCAAGCGTATTTAATCTGTGTAATAATTCCTCTCGTTCTCCAAGCCTTAACCCCCTCAACTCTTGCAGAGGTGGAATATATTCACCGACGATCCAAACAAAATTCAAGAACACAAAAACAAAGAAAGTAGAACTGCACATGCATCTTTGAAAAAGCACAGGAATCTGTTAGACATACATTTATGCAAACATCTCTACAGGCAAAGCGCATCAATTCAAGTAGAACAGATTAATTTTAGAGGAGCACATATCATCTGTGAAATAGGCATGGGTAGTAGCTTGTAGCAGAATCCCTGTGAAGCAATTAATTTTAGATGAGCATATATCAAATTAGCATTCACACTTCGACCACACCACACATGTAACTATCAACTAATTAATCCTTAATTAATCACCACATGCGACACATGTAACTATCATGACGCGTAATTATCAAATTAAGATTTATAAGTTAAAAAAAGATAGTAACATCTATATAATAATGATTCATGAGTTTTCCTTTTCAACACCACTAAAAACGATTTCCATTATTATTCATCTCTCCAGAGATCATAAAATGGAGACCTAGAAATTAATTTTATTAAAAAAATCTTGACTATTATTAAAAAATTAAAAATCTCAAGAATATATTAATTAAAGTTTCACCTAGAAATTATATTTTTTAAAATAGAATTGTGTCTTTTAAAACATCAGGTTGTGTCTGCTAAAATAAATAAAAATATATATTTTTTAAAATCAAAGAACGGTTAAATTAGCTGTAAGAATTATAGTAAGGGATTAAGTATATCTAAAAAGTAATAATGCAATCAAACTGCAAGTATTTGAGAGAATACTTGAATTTTTAAGATTAAAAGATTGATGATTAACTCAATCTACACTTTGAAGTTCATGTACATTCTATCAACAAATATTGAATTTTTTAAATGTTGATATTCCATAATTAAATGGTTTTTATGTATTTAAAGAAACTAGATAAATATATATTTTTTAAAATCAAAGAACGGTTAAATTAGCTGTAAGAATTATAGTAAGGGATTAAGTATATCTAAAAAGTAATAATGCAATCAAACTGCAAGTATTTGAGAGAATACTTGAATTTTTAAGATTAAAAGATTGATGATTAACTCAATCTACACTTTGAAGTTCATGTACATTCTATCAACAAATATTGAATTTTTTAAATGTTGATATTCCATAATTAAATGGTTTTTATGTATTTAAAGAAACTAGATCAATTAATTTTGTAGGGAAACAAAAATAACAGCACCGTGGACCAATCTATGCAACTGCTCCACGACTTGAGAACACAGGCTTCGTTCGATAAGATAGATAAATATACACCAATACTCTACGTGGATAAGTTTCCCAAACACTTGTTTGAATAGAATTAAAATGCTACCGGAATTAGACTTCTGACTGCTTTGATCTTTCTCTCTCAAATTCAAGTCCGGCACTTACAGCAAGAAGAAGAGTACTAGCACTATACTCTCTTGAAGAACACATTCCTTAATCTAAGCTCTTGTCACCATATTATAGAATTTCAGGCTTAAAACCAGACAAAACAATTGAGTTATCATAATGAAACAACTTGAATGATTGAGCACAGTCTGTATGATAGTGAGTATGACTAGAACAGCAGCTGCTACAACAGAGATTATAGTCCATGGATTGCGGAAACTGTTCCGTTCCAAGAATGCCTCCCAGTTGTGCCCCCGCTTTCCGTAGTACTTGTTCAGATCTTCAACTACACCAGAAAAGTAGAAATGGTTGGCGTCGATAACATTTTCCTTGGAAAGATTGCGAAAAAGGATTGAAACTGCATGGTTATCACCGAGTGGAGTTTCTTAAGATTTCGGATTTGACGAGTATTTCCACGTCCTTAGCAGAGGTTACAAGGAAAGAGAGCATTGCAATATAGTCTCTTACATATCTATCAGGACTATCGCAATTGCATAGCTCGAAGGCTTGGAGATTTCTAAATAGGATTTCTGTGCGATTGCCTATCTCTAATAGTTGGATTTCCAACGTCCCTTCATTGGCATCAAATTTTATGTCGAGTGGGTTTTTGCTGGACCCTAACTTAAACTTGATCCCAGCCCGATGGAGCTCCGCTACACTAGGTGCGGTTAGAGTTTCAAGTTTCTTTGGCTGCATCTGCTCTGCTGGCTTCCGACAGATTCTTAGAAAGTCAACAAAATGCTTTGCTTTAGACAATTTGATTTTCTTTGGCGCCCATGAACCCCATGCAGATGATAAGAGATCACCAGTAAAATTAGTCATGGAATATTCCTTACCCTCACGAGTGTCCTTTATTTTGGATAGTTTGAACAAGTCCTCAACAATGAAGAATGGAAGCTGATTTTCAAGCAAGCACAAATCAAACATTATATCTTCTTTCATCCATTGTTTATTGAATATGCGGTCAGTAGTTTTACCTCGGTCAGTAGTTTTACCTCGGTCATCATCGAAGCATTTCTTCCGTAAGAACATAATGAGAAAGGAGCAATCCAGCAACACCATTTCCACAAATTCCTCTGCACGTAGATTATCAAAGGTTTCTGCATAACAATTACGCAATCTATCCTCCTTCTCTGCAATAGCTGCAATAAAATCCTTCACATTCACCCCGCTCAATTGAAGAAATTCCCTCAGGTACAGTCTCTTATGCTCTTCCATTTTTTTGAGCCCTTCTTTTCCGTGGTGAAGTGGGCCAATGGAGATCACTTTTGGTGTGTAAGCCTTTTCATTTAACTCACGTAATCGTTTAGGAACTCTGAATATTGAACAATTATTGGAGAAAGGACGCAAGATGCTCAACTTTCCTTCCACGGAGTCTGCTAATTTGTCAATGTCAAGCGAACTATTCATCTGATCTCTTGATGTTCCAGCAACGTTCTTCTTGTGCTTAGACATTCGCTAGAATCACAGTTATCAATTTGTTAGATAAATGCTACAAAAATTTCAATAACAATTGTAAAAGTAGATGAAGAATGCACAATCAAACACAAGATTCCCAGACAACCATAAGAGCATCTCTAGTGAATCAAATCTGATTTTTTTTTTCTTTTTCTAATTGTAAATGTTACACATAAATGCATGTCTTTGACTACTTGAAAGAGCTGAAAATAAAAAATCCATAGCTTCTCTACATTAAACTTACAAGCATTTTTCTGAACAAAAAACAAAAAGGACTCGGTAGCCCTCACTTACACAAACTGTGAAATTCAGAAGTTTTTCTGAAGAGTTTTCTTGTCCGCTACTTTTTTTTCCTGCAATTCTGCACCTCTTCCAATTCTACACAAAATTCCTCGTCAACGTTTTCGGACTTGGACGTCAACTTGAAAAGTAAGAAAAACTATGAAAAGCTACCTTTTTTTCAGTTACTTGGTAGCAAACAAACTAGAGGGCTAGATGTGAAAACATTGGATAATTTAAAACTATAGGGATAAAAGTGAAACATTGATAAATCTATAAAGGCAAAAATACCAAAATGCTAAAATAAATTCAATGTAGTCTCAGGAAGAAAATAACAATGTGCATTAAAATAATTAACAAAGACATAAAAAGCCTATAGGACTCCAAAACAATATGCATTAAAACAATTAACATATAGAACTGGCATCCAGTTCTATATGTTACCCAGTTTTGGACTCGAAAATTTCAGTTTTCTGAGGGGTTTTTAGCGACAAGCTCTTCACTTATGTTTGATTATGGAATGCAAATTAGTGGTGTCTTCCTGTAAAATAAAAGGGTAAACCTCAATAATTATCCTTACAGATTCATCATTGTTCCTACTTCTACTCTTATAATTACAATTTTCCCACTATTACCCTTGTTTTCATAAAATTCCATTAATATTACTCTAAAAGCAATTGACAAAGACATAAAAAGCCTGCTGGATAGAAACTTACAAACCTAATAGCTCTCGACAACCGGCAGTTTTAGAAGTTCTTCTCGTCTCAAATGATGACAATATACCTCTAGTGTCCAAAAAGATGTGCCTGGAATGGTATTTGAGAAGTTTTCGTGTGTAGGTATTGGAGGTTCTGGGGTTTTTTATAGGGCAAGGGGAGAGGTGAAAGAGGAAGGAAGGAAACAGTGAAATGGGATTTGAGCCGTTGATCGGTAAGCTAATGGGCAGTGGAGATGGAGATCCGCGTGCACGTGATGCAGCCAATAGGATTGCTTCTTTCAGGCGGGCTCGTTTTTCATCTCATGGAACTCCTTACCTCTCTTTGTGGAGACTTTCTGGACCGTGGATCTTAATGTGATCAGCGGTTGTGAAGCGTGATGAGGATCGTCACCTGCGTACCCTGTTGAGTGACCAATATAAATGCTTTATTTGCTTCCTTTTAACAAGTAATATAAACAGCCTTAGGTTTGCAAAATTTCTCTTTTTTTAAACACACATTTATGAGATATTTATTATTTCCGTCAATCCACCAATTAAATTTTAATTATACGGTAAAAGTTATTTTTTAAAATATTTTTTATTTAAAAATATATTAAAATAATAATTTTTTATATTTTAAATTTTATTTTTAATATCAACACCTTAAAACGATCTAAAAATACTAAAATAATAATTTATAATGAATAAAAAATTAAAAAAAATTCAATTTAAAAAAAAAATTAATGTAAATATTCACTTAATCAATAAATAATTATTGTAAACTTTTCTTTATTGTAAAATTTTCTTTTCCAATACACGTATTTCAATGGTGGGGAGGTTTCTTGATATATTGTAATGTTTGAAAATTACTGCCACTACAATCACTTCTCCAATCACTAAGTTTTGCACACGTTTTTATGTTTCAAAATTGGATTCGTTTTTCTTATATATTCTTACAATTAATGCTATAATCTAGAAACTTAACTGCTTAAATATGTTCCTTGATTTTGTTTACACGGTGACAACCCTTATTTAATGGTGGGAGAAATTCGAATGAGCAATTGTTTTATTTTAATATATATTTAATCTTTAAGATTTAAAAAATTGTTTAATTTAAGAATCTCATTCATGTGATTTTCTATAATAATCATTTTAAATCTAGAACTAGTATAAATAAAGTTGTATAATTTATTTTACATTAATATGTTCTTTGAATTGGATTTTATATTATACATGAAAGTTGTGATTGTTGCTACCCAATTTTTGACCCATATTTTGATAAATTTTCAGAAAAAATCCAAAAATAGAGAAAAACAACGAAAATCCAAAAAAATATGTTTTTAATATATTTTCATCATTTTAGCATTTTCAATGTCGGCTAAAAAAAAGAATTTAAAATTTTAAGGGTCTTTCGAACGCGTTTGACTTTTCACGCGTTATTTTTTAAATTATTGATTTTCCTTATCGAGTCGACGTTGATATTGCTTGTTTTCAAAAAAAATTAAGAAAAATTAAATTTACAAAAAGAAAGCAGTTGAGGGATCAAGTTTGAAAACCTAGCAATATTTTTGCCTATAAATACTAGTCCTCAACACACTCAAAGTGGGGGGGATAATTTTGAAAGAAAAATACAAAAAAAAAAAAAAAAAGAGAAACCTAACCCTAAAATCTATCTCTACCAAGCTGGCCGCCCCCTTCTCCGGCTTGAATTTTTAGCTCCCACATCCCCTGCCATTTCAGCTCTCCAGCATCTTCTCCACTCGGCCTCCACATTGTTCCCCCATCTTCTTTTTGCTTTTCCAGCCAACAACACAGAGCCGCCGCCCCGAGGTTTTGGTTTTCTCTTCGGAAACCGCCGCTCATCATCCTCTTCTTCCCACTCTCCCTTGCCCTACTGCAGCTCCCCCTCTCTTTCGGGCTGAAAAACCAGAGAGCACAAACCTCCCTCACTATCTCTTTGGCCGCTCCCACTCCAGCCTTCACCCAAGCCATCTCTCTCTCTCGCTTCTTTGGCCAAGAGCCAGCTCCCCTCCATTCATCAACACAAACCTGCCAAGCACCCCCACACACCCGGCCATAACTCCCTTGCCTTTCCTCCCGCAGCCATCACGAAAGTCATTTCCAGCTCACCTACAGAACCCCAGAATAGCCTCATTTCCCGATTCTCCACCGACCCAGCCACCATTCTCGCCAGCCAAACGACAGCAGCAACAAGATTTGCCATCGACAAAAGAAAAAATCCACCGCTGGAAACAGAGTACAAAGGGGAAACGAAAAGAAACCGAGTTGCGAAGAGAGAAGCAAATCTGCAAAACAAAAACAAAAATTCAAATCGACTGTGGTTTGCGTTTTCTGTCATTACAGGTAATGGTGTTCCTCACAGCCGGCAGGGAAGGGAAGAGAAGAAGATAGCCGACCAAATCCGTCCATCTCCAGGCGTTGCTTGCGGCCACGCGCCGCCAGTGGCGGCGGTGCATGAGAAGGCACGCCGCCACTGTTCATGCTGTTCCAGAAGGGCTTCCCAGCATTGTTATGGATTATTTAGGGGTTATTTTGTAATTTTAATGTGTTTAATGTAATATTTATTTAGTTTTGAGTTTTTTTGTAATTTATATTTTGTAAATGTGGAAGCAAAACAAGGAAAGGAAAAGAAAAGAAAAGAAACAAAAGTAGTGAAAGTGTATGTGTGCGTTTGTATTTGTTTTATGAATGTTTTATTTATTTATTTTATGATAAAATTGCAAAGATTAAAGAAGAATTTAATATTTTGATTGGATCACGGTCAAGAATTATTAACTTACACGTAAAAATTTTAAAACTTCTTTAACACGTCAAAATCACGAAGCAGCTTACCTCAGGTAGGGTACGTTAGGGGTGCTAATACCTTCCCTAACCACAACCAGTCCCTTACCTGCGAATCTATGACAAGACCAGTACATCCGGTTTCCTAGTACTCTTCAATAAATTACTAGGTGGCGACTCCCAACAAACCAAAGCAAAAGCACATAACGAAAAAAATCGCCAGCCGATTCCAGGCGGATTTTCTGACGTGCGACAGTGATAATAATATCTCTGATTCAATGGTGGGAAAAATTTGAAGCTACAGTCTATGATGATGTGTTCAATTTCTTGAGTTTAATGAAATTTGATGATGTTATGAAAAAGAAAGTGAGGAAATATTACAAGAAAAGAAATAGAAAATAAAAGGAAAAATATTTTGAAGCAGATGTATGGATAAAGTTGCTTTTGAATAATGATATTTTTGAAATTTTATAAAGCATATTTTTGTAATTGTTAAAGGTTGGATTATCAATTTCCTAACCCCATAATTAATTGGGAATTTTATCATGTTTCTTGCAGCTAAAGGTGTATCAATTCCCTAACCCCATATTTAATTGGGAATTTTATCATGTTTCTTACAGCTAAAGGTGTTTGGGACGTCATTGCCACAAGCTACTTCGATGGAGGAGATAATGTCCAGGTATATAACCTAAAATGAAAAGTCAGTCAAACCATACAAAGGAGGGGTTCTCTAGAAGACTACTACACTGGCTTACAATCTCTCTAGCGAGAGATTGACTACAGACATCCAAATCTCATGACATGCGATGAGGACATATAAGAATACAACAAATTAATTCAAGAATATTGAATTTATACCTTCTTGGATGCAATGAGGACATACAGGAATACACAAGGGTGGGTGCACTCATTGTGGCGGAAAAAAACACATCAAAGACACGTGTTTTCAGCTACACGGGTATCCAGAGTGGTGGTATGAAATGAAGGGAAAAAACACGAACAGAATGGCCACACAACGTTTATTACTTATACAGAACCAAATACACTTATGCCACTCGACAGTCAACCTTGGTCTTTAACTCAAGACCCAGGTATTATTGGTTCCAATAACTTAGTATCCAACGGTGAACATATAAACAATTGGACTATTGACTAAAGGGCGACATATCATATGACCTATGATCATAATGACTTTAAAACAAAGTCAGTTCCTCGACGGAAGGCCATATCAAATGCTAATGGTGATATATATCTGGTAATAGGAGGAGGAACAGTGGAATTATCAACCACATGCACTCTCTATAATACTCTTTTTATTCATTCACTCTCCACTAAATTACTATCAGTAAGGCAAGTAATAGAAGATTTAAATTGTTGTGTACTGATGTACTCCTCATTTTGTTTGTTTTAGGATGTTCTCGCGAAAAAGAATTTTTTTCATGACACTAAGAAGGGAGGGTTATATTGTGTGAATGATTTAGACCTTGGAAAAGTTCATTCTGCCCAATCATCATAGCGGCAAGGACAAGACATTTGGTTATGGCATTACTGGTTAGGACACCCATCATTCAGCTATCTACAACATTTATTCCCTACTTGATTTGAAAAAGTATTGCTCTCTAGTTTCAAATGTAAGGATTGTATCCTAGGTAAAAGTCATCAAACAAATTACCCCATCAATTATAATAAATGCAATGCACCATTTGAGATTATTCACTTTGACTTATGAGGCCCTGCACCTATTATGACTACCGCTGGACTTAGATGGTTTGTCACCTCTATTGATGATTGTACAAGGGTCTTTTGGTTTATATGTTGAAATATAAGAAAGATGTCCTACTAGTTTTTCAGAAAATTGTCACCCTTATACAAACTCAGTTCTCTATGGGCTTTAAAACTCTTTGATCTGATAATGAAGGTGAATATATTAGCCAAGAGTTTAGACAATTTTGTGATAGCAAGGGCATCATACACAAGACTACTTGTCCACATATTACTCATCAAAATGGAATTGCCAAACGGAAAAATAGACACATACTAAAGACAATACAGACCATTATGATAGCTGCCCATATACCCCAATAATATTGGCCTGATGTCGTGAGTACATCTGTTTATCTTCTTAACCAGATATTATCCCGAGTACTTAATTTTCACACACCACTCCAGACTTTGGAATAGTATGTTAAACTACCTTCAACACTCCATATACCTCTAAAGATATTTGGTTGTGTTGTATTTGTACATGTTCTACCAACGATCCAAGTTGCATCCATGTGTTGTTCGTTGTGTCCTTCCTGGCTATGGTTCTCATACGAAAAGATATCGGTGTTATGATCCCCTTACACGGAAACTTTATGTTACTATGGATGTAACCTTTCTTGAGACCGAATATTTCTTCAATGAACCATCCCCGTCTATTTTTCAAGGGGAGAATAGACATGAACAACAAATATGGGATTGGGTTCATCCTGACCATACTCAAACAGCACCAAAATGTTTTGAACAGATCAACGACGCCGATATACATACTCAAACCACATCAAATAACCTTCTCTCCAATATACAACACGACCAAAATCAGAATCGTGAGGACAATCCCAACACTACAACTAAGGTAAGATATCCAGACTCTTCTACATTACCTGATTTTATGACATACAATTTACCTCACAAGCATAATCAGGGAGTAACCCCAAATTGGTACTCACAAAAAACAAAAGGAAGAAAGTCTAAATACTCTATTGTAAATTTTATCTTAGCCCATAATTATCAAATGCAACAAAGGTCTTCATGGGAAAAGTATC
Source organism: Populus tomentosa (assembly GCA_018804465.1). Lineage (NCBI taxonomy): Eukaryota > Viridiplantae > Streptophyta > Magnoliopsida > Malpighiales > Salicaceae > Populus > Populus tomentosa. The sequence goes on from CM031973.1 coordinate 19,245,898, forward strand.
TTCAAGACAGGTCCCATAAAATATTAAAGAAGTTATGCTAGATGAACACTGGAAGATAATTGTCTATGATGAAATGGAAGCTCTCCAAAATAATAATACTTGGGAACTAACTATTTTTCTAGATGGAAAGAAAACAGTTGGATGCAAATGAGCGTTTACTGTGAAATATAAAGCAGATGTGACAGTAGAAAGATACAAAGCAAGACTGGTAGCTAAAAGATATACATAGACATATGTCATATACTATTAGGAAACTTCTCACCAGTAGCCAAACTGAACACAATTCGGATACTCCTATCACTTGCAGCAAACCTAGACTGGCCTTTACATCAATTTCATGTAAAAAATACATTTCTTCATAGAGATCTAGAGGAGGAAGTGTATATGGAAAATGTGGTATGTAGGCTTACAAAATCACTTTATAGACTGAAACAGTCTCCCAGAGTATGGTTTGAAAGATTTAGTCTAACAATGTGAAAGCATGGATTTAGCCAAAACAACTCGGAACATACACTATTTCTTAAAAGAAATGGGGGGGGGGGGGACAATAGCCTTGATTATTTATGTTGATGATATGGTAGTCACAAGAAATGATGAAGAAGGAATTTCAGAATTACAAAGGTGTCTAGCAAGTGAATTTGAAATGAAGGATCTTAGTGGGTTGAAGTATTTCTTGGGCATCAAAGTATACAAATCAAAACTAGGCATATTCCTCTCACAAAGGAAGTATGTATTGGACCTATTAGCCGATCGTACAAAATGATTGTTTAGCGGAATATCCAAATCAGGTTCCCACAAACAAAGAACGATATCAAAAATTGGTGGGAAGCCTCATCTACCTTTCACATACATGCTTTGATATCGCATATGTAGTTAGTATAGTCAGCCAATTCATGCACAACCCAAGTGAAGTACATATGGAGGTAGCATGTGAGTACTTAGATACTTAAAATCCTCCCCTGGAAGAGGTATTCTTTTCTCAAAGAATGATCACTTTAACATCATTGGTTATACTGATGCAGACTGAGTAAGAAATCTGACTGACAAAAAGTCTACTTCAGGATACTTTACCTTTGTTGGAGAAACTTAGTGACCTGAAAAAGTAAAAAGCAAAATGTTGTTGCTTTATCTAGTGCTGAAACAGAATTCAGAGGGATGACCAAAGGATTATGTGAAATACTATGGATAAAGGGGCTACTTAAAGAGCTAGGATATCTTATGGAAACTGAGATCAAGATGTACTGTGACAACAAAGCCACAATTGCCATAGCCAATAATCCAGTTCAACATGATCGAACTAAACATTTGAAAGTAGATAGACATTTCATCAAGCAGAAACTCGATGAGAAGACTGTGATTTTTTCTTTTGTCAAATCCGAGGATTAATCGAACTAAACATTTAAAAGTAGATAGACATTTCATCAAGCAGAAACTCGATGAGAAGACTGTGATTTTTTTTTTTTGTCAAATCCGAGGATTAACTGGTAGATATACTTACTAAAGCAGTATCAAGTAAAGTATTTCATTGCTCTCTCAACAAGTTGGGCATATGAGATATTTTTGCACCAACTTGAGGAGAAGTGTTGACAAAGATTAATTCTTGGTTTAAAAAATATTACAAATAAGAAAAACTAGAAGTCAAGAACAAGTTTAGAAAAGATTTTGATATATTTCTATTCTTAATTTTCCATCCTTAAAAAGAATTTATTATACAAACCAAGTTGAATTGATACAAATAATTATTTTTCAAGTACCCGGACGTTGTTGACATTTTATGAGATATTTATTATTTCCGTCAATTCATCAATTAGCTTAATAATCAATAAATAATTATTGTAGAATATTATTTTGAATGATTGGCCCTCAATTACTTCAATAAGATGACAAGTTCCTTAGCTTTTTGGGCAGCCTTTCAATTTGTAGGATATGATAACGGGATCATAATTTAAAGTTTTTTCAAACAACTCTCGATTAATCCCTCGAAACAACACCCTGCATTTTTACTGAATATTTATGACAGGAAAAAACAACAAAAGCTTCTAAAGTGCCTTTGATCTGGAGTGGGAAGTTCATGGTTTTAAACAATTAATGCAGTCGTTTCTTAATTAAGATGTGTTCATTTGCTCTGATATGATGTTATTGAGCTAGCTGGGAACGCAGTCGACGATTGATTGGCAGATGAAGAGGAAAACAAATTTAAATGAAAGTTAAAAGGACGATTTATGAATTTTTAAAAAAGGTTTTTCACCGACAATATTAAGGTCTCAGTCAACTCTCAATTATTATTTTTTAAATCAATCAATCTCAGCCATGTTTCATCTCAAATTGACACCGACAATATTAAGGTCTCAGTCAACCCTCAATTTGTTTTTTTTTTTTAAATCAATCAATCTCAGCCATGTTTCCTCTCAGATTGACCCCTCCAGTGTAATGCAAATACTAATCTTATGACGGGTTGGTTTTTATATTTTAAAAATAATTTTTTTAAAAATTAAATAATTTTTTTTAATTAATATATTTTTTATATTTTTAAATTATTTTAATTTATTTTTAAATAAAAAATATTTTAAAAAACAATCACAACCAACACGTTACTGCTAAACATGCTAATAACATGAAATAAAAATGTTATTTTCACATCTCTTTTGGTATAGAAATATAACATTATTGAAATTGGTGTTATAATGTAATAGTTCTAGCTTATATGTTTTCACGTTTCTTTGTGCAATCCTGTTGGTAGCATTGATCGGGTCCGATTTTAATTTATTTATTATAGTGTGGTCAAGTTGGTGTTTAGTGGGATATATTCTTACGTCGTTACGAGTTGAATCCTACGTAACAATATTGCGATATTAACTACATTTTAGCATATTTAAAGCCTATTGTCTTAACCATTCTTTTGAGTATTATGAATATATAAATCCTTCCATGTGGGACAAATTGCGATATTCCATACTTTTTAGCATGGAATATCGCAATTTGACGTAGAATATGTCGTTATGAGTTTCTATGTATTAACAACATTGCGATATTCCATACTTTTTAGCATGGTCGCATGTGATGATACAATTGAATAATTGGATTCGTATATTCATCATTCATCTGCCCTACCTCTGTCGATTTCACATGCATGCGGGGCATGGTCGCATGTGATACAATTGAATAATTGGATTCGTATATTCATCTGCCCTACCTCTGGAGATTTCACATGCGGGGCATGGTCATGTGATGATACAATTGAATAATTGGATTCCTATATTCATCTGCCCTACCTCTGTCGATTTCACACTAGAATTTCCACGCCCTTATTCAATGCTAGTGCCCCTCACATGCAGTGTTCAAAGCTACATGATTTTTCAAAGGTTTTTTTACAGGATAAAATAAAATATTAACATCCCAACTAGTGCCCCTCACATGCGGTGTTCTGTGGCTTTAATCTTGAATCGTTAAGAAAAAAAATTCTTCGAGTTTGTCTTGTTAAAATATTTAATATTTTATTTTTTGAAGAATATTTAGTGTAGGTAGGAAACCAAAACATATATTTGCTATCTTTAATTGATTTGATGTAAAATGATATTTTTATTTTAATCATGTAAAACATATTTAATTTTATTAATAAATACCTTATTTATTTTTAATATTTATTTATGTTTAATTTATGAATTTAATGTTAGATAAATAAATTTAGAATAAAGATAAAATTCTTGAATAAAACACTTTCCAAAAAAGATTATAGAAATATTATGATCATGAAATTCTTATTAAAAATATGAATTTGTTCTTGCCAAGTAGCTCTACAAAATATTTTATATAGCCATAAAATATGCTTCAATCATATTAAAAAAAAAATGTTTATTTTACATGGAATATTGTATGAGATATAAAATATTTTACACATCAATCTATGAAGTTAATTTATTCATTAAAAAAATATTTTTAACTTAAATATTTCTATAATATATATTTTAAAATAATAATCTAATTATAACATCATAAATCTTTCAACTATCACTATCACTATTATAATTTTTCAATCATAATAAAATATATTACAAATTCAAATTAATAATATAAAACATATTTATATATAAAAGATAGAATAACAAAAATAGCTCTCAATTCTCTCACAAACTGCAATTCTGCAGTTTTTCTTAAGACTTTTCATCTTCTACAGTTCTGCAACTCATCAGGTAGTGTTTAATAACGAACATATTTTTAAAAAAATTAAAAAAATATTATTTTATTTTTTATTTTAAATTAATATATTTTTATATCATTTTAATATATTGATATTAAAAATATTTTTTTAAAATAAATAAATATTATTTTAATATATTTTAAAACAAAAAACATTTTTAAAATTAATATCTATTAATTTCTGAATCAATATCACATCACAGGAAAATGTAGCACTTTTCAACTTTCTTTCTACAAAGATAGCAGATAAAAAGCGACAGTACGTGTTGGGAAATAAAGGGACTTTTAAGAAGTTGTTAAAGAATAATATAAATTATATATAATATTTTATTTAATAATTTAAATGTTTAAGTTGTATTAATTTTTTTATATAATATTAAAATTTTAATGATTGTGTAGTTATGAATTTGAATCTTATTATTTTTATTTATTTGATAAAAATTAAATATATATATATATAAGTTTTAAATTTAAAGGGTTTTCACTTGAAAAAAAAATATAATTTATATTTAATAATTTTAAATTTTAAATTAAATTATTGGACAATAATTTTTAAAGCAATGTGAATAATTGGCCTAGGATATTCATTTGCCCTATCTATCTCAATTTCATACCAGGATTATATTTTTAAAACTTAATCTAACTCGATAAGTTGATTCAGAATCAAGTGCTGAAACCAGGCCGAGTTTATAAAAAAATAGAGGTAATTACAAGTTCGATTGATCCCGTTAAAAATTCGGCTACAACCGATTGATTTTTTTTTTTATCAAAACAATATTATTTTGATTTATAAAAAAAAATTAATTTAAATAACCTGATCAAAATCCATAAGCTTTAAACTGGAGTAGTCAGGAGACTGGGTTTAAAAACACTGACCAGAATTTCCATGTTTCCATGTAAAACATAGGGTCTCCATTATTGAAGTTTAATGCAAGACTATAAAAGTCATGCCAATTTCCATGAATAATTGGCATGACTTTCCACAAAGCCTACTTTTAGGCAGGGTAGAGGACTGTGACCGCAGGTATTGTTTTTTCTGGCATGACTTTCCACAAAACAAAGAATAATATTTTTAAAATTGCCCTTTGAAAATTCAAAAACCACAAATAATATTTTAATATCATTATTTTATTATTAAACAACTTCACTCCAGACGCTTTCTTAGGAAGTCAACAAAATGTAGGACTCCAGAATTTGATTATTTCCCAACTGTCCTCTTTTACAAGTAAGCTCAATTCTTCTACAATTCTTGTTGAGAAGATAGTTTGAGTTGATCTAAATCGACTGTAATTCCACCTTTACAGGGTTAACAGTTTGTGTAGGACTCAATCTCTTGTAGCTCCGACTTATCAGGCATATACTTGTATATATAATCGTTGTAACACTGCAGAGGAATGACATTCATAAATAAATTCCTTTCATTCTTTTGGTTTACATTCCTTTAATTTGTTTTCATGGTATCAGGAGCATGGTTAAATCCTAACGTCTCTACCAAGCTTCCGCAAATTTTTTCAATTGAGGATAGTACTGATTCAACAAATGATACCAGAACACCACCCATTAGAACATGTTTTTCTTAACCAATGATCCATCTGATCCTTTTTTTTTATCCATGCCTCAGACCATCCAGGTCAGATTTTCTTTCGTCCATGGAAGTTTGTTGACGTAGTGTGCGATATGTGCTTGCTAGAAAGATAGCTTCCATTCTTCTTCCTCGGGAAGTTGTTTGAGCTATCCTGTGAAGCCAATCCTACGAATTATACCATTATGGAACTTACATAAATGGTAAAAGAGGATAGTTATGTTTTACATGGAAATTCTGGTCTGAAATCGACATAGAGAGGGCAGATGACTATACCATTATGTTTGAGTTATTAAAAGAGGATAGTTGGAAAAACATAAATTCCTCTGGAGTCCTACATATCGTTGACTTCCTAAGAAAGTGTCAGCAGCCAACGGAACAGTATCTTCCAGCGAAAAAAACTACTTAAGCGCACCCACAGCAACGGAGCTCCATCAATCAGGAGTGAAGTTTAAGAATCCAGGAAAAACTCACTATTTGACATAAGATTCAGTAATGGGATTCTAGAAATTCCACAACTAAAAATAGATGACAGCACAGAAATCTTATTCAGAAATCTCCAGGCCTTTGACCAATGGCATCATAGGTTGGAGTATATTTTCGTAAGTGACTATATTACTTTCATCGGCTGCCTCGTCCGTGCTCCTAATGATGTGGAAGTGCTTGCTCACAATGAGAATTTGAAAAATATGCTAAACAGTGACGAAGCAGTGTCAAATCTTCTTTACAGCATCGACAAAGAAAATGTTGTCACTAAAAATAGTTTTCTTTCGGGTGTCTGCGAAGACCTGAAGTCACATTGCACAAAGCGTAGGCACAAGTGGAAGGCAACCATGAAGCAGGTTTATTTCAAAGACAAAAATTTATAATAAATTAATCTATTTATTATGACTGATGATTGTTATTTAATAAAAAATTTAGTATGAAGGGACAAGTATGATATTAAGTTGGTGGAGGGACCGATAAAATATTTTTTTAGTAGTGGAGGGACGACCATATTCTTTCTCTAATTTATTAATGTTTCAATTTAATTATACCTTTAAATTATTAATAAGTAAATTTTATTTAAAAATGGTGTTCATGTGCTACCATCGAACCAAATCATGGACCAGTCTGCTTGAGTCCAAGTCCAATGTATTCTCTGTGAGCCTGGACATGAATTTTGGACCAATTGGGCTTGATTAGGCATAGATTTCAAGGCTGAAACTTGGGCCCCGCTCATATCAGTTCATGTCAGCAATTTATAAGGCTATAGAATTATAATTTAGAAGGCAATCTCCCATTGCGTTCACTCGCTAGTAAAAAAAAAAAAAAAACTAAGAGCAAAAGATGAAAAAGCTCATGCAAGGAAACTTTAGATTTTTTGATAGCCATGGTAGTTAAGTAATTTTATTGGGTATAAAAACTTGAAATATCTGTGAAGCCCCCTCCATCATCTTAATTATATCATGAAATCCATTACAAAAATACAAAAACTAGAAAAAACATTATGAATTATTATATTTTCTTTTAATTTTAATATAAATCCAGATCTTGACCCTCTAAAATACATCAATTCTGTTCAGATTCTGCAAATTTTAGCTGAGGCAAGGAACAGTTAGCCTGTATATTCTGATACTGCATTTAATTCTTTAGATGTTGGTAACATGTTATTTCTTCAAATTTTGATTAAATATTTGCCTGCGACTGCATAATCATGTCATCTGGAATAGCATGACAAATCATTTGCTTTGATCTTATATTAATCAAGGATAACATTCTGAAGCATAGTGCTAGTTGATAACTGGAAACTTATACATACTAAATGAGGGAAAAAAACAAAACATGAAAGAAACAAGCATTGATCACACAGCAATCCAAATCCATGGAACACTTAATTGAAATCCTGGAAGCTACACTTGCATAAGAGAACACACAGTTTGTACCATAGTGAGTATGAGGAGAATCAAGGCTGCGATAATAGAGATTATGGCCCATGGAGTACGGAAATACTCTTGTTTCAAGGTTGCCTTCCATTTGTTCCAAGGCCTCCTGCAGTATGCTTTCAGATCTTCAACGAGACTAGCGAAGATGAAATCATCCGCGGTGAGAGAATTTTGGTTGGAAATATTATGAAGAAGAGTCGTAACTGCTTGGTAGTCATGTATCCAGTTGTCTATAATTCCATTTCGAACAAGGATTTCCACATCCTTAGGAGTAATGACAAGGCAATTGATCATTGAAATATAGTTAGCTATATAGTCTTCGTGGCAATGGCATTGCTCAAATACCTGGAGATTCCTGAATAAGATTTCTGTGTCGTCATCTATTCTCAATATTGGCATTTCCAAGATCCCTCTATCGAATTTCATGTCGAGCAAACTTTGGCCCGGTTTAAACCTGAACTTAACTCCAGCTTGATGGAGTTCAGTTATACTTGGTACGTTTGTGGTCTCGAGTTCTTTCTCCGTTCTATCTGACTCTGATGGCAACTGACATTTTCTTAAGAAGTCAACAAAATGTGCTACTTCAGACGGATCGATTTCCTCCAAAATTCCCTTTTTCAATATCCAAGACCCCCGTCTCTCTTCGAAGAACTTGTATGTAAGCTCAATCAATGAATATTCCATTTCAGCAGGGCTATATCTGCTCATTCTGGATGCTTTAAGCAAATCCTCAAGAATGAAGAATGGGAGCTGATTTTCAATCAAGCACATGTCAAGTAATATATCGCTCAGCATCCATGGTTTATTGAATATACGGTCATTGCTACTTTCAAATCCTACACCACAACTTTTGAGCAGGACCACAATGATGAAGGAGGCATCTAGTAACATCATTTTCACAAAGTCTTCACTAACAAGATCGATGGTTTCTGCGTAACAATTACGCAATTCTGTCTCTCTCTCCTCTACAACTCTAATTAACTCCTTCATGCTTGCCTCGCTCCATTCAAGAAAATCTTGCAAGTACAATATTTTGTGCTCCTGCATTGCTTTAAGCTCTTCTTTTCCATGGTGAAGTGGACCAAGGCTTACTACTTGAGGTGTGAAGATCTTTTCATTCGACTCACGTAGTCGAACAGGGGCTCTGTAGATACAACATTGATCGGAGAAAGAATGCAACATTTTGTTGTGTGTGGTCCCGCACCATGTGATGGGGACCACCACATTAATTAAAGGAGAGGCAGTTGACTATCTCTCTTAATTAAAAAAGCTGGAGCTGCCACTGTAGACGCAGTAGAAGAAAAACAAGAGAGAAGAGAAAACCGAGAGAAAAAGAGAATAAGAGGCAGCAGAGCAGTCCGTGCTCTTCCTTTGATTCGCAGCTCGTTCACCGTTGGATCGGGCTGAAATTTTGACAGAAGCTTCTAGACGTGTTGCACTTCATTCTGGACGGTTGGATTGAAAATTGGTGGCGTGGAAACTGGCCGTTTTGACAGAAAACGAGGCTGTCAGTATTGTGAGTTTTTCTCTAATAATTCTCTTATAATCTTGTTGTAATCCGAGAATAAGTAGTTCTTGATGATATTATGTTGTATCCCTTAGTTGAATCTGAGGAAGAACAGTTGTGAACCCATTATTGTTGATAGTGGAAGTTTTTAGGTGGACTACAGTCCCGTGGTTTTTCCCGCATCGGGTTTTCCACGTAAAAAATCTTGGTGTTGATTTGTGTGATTTTTTGCATTATATTTGGTCATTGTTTGATTCTGTTTTTACTGCACAAAGAGGGAAATAATTGGGACTTGTGAATTGTATTCCGCTAAATTGAGGTTCGGTTGTTCCTAGTTTTCCCAACAAGTGGTATCAGAGCACTGGTTGTGTAGATTGAATTTTTGTGCAGTTAAAATGGAGAAGGAAGATTCGGGCATGATAAAGCTCACTTCCTCAAATTATTTTCTATGGAAAACAATGATGGAGGATCACTTATACTGCAATGATTTGGCTTTGCCGATTGAATGTAAAGGAATAAAGCCTGATGAAATGGATGATGCAAAATGGAATGGGCTTAATAGAAAGGCTACCGCTAATGTTAGAAAATGGGTATCTTCTAAGTCTATTAATCATATTTCTCAAGAACATGACTGCTATACAGTTTGGAAGATGTTGGAAGAAACCTTTGCCAAGGAGAGTGCACAAAACAAGGTTTTTGTAATTAGAGACCTTGTGAATTTGAAGTATAGAGATGGTGAAGATGCTTCTGTGCATATAAATGTATTCCAAGGGTTCTTGAATCAGTTGTCATTGATGAATCTTGAGTTAGCCGATGAAATGCAAGCATTAATCCTATTGAGTTCATTGCCGGACAGTTGGGAGACTTTGGTGGTGTCACTTAGCAATTCTACTCCGAATGGAAAGATCACTTTGAAAACAGTGAAGGATTGTATCCTCAACGAAGAGAAGAGGAGGAAAGGGACAAGCACTTCCAAGTCTCATGCACTTGTTACAGAAAATCGGGGGAGAAGTCCAAGCAGGTTCTCTCACAACAAACAAGATAGAGAATCCAGCAATAGAAAAGGCAAATGGAAGCCAAGAGGAAGATCTCAGTCAAGGAAGGGTTTCAAGTGTTATTATTGTGACAAGCCTGGGCATATGCAAAAAGATTGCAGAAAGTACAAAAGAGATAAAAAGGGCAAAGATGAAGACAAGAATGAAGAGAATGGTACAGCTGCAGTTGTATTTGATGGTGATGTTGCCATTGTTTGTGATGATGGTTGTGTTAATCTTGCATGTCAGGATACCACCTAGGTTGCAGATACAACAGCTTCTTACCATGTAACACCTCGACGTGATTTTTACACATCCTACACTGCTGGTGACTTTGGTCAAGTTAGGATGGGAAATCAAGGGATGGCTAGTGTTGTGGTCATTGGAGACATTTGGTTGGAAACCAATACTGGGTGCAAGTTGTTACTCAAAGATGTTAGGCATGTGCCTGATATGCGTCTACATTTGATCTCTACAGGTACTCTTGATGAAGAAGGCTATTACAATTTCTTTGGAGATGGTAAATGGAAACTCTCCAGAAATTCCCTAATTGTTGCTAAAGGGAAAAAGATGGGTCTCTACATGTCACAAGCCAAGGTGATCAAAGGGGAGGTGAATGCAATTAAAGATTGCTCTACTGATTTATGGCATAAACGACTTGGACATTTGAGTGAGAAAGGCCTTGGCATCCTTGCCAAGAAAAACTACCTTCCATTAAAAGGTATGAACTTGAACACATGTACTCATTGTTTAGTTGGTAAACAACATAGAGTAGCATTTCAAAGATCACCTTCACATAGAAGATCACATGTTCTTGATTTAGTTCATACTGATGTTTGCTCTATGATTGATAAGTCTCTTGGAGGTGCATTGTATTTTGTTAGTTTTATTGATGATCACTCCAGGAAAATTTGGGCCACTTGTTTGAAATCCAAAGATCAGGTGCTTGATGTCTTTAAGGATTTCCATGCCAGAGTTGAAAGAGAAACTGGTAGAAAGCTGAAATGTATTCGAGCTGACAATGGTGGTGAATACAGAGGTCCTTTTGAGAAGTATTGCAGGGAACATGGTATCAAGTTGGAGAAGACAGTTCCTAAGACTCCACAGCAGAATGGAGTGGCTGAGAGAATGAACAGAACCATTGTTGAAAGAATTAGATGTATGCTCTCTCATGCAAAGCTGCCTAAGTCCTTTTGGGGTGAGGCAATGAAGACTGCAGTTGCCATGATCAACCTTTCTCCATCAGTTCCTCTTGATTTTGATGTTCCAAATAGAGTTTGGAAAGGAAAGGATGTCTCTTATGCACACTTGAGAGTGTTTGGATGCAGAGCATTCGTACATGTTCCAAGGGATGAAAGGTCTAAGCTTGACAGCAAGACAAAGCAATGTATTTTCTTGGGCTTTGAAGATGATGAGTTTGGCTATAGGTTGTGGGATCCAAAGGAGAAGAAAATTGTGAGAAGCAGAGATGTTATCTTCTTTGAAGATCAAACCATTGAAGACTTTGAACAGAAGGAGAAAACAGAGTCTACTACTTTTATTCCATCTAATTCAAATCCAAGACCTACTCCACAGTTACCTTTGATGCCTACTAATCACGGGGGAGATTTGCAAAATGATGATAATGGTGGTTTTCTTAATGAGCCATTAGTTGGTGATCCTGAATCAACTAATGATGATATTGATGTTATTCCTGAACAGGTTATGCAAGAAGCTCCAGATGAGCCACAATTGAGGAGGTCAACTAGACCTTGCCAACCTTCCACCAAATACTCTCCTCATGAGTATGTGCTGGTTACTGATGGGGGAGAGCCAGAATGCTTTGATGAAGCTATGTCACATGAGAAGAAAAGTGAGTGGTTGAAAGCAATGCAAGAAGAGATGAAATCCTTACATGAAAACCATACTTTTGAGTTAGTGAAGCTTCCTAAAGGTAAAAGAGCACTCAAGAACAAATGGGTGTTCAGGCTGAAAATTGATGAACATTGCTCGCAACCAAGGTACAAGGCAAGATTGGTTGTGAAAGGTTTCGGTCAGAAGAAGGGTATTGATTTTGAAGAAATCTTTTCACCAGTGGTCAAGATGTCTTCAATCCGAGTTGTGTTTGGTTTAGCTGCTAGTTTGAATCTTGAAGTTGAACAGCTTGATGTGAAAACTGCCTTTCTCCATGGTGATTTAGATGAAGAGATCTACATGGAGCAGCCTGAAGGGTTTGAAGCAAAAGGTAAAGAGCAGTTAGTTTGCAGGTTGAAAAAGAGCCTATATGGTTTAAAGCAAGCTCCAAGACAATGGTACAAGAAGTTTGATTCTTTCATGGTGGATCATGGTTATGACAGGACCACTTCTGATCATTGTGTATTTATGAAAAGGTTTCCAGATGGAAACTTTATTATTCTCCTGTTGTATGTGGATGATATGTTGATTGTTGGCCATGATGCTAAGAAGATTCAGATGTTAAATGAAGAGTTAAGCAAGTCTTTTGCAATGAAAGACTTAGGACCGGCAAAACAGATTCTTGGCATGAAGATCACACGTGACAGGAAGAAGGAGAAACTTTGGCTATCTCAGGAGAGATATGTTCAAAAGGTACTTGAGAGATTCAACATGAGCAACTCCAAACCGGTTTGTTCTCCACTTGCAAGCCACTTTAAACTAAGTTCTAAGCAGTGTCCTTCAAGTGATGAAGAAAGAGATGAGATGAAAAAGGTTCCTTATGCATCCGCAGTTGGTAGCTTGATGTATGCCATGGTTTGCACAAGGCCGGATATAGCTCATGCATTTGGTGTGGTTAGTCGGTTCCTCTCCGATCCTGGTAAAGAACACTAGTCAGCAGTGAAATGGATACTCAGGTATCTCAAAGGTACTTCTAGTTTCAGCCTATGTTTTGGTAATAATAAACCTGTGTTGGATGGATACACAGATGCAGATATGGCTGGTGATGTTGATTCTAGAAAGTCCACATCAGGATACTTGATGAAGTTTGCAGGGGGAGCAGTCTCATGGCAATCAAGGTTGCAAAAATGTGTTGCATTATCCACTACAGAAGCTGAATATATTGCTCTTACTGAAGGGGGCAAAGAGTTGTTGTGGATGAAGAAGTTCTTACATGAACTTGGCCTAGTTCAAGAGAACTTTGTGTTGCACTGTGATAGTCAAAGTGCAATCCATCTCAGTAAGCATCCTACTTTTCACTCTCGATCAAAGCACATTGAGGTTAGATATCAATGGATTCGTGATGCTATGGAGATGAAGTCATTTGTTGTCGAGAAGATCCATACCGATGATAATGTGTCAGACATGATGACCAAACCTCTACCGAGAGAGAAGTTTGAGTTTTGCAAAAGGGAAGCAGGCTTGTCAGAGCCTCCTAAATTAAAGCTTACATGTTAATCGCCAGTATGACGAATTCCTCACATGGTGCGTGAGGGGGGAGATTTGTTGTGTGTGGTCCCGCACCATGTGATGGGGGGACCACCACATTAATTAAAGGAGAGGCAGTTGACTACCTCTCTTAATTAAAAAAGCTGGAGCTGCCACTGTAGACGCAGTAGAAGAAAAACAAGAGAGAAGAGAAAACCGAGAGAAAAAGAGAATAAGAGGCAGCAGAGCAGTCCGTGCTCTTCCTTCGATTCGCAGCTCGTTCACCGTTGGATCGGGCTGAAATTTTGACAGCAGCTTCTAGACGTGTTGCACTTCATTCTGGACGGTTGGATTGAAGATTGGTGGCGTGGAAACTGGCCGTTTTGACAGAAAACGAGGCTGTCAGTATTGTGAGTTTTTCTCCAATAATTCTCTTATAATCTTGTTGTAATCCGAGAATAAGTAGTTCTTGATGATATTATATTGTATCCCTTAGTTGAATCTGAGGAAGAACAGTTGTGAACCCATTATTGTTGATAGTGGAAGTTTTTAGGTGGACTACGGTCCCGTGGTTTTTCCCGCATCGGGTTTTCCATGTAAAAAATCTTGGTGTTGATTTGTGTGATTTTTTGCATTATATTTGGTCATTGTTTGATTCTATTTTTACTGCACAAAGAGGGAAATAATTGGGACTTGTGAATTGTATTCCGCTAAATTGAGGTTCGGTTTTTCCTAGTTTTCCCAACACATTTCCATATCCGCTCTCAAGGACTTCGCCAACTTGTTAATATCAAGTGAAAGTTGTGAATCCTGATCATATTCTGTTACCTGCTGATCATCAGCCGATATTTCTACGTCCTCCATCTTGTGGGGATACTGACCAAAGCAATTCTATTGTCAGACTCAATATAAAAAATTTGACTAGCATTAAGTAGTCTCAGACTAATTCTGATTGCTTCAGTTTTAAAAAAATAATAATCTGGTTGCCAAAAGTATGGACCGGGGAATAGCTACCTATCACTTCAAGGTTGCATTTGGGTAACATCATGGAACATAAAAGACAAAAATGTTTTTGATTAGAGAGATAAATATAAAAAATATAAAAATAAATCTATCTCTTAGATTCACATTCTCTTTCAAAACATCTATTATCTTTATTTCTTGTATCTTGAGACAGTAATTCAATGCTACCCAACAACTTTGATTTGTAATGTCAGAAGTAACCAGCAATGTGTTCATCTAGAACTGAAGCACTTGCAAAAAATTGCTGCTGAAGAGCATATGACAGAGTTGAGAAAATTGCTAGTGTTGGCATCAATAAATTTATCATTACTACAAATGCTCGAACAAATCCAACTCCTACTAAGTAGAAACAGATGAAAATATACAAAAGATTAAATATCAAGCAACTGCGAGAATGCAATAAATTAAATAAGGATTTTAAACTTCAATTTCTAATTTCTTACTATTGATGACTACATAACTACGCACAACAATTTCTACTTACTTAGATTGGCTTGAAAACGTCCTTGACGCTGTCCCAGAAGATAGTGGTTCCCTGTTTCTCCGTGAAGAGTTAACTTCCTTTTATTTTCCAATGGTCGACGTCAACATTGTTCTCACTCTAAATGTAACACATTGTATGTAGCAAACACTCGACAGATATAAAGTTAAAGGAACTCTCACTTTAACTCTATATCTGTAGAGTGCTTGCCATATACTAATCTTAAGTTAAAGATGACTCACTAAAAAGAAAAAAAAAATTTATTCGCCATCTACTACTAGCATTTTATAATATAATCGACTATTACTACAAAAATATCTCTACAAAAACAATTACTTCACTTTCTTAACTGCTGAATTACCTAATCTTCTTGATTAATGAAAAGGATAATGACGACTGCAACATGTAAGCACGCTAAGCGAATTGCAAGCTGTCACCTGTTTGAACAATCAAGAAATTAAAAAAAAATTATTAAAGAATAATATAAAATCATTTTTTAGCTTCATCTAGTAACTTCAATTTTAATTTGAAATATTATACCTTAAGCATTATGCGGATCATATTTATGAGTGTGTTCATCATAACATTAAAAAAATTTAATATATTATCAAATCCTTAACATATAACTAAGAAGGGAGTAGCTTAACCGTACTAGAAAATAATATAAAATTATTTACAAAACTCACTTAATATAATCTTCAGGATTAAGACAGTATACACTAGATAATTAATTGAAAATGGCAGCTACACCATTTTGAAACCAGCCGGGCTAAATGACATTATGAAGAATTTGATGTTTTGCATCAATACAAAATGAAGGAATCCAATAAATCTCTTTATTTCATATATGATTCTCACTTTAGCTCAAGAATTGTGACTTTTGCTTTCATTTAGTAGGGTCAGGTCAATTCTAATAACTTTTTATGGAGGAAAAGTTCGAGTCTACAATGAATTATTGACAAAAAAATCTCAATTAGTTGAGTGAAAATTTGTAAATAAAAAGCAAACTACGTCAAAATATCTAGTAGTATTAGTAGACTCATGCAAAGTTTCGAGGAAGAAACAAAAGGCATAAAATGCCTTGTGCCAACCAACTATACATCCCATCTCCCTTTCAATAGCTTGTAGGTAAAACAAAAGCTGGGGCTTAAACAAATTACAAGTTCAGAAAAATCGCAGCAAGATGAACAGATGCTATTCTTTAAAAGAGAAATAAAAACAGTGAATGGAGACTTAAAATGAATTATTACATAGATTAAGTATCAAATTATCTATAAACAAACCAATAAACACAAGACACATAGATAAAATATAATAGTAGCCTCCACCTAATGATATATGTATTGCACATGATTTTATTTAAGTGTTTTATTAACATAGTTTATGAATAATGCAGTAGATTAATCTGTGTAATAATTCCTCTCGTTCTCCAAGCCTTAACCGCCTCAACTCTTGCAGAGGTGGAATATATTCACCGACGATCCAAACAAAATTCAAGAACACAAAAACAAGAAAGTAGAACTGCACATGCATCTTTGAAAAAGCACAGGAATCTGTCAGATAGACATACATTTATACAAACATCTCTACAGGCAAAGCGCATCAATTCAAGTACAACAGATTAATTTTAGATGAGCATATATCATCTGTGAAATAGGCATGGCTAGTAGCTTGTAGCAGAATCCCTGTGAAGCAAGCGCGCTCGCCATAATATAGATGCGGTGTGTTAAAATCTGCAAGTGCCTGAAGCACCAGTGAAGAATCATTTCCCCACCGTTAGGCCCCTTATCTTTAAATGCGAAGGCAAGTCGTGTCATTATCACACTAATGCTTCACGTGCGCTGTCTTCTTTTATAAAGGAAAAGGACGTGTATAGTTAAAATACGTGATCTCATGTTCGAAGTTACTTATATAATAATTATTAAAAATTTATATGCTCGTTAATTTTAGAATTCGTAAAATTAATCGAGATACACCTAAACTGATCCAAACATCCATGTTAATAAAAAAAAAAATCACCACTGAACAGCGCCCATGGTCCAAAAAAAAAAAAACACTTCATCGCGCCATATGTATGGCCAGCACTTCTTGCTAAATTAATATGCACAGCTAGCCGTAACGTAAAGATGTAGATCTTCCCACCCAATCTTCAATGTCCATGATCATGCGTAGTCTATAACAAATCTTGGTTGAGTGTCATGATTTTGATGATTGATAGGTGGCCTTCAGGACAGGCTGCTATTTCAAAGGACTTATAAACTACTAGTATATTTTAAACTGAATGCATCCTCACGGCTTAGCCTTTGAAATTTCCCAAAACATTCATGTCATGTGAAGAGTATAAAATCCTATCCGGGAATCAACCCGACTCAAAACATAGATTGTGAGTCAAGTGAGTTGACTCGAATGGTTTTATTTTTTCTTAGCGCTGGATAGGATCATCCATAGAAGTACTAATAAAGAAATTTGAAAAGAAAGTAACATTAATTTGCTTTTTATCATTTGATTTGACATAATGTGATATTACATCTATGTTTATAGATACACTCATTGCATCAAAGCTTGATTTCATGCAAGATTACGTGCATGAAATTAACCTTTCTAATTCCCCTAACGACGTTACTAATTAAACACACTTTACTGTTACATTACATAATCATACAAACATGTGGTATTTAACCAATTCCGAAAAAATGAAACTAACTTCCATCTCGGCTGACCGAAACATATAGTCTCGTACGTCTACCTGCAAGCTCCGAGTGGCTTACCGCAAAGACAAGCATTATAAGCAAACGATGATGCTTCGAGGTGGTCGAAAGGCGGCCCTGCTGGAATCCTCCCACATAGGCGGTTGTGACTCAAATCCAAGTGCCCGATAAATGATGCTTGGGACAAAGATTTTGGTACCGGACCCCAAAAGTTATTGTAGGATAGATCAAGAACCATGAAGTAAGATCCCGGACCGAAAACATCCGGTAGGTATCCATGAAATGAGTTTTTGCTCAAATTCAAGTTACCAATAGCTGAATTAAACAAACTATAAGGTATCTTTCCTGATAAGTTGTTGGCATCAAGATTTAGTGTTGCCAAGACTGCCATTTTACCCAAAGAAGCTGGTATTTCGCCCGATAATCTGTTCAAGGAAAGATCCAAATCGGCGAGACGATAAATTTTAGAAATTGAATCGGGAATTGTCCCGCCAATATAATTTCGGCTCCATAAAGCACGACTCAACATCCGAAGACGCCCGAAATCTCGAGGCAAAGAACCCCAAATCCGATTGTTACGCAAATCCAGATGCATCAAACTCGACAAATTAGTCAAGGATCTTGGGATCCTACTTGTTACAAGATTGTCGGCGATATTCAAAACGGTCAGCCTGTGCAACCGTCCGATGTCTTCCGGAATCTGGCCTGAAAGCCGATTCCCAATCAAATCAAGAATCCTCAAGAACGGCAACGACGTAATGCAGGCTGGAATCGGACCTGAGATCCCTTTCCAATCAGCAATTGTAAGACTGGAGAGCCTCTTGAGCTTGCAAATAGAAGGAGAGATCGAACCAGTCATGTACCCGGACCGACCAGCTTTTTGGAAAATGGGGTCTTCAGATTCACCTCGGAGGTTAATGTCAGCAACCCTTTTGGTCTCCATGTCACAGCTGACACCATACCAGTTATGGCAACAATCGGTGCCCGCCCAAGAATTGAAGATGCCCAAGTAAGGCTCGTGGAGAGCTGCTTTGAAAGCTAGCAAAGCTGCCCTGTCTGAAGGAGGACAGCTTCGAACTGTACAAGTAGAGATGAATATTGTTAAGGTTGCTAGTAATGTAATGTAAGAAAACATTGTCATTGTTTCTTGATTCCTGCGTGTAGAGTGTTTGCTATTTTTTATGAGTTTACGTTGGGGACTGGGGAGTGAAGTGGGGGCATGGAGATGAGGGATAACGTGGTTGTTTGTGTGTGTCTATATATTGGGTGGGATTATTATAGTGACGATTTTGCCCATATAACGTGGATTGTTACAGGTCTTGCCTTGCTTGATGGGTGATATCTATTTGCATGTTTTTTTTTTAATGTTTATCTCGATTAATTTATTAGACTTAAAGTCAATAATAAAACCTATTTACATGTTTCTTTTTATTTTTTAAATTATGATAGAGTTTTTTTATTGTGTATGAATTCATAAATAGTTATTGGAAGAGATAACATCCAATAGGATGTTAATTTTATAAATAAAGTGATGTTTGATGATTGTCTAGTCATGGGGAAATGTAGAAACGGGAAGAATAAAATGGATATATTTCTTTGTATTTTTTATTTTAAAAATATAAAATTTGTTTTTAATCAAATACATTTCTTTTGTATTTATTTTTTCTATCATGAATCACTAACCGAACATAATCTATAAAAAAATTCTTTTAATTTTTTGTGTTTTAACCTTAGCAATTTTAAAAATTCATTATTTTGAATATATCAAATTGAATAATTAAGAGAATTTATTATCATAAATATATCAATTTGATAAAATATGTGTTTTTAAAATCATTTGATAGAAAGATTCTATCTCAATTAGTTCATTAATTGATGATAAAAATCTAAGTGCATGTACATACCATTTCAATTATTATGGATAATTTGTTAAGACTTTAATTTCGCCAAAAAATAAACATTTTCAAGAACAATGAAAATTTGTATGTTGTTTAAGGACTTCACATTGATTAATGAAAAATTTTATAGAACTAGGATTGTTTTTTCTAAGAAAAAAAATATATTTCTTGTAGGATCAGGATTATAACTAATTAATCCCATATCAATTAAGACTATTTATTTTCTATTTATTGGATCCTTAACAGTATATTATTCAACATGTCATCTAAACATTAATATCCCTTCAAAGTAAACAAGGAATCTAGTCTCTTTCTCAGAATCGAGTATCTATATGGATGTTTTAGGAAAGGAAATGTTCGGATGCGTGTGAGTAATTATAATCTGATATCTATGAATTAATTAGCTGTTATTAATTATCAGGTAAGGTCATCTGTTCTGATGAAAAGAATCACTGACTCGTACGAGCTAGAGTTAATACTGCTACAGAAATTTCTGGGAAAATTAATACATGGGGATTCGATACATACTGACAATATCAATCAAGCACGCGCTCCAAATTAATGTATGTTGGTTGGATCATGATAAATGTTTAGCTGCTAACTATGGTTGATCTTGAGAGAATCAATTAACCTTGATTCTTAAATTGACAGTGCACCAAACTAAAATCCTGAACTTGTGATCTCCAAGATGCAGGTAGTACTAGACCAGTGAAGCGACGGTGTCTCTCATGTCCAGCTTGCCTATCAGTTCTCATTATGTCTCGACAAGAAACACAGGGTGCAAATTTGAGGTTAGAAATCAAGGGAGGGGGGAGCTGAACCTAATAATTGAGGAAGAGCATATCAACAAGGAGATAAGCTCGGCTGTGAGGTTAGATAGGGAGGGTGAGGGAGAGAGTTGGGGGCATGTGGTGCTGTATACATCGTGGCACTTCGAGGTCCATGACTGGAGAGGATCAGAATGTTGTGGTGACCACAATAAATCTGTGAAAATAAATTAATTCTTCTATGAAGCAAAAGCCTTCCTTGCTTAGGATAATGTAAGTAGTATACAGGAGATGTGAGATCTTAACCATGCCTGGTCTCAGGATCTCTTTCTTGGACTGTTGAGGATGCAGACACTCTGGCTTCGTTAAAACTTGAAGTTTTGTATGGTATGCTTGGTTTTTTGGGGTAAATTAATGTTTCTGAAGTGTTTACTTCCATAGAGTGGAACCATTTTTCATGAATGTCCTCTTTAAATTTTAATCAATTCAGAACAAAGTTCTATCAAAACTTTGGGACTCTACTTGCTGGTTAATTGACCCAGAACTGAATCTTTGTCTCCCAGAGTGGAGTCACAGCTGTGGTCCTCCATGAAAGGAAACAAAAAAACTCCTTGCCCCTTAGAAATCTGGCTCGTCCACATGCCCTATCTTTACACTGTTTAAAATCGATCCACCAGGAGAAGATCGGTGTGTGGGACATAAAATTTTGTACGTAAATCAAGAGAGGACAGGCCATCATTTTCCCATGTCGTGAAGATTTCAAACCAACCTGTAATCTCTCGAATTTCAAGCATATCTTGAAGACAAGTGATCAGCCAACACTGACATTTAACTGTGTATGAACAGATGAAAAGGACAATATTGTAAATTAGAGAGATGGGGTAAAACACATTCATGGTCCCTCAATTTTTTATAATTGGTCATATTTGCCCTTTAATTCAATTTTGGTCACACAAAAACCCACCATATATTTTTTATTAATGATCGAGTGTGGTCCTTCCTTCCTCATTCATAGTTGACGGTATGAGAGGTTAACTTTTCACAATTAATTAAATTCATAGTTTAGCCAGCAGCACATTTTAATTTGTTAAAAACAGTATAGTTTATATTTTAAAATTTACCAGTTAACCATATTTTTAAAATACTTAATTAGTTCAATAAAGTTTTAATTCTCAAATAAGTGTATCTTATTTTAATTAATTTGATCGCAAATATACTATGTTCTTAAAACAAACTTTTAACAATTTTTTTCTTTAGTTTCAAAGTAAATAGTATAATTTCTATGAGTTTTTTTTATTTCAAGATGAATATTTTAATCAAATTAACTTTAGAATCAAACTATATGATATAAAAATACCATATTACTATCCAAAACTAAAAAAAGTAGGAGTATATATTTCAATTTCCCAGCCACTAACAAAATATTGCTTTAAAAAAAATTCGTCAGTGGTGAGATAATTAAATGATTAAAATGGTGAATAAAAACATGTGTTTCAAAAATCCAAAGTTGGTGTGGCATATCTGCATTCAATGAGAAATCAAATGATTATGTTAAATTACACTTTGATCATACCATTTTTATAATCATATGATTAGGTACCAGCCATGTGGTGCATGTGCAAGAGGGTCCAGCAAAGAAAAGTTTTCACACTTTTTATTATTTATCTATTTTAGGCTCTCATAAGGATCAAGATTTTAGCTTTTAAATTTGCATGAATGAGAGGGTGTTTAGAATTGTAGTGGATATTATTTTTTAAAATATTTTTTTATTTAAAAATATATTAAAATAATATTTTTAATTTTTTTTTATATCAACATATTAAAACAGTATAAAAATATATAAAAAAATTAAATATTTTACAAAATTATAATTCTACCGTAACCCAAACAACCTCTTAAATGATATGAAATTCACAAGTGCATTGCTTTCTCATGCACTTCCTCTCTCCTCTTAAGAGAAAATAATATGATCAAACAAAATAACCCTTTGAATCCCTAGAAATCCACCTAAAATAGATGGGAAGAATCATTTGAAATTTTATGAATCCAATCATCCAAATTGTTAGTTAGGCAATATCTAAGTTATAATCATTTGAAATTTTATGAATCCAATCATTCAAATTTGTTAGGAAAAATCAATGTTATAAAAAAATATAAATTATATTTTGCATGTTAGGTAATATTAAGTATAAAAATTTATTTCAAAATTGTCTCAAAGATGTCTGTTTCTGTCCTAACCCTTATGTATTTGTCTCTAGAACACTAACCAAACAAAAACTAATGGAACAACCAACAAATAGCCATGCAATGATCAGCTTTATATCTTTGGTTGCTTTCTTGCTCAAGGTTAATTGTATTATAAATCGGGCAAGAACAGAAGAGTTAAGGTCTAATTAAGTGAGCAATGGAAGAGCCAAGAAGACTTGTAACTAATTAGTTGAAGCTTTTACATACAAGCAGAGATTAACAACTGCACAACACATCCTGCATTCTTGGGACCAGTGTTACAGTAATCAATAAATACAATTTTTTACAAGCAAATGCAAAATCATACTAACGAGGGAGTCTCGTCTCGTGCAAATGTGTTGAAGCTATGTTTTGGAACTGAGGAGGCATGATATTATGAAATACTGTAGGTACAGCATTTTGCAACTGTGCTGGCATCATATTATGTGATTGTGTTGGCCCCAGGTCAGATATGCCCTGCCATTAGTATAATAGGATGTTAAATTAATAAGAACTCAGAGTGCAGATCATTGATGAAGGCTCAACTAAGGTATCCCAGAAAGAAGTGGAGATAAATGGTTGTCATCATAAAGTTGATTTCTTATCAGAAAATACACACAGAGAGAACTAAAGAGCATTAGGCTGCAAAAGAATTAGGCAAGAAAATAAACAAGATGGCAGTATCACAAACCATTAGATAGAAGCCTTCCTGTCCCCCATCGTTCACATCTCCTGACCGAGTTACCTGCTGCATACATGACACAAGTTCTAATGAACACCGATTATTGATAAAAAAAAAAATAGCAACATAGGCAAAGAATATCAGCAATCAGCAGACCTTTCCCTTTTTAACCGCACTACTGTGGTTACTTTCCTTTGTGTTTGCTGCTCCAGCTCTTCTAGTAGCCTTGTCTGCACCAGTAACCTGAAGATCTGGTGCCCTCTCTTTAGAAGTATTCCTGTATTGATTCTCTTCCTCAATGCTCCCTGAGGTGTTAGGACAAGCACTGGTTTCAGCAGAGTTATTTAAACTCGCACATTGTTTCAAAGCTTCTCTTATAGCACAAAGTGCGATGTTGTAACTCTCCTGTGAAAGAGACCCCTCTTCACCTAGTATTATGGCCCGTCGACACAAGTCATTATAGCGACGGACCTTAGTTTGCACCTCATCCAATCTTTCACTGATGGGATGCCTGCTCAAAGCAGCATTTGTCCAACGTTGCAATACATATTTAGGTGGAATGCTGAACACACCTGACATTTGAAGAACAACAATAGCATGTCTACAGAGATAACCTTTGTATTCAAAAGAACGACATGAACAATAAATATCCGACTTTGTTTCATTCCATTCCACCACGTAGTTCTGACTGTCTTCAAAGTCCTTCACAGTATACATTGTGGTTGTCTCGTCCTGACTTTCTTTCTTAAGATGACAAGCAGCTGCTCCCAGAACCTCAACTTGGAATTTCCTGAAAATTTCATGTGTGTACACCAGTGACATTTGCTTCTCGAAAGGTGATGGGGATTTTAACTCAGCCGTTTCATGCCATGCATCAAAATCTGCCTTGGCTTCCTCTTCATACCTATCTTCAAGAATCGTTTTGTATTGTTCTATAAACTCTCTCATTGATGTTTCTGCATGCACATACTTGTCATATGAAGAGGTCAAGCTTTCAGAGCGCAACACTGTAGACAAACCAGCAAAAGATACATCTCTCATGAAGGTAGGCACCCAATATTTGCGATCTCCATATAACGATTGAACCCATTCAACCTCTCGAAGATTAAATTTGTCAAGCAACTTCCCCCATCTCTTTTCAAATTGTTCCTCAGTCCATGATTTAAAAATACATTTATTAAATTTTACCATAAAATTATCATGCCAAAGACTCAAATATTCAAGCTGCCTAGGGATCTTCTCCAATATATGCCAAAGACAAAAACAATGACATGTTTGTGGAAAGACTGCTCCAATAGCTTCTTTTAAGGCGTTGTTTTGATCAGTGAGCATTAATTGTGGAGCACGTTCCCCCATTGCCATGAACCATGTTTGCATTAACCAAACAAAAGTATAAAATGTCTCATCTGCTATCAATGCACAACCAAGCAATGTGGGTTGAATGTGATGATTCACCCCAACAAAGAAAACTAATGGTATTTTATACTTGTTTGTGAAATATGTAGTGTCAAAACAAACTACATCATCAAAGTTGCTGTAGTCTTCCATTCCTTTTGTATCAACCCAAAACAAGTTTCTCAACCGATGCTCTTCATTCAAATCAACAGCATAGAAGAACTTAGGGTTCTCTTCCTGCATATGCATAAAAAGGTCTAGTAATACCTGAGCATCTCCTGATTCTAAGACCAAACTCCGCCCCTTATCATGCTGATTTCTCATGTAACCCTCTAAACAATCCACATTTTGATATGCACCAAAAAGTTTGGAAACTGAAGACAGATTCTTTCGTCGTCGTATCCGGATGTCATTCTTAAGAGGATCATCATTTCTATGGCTTCGAAAGAAGTGCACCTGGGCTGGTAAAAGCTCATGATTGTGTTCTTTTACAAAACTGTATATGTACCATTTTCCATTCTGTCTTCTCTTCACATGCATACTAGCCTTACAGCCAATTTTTGGGGAGGGTCGTGGATTAATGGCATCATCTGACTGCTGCTTATTCCCATACCTTATGCATGAGAATTTTGCATCAATGAATTCTTTTGATGACCTAGATCGCCTGCTACTCAACTTAGCAGTACCAAAGCCTACAGACTTGGCATAATCTTTGTAAAATGAATATGCAGCTTCATGTGATTCAAATTCAATATCATCACGAGGTTCTGGAATTGTACTGCCTGTGATCACACTGGAATCCATTATTGTAGTGAGAAGATTCAGATCCGCTTTGTATCCCCAATCTGCTCAAATCAAAATCTGCAGTCCTCCATAAAGTATACAATACATGTTCAAAATCTCCTCAGATGGAGGTAGTATAAATTTTTTACTTATGATTTCATAGCCATGGTACCTAAAACAAAAGAACATGATTGGACAAACCATATCAGCAAGAAATAAAGTTAACAAAGCAATATCCATTCCAAACCGTGCAAAGCCTCAATCTCAAACTAAACACACAATGCATCAAAAAAGTCCAAATGAATTTAGCACCCAGCAACCAATTCAATACCAGTTGTTCACACAGATCATCTAATTGCAACCTAACAATGCCTCAAGCACATCTTTTTTTAGCAAAAAATAATCACATGGAGACCATAACTCCCAACACGAAAACAAAAAATAAAACACAACAAATCTCACAACAATTTAATGAGATCATCCACCCGTTGTGCTCAATTCATCCATCTACCATATACTGGTTCGTTTCCAAATATTTTTCCTATCCCTTCTCCTTCCATTGCATTCCACTTCCATACACAACACACAATGCTCATAACCATTTAACACTCAGAACAGAAGCTTCGCATCTCACGGCATTCACGCGACTCCTGCTCTTCATTCCAACCATTCCCATTTATCTAACTAAATTCATAAAATATCATATAATCTCAACAAAACCATTAGATACAAATTCAACTTAATATTTCTAATTTCTACATTAACATGCATTCCTTCTCACCTTCAACACAAGCACCAAATTTTTGGCTATTTTTTATAATCTAAAATGCAAAACATTCCACAACTCTCCATCATTCCTCTTCTAAAGCCAAAAATACACAAACCCTTTTAGCTCAAAACACATAAAGAACAAAACTTTCCAATAAAAACTCACCAACCCGTTATTTTTTACACAAATTTAAAAACAAACCCATCTCTTCTTTCTATAAATTCCAACAAAAACGAAACTAAACATCTCAAAAACTTTCAAAAGAAGACTTAATAACAGAGCTTGAGCTGGAAAAAAAAATCATTAAGTACCTGAAACTTGCTAAAGTATTGAGTCCCCACAGATACAATAGCTAAAGATTGAGTCTTGGAGGTTGAAAAAGATTAGATTTTTGGAGAGACATGAAGATTTCGTTGTCGGGTTAGGGTTTTCGGGTCTGTGAAGGAGGAGAAGCGAGCGAGGATGATCTCAGATTTTTCCGACGCTCTGTGCTTCGAGTGATATACCAAGCGTTTTGTGGTGGTGACGCGTGGAGCTTAAGGGGTGTTTTGCATATTCTCTATGAGGAAGTCAAGGGGGTTTTTGGTAGGACAGTGCGAGTGGCATTGCCAGTGGCTTTTCTTTTCTGGGCAACCATCAAGTTAGTCACCAAATTAAAACATATAATCAGTTCGGTCCCTGAAAACAACTTTCATGGGGTGGCTCCTTAGCATATTTTGAGCTTTTCAGAATTTATTTTTTAAAATATTTTTTATTTAAAAATATATTAAAATAAAAAATTTTATTTTTAATATCATTATATCAAAATTATTTAAAAACACTAATAAAAATATTAATTTAAAATAAAATAAAAAATAAAAAATATATTTTTTTTAAAATACTTTTAAAACACACAAATAAACTATTTTTAATAAACATAACTTGAGTCAAAACTCGGGTTATAGAATGGACTGATTTTTTAATATAAAAAATTATTTTCAAAAAAATTAAAATAATAGTATTTAAAAAGTAAAAGGGTTTTTAATTGAGTTATATTCAAATAAAATATATTTATTTATTATAAAAGATAATTTAGACTAGCTCAAGCAGTTTTAATTTGAACTAATATGTCCAACAATGAAAGTGATCCTATAGCTAAAACATTAATGATAAATTATATAATAAAAATATAATAAAAATTTTTTTTAATTTGATGAGTGAAAGCTAGCCTTGCAAATATTCAATTATTTTTTTATAATTTTTTTTTGTTGAAAATACATGTTTTCTATAGATAAAAAAAAAATATTTATTTAAATATGTTTCATGAAAAATGTAGTGATTTTATATTGAAAGATATTAACAGAAATAAAATTTAAAATTCAATTGATTTTTTTTTGGGGGGGGGGGGTCCAGAACTTAATAAATAGTTCACTATATAATTGAAAGATTGATTTCATATTTTCTTTTTGCAGTTCATATATTGGTTTAATTTCCTTTGTTTTCCTTTTCTTCTCTTTTGAAAAATGCATTCGAATATAGTTTTTAGCCAATTATCCAAATTTCGTATTGGTGTATTGGGCCTTCACCATTTCTCTCGGGAGTGGATGAAAAAAAATGAAAAGCCTCGTCCAAACTCAAGGCTTGTTCATCTCCTATGGGCTTATGGACAAATAGTTATATATCATCGTCAGAATTGGCCTGAGATCTTATCCAAGAAAAAATTAGGGTTATTGGATTATCAAGTAAATTATTTTTATTAAAATAAAACTATTTCATTAAATAAATCATTGATGTTGTTTCAGTGGAATTTGATTGATTTTACTAAGTAATGCGTTAATCCAGCAAATCTATCAAATTTGTTGAGTTAATATCTTTTATAGTTTAAATTAAACCGAGCCTTAATTAGTTTACAAGTTTATTAACTACGTACGGGACGTGTTCTTTTGCTTTATTTGTTTTCTTTTAAGAATTTTGTAAGCAGTGAGGGATACACCGACAGCACAAAAAAGGGGGCACACGTTGTTGAGGAGCTATCTTCCTGACCACCAATTTTTTCCTGGTGTAGATTTTCTCCTGAGAAAAAACAAAACAGAGGCATCTTATCCATTCAAAATTTGGTTCCATACCAGTTTTTTCATGCTTTAAATGTTGTTGTTTCAGGAGTATATTAACGAAGGGCAAATCGTGGTCAATATTTCCATTGTGTTGGAGGGATAAAAAAGGGGGGAAACAGATTGAAGAAGAAGCAACCTAGTTCAAATAAGATAAATCATATACAATCATTGCGTAATGGGATCTTCTTGAGTTTAAGTAATAGAATTTTAATGGAACCAAGCTTATAAAAATTAAAGTTTTGAGCATCCAACTGAAGATTTGATATTACTTAAAAATGATTTTATCCAAATATATTGTGTTCATGATTTAATATATGCTTTTATAAACTAGTAGAACAAGTCTAAACAGGAAAAAAAATTTAGTCGCGTTACATTAAGTTAACGCCTTAGAGAATTAAAATAACAAGATATCCGACTGTTCGACTGTTGGATTGAGTTTAAATTTTTTAAAGTAATTCTATATGTATATTTTTAAGGAATAGCATCATTATATGTCGCTTTTTTATCTTTGGATCTTTCAAAATTAAGCCTAAAAGTTATTGTTTGAGCTATTTTATTTTTATTTTTCTAGGATTTTTTGAATTTATTATTTTTATTTAGGATTTTGTTTTAATTTCCTGAATATTTTTGGATATTAGGTTATTTCCTAGTAGATGTAGTTTTTTCTAACCTATTTAAAGGTCTTATACATCTCTTAAGGATGCAGCCACCGAATTCTTAGTTTTTAAAGAATAAAATTATAAATTTAAGATTCATATCTACAATCCTTTTTCCTCATTAAAATTTCTTTTATTTTCTATGTTGTTGTTATTCTTTTAGCTTCCACATGCATCAAATTCCTACATAAAAGTTCTCAAATGGTCACATAGTTGCAATGGAAGCTAAAACCTACAATCAAGAGAAGAAGAAAAAAGTGAGAGCATCCCCATAATTTATAATAGCAAAATATTATATGAGAAGAAAAAATATATATATCTTGCACTTCTATTTTTATTTTATTTCCTCTTCATCCATTTCAATTTAATTAATTATCAAAATTTCAGAAATTATGGTGAATTAAAAATAATAATTATCTTTCAATTTAATTAATTATCAAAATATATTGATAAAATCTTGTTTTATCACTTAGAGACCGGGCATCCACCGGTACCAGTTGAGCTGTATATTAATTTATATCCATAACAAAAAAGACTTTTATTCTTTAATTCCATTCTTTAATCCCAGGAAAATGGGCATGATGCGATCGATCTCCTGTAATTTATCCATGGCAGAAGAAGAAGAAGAAGAAGAAGAAGCAATAGTACCATCAAGTATGTGGTTGTTTTGTAGTGCAATCATTGTGCGGTACAGCTTCATGAGCATGAAAAGACATCATTGGATACAAGACAAAGATGTTTCTATTTCTCCTGAATTGTCTTTCTCTGTCACCGAATGATCAACATTGACCATCTTTTGGTTTCGGTATTGAAATACAAAGCTAAGATAATAAATAAAATATTGATCGCGTTAAAATTTGTTGATTTAATTTAGTTGATTTAATTAAATTCAATTTAAACCTAGCCAGATTATATTAATATTTTTTTAAAAAATAATAAACATTGTTATTTTAATAAAAAAAAACATTAATCTTATTACTCGCAAGTTAATTTAAAAACTGAATAATTCAATCCAAAACCTTGGGAATTGGATCTAAGAACTATGCTCTTAAAAGACGAGAAAGCCGTGGAAGATGAATAAATATGGACCGTGAATATCTGTAAGACTCATTGTCGGCATTAAATTAAAGCTTGCACCACTTTTTCCTTATAAATGGAAAGATGCTGGTTTCATGTCCAAAGTCTTCGGGAAGGAAAGGGCTCATCTCTTATGAACTTCTGGACCAATAGGGATGTCTATCTCATAGTTGTTAGTTGTTACAGCCTGTTCTGGATCCCATCAAGAAAAGAGCTGGTTTACCACTGGTTAATTATTTTTATTAAAATGATTTTTTAAAAAATATCTATTATATTGACTCTTTTGATTTGGGTTAGTTTGACTAAATCATGAGTTATCTTATCAAGTCTATCAAGTTTAATCTCATCAATATTTTTTTTATATTAATTTAAAATTTAGTTTGTTTTGTATTATAAATTATGAGTTTTTCAAATTAATTTATTAGAACAAACCAAGCTTGGTCACTGCTAGCATATTACTTTTTTTTTAAAAATAAAATAAAATTTGTTGGCAGTGAAGAATACACCGACAGCACAAAAAAGTGGCCACACGTTATTGAGGAACAATCTTCCTTGACCACCAATTTTTTCCTGGTGTAGATTTTTCCTGAGAAAAACAGAACAGTACAAGCATCTTATCCATTGGTTGCATGATAATTTTTTTCATGTTTTAAATGCTGTTGTTTGAGAAATATATTAACGAAGGGCAAATCTTGGTCAATATTTCCAGGGCATTGTAGGAGAAAAAGGAGGGGGGAAAAAACAGATTGAAGAAGAAGCAACCCAGTTCAAATAATAAATTTAAAACATGCAATCTTTACCTAAAAATATATATATGTGAAAAAAAAAAATTTACTTGAATCATAGCATTGCGTCGTGATCCTCTAATGTCATCACAATAAAAAAAAAATTGATTGTCGAATTGAATTAAACGATTGGATCTTCTCGAGTTTAAGTACTAGGATTTCTACATGAACGTACCCTTATAATGATAGTGACTTTTAGCCCAAGTAGGGTTTTTCTTATTCTTTTTTAATAGAGGTGGAATGGCAGCTAAAACCTATAATCAAGAGAGGAAAAAAATAGGAGCATCCCCATAATTTATAATAGTAAGATATTCTATGAGAAGAAAAAATAAATAATTTCTTGCACTTCTATTTTTATTTTATTTTATTTTATTTCCTCTTCACCCATTTCAATTTAATTAATGATTAAAATATCAAAAATTATGGTACTAGATTGATTATCTTTCTTTTTAACAATCTGGCTTTTAAGACTTACATTGTCAAATAATCATCTCAACTAAATAGCTTAAGATTTTAGATTAGGTTCTAGAATATAATTTATATTATTCTCTAACACACCCCCTCAAATGAAAGCTTTTTGAACTTAAACTTGCACAGACTCGTATTATCTTATACTTAATTTTTATCAAATAAATAGGGATTGTAAGATTTGAACCCATGACCGCTTGGTCATCTAAACTCTGATACCATATCAAAAAATCATCTTAACACAATAATTTAAACTCTTAAATAAAATTTTAAAATATAATTTATATTACACATCCATCTTAATCTAACAAAGCGACCATCCACAAGTACCAGTTGCCCTATATATTAATTTATATACATAGCAAAAAGACTTTGATTCCTTCTTTTGCATTCTTTAATTCGAGGAAAATGGGCATGCTGCGACCAATATCTTGTAATTTATCCATGGCAAAAAAAGAAGAAGCAATAGTCGCATCAAGCATGCATGGAGTTGTCTTGTAGTGAAATCATTGTGCGGTACAGCTTCAAGAGCATGGAATACATCAATGGATACAAGAAAAGGATCGATGTTTGTATTTCTCCATCATGTTTTTCCCCGTCACGTAATCATCAACATTCATCGTCTTTGGAATGTCGTATTGAAATACAAAGCTAAGATTATCATATAGTTGTTAAATCCAATCCTAATCTAAATAGATTGATCAGATAATTTAGAGTTTAAAACCTGATTAATTTATCTTATTTTTTAGTAATTCAATTGACACATTCAAACCTAATACAAATACAAACATAGTACGTAGCATCAATAATATTCTTAAAAGAAAATAATAAAATGGTTTTATTTTAATAAAAAAAATAATTTAATGATTTGCAAATTAATTCAACAACCTAATAATTCATGTTTTTTTTTTATGAATAAATAACGATGCTCCTAGAAGACGAGAAAGCCATGGCAGAAGATGAATAAATATCGACCGTGAATATTTATAAGACTTGTTGTCGGCATTAAATTAGCATTTATGAAGAGTAGAAGGAGGTGGTCCAAGCTTGTCATGTTTATAGAGATGTCATTGGTTGTAGTGAGTAGTGACTAGTTAGCTAAACCAAGCAAGAGTTGTCTTCAAGTGAACATTTGAAAAGTAGTTAAGAAATAAAATTATCATTTAACGGTCCCTTATCCAAACTCTTAGATGAGAAATGAGGTTTAAAGGATTCGAAGAAGGGTGCCTCTAATCATGTTTTCCACTTCTAAATTTCTAATTTCATTTGAATGTAATCAACATTTACAATAATATTAATATGAGATAAAAATAGATCACAATTATTCACAAGAGACAAATATGAATATTCCCAAAGATTATTGTACTAAGTATCTTGTTATAGAGTTTTCGTGCAAAACAATATACTGTATAAAAATAATTTAGAAAAACAATATGGCTCAGAGCATTATAGAGAGTTATAGATAATATCTACAACTCACAAATTGTAAATATTATATGCGATTCTCTCTAAATTATAAAATGATTTACAACAAACTAAATTAAGATGAGAGGAGAAAAAGAAAAGAAAAAAAACAAAAAACAAAAAGATATTAGAGACATACTAAAATTTCGATGATGATATTATCGGTATTATCAAAAAAATCTTGTTGAGACAAATATAACAACATTAAGAAAGTTCAAGCAAACCCTATCATCTTTGATTAGCTCACGTGACCCACTCCAATATCTGTTAGCAAGCTTTTTTGGTATCGATAGATTCTTTTCATTAAATTTTTTTTATAATACTGATAGTGTTATTATTAGAGTTTTGGTACGTCTCCAAAATCTTTTTTCTCTTTCCTCTCTCCTCAAATTAATTTTTTTATTGACTATTTTGTAATTTAAAAGAGCCAAATGTAACATTTGCGACTCGTGAGTTGTAAATGTCATCCCTGACTCTTTTAATTTTGTTATTTTTAAAAAAATATTTTTTGCAATGTGTTTTTCTCTAATTTTTTTAATTGTGCTAAAATAAAAGGAATGAAATAAAATAAAAACTCCTTATATATATATATATATATATATATATATATATATATATATATGATGTAAGTGTGGTATTTTTGTTTGATGATGAGTGATTTGGAATAATTTCCTGTCGAACAAAACAAATCAAATGAAAAGGTGTCAAGGACACGAAACTTGTCTTTGTGCAAATTAACCTGGTAAAGAAAGTAGGAGCCTAATGATGAAAAAAGCAACCCTAAGCTTCCCAAGTTGGCATTCAAGCAGCACCAACATGTGGGAGCTAGAAAAGCACTTCCCACAGGAATGTCAAAACGGGACTCGGAGATTTCATAAAAAAGAAAAAAAAAGATGAAGATATTCAGCGCTGTTTGTTGGCTCTTACAACTTAGGAGAGAATCTAACCTCTATTGTCTTCGGCCCCTTGATTACTATGAGAAATTAAGCAATTACCCCCATGTGCTCTGGTTATGCATGTTTTGCCTTCCACGTCAGCCAGACACCCACCAAGCACTTGGGGGAATCTTTGCCCTAAATTCCACTGCCCTATTCGATTCCTCCGTGCTATTCTTGGTACAGGCCATCATTTCTTTCCATATTATAAAGTGTAAAGTGCTTATGTACTATAATAGATCTGGAAGGTCATCAAATTAGATCTAGAAGATGATATTTTTATTGTTTTAATTATTTTTAAATTTTAATTATTTTTCATATTTAGTTTTGGATTCTTTTGATAAAGGTTAGTTTTGATTTTTATATAAATAGTTGATCTGTTATTTATTTTTCATTGTATTATTGAATTTTAGACTTTTCTTAAAATACCAGAGTTTTTTGTCTATTTTTTTTATAGTTTAAAATAGTAATCTTTGGATTTGATAACTCTAATTTCTATACACAACGTATATTGCTATCTTGTATGTTGATTATTGAACCCAGTAGTGAATACCTGACGTTTTCATCCAATTAGGTTACTATCTTGTTCTTGGAAATCATAAAGTGGGGAACTAGGTAATGGATATATTAAGAAGAGAACACCGCACCATCCACTAACATTATTCTTACAATTATGTTTGATAAGTATATTGCTATCTGAATTTTTTTTTTTAACCTTGAAATCACTTTAAAAACAAATATTAGGTTGAAAGGATTTTTGATTTCGAGTTGATTATAATTTTAGGATGGTTTTGGAGGTCTTGGATTAATTTAGCAAGTTTCCAAGGTGTTTATTAGGTGTTTTAGATCCAAAATAAGTTTTTTAATGAAAAACAATAACTTTGTTTTTCCGGTCACCACAGTAACCGAAAATCTTAAGAATTATAAAAGATGCGTCATTTATTTTTTTTAATTAAAAAATAGGACAGACAACATGTGCTCATCACATTAACTCAAAAAAAAAATATCAGGCTCGCACGTGGGCCCTTTTTTATTTTAACATTTCCGTATTACTTTTTTTATTATAATTTTTGGTTATGACTCTAGAGAAGGAAGATAGAAAAACAGTAAAGAAAAGTAGTTAAATTAAAAAGATTATTTATCTTTTTTTTCCAACTTACATGAAAAGATAATTTTAAATTCAAAGATAATTAATAAAATAATATTTTATTATTAGAAAACCATTACTTGTTATATTTAAATACTAAATAAAAAAAATTTAAAATATTTTGTAAGGACCGGACTCTACTTGCCACCTCTTAGTTCCGCTCCCGGGTGTGGGGTAAGATTTGTACTTTGACTTAGGAAATATTTAGATATAGAAAAGCAAAAAAGCACATATGATGTTAACTAGTTAATCTTTATCTATTAATGATCTGAAGTCTTAACCTACCTTTTTGGGGAAGGTGAGCTACAGTTGTTAGTTACCAATTCCTTTCCTCTTGTTTTCTTAAATTCAAGCAACAGTGCTAAAAAATCCAAGCTTCTATGGAAACTGATTATGTGGACAGCCGACTCAATTATTATCTACTCAGTGGTGACTAATCATGCAACAAAGTCAAGATTTGTGCTACAAATTTCATAAAATAACCATAATTTATTTTGGTAAACCCTTAAGCTTTGCCATAATTTGAGCAGAATTATTTTTTTCGGTTGAAATCTTATGTCTGCAATGAGTTCAATTGTTTCCATATATATATATGCTTTCATAATTCTGGTGTACATTGGTGTTTCTATGCTTCTATATATGTTGATTAATATAGGGATCAATTTAATTATGAGTCTTAACAATCAAGGGCATTTTTCAATATAGCTTTCGTATATCAAAAATTTTTTATTTAATTTTGAGTTTTGAGTAAATTATTATAGAGAATGTTATCCTTTAGTTTTCTCCTTCATTATTTAGTGGAAGAGTCAAGCTCTAAACTGTGGATATCATACTCAAATTGTTAAATAATTCTGCCAAATGAGAAGTCATGTTCAAATGAGTCAAGCTTATATATAAGGAAGAAATTTATTGGATATACATGTAAGTTGTAAAGATATCACATTAAAAGTAACGAGAGAAGTAAAATGTTTATATATAAAATCCACTCATAATTCATTACTTTATGCTTTCAAATTAAAGATTTATTTGCAAAGCACACACCTAGTACAAAAACAAGAACCCATACATATCCTCGCCAGCACTTCTTCGCTGAAATCATATGTTACAGCCTACAGGTCCCTAGTATTTTATACGACTCTCTTAATTAAAAAAAAAATAGAAAATCACCAAATCATTCATGTTTTTTTTTTTTATCAAATTATGGAAGTAAATATAAAAAATTGATGGAATCCCACTGTTTGAAAAACATTTGACGAATAAGCACATTTTAATATTGTCACATTTTATAATAGCAATATTTAGTAAATATCGCACTTTTGAAGCGTGATAAAATAAAAATCCAATCATATGGCTTAACCGGTCGACCAGGTGGATCCAGTTACATTAACAGTTCAATCATTTCACATAAAAACTATAATTTTATGAATCTTTTCTTCCAAATATATTTTATGAGTCAAAATATACATATTTATCCAATTTGTAGGCTAAAAAATAGACTCCAATTAAAATCTCAAAAACTTATTATCTAAATAGTAGTTGTTCCTTGTTTTTTAATGTCAATGATATAGTCGATCTTGTGATAATGATTGATTTTGAGCAGTCAAGTGTGGATCTGCCCCTAATAAATATATTTATGGACTAGTAGAACATGTTTAGGCTTGTGAAGAGATCTGATCACACCAAATTAGAATAACATATCAAAAGGGTCATTATTTTTTATCAAATCATTGGATTGCACTTAAATTTTTATTAGATTTTTTGGATGCTGTTTTTCTTATAGTAATCACTGAATCGCTGTTTGCAGGGGCGGAGCAAGGAAAAAAATTTAGGGGGAGCCAATTTATAATTTAAGGGGGCCAAGAAGTTGTGTTTATTAAATTTATAAATATATATAAAGGGAGGGGCATTTGCTTGCAGGGGCCGGGGCCCCTGCCAGCCCCCCCCTCCCTTCGCCATTGGCTGTTTGGACCGTCAAATCAAAAATCTTTCTAAGATCTCTTGATTTTAATAAATTTAAAAATTTTCTTGTTATTTTTTGAATTAATTTATTGGTTTCACTAACTATTACAAATCAATTGGCCGTTTAAGCTAGATGATAGTATACTTTCATCTTGTCGTATTTTAAAAGCGATAAAATAAAATATATTATTTCATTAAATGTTTTTCAAACTATGTTAATCCATGATGTTGTACTATTAGTATCCTAATTGTACAATTTCTCCATCATTCCATTTTTTACAATAAAAGTAGAAGCTTTCAAATTTACAGTATGGACGAAACGTTGACAAAAAGCTCTCCTGAAATGATGGAGGGTGGTCCAATGCTATTGCAGCAGAACACGTATAGAAGGCGACCTTGTTCGCATCAATACTTGCACTGATTTTTAGTTTTTAGTTTTTTGTTATTTATATTTTCTGGACCCTCAGATTTGCACATGCCAAGATATGGCTTGTCACGTGTAAAAGATATGCAATGAAAAAAATAATTAAAACTTTACATCAAAGACAAACACTTCTCTTATTATATAATCTTTGTGTCGTTAGTGGAAATAAAATAATATAAATTTTGAGATCATTGTGCTCCTACTCCACTCGAATTGAAGCTTGTCTTCTAGTGATTTTTATGAATCCCAATGTTAAATTGTTTTTCTATTTTATTTTGAATCTTATGTACTTTTAAAAGAAACTTTATTTTGCTAATTTTTATATTTTAATTCGAGATATGAATATGTGAAATAAATGAACTAGCACGCAGAGAAAACCAATGGTTATGATTAAAACAAAGAAAGAAAACAAGGTCTAAAAGATGATGTAATGGCATACAAGTTGTGATTGGCCATGAACTACATAGAATAAAGAGTTTATTTTAGCAAACTTTTGGTACCACTTTAGACTTGATTTTCTCGATGGTATTCTTCTTTATGTTTACAAGGAACCGAACCCAAAATCAAGGTGCCATATTTTTGGAGGCCATTATCTCCCTGAAAAAGGGAAAAAGAAAGGTAGGTGAAGGGCTTACTTTTGTTTGATTAGTATAACAATAAGGACACTCTAGACATGGTTGGTATAGGTGATATTGTGCAATATTTTTCTCACAATCATATAACTAATCATGTTCAGGAAGGATACTTTTGTTCAGAATTATTAAACTCGATTTGTAAATTGACTAGATAAAAAACTTAAGTTACAGGTTAAATAAATTAACTTGATTTGTAAATTGACTCGACCAATCAATTTCTAAATGATTAGTGGTAAATTTAAGTTTTTTATTATTTTTTTGTTTTTGCAATCATAATTAATGTCTCGCCCATAAATAAATAAACAAACCCAATAAATTATAAAGAAAAATCCAACTCAATATGTTACAACTAAGCGTGCATCAATAAAGTATGGTCCGTGTAATAAATAAAA
Source organism: Populus tomentosa (assembly GCA_018804465.1). NCBI lineage: Eukaryota > Viridiplantae > Streptophyta > Magnoliopsida > Malpighiales > Salicaceae > Populus > Populus tomentosa. Next base: position 19,284,270 of record CM031973.1, read on the forward strand.
AAAATATATAGAGCATGGTGCCCATCTTTCATTTTCTATAAAAATAAAATATTGAAGCTTTCTGCATATATTATATTCTCCCACGAAAAAAATAGAACTTGTCACTCTCCTATTTGTCAAAATCTAATCATATAGAACTCATATATCTAGGTATTGTTTTTCCATGTCTCCCACAGTGTTGGAGGGAATTTTATGCTTTTATACACGGTATTTGGTAGAAAAATCATACTAAAAAGTCCACTGTGTCCCTTTATTAATCATCACTTGTTTTTCTTATAAAAAAAAAGAAGAAGAAGATTTAGGGCAATTAAGACGAGGTTTGTAAAGGCAATATTGTCCGAAGGTTTCTTGGTGAAATACGAGTTGGCAACTGAGATTTTTGTTGTTTTGTGATTTAGCTATATATCCCCCATCTGGTTTATATTATCATACTATATATTTAACAAATTCAAGCTTTTTTCACAGATTTTGTCCTCTATATCTTATTTATATAAATGTACCCTTACGCACGCATTCAAAGCAGAACATTTTGAAATTTCCAAAACTCTACAGACGACTACCGACACCTCAAGCCTTCACAGGCGTTGAAATTTGCAAGGCCTCGTTTGCCAAGAGACGCCATCTAACTTTCCAAAGTCGTGTCGTCTAACAGAAGTTAGCTTGGTTTTTGTATCATACAAAATACGTAGACCCCTTGAAAGGTGAACCGAAATTCTTTTCATTAATAATATCGTATATATAAAAAAAAAGGTTTGAAGAAGAAGAAAAATCATCATGAAGAGGGACATGTACAATAATTTGGCATTTCATTTCAAATGTCTTTTATGTCATTTCTGTTACATTGAGTCACGAATTCATGAGACAAGCAGTACAAAAAATAATTTCTCATCATAAATGAAGGTACTTTATAGCTCCAAGAACTCAATGACAAAGTTCTAGGTGGGTGTTCTACTGTAAATTTAATAGGATATTGATAAGGATAAAATATAATTATTTTATAATTTAATAATTAAAAAAATAAAAAAAATAAGAGCATATATAAAAAATGCATATGAGCACAATATGAGCAGTTATAATAAACCATGTAATTTAAAAAGCAACGATAACATGAGATTATAAAAAAAACTTAGAAAAATAAAAATTATTAACAATTAACATATATAAAATGAGATAATTAAATTTTTTTTTATTAATAATTGATATCACTCAACTATATAAGTCAGACAAAAAGAATATGAAGGGATACAGAAAACTCAACAAAAACTCAAATTATTGCATTGTGGTTTTATCAAGTTTAAATTCTCTTACCTTTTAAAGCTAAAAATAATAGGTGATAAGCTTACATATGATAGAACAATATGTGATAATTCTGTAAGCGAAAGTTTTGTAAGTTTATAATTTTTCTTGAATTAGTAGGCTTGCAATTTCAATTCTATAAATCAAAAATGCTAAAACGATGTTCTATTATCCAGAAGTTCTAATTTGTAAATATAATCAGAGTTCTATAAATATAAATTTTTTTTTTAAGTTATTGAGTTTACTTTACATTCAAATTGTTTTAATCATTTGATTATCTTTTCAGTTGAAATATTATTTTTATGAAGTATATTTAATCATATTAATACTTATATAACTCTGTAATATAAATTTTAAATTATGTGAGTAGATTTAAGACTAAATACAGGGTTAAATTCAATTAATTTAGAACTCATGAGTTCAAAAAATTTAACTTAAAACTTCAGTCTTAAATTGTAAAATTCTTTTAATTGAGACAAATATAAAAAAACCTATATCAAATGCTAGAATATAGGTAATTAATTTTAAAGTGAGCAGAAATAATGATTTAATTTTATTTATATTTCACTCATTTTTTAACAATTCATTAATTCTTTCTTGAATTTTTTTAGAACAATGCTAAATTTACCAAAATAATCAATCTTTTTTTTTTTAAGAAAAAAAAAAACAAGCTATGAAATCAACAGATTGATTACCTTTTATAAAGGGATGGAATCTATAAAGATCAAGGGATGACGTACACTTTGAGTATTTCAATTAAAAATGAAAAGATAATGGATTTCACCCATAAGAGAATACATAACGAATTACTTCTAATGAATCAGACTTAACTTTAAGAGCATTGAGATTTTTTCCATAGAAATAGTAATTTCATGACCATGGGAGTTTGTTTTTGTGTTTAAAATTGTAATAGTGTATATTTTAAAAATGTACCTAGCTTGAAAAACATTAAATAATTTTAACAAAAAGACTTAATAAATAAAATTCCCGACACCATAGTGCGAAATACACACAATAGTGTCTAGCTTTGCGATCGTTTAGTAGGAAAACCAATAAAAGTCACTATTTGATGGATACAATTTTTTGAAAAGCGATTTTGTTAATTAAAATGTTTTTAATAAATCAAATGCCCCTACCCCAATATTACTAATTCCAGGGTCCAAATGGGACAGTATGGTAATTTCATCCCATACCTACTCCCCATATAATAAAAATAATAAATTAATTTTTAAGAATATAACTCAACTGATCAAATTTTAATTTTGTTGTTTTAAAGGTCATCAGTTCGAGTTTAATGAACCTTTAGGCTACTGGAAATTTATGTGATTATTAATTTCAGAACCCGTGGAATTAGTCAAGGTGCATGCAAGTTAGCCCAAACACTCACATTAATAATAATAAAAAAATAATAAACTAGATCTTATATTTTTGCTTTGCCTTTTTTTTTTAAAAAAATATATGTTTATTTTTTGCAAAATATGTTACAAGAAAATTAATGAATGTAAAATATTTATAATCAAAATTTTAATTTAATTTATTTATTAAATAATATTTTTAATTCATAAACTTTTATAAAATATTTTGCAAACAAAGAATTCTTTCAATACATCACTCACAACATCTTTTAACCATTCAGGTGACCATTATTTCATTAACATGCCGCTACCAGCGGCACTCTCATCCTCACTTTACAATCACAAAATTTTATTTACCACTATTTTTTACATTAATATTTATTAAAAAAATTATATATAAAAGATATTTTATATATAATGCAAAATAAATACCCTCTTCGAACATTTTATGATTTAAAAAAAAATCATCTCATATCTTAAAATATTTTATTTGTAACAAAACCCTACAAATATTTACATGACATTAATGTAACGCAGCCATTTTTTCTAATAAATAAACAAGAAGGGCATTAAGGTCCGAAAAATCGTTAGACTAATAGCGAATTTGACGGCCTAATCTCTATTCTTTTCTAGATTCTCATTTGCCATACTCATAGAAGAGGAAAGAAAATGGTTTTATAAATTAATTTTGTTTTCTTTAATATTTCAACCAAAAAAAATTCAGTCTCTCCCTTCACTCAATGGCATTGACACCACCTCCCCACCACCACCACCACCACCACCTTCACCCTTTTGAAGCATCTTAGAGAGGGTTTTGTGCTTCTCCTGTTCTTGTTTTGTTTTTGTTCTAGAAAGATAAGTTGTTCTTTTTTTGAGTGGCTTCTTTTTGTTGTTAATGCTACCTTCTTGAGTGAAGCTGGCTTAGTTTCATGGTAAGAAAAACGGCCTGTTTTCAGATTTGAAAACTGTTGTTTGTTGTGTTAAAATTCAAGCAGGATTTCATCTAGCTCGCTGTTCTTGCTCTGTTTTCCCTGTTTCAGTAGAATTCACATGGATTTGCTTGGTTCTGTCTCCTGTTACTTCTCTTCAGCTTCTTTATTTGTGAGTCTTTGTCTTTGATCTGATTTGGAAGAAAATAAATAAGCCTTTCAGAAAGCAACTGAGCTGCCTTTCTTCTTAGAAACTTAATCAAGAAACAGGGGATTCAATGGAGTCAGATCTTCAACACCAGCATCATTTTCTTCATGGTCATAACCAGCACCAACAAGTTCATCAGAAACAAATGAATTCTGGGTTGACAAGATATCAGTCTGCACCAAGTTCATATTTTTCTAGTAATTTAGACAGAGACTTCTGTGAAGAGTTTCTCAATAGGCCAACAAGCCCTGAAACAGAACGAATTTTCGCGAGATTTTTAGCCAATTCCGGTGGCAATACAGAGAATATACCAGGTTCAAATCTTTGTGAGATTAAGCAAGATTCTCCAGTAAAAGAATCAGTCTCACAAATTAACCAGCAACACCAGATGATGGCTTCAATGAATAATCATAGTAATGATACAAGGCTGCATCAACATCAACATCAGCAGCACCAACAGGGCAATTACTCTGCTTCACAGGGTTTTTATCAAAGTCGATCAAAACCTCCATTACCAGATCATAATCCAGGTTCTGGTATGAATCATAGATCAACGAATTTAACGGGGTTGGAGAGGTTGCCTTCCATGAAGCCTAGCAGTGGAAACAATCCGATTCTAGTTCGACACAGTAGCTCACCAGCAGGGCTTTTCTCCAACATAAATATTGAATTTGAAAATGGTATGTTAAGTTTGTCTATTTATTTTGATACCCTTTCGTTTCAGTCATTAGAAGATTGAGAAAAATGATAAGAAAGTGTTTGATTTGATAAAAAATAAAATTAAGGCTTTGTGTTAGCTTGTGCTTTTTTAAGTAACCAATGAATAGAATGGAAGGACAGCAGAGAAATAATAGAAAGTGTAGAAAGTTGAAATTTTCTGTGTTATGAATGGACAGTTTCAGTTAAGTCAAGTGCTATTAGTTTTTTGATTAAATTCTTTTTCTGATAAGCAATCATTTGAACTAGCAAGTGGGAGTTAAATTTTTTTTGAAATATGAACAGGACTTATTATTTTTAATACTCCAAGTTGTTTGATTCATGGTCTTGGAGTGAGTTTTCTGTTTCCTTCTTTGATGCCACTCAGTTTCTTGTTTTGAGTTTTGATTGACTGGAGTTATGAAAATGGGACAAAAATAATCTTTAGGATATGGCAGGCTATGCTGTATTGAGAGGTATGGGAGATCTTGGAGCAGGTAATAGAGACACAACTTATTCTGCAGCTAGTAGGCCACCTTCATCTCCTGGGATAAGGAGTACAATTGCTGAAATGGGAAACAAGAACATGGGAGAAAATAGCCCAGACAGTGGTGGTTTTGGTGAAACTCCTGGCAATAATTATGATTACCCTATTGGATCATGGGATGATTCGGCTGTGATGTCTACTGGTTCAAAAAGACAGCTTACAGATGATGACAGAACACTTTCTGGTCTAAATTCATCGGGAACTCAGGTGCCACAGTTTTCTGTACTGGCATGAGTTAATTCTTCATCTAACTTAACGATTTGCATATGTTTTAGTTTATAGGATAATGGAATGGAGAACATGGATTCAAGTTTGATAAGATCACTTTTGCTTGAGATTTTTTGTTTTACCATAATTCTGGTTGTCTAGCAGAATGAAGAGGCAGGAAATCGCCCTCCAATGTTGGCTCATCACTTGAGCTTGCCAAAAACATCAGCAGAGATGTCTACCATTGAAAACTTTTTGCAATTTCAAGATTCTGTTCCTTGTAAGATCAGAGCCAAGCGTGGTTGTGCCACCCATCCAAGAAGCATTGCTGAGAGGGTAAAGTCTCTTTAGTGCATTTCTTGGTCATTATTTCTACTTTGAGCTAAGCATGGTTTTGGGATCTTTAATCTCTATAGTTAATACCAGCAATTTTCCCCTTAATCACCCTTTTTGGATTAATTCTTGATGTCCTTATTGATATGAATGATGTGTAGGTGAGAAGAACTAGAATTAGTGAACGAATGAGGAAACTCCAGGACCTTGTACCAAACATGGACAAGGTAGAATCTTTCACTAGCGCTTCCTTTTTCTATATCTGTGCTAGTGCTGTTTAAGCTTAGATATTGCTTTGTTTCCCTATTTGCAGCAAACAAACACATCGGACATGCTGGATTTGGCTGTTGACTACATTAAAGACCTTCAAAGACAATTCAAGGTATGCTACAACAACGAATTTAAACCAAAACCCTCTAGTAAAACACCCACCCAAGGCCCTGTGAAGAAGTTCCATCTTATGTTCAAATAGTTCTTCTGTTTCATTCATGTTTCATGTTCTTTTTTCCAGGCACTTTCAGAGAATCGTGCAAGATGTGCATGCTTAAAGAAGCAGCAGCCCTAGCTGAAAAAACCAAAGTAAGAATTGGTTTGTATGTATAGAACTAATAAGAATTTGCAAGACGAGAGATAAAGGCGATGCTAGGTTCTCTTTTGCACTGAAAAAGATGAAGATACAGCTTAGCCATAGGCTATTTATTATGTTGGGGTGGGGGAGTGAAGCTCAAGAGTGCATTTAAAGCTAACTGCAAGATTCATCCAACCTAAACACTATAATGGTTATAGATGAAGTGATAGAAAACCAGCTGCCATGCATGTTGTAACATATAGTTCTAGTCTTTGGAACTTAACCAAATTAAGGGAAATTTATGTGCTAAAAGAAAGAGATAGTCGTGGTGTTGCTGTTGCTTTTTATAAATTCCCCTCATCTCTCGTCTTGCTAAGAAGAAGATTATTAGCACTTTACAAGTTTTTGTCTTGAAAATAAAGAGTGGTGCTAATGTTGCTATCAATGATTGCATCATTTCATATAAGTTGGAAGCAGGTGGGGACTACTTTCCTTCTATTGACGCCATTGATTGAAGAATTTGTGATCTAATTTAAGGCTCAATGGGATTAATCAAGCTCCACCACCCACCTTGCTTTGTCTTGTTGGGGTCAGCGCTACAGGATGCAGTGTGTTCTTTCCTCATATGTTCCTGATTTATCTTTGCTCTTTTGTCCCACTATATTCCCTTGCGAGAAGGGAAGGTCCAGGTTAAGTGTGTTTACTCCTTTTCTCCACCACCACTAGGGTTCCTAGTCTTCAATCACGAAGTGGACGGGGGACTCATTCTTCACCAAGCAACCAAGATAACCTTACAATTCCTCTGTCATTTCCTAGATAACATCCATATTGCTCGAGGGAAACATTCGCTAGTGTTTGGTTACTGTCGAGATGAAGATAATTAAAAATAAAAAAGACATGTTTCACGTCTGAAATTCATTTTAAAATTGTCTCATAAATCTGTTTTTTTATCTTAAAAAATTAAATCTTCTAACTAATGTGTCCTGTTACCACTAAACATAATTAGAGATAGATTTGGATTTTCTAAAAATGGAAGTGCATGGATCCAAATAGTATCCTTGATCTTATCTTTCTAGGGAACTAGCCATCATTGTTCATTGACAAAGATTTTCTATACCTTTTCTTAGAAAAAGAATTTATTTCCCATATCTTTAGTCACGAGTCACCATACAATTTTGTTTGTGACAAGAATTGTCTTGAACGCGATGGTGTTGTCGTGTTTGCAAACGTCAAATCAGCTTGTTTAGCATTAATCTAGTGATTGAAACTAGAGAGAGAAACTTGTTGGTGGGTAGAGGAAAGTAATTATCAAGAACCAATTATTGATTTGTTACTTTCAATTATTTCATGTATCTTTTCAAGATTTTTCTTCGATTGTTTGTCCAGTAACGTGAACCACAAATAATTTTCTTCATTAAAAAGATAAGTAATCTTATTGAAGAAATATAATTCTAGCTTATGGAATCTTTCGACCAATGTGGCTTTGGACACATCTAAAAAGCATTAAAATAAATTTTCTTAATACCAGCTAACTACCCACGAACTGTAACTTGGAGAAGAAAAAAAGGAGATAATTAAGTATTAATGCGTGTTTAAGGGTGTAAGGACAAACTCAAAGTTTATTTAAAAATATTCAAGAACCAGTGATAAAAAGACATCTAAAAATAAATTGCAGAATTAATTCATCAGTTGACGGAGGTAATATGCATGACCAGCTTTAAAAATTCATTTTGTTAGACGACAACAGAGGCGGCAACCTCTAGATAGAATATGATGCAGATTTTTATGATCCTATTTATACTAAGATAGATAAGGGCTGTTGATTAAAAATCCATTTCACAGATGCTGGATTTGGCTGTTGACTATCAAGACAAGCTATGGCATGTTATGAAGAAAGTTGATCCGAGTAGCCTTCTCTGTGCTCAAGCTGCTGAGACTGGAAACTATTCGATCTTCAGCAGTCTGGGATAAGAGGAGGTTAACCAGTCAGAGCGTCCTCAACCTTGCAATGTCCTCAACCAAAATTGATGATTCTGACGTGCCAATATTAGTGAGTTTTCTGCCCTTGCCTTTCATTTTCTACACATTCCTTCATGAATCTTGACTTGAACTAAAGAAAATGTGTTGATATAATCTTAGCTAATGGCAAGCAATGCCGTGCTGAGGCATGGAATTCGTACTGCTGAAACGGGGAACAGAAACATGGGAGAATGGTGGTTCTCGTGAAGCTGTAGCAATGGTCATTTTGCTGGTTTGTCTACTGGATAGTGGAAGTTTTATGCGATGTCTGCTGGTGCCAATCAATGATCATCGCAAACTGAGGTAGATTTTCTTCTTTTTTTCCTTTCAGCTTCTTCTTCTTCTTCTTTTCTGTATCACAATAGAATGAATTTCTTGTGTGAAAACTACAAGATGTTAGAAGTTTCTCCTTTTCTACATCTTTTAGTTTCTGGTGAGAAATTTACTCTGATTTCCCAATTGCAGCAAACAGTGCAATACGTAGCAGACTTGGTGAATTTTGCTGTTGATTACTTATTTTACCTTACAGGAGAAGTTGAGCAGGATATTGATCCCAGAACCCTGCTTTGTGCTCAAGCTGCTGAGACTAGAAATCCCTATGTCTTCAAGTTGAGCATAAAAGGATCTCAGACAGAGTGATGGTCACTGCCAATCTTAACCAGACTTCTCGGTGCTGTTGTTATGTTTGCTAGATTTGGAAAGAGATGAATTCAAGACATCACATTCTGATATTGTTCTATAGATCCCACAACTCGAGCCCTACCTGATTTTCTAACCCTTTTTTTATATTTTATGGAGCTCCATTTATCATCAATATTACTAATATGACAAGTCTATTTTTATTTTATAGTTCATAAAGGATTGTTATAATTTTATACATGGATATGAACTTTAGACTCTATTTTATGGTTCTATGTTTCATAGATGAAATACAGTTTGTTTCTTAAGTTAGGATTTATTTTTTAAAAACTGAATTTAAAAAATTTGAATTAAAAATTCATTTTAATTTATAATTTAAAATCTCATGAACTCATTTTCAATCTCAAAAATTGATTGGCAATACAAAATCTTACTTTAAGGAAATTACATTTTGACAGTCAAACACACACCAATTCACCTATCTCTTACCATGCTTTAAGAAATATCCTTAAATTTCTCATATTCAAATTCAGAAAAAAAACAAGACCCCAAGAGTCAATCCTAGAAGAAGAAGAAGAAGAAGAAGAAGGACACGTGTCAAAGTTCAACATCCATAATTTAAATAAATAAATTCCCTCTCAAATCACAAAATTTGAATCCATATAAAAAAAAATATAGAAACAGATTCAATGCCCTCAAAATAAATTCCAACGTTCGAAAACCACGAACTCCCCTGCAATCACGCACTTTTGTCTTCCTTTCTCTTCATGGAACAAGAAGAGCAAGCCGACTATACCACCCTCCGGCTCGGCTCCCCCACCGGCCCGGATCAAGAGGCTCAACCACCTTCATTTGTCACTCTCTCCCCATTCCCTCCAATCTCAACTCCCTCCTCCCGCCGCCGGCTCTCGAGCCAGTTCACTCCGAGCCGAGCAGTCCCATTGGCTCGGCGGCTGGCTAGGGTGTCTTTGCAAGGGCGGCTTGTGGATGCTGAGGAAGCTAGCTCGGCTAAAGCCATTGGGTTGAGCGGGGAGGCGGGTGTGGCTTGGGAGCTGTTTAGTCCTGTTCAAAGGTTTCTGATTGTTGCTGTTATTGGGGTTGCTGTTTCTGAATCTAAGAAGAATAGGATCATTAATCAGCTCAAAAAGTCTGTGGAGCTTAGGGTTAGTGATTTTAACTTCATTTTATGAACGGGTTTGTTGTTTTTGGATTTTGGAAAGTGGGTTTGCTTAAAAAATGATTATTTTTTTTTAGTTTTTGAGTGTGAACTGGAGGTTTGGTGCTTGATTTTGTGTGAAAGGTAGGAACTTTGGACGGTGTTTGGTGTTATTTTGATGGCTTAATTTGTTTGCTCTGATTTTAGTTAGGAGTGTTTGTTTGAATTAATGGCTTTGTTTATTAATTAGTTTTATCTGTAATGATGATTCCGTGGATCACAGGAGTTTAAAGATTCTGCTTTTGAAAGCAGTTTCTTTAATTCTTGGGCTTTGGTATGATTGGAGTATTAAAAAGATATGGTTTCATGCTAGATTAGATTAATTGATTCTTAATGAGTGATCCCTTTTTAAATGCTGGTATTCTATTTTGATAGTTAAGACAGCAGTTACAAATATTAGACTCCAGATATCATGGTTGAAAATATTTTTGAATTTAAAGATATCACTGGTATGAATGTTCATGTCTAGTGCACAGTTCCTTCTAACCCCATCCTTGTCCTGTTGCTCTTTATTGGTATTACCTTTTGCTTGAATGTGAGCAGGATTCAGATAAATTTAAAAGATGTAAAGAATGGATTGTAGGCTGTAGCCATGAGATCTGTCTGATTAAATGCTTTGTACGAAATGCTGGTTTCAGGATCAGGTGCTGTCAAGCATGCAGCAGAAGCTGGATGATCTGTGTGATCAGTTGAGCAGCATTAACAACCAGGCAGGAACCAAGGGCAATGCATCTTTCAACAACAACAAGAATTTAGAACCACCATGTAATGATGTTTTTGGTTGTGATAAAATTAAATTTGTTGATTGTGGTTGTTGGCATTGTGATCAACACCATGACCTGCTTGCTGGTTTGATGGTGAGAGTCATTTAATTAGATGCTAAGTTTGTTTCTTTTGGTGTTTTGAGTAATTATAATCATAGAATCAGATTGTGTCTGCATGCTCAAATACTACATGTTGTTAATTTTGTGTCAGGGGAACTCTGTTGTCAAAGTGTCTAAAGGTGATGAGGTGCTGCAGTACAAAATGCCTTTCATAAATGAGGTGGAACAAGAAGAGCGCCGCATGTCAGATTTGTCAGATTGGGCTTCTAGTGTTACATCTGCAGCAGAAATGCAGGTGATGGAAGATTCAGAATCAGTAGTTATTTCTTACAGATTTTTCACTTGGTAACATAATTTGCAAGATCAGATTACAACTGAAACCTGAATTTAGAAATAGTTTAGTATTAATAACCCCGGAAATTGGTCTCAAGTCTGCATTTCAGTGACCTCATGCTTGTGCCTCTATAACAGATGAACACTTACGCAATAGACCAGGACATGTTCAATCTAAAGAGAGAGTGTGAAGAGAAGGATGCCACCATTAAGGAGCTGAACAGTATTCTTCAAACAAATAATATGGCAGATTCTAAGGTATTTTGGACTCATGAGCAATATTTTTCAACTGTGTTTTCTTTGCCTTTTTCCAGTCACCATATTTCTATCTGATTTATTCTCCAACACAACTTTTTTCCCATGATAATAGAGAATAGCTGAGTTGGAAGACATCATTCGCAGGAAGAACACGATGATCACAAGACTTAGGAAGGACATGATGGTATTAGAGCAGAAGGTAAGAAGTCGGTATTAGCAAAATTATTTGGAGAAGAGTTGGAACTTACTGAAACTTGATTTGAGAAGATGTACATGCTTTGTGACCTCTCATTTCTTTGAGGTTTTACAGGTGGTGCATCCTACAAGACTTAGGAGACCATCGTCCTCCTTATGTGTCTCAGACAGTTCGGAACTTCCTCTCATGGTGGATAACATAATCTATGATATGGATAGCACCACTAGCCCTTCCTCCTCTGATTCAGATTCCTCTCCTGCGAACCGACCACAAACTCCTGCTGCTCATATTCAGGTAACCCTTATCAGAATAGTACAATTAGTGTTACTTACAAATTAAACTTCTATTCTATGAACTGGAAAACAAGTCCCTGTTGTTAAACTTCAGGAGACTCCCGTTCAGAGCAGTGAGCTTGTTTTGACAAAAAGCCAGAAATCAGCACCAGCAAAGGCCTCCAGTTCTGTGGTAGAACATCACAAAAAATCTAGATCAGAAAGTCCTCTCAAAGAAATATCAACAAATCAAAAGTCCATTGGACTCCCTTCTTCGAGGCCAAAGCAGTTGTCAGCTGAAATCAGGAAGGCTAGAAGGCGGACTCAAAGTGCAATTAAGGATGCATCTTCAAAGAAGAGATGGTTCTAGTAAGTAATGCACACATGTCATAGTTTAACATATAAATGCAGTTTCAATTGTTACTTTCACTTGCTAATGGTACTCGAACAAAGCTTGGGAGCCAAATCATTTTCTGTTTTCAAGTTTTCCAAAGACCTTTAAATTTGCTTTCCACGAAGTTGGCATAGAGTTTCATATCTCAGAATCTTAAAAATGAGGCGAAGTCAATAACTGACTCGTTGATGCTTAAAATGCAATCAAAACTTTATAACAATGACTTGAAAAATTGACCTGCTCTCAGTTGGAAACTTTGCTTTCTGTTATCAAGGTTTGACTCTTCGATTCTTTCAGGAGTTAACACTGTAAATCTCCACCCAAACAACATTGTAATTTTGCAAACATAAGCTAGATTCTGGGAATAAATACTGGAAATTTGATTCCATCAACTGTATAAACCCCTGTGAATAACAGATGTGTCATTATCACATTCAACTGGACCCTTTGAGGGAGATATTCTTTTACTCTTATATAGATATATCCAATTCTTGTTGGTTGATATGTTGCTCATCTGAAAGCATATTCTGTCGTGAAACCTTATTTTTGCTGCCACTTCTTTGTAGGTTTATGCGGTAGATGTATGTAGATAAGGGTAACACAGGGCTGGCAATTGAAGAAAAATAACTTTTGTCTTTCAAACTCATTTCCAGGCAGATATACAACAGGCTAGTTGATATCTAGAACTGAGGGCCATGTTGTTATCATTATGATATGTTGTTGAAGTAATAGAATTTCTGTAGATGTCCAGACATAATAATAATTTCTATAAATATCAGCTTTAGTTATATTTCTTCCTGTTAATGATTTTTTTTGGTAAAGGACATATTCATCCCCCAAATATCATCCAAGTCTCAATTTGGTCCCAGACAAAAACAAAATCAACTGGGACCCCCAAATCAATTGGACATTTTCCAAATAACCATCTCCTTAGAATCAGAAAAAAGGACCTGTTTGTCTTCCAGTGATCTCATTATTTTTCACAAATGTAGATGGTGGGGGTTAATTGGGTAATGTTTCATAAATAGGAGATCCAATTGGAAATTTTATTTTGTTCAAAGATCATTATAATCACCTACACCGTTTAGATTTAGCTATTTAGCAATACAATTTTCATTGTTTTTAATATCTTTAATACGGATAATAGTTATCTCGGTCTAAAAAATCAACTTGATAACTCTCATAAACTGGGACCTGGCTTGATTTTGGCTAGGTTAGTTTTTGAACGGTCCAAAAAGGTAACCTGGTTAAAACATGTACGAGGATCGGTTTTTTATTTTTCTAAACACTTTTGTTTTTTTTTTTTTTTTTTTTTAAAAAAAACTATCTAAAACATAAAGGTGTTGGTCATCAGATATTCTGTTTGTGTTGTGTCCAGTTTTCTATGTAAATTTAATTTTTCTTCATTCTTTTCATTTACCATATTTTATCCATCATCCATAAACTTTGTTAAGATTCAAGAATAAAAAATCTTAAAGGATCTAATTTAATTAGTTAGACTCTAAGTTTACTTTCTAGAAGTTACTAGTTTGAGTTTTATAAATTTCAGGATCATTAAAGACTTATATAATTATTAACTTCAGAGTTTTTAAAATTAAAATACAATCTAATCAAAATATACATAAACTAACCATAATAATAGTAAAAATACAAGAATCAAAGCCCTTATAACCCATCTTGCATATGTTTGAGAGATCGTCGTACCATATTTGATAATGCAAGAGGTGGTGAAGATATGATAAGAACTTAAAAACCAATTTATTTAAAATTGGAATAATTTTTTTTTTCTTGAAGTATTTTCGATTGTAATTACTATTTATTTTAATTTTATTTTTTAATATTATATTAACTGAAAAATTAACTAACAATTTATATTTAAATTAACATAAGATTCTCATGGTGTCAATAAATATTTATATATTAAATAAATATTTAATTTAACAAAATAAAATTTAATTTCTGAACATTATAAACATAAGTCCTAACATGATATCGAAAACCATAAAGGTTGAAATTGAAGGGAAAAAACAGTAATTGAAATGAATAATTGCCAAAAAAAACCTGCAATACTTTTCATCCTGTCTAATTTAGATGCTGTTTCAAATTGCATTTCATAAAAATTTAAATTTTTTATTTAAATTAATTTTTTTATGTTTTTATATTGTTTTAATCTACTGGTGTTAATTTTTTTTTAAAAAATATTATTTTGATATATTTTTAATTTTTTTTAAAAAAAAACAATAACTATTATATTTAAGGCATGATGCCATGCAGTGCCTTTTGCTCTATATTTGGAATGTAATGCGAGGCAACCGTATTCCCTACAAAAACTTAGTTAGAGCTAAAATACACATGATCCCTGGACCATCCATTCAAGAAACCTCCATGGTTTGTCAGCCACAAAATCATAACCATATTTCCTCTCTTGGTAATGTGGTTATAGCTACTTTTGCCTCAATCTGACCCCTCCAACCTGTTCTAATATCAAAAGGAAACAGTGCATGCAAAATCCTGACGTGCCTAACTGCATATATCTCACCTCTCGTAGCCATACTTGAGAGCTGTTGTGCTTCTCTACATGGCTATGGCTTCGTGAGCCCATATGGTCGTTGCTTGCTTATGGTTTCAGCTTCTTTAATCCCGCACTTAATGTATATTTTTGGTGAGTGTTTCATTTAGCACCACAGGTAAATAACTAATCCAGTGAGAACTTAAGCTATTAAAGACAAACAATTGTGATTGCCAACGTTTTGAAGAAACAAAATTCTGCTATATTCAAGTTTTCTTCATGGCTGATCATTACAAGCTTGGCTTCTCAGCTAGGCGCGGTGCTCCTCCACCTCTGGTCTCTCTTTCCCTATTTTCCCCAGTTTCTTCTCCCACCTCGCCCCGGCTCTCGAGCCAGTTCAAGCCGAGCCAAGCTGTTCCATCACCTCGGCGGTTGCCATGGGTGGACCCACAAGAACAGCTTGTGAATGAAGGGGAAGCCAGCTCGGATATAGCCATTGGCATTGGCTTTAACCGAGATGAAAATGTGGGTTCAGAGCTGTTTAGTCCAATTCAAAGGTTTCTCATTGTTGCTGCTCTTGGTCTTGCTGTTGCTGAGTCTAGAAAGAATACGCTCATCAATCAGCTAAAAAAGTGTGGAGCTAAGGGTCAGAAATCTCATCATTGGCTTGCTTTATTAATTAGACTGTTCTTAATGATGATTAATTATTCATGAATTTATTCTTGAGCGTTTAATCTTAATGATTGATCCTTTTGTTTCTTCCATCTTGCACTGTGATATTTAAGACAGATATATCATCAAAAAAAATTCTTTGGAATTTAATGGTCTGATCATTTCTGAATTTGAATAATTTCAGGATGAGGTTCTATCAAGCATGGGGCAGAAGCTTGACAATCTGTGTGATCAGATGGATGACATTAATAATCAGGAAGAAACTAAAGCAAACGATGCTTTTGGCTGCGACAGAATTGAATTTGTTGACGGTGGTTCCTGGCAATGTGATGAACACCAAGAACATGTAGCTGGTTTGGTGGTGAGAATCATTTTATGTTGGATACAGTAACTTTTTTGCCTACTTGGAGCTTCAGGGGTGATATTCAGACCATGATCAGTTTCTACCATCTAAACACTAAAATTTTCCACATTTTCTACCAGGGGAACTCTGCTGTGAGAATGCCTAGAGGGGATGAGGTGCTGCATTGCAAAATCCCTTTCGGAAACGAGGAGGAACCAGAAGAGCAGAAAATGTCAGATTTTTCAGATTGGGGTTCAACTGGTTCTGCAGAAGAAATACAGGTAATGGATGATTCTGGCCCAGTAATTACATTTTCAAGATTTTTCATCTGTAATAACCTCATAAATTTGTTTTCCAAAGATTCAATATCATGAAGGGCAGTCATGATTCTCCACAACATGAATCATACGATGGAAAAAGGCTCAGTTGCTCAGTTTCTCCACAGCAATCATAAATTTGTTTTCTTATAGTTAAATGCTATTAAATATATTGGGAGACACCTACCGCCGGATTGCTGTTGGAGTTAACAACTCACCGATATATGAAGCTTGCATTCCTTTTAACAGGAATTGTAAAGCCACACTTCCTTCTGTGGTGGAGAGGTTTATTTATATAGGAATGTACAGATATAATTATAGTAGGAAACTAACTATAGAAAAAATCACCTAACTTTTCTGCTAAATTATTTCCTACAATCAAGGAGGATAACGTGATATGCTGCTTTCCTTATCACCTTTGAACTCATGTTCTGTCTCTATAACAGATGAACACCTTTGCAATAGACCAAGACATGTTCAATCTGAAGAAAGAGTGTGAACAAAAGGATGCCACCATAAAGGAGCTGAGCATCGATCTTCAATCATTTGCAGGTTCAAAGGTATTATTACTTCAATAAGTATGTTGCATTAGCCCTTTTCTTCTCACCATATCTAGGTCTGATTTATTTGAACACATCTGTTTTTTTTCCCATGATAATAGAGATTTGCCGAATTGGAAGACATTATATGCAGGAAGAACACAATGATCAAAAGACTTAAGAGGAACATGGTGGTCTTAGAAGAAAAGGTGAGGATTCAGTGTTAGCAGGATTATTTATTTGGTAGTTAGGGAAGAGTTCTAGACAATTGCCAAAACTCGTATAACTTTTTACAGGCAGAGCTTTCTCCGAGACTTCGGAGACCATCCCCTTCGTTATCTATCTCAGACAATTGGGACCTTCCTGTCATGGTGGATAACATACTCTATGACCTGGACAGTTCTTCCTCTTCTGATTCAGATTCCTCTCCTTCAAACCAACCACAACCTCCTCCTTTTACGGTTCAGGTGACCCTTAGCGCAGAATAGTATCAATAGCCTTGCTTTTCCAGTTCAGACTTCTCTCCTACGAAGTATAGACTGAAAAAACCTCCTGTTGTTAAAATTCAGGAGACTCCTGTTCGGAGTGATGTCCTCACTTTGACAACAACCCAGAAACCAGCTCAAGCGAAGGCTTCAAGGTTTTCGGTAGGGTTAACGGAACCAAAGGCAAAGTCTAGATCAGAAAGGCTTCAGACAGAAATACCAACAAAGCGAAGATCCATTGGAAACTCTTCTTCGAGACCAGAGCAGTTGTCAGCTGGAGAGGACATCAGGAAGATTAAAAGGAAAGGTAGAGAACTTCATGCAAAGTCTAGAGCAGAAAGTCCTCCTAAAGAAACATCAAGAAACCAAGAATCTTCTGGTCTTTCTCCTTCAAAGCCAAAGCAAATGTTAGCTGGAGGAGACGGCAGGAAGATTAGAAGGCAGACTCAAAGTTCATCCAAGGATACAACTCCAAAGAAGAGATGGCTCTAGTAAGTAATGCACTCCTGCTATAGCATCAATCATGCTACTGTAACAGGCAGACATGATGTTCCACATCTCAGAATGTCTGAAGTTCCATATCTCTAGAAAGCAACCAGAACCTTATAAAAAAGGCTTGAAATTGAGGGACTTTGCAGTGTTCCACCTCATAATGCCTGACCATTCATTTCTTGCAAGAATTAAAACCTCAAAACTCCATGAATCAATTTACTAGTCTTGCAATAAGAACTATAAATTTGCGTTCAAAAAATATGTCAATCCATATGTTTTGACTGATTAAAGCCTTGCAAGAAAACATATTTAGATTTTGTTCCATTCCCTTATTGCTGCTGTTACTTTTTGGTAGGTTTTTTGGTGTTTGGTTCATGGAGAAAATGCAGTGGAGCAAGGCTGGAAACAAGAGTGAAATTGCCTCGTCTTTCAAACTCATTTACAGCTAGATATACGACAGACAGGCTAGTTCATGTATAGAACTGAATAGCCAAGTTGCTAATATTTATACACACACACATACTAATTAATACTAATACAAGAAATTAGTGTTAATTATGATAAAGGATTATACCATGTCAACCGCGGTCTGCTTCAAAAATAGTTTGTGAAGCCATTTTTAAATACAAAAGTCAGTATCATCCCCTAATTTACTAAAACTATAGATGTTGTAAGCAACATGGGGATTTCCATAACTAAACTCCAAGATTAAGATAGACATCAAGAAAAAGTTTCTCTGTTTCTGTAATTAATTATTTCATGATAATAATTAATTTCCTTTTCTTTTGATTGATAGTTAATGTGATTTATTTTATTTTTCTCTAGCAAAATATTTGAATTATGAAGCGGAAAAAACAAAGCAACAAGGCACCCACCCCAATTTTGGCAATTCAGTGATGCAGACAATTTATATATATATATATATAATAGATGGAAACTATAGACATAGATTATTTTTATTTTTTAAAATAAAGCGGATATTCAAATATTTTGATTAATCTTATAAATTTTAAAATTAACAATTATTCAAGTTTCTAACAATCACTATATTAACAGCACATAATTCAAACTTGAATTACAAGAAAAAAAAAGTGATGGATCTCCACGGTGAAGGTGCATGCATAACCTTCCGTTCTATGGGTTATGGACATGTCTTCCAAGAGCATGCTGAAGGTTGCACACCTCGCCATGCTTGAGGAGAGCTTGAATATCTTAATTAATAAATAAAATGACGAGAGAGAGAGAGGGAGAGTGTATAAATAACATTTTTTTTTTTTGGAATCTTAAGAAACTAGTAATAAAACCTACTATCTTTTATTAATAAAGTTTTAAAGCACATAATATCTGTTGTCTTATATAAAAATACGTACCAAGTTGGTTGGAAAATATAATAAGGTGGTGAAAAAAATTTGAATTTATTTCCTATCATGCTAGTCAGCTATAATGAATGGTTATGATAGAAGGTTCTCGAACAAAATTCATTTTCTTTTCCACCTTGGAAGTATAGTCAAAACTTTTACCAAGGGACCATTTGCCTCTTGTATGATCCCATTCATGCTCATGCTTTGTGAATTTTAAGAAATAAATTGAAATGTTTGAAGTGTGATAATATTTATTTAAAATAAAATATTAAAAAATATATTAAAAAAAATTTTAAAAAAAAATTTATTTTTAATATTAGTATGTTAAAACAACTTGAAAATATAAAAATATAATTAAAAAAATAAAAAATCATAAAACATGGTTGCATTTTAATTCTAATCAGCCCCTAAATAGTCAATTATACAGGACTTTATAACTTTAATTATCATACATTTAGATGTTTTTGCTTGTAAAGTGAGGAGAAAATGCATCATCTTGACAAGATCCAGAAAAAAAAAAATTGATACAAGTCATAAAACACATTTGAAATTGTAAGAGTTTTTTTTAAAATTATTTTTTATTTTAAAATAGTATATTATTTTATTTTTTAATTTATTTGTAATATTAACATATTAAAAAAATACAAAATAATTGAAAGTAAAAAAATTTAAAAGTTTTCAAAATCATTGTTGGATGGCAAAAAAAAACAATATTGCCCATATGTAAAATAATTTTTAAATATTATTTAGTTATTGTGATCAAAAAAATATAGAAATAATTAAAATAAAAAATATCTAGTCTCATATTTTCTTTTTTGTTTTTTAAGGATAGAAATGTTTTCTAAATTTATTTTATTATTGATGAAGACATTGTTTAGTATTGTGTTTTTAGTTATTTTTTTTAATTTAGTTTAAAGTTTTTTCAATCAAAAAAAATTATTAGATTTTTTTACATCCTTTTAGATAATTTTAATAATATAATATTAAAATTATTACAATATATTTTAAAAATATGAATTTAATATCCTTACAAAAATATTTTTTAAAAAACAATTTTAACCGCATTAACCTAAAAGTGAAGTCACTTTAACTGCGTTCATGTCAGTCATCAGCTTTTTCTTGCCGACGTCACACTGCGCGTGATTGTCGCTTGCAAGCTAGCAAATTAGTTATGATATAAGGAAAGTAATTCTCTCTTATATGTGATTGGTTCGTAGCCTCAGTCTGCAAAAGAGCGCGTGTATTGAATCTTACAATTTAACCAATTATATTCTAAGCACCTTCTATTCGATGTCCAATAAAACTTCTGTGCATAGTGACGTCTTGCTTTCGTGGAGCCCACTTACATGGGAACCTAAGAATTATTATTTATTTGCTTGCTTCTTTGTTTTCCCCTCTCATTAAAAGCATTCTTTCGAAAACCGTACTGGCCAGCTGGTCTACCTGAAATCTAAGCTAATCAGGGGCTGGGATTGGTACGTGTTAACAAAAATTATATATATAAAAAAATTGATTCGTTTGACTTAAAAACACACATGACTTTTTTTAATTCAAAATATATTATTTTAATAAAAAAATAAAAAGTTAATTATTAATTATTAATTTAGTCTATTAAACTTAATTATAAATTTATTAACTTTTTTCTTGATTCCTTGCCTGCATATTCAAAATCTATTCTCAGTTGTTGCCCCATGCCACTAGATTCCTTGCCTGCAGATTCAAAATGTAAGCATTATTTTGAGATTATATTCGCTATATTAAAATGGGACATATGATATAATACACATATAATATCAAAATATAAATATATTAATAGTATATTAATCACCATCCAGGGCATTGTCATTTAACTCCAACTCTTTAATTTATTAAACTGAGTTTAATCCATTAAACTCAAACTCAGTTTAATCTACTAATTTAATGACTTAATTAATAATAAAAAATATATAATTAATCCAGTTAAAAATTTTAGTTAACCCAAGAGCTTGAGTTTACTCGTTAATGATCACGAGTTTATATTTTTTCAGGGTTATTGAAGGTTTATATGATTATTAATTTCAGGACTCTTGAGATTAATCAAGGTATAAACAAATTAACCAAAATATTTATGTTAATATATAAAAGAAATCCAAGTAACCCAAATAAAAAAATTTAAAACCATATTTTATTTCTTATACATGAAATATAATTGTGTGGCATATCTTCCATCTGTTATTACCATCAACGAGGGTAAAAAAAACTACCGACCTATCATGTTTAGGGCTCTCCTTTTCAATTTCTTAGGAATGTTTTATTTTTAAGTTTTAAAAATATTTTTGAAAAAAATTTAAATTTTTTTATTTTAAATTAATATTTTTTTAGTGTTTTTAAATTATTTTAATGTACTGTTTTGAAAAATAATTTTTAAATATTAAAAAAATATTATTGTAATATATTTTTTAAAAATAACAACAGGCCCTGTCGGAGTAATATTTTGTAGGCGGGGGCATCAATCAATTAATTTCCATCACTTCTATTCCCATAGCTGGCACGATGTAACCAGGAATATAAAAAGCCTTGACCAGTGATCAATGACCACCTTATCTATAATTGACTAACAGCTCATGCTCGCCTAATGTATGTACTTCCCAGGCAAGAAATTTATGGGAAAAAAGAATTGATTTTTTTTTATATGATGAAATTATTTTAATAAATTTATATTAAAAATAAAATTTAAAAATAAAAAATATCTTAATATATTTTTAAATAAAAATATTTTAAAAAATAAATGCTACTATATATATATACTAAACCAACTCTTAACCAAGATGTTATTAAATAATTTGCATTTGTTTCTCTTAAAATTACTTTTATACTTGCCACTTTCATGTGTTTAATAATAGGATGAGTGATTTGTAAAATTATTTTTTAATAAAAAATATATTAAAATAATATTATTAAGTTTTTTTTATATTTTAAATATTAATATATTAAAACTATAAAAAAATACTTTAAAAAATTTTAATTTAATATTTTTTCAAGCGGAAAAATTTTTGAAAAGTAAAAGCAAAGCTAAAGAAGCTTTTTGAAAGTCTAATTATTGGTACCATAATTATAAAAACAATTCAGCTCGATATATCTATCTGGAACTTGATCTACTTGGCCCCTAACTTAAATTAAGTTTAAGAAAATCGACGTGAGATTAACTTAATATATTGACTAACCTGCTTGATACAATTAAAATCTTGTTTTGATTTTAAAAAAATCTTAAACTTTTTCCGATACATGAAATTTCTTTAAAAGTAATTGGAATAATACATGAAATTAAATAAAACTTATTCAACACACAAAACATGGTGATCAAGTTGGCTAATCCAAATTTGCCAATCTCCATTCTCCTGGTGTAAAAATAATTTCTCCAGCAATCGCATATTCTTCGACCAATTTTTATAATATCAGACAGATCATTTACTTCTACTGATTCACCATTTTTTTCCCCATATCCTCCATTGAATTCGAACACAAGAGAGAAAAGACTTCCCTCTTGAATCAAGCTTCAGAGATGGTGACTTGAAATGGCGACGATCAAGATTCGAGACTCCTGTTACGTTGTAGCGATGATGCACTTCACATCAATATTTCTAGTGCGCACCGTTTTAAGCAAATAACCATAAAACTCTTGCTGTAAACTCTTTGAAATTTAGTTTCTTGCTTAACCAAACCAGTGTTATTAAATGTTGTTGTTCTACTTTTAAAAAAATAAATTAAAATGATAATATTTTAAATTAATTCATCTAATCTGTATCCTGGGTTGTGAATGGAGCCGTGTTTTATAGCAATAAATAAAAAGAAAAAAGAAAAAAAGAAGGGAATATTTTGACTTGGCCATCCTCCCTGTTACACACACAAATTCACAAAACAACCCTCGAAAAATCTAATATTATACAATACCATCACTATATAATCAACTCATAAACCCAACCGCCCCCTCTCCACATCATTTCTAACAACAATATTAAATCCCCCCACGTCTCTCTCTCTCTCTCTCTCTCTCTCTCTCCCTCTCCCTCCCCCTTTCTCTTATAGATTCTGGAGCTAGAATCCGGAATCTATCCATGATTCTTGTCCTTGTTTAGTTACAAGATTAACTCTTCTTAATCAACCAAGCAACGATCACCCTATAATCACCAAACCAGTAAGCTTCCCTCTCAAGAAAATCATAAGCTGACCCGAAAAATGACCATGGACCGAAACTCGCCACCAGAAACACCAGGCAGGGACTCAAAATCAATTCTTGTTCTCTCAATAGAATGTCTAAAAGGGACTTCAAAAGCTGACGAATGGAAGGTAGACATGCTTCAAACAGGAGATATAGTAGAAGAAATTCTTATCGGATCCGGGTCGTCGTCATCATCATCATCCGGGTCTGGCGGGTTGGCAAGATATAGCGCTCCATTCAAGAATGGAAAAAGTGGGGTTCAAAAGATACTTCATAACTCGTTCAAAAACAAAGAGACTTCGATTGTCGTTCGAGTTAGACGCGGTGGAGATGAGTTTGCTGAGTTGCATGCCTGTGTCGTGCCCGAGTCGGGTTACAAGAACAAGTATGTTTTGAGGTCTATTGCGGATCCGAATTATGCTGTCGGGTTCACAGATCGGTCCGAAGCCGAGTGCTTTGAATTACAAGGTGATTTCTTTAGTTTGTATCTTTGAAAAGTTTGATGTTTTCGAGTTTGTGTTTTGTGTTTTGTTTTGACTTTGACTTTTTTACGAGTACCATGTCTTTTTTAAGACAAGCATGCGGGGGGAGGGTTAATTTCCTGATTTTTATGTTCATTCGAAGCTTCCAGGGTTAATTAAGTTTCATTAACTCTTGCCTAAACTGATCCGAAAATACTCTTTATTGTCGAAAAAGCTAGAATACTAGAAGTATTATAATCAAGCTTAAGAGGGTGTTAGGAAGAGTATCAAGTAGCCTTAAACTTTTTGTACTCTATAGAATGTGTGAAATGTACCAAGTGGGGCAGAATTTGGTGGGCAT
Source organism: Populus tomentosa (assembly GCA_018804465.1). Lineage (NCBI taxonomy): Eukaryota > Viridiplantae > Streptophyta > Magnoliopsida > Malpighiales > Salicaceae > Populus > Populus tomentosa. Next base: position 19,308,298 of record CM031973.1, read on the forward strand.
TGACTAATTGGTCACATAATTTTCTCCTAATAGTTTTTTTCGTTGGAGACAATCATTACTTTTAATTGTTTTCTAGATGGTCACAAAAAGACAGTGGATTTCATGTACAGAGTTATCTTCTTGACCCACTTGGCTTCATGAATTTTGCCCTTTTCTGTCTTGTCATTCTCAAGAATGTGCTTCTCATATCAATGCAGCAATCCTTTCATCCACTGTTGTCTCTAATTTGGGATGGTGAACATGACATGGTGACATTTGTTTTTGTGCAAATTGACCTAAATGGTGTTGGCCAGGCTTTGCTTTTTTTTTTTTTTTAGTTGCATTTGTTAGGTCACCTGTTTTTATCCCATCATATTTGATTGATCATATTTCAACTTTTCAAAATAGAGGCTTGGTGTTTACACATGGGCTAGCGGCTATGGTTTTGGACTTTGTAGAGTTCAGATTCTACAAAAAACACTGACTGCCAAGAAGAATTCCTCCACTACAACTGATTGCATCCATACCATTGTTTGATGAATATTAGATTCAGTCTATAGGCATTTCACATTTTAAAGTTATTTAGCTTGTTAGTTTGTATCTGATCTTATTTACAATTTTCCTTCTCTGGGGACTAGGATTTTGATGCTTCAATAACAGAGAACAGTGTTCTGCACTTGTAACATGGACTAGGGCTGTAATTGGCTTGCATTAGTTTGAGTGTCATGGATCATGCTTGAATGTGAGGTGTGGCAAATGGGAAATTTAGTTTTAAGTTTTAAAATCACAATATTGGATGAAGAATGCCATCTTCTGTGTATCTCGTGTTGGTTTTTGCTCTATTTGATGTGCAATGCCCTCTTTGAGCCCCAAGTTCTGATTGAAAGTAACTGTGATATGTCACCATTTTCCAACCTTTAGCTGGAGCTAAAAGATCCCTTAATAATGCTTAAAACAACTGGCGTTTTCACTGTTTGACCCTGGCTCTCTGTGTCCTATGACTTTCTTATATATTTCCATGTCTTCACTAACCGAACATAACTGCATTCCTTCAATCCTGTCTCACAATGTAGTATGTGCAAATCCCAATCACTGGTTTGAATAATTTAACGTTGTCAAAATCTTAATGTGCATATCACCTGTCACAGCCGCTTGAAGTTCTATAGTCTCTTACATGACTTTAGCTTGGGATCATTCTTGAGCCATTATTGTCGAAACTTGTTATTGGTTGCAGTTACCTGCAGCTTTTAATGAGCAATTAATTCAGCTTCAAAAGTATCAACAAAATGCGATGGAATGCTTAAAACATCGGTGTACATTTCAAACCCATTTTACTGTAGGTAGCTGATAGATCCAGGCAAATGAATCTCTGGTCAACAACAATATTAAATCTTTTGCACGTTTTGGTTTGGTGAACTAGAACTTAATTTGCAACTTGTCTTTTATGTTCTGCTACTGTTTCTATCTATGTGAAATGATTAGTTGCATTTTGCAGCTTCAAGAAGCTCCAGAATTGTTAGTGCATTACAGAGGGCTAAGCTTCAAGATGGATATGTGGGATATCCATGGGAAAAGAGGATGCAGGAGTTGCTAGATGTTCCCAATTCAAGCAGCTTTCTTTCTTTACTCCTCCTTCCAAAAGCTTCAGATCCAGTTGCTTCTCGGTACAATGACTTGGAGGACACTCTTGCCAGGGCAAATGCGTGGCTGCACGCCTCTCAGGCCTCTGGGGTTCCAATTGTTTTCATGAACATTCAAACTGAATCCCTGCTTACCAAGGTAACCACTCTAGCCTCAAGAAAGTTGGATTAGTTTACGTACTTGTTGTTTTTCAGATGCATATGCTAACTAGTTTTCAGTTCAAATTCCATGGAAAACCTATTTCTACTTCAGCAGTGTTATCATAGAGATCCTTTGATTCATCATTAAAACTTGGTCCTTAAACTGTCGGCAATAGTACTTACTGACTGTATCTTCTACGTTACAAGAAAGAAAGCACGGCTACTTTCTACGATTCTGGCAATCTACTCTTGGCTCAAAATAATGAAATGTTTGCTTCTCATATATTTTGGACAGATATCTGGAGAGACAGCTTCTTCAACTGTGAATGCTGGTTCATTGTCTGATTTGTCCAATCTTGCTCATGTAAGCTTGTATGGTTTTGAGGATTATCATGGGGTTGATATCGGTGTAGTTAGAGCAGTCCGTCTCTGGTATGCACCTTTATGTGGAGAATTTGCAATTGAGGTCAAAATACAAGAAGATGATACAAAGCTCGGATTTGCCATTAGCCGCACAGAAGAGGTATTCCACCTAACTCTCCAGGCCACCAGTCACAATTGCTGTCTTTTTCGACGAGTAATATGTAGTTTTGAACAGTTTGCTTAGCTTTCGCTCTGTATCGACAGGGCTTTATCTTCATTTCCTCCGTTATGGATGGTGATGAAAGTGCACCCTCGACAAGGTCAGGGCTCAGCAATCTATACAAAGAAGCAAAAAGTGCATCAAGATTACTAGTTGTTTCAAGAGTGTCAAACGAGAAAGTCCTTCCCTGGATGGTTTCGTCAACAGGAGCACTCCGGTGTTTTGACACTGTCTCGCTAAGCCAGAAACTTTCCTTGCACCGCCATGCCAAGGTGCCTATTCTCATTCATGTTTTCTTGTGGGACAGAACATTGCCATTACCAAGTGCAGGCAGTGCTAGGTTTAAGTCCGTCTCCCCTCCTGTTCTTGCATTCCCACCTGAAATTCAGCTGGCACACCAACTCAGTCAGAATCAAATACTGCCTCTGCCAGCTGATGTTCCGAATGATGCAGTGAACGAGGCCGAATTTAGGCTTGATCGAGACACCGCCGGAGAAGCATCATTTCGGTTCCACGATTTTTCACCTCCAAACAATTGGGTATAATATTATTTTTCGTCGTGCTTCTTCCTTGACATTTCCTCGGTGATTTCTGTGTATAAAGAAAATATACAAGTCAAGAATTTCCTTTGATTTCATTTACATATATATATAGGCTTTGATTAGAAATTTCAGAATGAGGTAGTACAGTTGAGTGGAAGATTACTTGGACAATAAAATTTAAGTCATGTTTCTTTTTGGTTATACATGTCACATTCATTTTGATTTTGATATTAGTAGGATAGCTTTAAACCTCATTTCATGGGTTGATTAAATGAGTTTTAATTTGAACTATAAAAACTATTTACTCAACCAAACACTCAACAATTAATGTGACCAAACTTGGATAGGTTATCATCAAGAATTTTTTTTTTAAAAAACCATTATTATTTTAATAAAAATTATTTATTTATTTTATTAATTTAATCAAGTTTTATTGGTTTAATTAGATCACTAAAAATATGATAAAATCAATCAAATTAATATCTTTTCTAATTAAATTAAAATTTTGATCAAGAAAAAAAGCTCTAAATCTCAAAATTCTCAAATCAACACGCTAACCTATGTTTTATCATAACGGTTTAATAATTATGGTTTATCATATAGATTAATTCATGACATCCAGGTAAGTTCAATAGCAAATCAACGGTCCATATTTAATCTCCCAAAATCTCCGAAAAGGAAGCAAATTAAGCATTTTTATTGGTCACTCAACAGAGCACGCAGATGCCGATCCTCACCACGCTTCTCTAAATATTCACAATCGCGGATCCCTTCAAAATCCACGGTCCACAAAGTCTCCCCAAAGAGAAAAGGTAAGGAGCTCCAAAACATGAAAAACGACCCGCCTAAAATAAGCAATCCTATTGGCCGCTTAACGTGCGCTCGGATCTCCATCACAACCGTCCTTTGGCTTCCCGATCAACGGCTCAAATCCCATTCCACTGTCTCCTTCCTTCCTCCATCACCTCTCCCCTCGCCTTACAAAAATCGTCAGAACCTCCTATCTCTACCCACCGAAAACACTCAAAACCCTAACTTTCCCTCGTTTCCCTAACATAAACCCGAAACCCCATTTTCCCAACTCACCTATTTCAATGGCTCGTACAAAGCAAACAGCAAGAAAATCCACCGGAGGAAAAGCCCCAAGGAAGCAGCTAGCCACAAAGGCAGCCAGGAAGTCAGCTCCAGCCACCGGAGGAGTGAAGAAGCCCCACCGTTTCAGGCCAGGAACAGTGGCGCTGAGAGAAATCAGGAAGTACCAGAAGAGCACTGAGCTGTTGATAAGGAAACTGCCATTTCAAAGGCTGGTGAGGGAAATTGCCCAAGATTTCAAGACAGACTTGAGGTTCCAAAGCAGTGCCGTAGCAGCCCTTCAAGAGGCAGCAGAGGCATACCTTGTTGGGCTGTTTGAGGATACTAACTTGTGTGCTATTCATGCTAAGAGGGTCACCATAATGCCTAAAGATATCCAGCTAGCCCGTAGGATTAGAGGAGAGAGGGCTTAGTGAAGTTGGATCAGCAATATCTGCTGAGATCCCTTTCTTTTAGCAGATTGAGCATTTTGGGCTTGCTTCATTGTAAATCTTTTCAGGATTTAATGGGAAACTGCGTTGGCTACTTTGAATTTTAATCTTATCAGATACAGTAGTCATAATCAATGGATTAGCTAATTTGGGGTCAAGGTTGCAACGTGTTAATATGTTGATTAATAGACATGCTCAGAGATATTGTTATGCTCAGATCCTTCACCTTTGCCCCTCTGCGAACGCAAAGTGTTCTATCTCAGGAAGGGGACTCCATTGAGTTTGATCCATTTTGATTCCTGTTGGGGGGTCAGATATAAAAGGGATTTTCTTCTTATGCCTACTTTCTTTAATGCTTATGATTAACTGTAATTTTCTACCTTGAATTTAAAGATTGATTTGAAAATCTGGTCATCCAAGGTCTAGCTTTATCTTCGGTGATCTTAATTCTAATTCAAATAGAGTTTAAAATTAAATTAGTTAAAGCGTTTATCTAGTTAAAATTTTAAATCTTAATCCAAATATAATGGGGGGGGGGGTGTGTGTCAGATATAAATGGGATTTCTTTAATGCTTATGATTAACTGTAATTTTTTATCTTTAATTTAAAGATTGATTTGAAAATCTGGTCATCCAAGGTCTAGAGTTTTCATTGCATAATCATGGGCCTTGGGTTTGGGGTGATAGATAGGCTTTGGCAAAACTCATTAATGGGCTGGGCTGCCCGGGCAAGTAAGTCCAAGAAATCTCCACAGCACGGGGAAAAAGCACCCGTTGCATGGCGGAGCAACCGTTGACTTCAGAACAATATTTCTTTTTTTTCTTAACTATGCAGTCTCTCCCTCTCCGCAGAAGCTAGAGAATTTTCAAGGCCTCTAATCTTGAAGACAGTCTCTTCACCATCCAACTCAGCCGCCCCATGTTAAGCGGCAACTCACAGAGGTATCCTACTGCAACTAATTTTTCTCCTTAGATGAAACGACTGGTTTGAATTTGAAAGATTTGATGTTTTGATTTGCCAATATTTCCATTACTGGGTTTTAAGTGTTTCTTATCCAGGAACCAGAATTTGATAGCCTGGAATTCAACTATGTGATTGTCGCACCCGACATCACGGCGGTCCTAAAAAATAATTCTTCTCTTGAATTAATTATGGAAAAAGAACAGATTCTGGCATCCGGTTCTTTTAGGAAAAAATGTCTTGTTTGAGGAGTCGCCACCTAGTATTATGGTCACTAGGAACCCTAACTGGTCAACAGAGATTCTATGACTCGGGATTGGTTACGTAAAAGAGAAGATATTATCACCCCTTAAACGTTCTGCCTAAGGCAGACTGCATTGTTGGTTTTGTCTTAAATTGCTAAATATTTATTAATTTATGCTGTGATAATTTGTTTATAATATTCCTGACTCTGGTGCTAGTGAATATTCGAGCTCGAATAATTCCAACTCTGGCGTTGGTAAAAATTCGTAGCTATGACAAAAATTAGATCAATATATTTTTTTTATTTCCTACTCTAATGCCAGTGAATAAATAAATAAAAATAAATTTATTTTTACGCATGCACACATTTTTTATTTTTCTAGCTAAACAAAATAAAAATACAACGAATAAAAATAATATAAATTTAAACTGGTATTTTTATTCCTGACTCTGGCGTCAGTGAATAAACCACTAAATTTACATTATTTTTATTCATGCATACACATTTTTTATTTATTTATTTATTTTTTATTTTTCCGCTTTTTATTTTTTCTATTTTTTATTATTTTTTTCGGGCTGGGCCCGGCTCAGCCCACATGGGCTGGGCTAGACCCAGCCCAGCCCAGCCTGGTCACTGGCCCAAGCCAGTGACCAGGCGCCAGCGTGCGTGAATTGTTCACGCACGCTGGCTACAGTCAGCGTTAATTAAATTTCAAATGCACAGTGTTGGGGGAATTAAAATGGTAAGCAGGGGAAATGATGCAACTGACCCGTAACTGTTGGAGACAAAGTCGATGGCGATGAAGACGTGGCGTTGATGGTCGAACGGGCACTCTCTCCTCTACTTCCTCTTCTGTTCGTCTGCTGTTCTTTTTTCTTTTTGTTTTTCCCTGCTTTCTCGGTCCTTGTGATGAAGAAAAGAGGACGATGCTGGCTTATCCTTTTGAATTTGGGTTTGGTTTCAGTCTGTGTTCGGCTCTGTGATCTGCCGATTCTCTCCCCAGTTTTGGTGTTTCGGTTCCTGCTTTGCCCACTGTTTTTTTTTTTGTTGTTTCAGTCCCCCTTGGTGTCTGCTTCGTTTATGTTTTTTTCGTTTCTGTGATCCCCCTGGTTCTGTTTCTTCCTCCCCGTTTCCCTGGTTTTTTTTTCGAGTCTGGGTTTTAGCTTCTCCCTCTCTTTTGGTTCTGGGTTGTTCTTCACTGGTTTTTTGCTCTGTTTCTTTTCGGTTTTTTCATCCCCTTTTCAGTCCATTCCCCCCCGGTTCTGTGTTTCTCTCCCTTTTTCTTCGTTGTTTTCTCTAGTTTTATAGCCACAGAATTCCACCGTTACCAGGTAATTAATCGACTGTTATTGCAGGAGTAATGGTGGCGGCCGGCAGCTGAAACGTTGAAGAAGATGAACAGTGCTGTGTTCAATGGCCATTTGCATTGTGGTCCTTGGAATTCTGAAATCGTGCAATCAAGCCCCTGGATAAAATTTAAATTTGGACCCCTTTATTTCGGCGCTTTTCCAATGTAGTCCTTGGATTTTTAATTTCGAAATTTGAACCCCAAACCTTAATAGTTCTTCAATTAAGCCCCAATTTAATTAAATCCAAAGTCCAATTAAGTCTAAAACTTATCCATTCTCTAATTAAACCCCTGATTGAATTCATAAAATTAATTACAAGCTTAATTAAGTCTCCAAACTTATCAACTCTTCAATTAAACCCTTAACTGGATTAATTAAATTAATTCCAAGCTTAATTAAGTCTCAAAACTTATTAATTCTCCAATTAAATCCTTGATTGGATGAATTAACTTAATTTCAAGCTTAATTAAGTCTAAAAATTTATCAATTCTCCAGTTAAACCCTTAATTAGATTAAATAAATTAATTCCAAGCTTAATTAGATTAATTCTAAAGTTTAATTAAACTCCAAAACTTCCAATCATATTGCCCTTAACCCAAATTTTAATTCATTCTTCATTTATTTCATTTTACTTCTTTTTTCATCATCATTATTATTTTTTCCTTAATTTTTTATCCTTTTCAATAAATAAAATAATAATCATAATAAAAATAAAAATGATCAAAAATTGGGTTATGACAGTTGCCCCCTCTTTATAATATTTACTATGCAAAGATATTAGAAAATTTCATTTTCTTTTATCTTTATATAGTAAATTTATAAAGAAAAGTAGATAGAGAAAGAACCCTTTTTTTTTCTTTTTTTCTTGAAAACTTAGAAAACAGTAGATTGACACATGACCTTTACAGAGAGATGTAAAAATCAAGAAACAAGTCATTTGGAAGACGATCCACTTTTTTTTTATTTTGTTTTTTGTTTTTTTTTTAGAAGTGGTCTCATTATGATGGGTGACCTACCCAAGTAAAAAAAATAAATAAAAAAAATAATAAAAATGAGGGCTCAAAGGCGCACTCAAAAGAATGTGAGGGCTCAAAGGCACTCGAAAAGGAAAGCGAGTGCTCAAAGGCACTCAAAGAGAAAAACGAGTGCTCAAAGGCACTCAAAAAGGAAAGCGAGCACTCAAAGGTGCTCGAAAAAGGAAAGCGAGTGCTCAAAGGCACTTCGAGAAAAAAATGAGTGCTCAAAGGCGCTCCAAGAAGAAAATGAGTGCTCAAAGGCATTTGAAGGGGAAAGCGAGTGCTCAAAGGCACTAGTGCTCAGAGGCACTTGAAGGGGTAAGCGAGTGCTCAGAGGCACTTGAAGGGAAAAGCGAGTGCTTAGAGGCACTTGAAGGCGAAAGCGAGTGCTTAGAGGCACTGGTGCTCAGAGGCACTTGAAGGGAAAAGCGAGTGCACAGAGGCACTAGTGCTCAGAGGCACTTGAAGGGAAAAGCGAGTGCTCAGAGGCACTGGTGCTCAAAGGCACTGGTGCTCAAAGGCACTGGTGCTCAAAGGCACTTGAAGAGAAAAGCGAGTGCTCAGAGGCACTGGTGCTCAAAGGCACTTCAAGGGGAAGCGAGTGCTCAGAGGCACTGGTGCTCAGAGGCACTTGAAGGAAAAAGTGAGTGCTCAGAGGCACTGGTGCTCAAAGGCACTTGAAGGGAAAAGCAAGTGCTCAGAGGCACTGGTGCTCAAAGGCACTTGAAGGGAAAATCAAGTGCTCAGAGGCACTGGTGCTCAGAGGCACTGGTGCTCAGAGGCACTGGTGCTCAAAGGCACTTGAAGGGAAAAACGAGTGCTCAAAGGCACTGGTGCTCAAAGGCACTTGAAGGGAAAGGGAGTGCTCAGAGGCACTGGTGCTCAGAGGCACTTGAAGGGTTTAGCGAGTGCTCAGAGGCACTTGAAGGGTAAAGTGAGTGCTCAGAGGCACTTGAAGGAAAGCGAGTGCTCAGAGGCACTAGTGCTCAAAGGCACTTGAAGGGTTTAGCGAGTGCTCAGAGGCACTTGAAGGGTAAAGTGAGTGCTCAGAGGCACTTGAAGAAAAGCGAGTGCTCAGAGGCACTTGAAGAAAAGCGAGTGCTCAGAGGCACTAGTGCTCAAAGGCACTTGAAGGGTTTAGCGAGTGCTCAGAGGCACGGGTGCTCAAAGGCACTTCAAGGGGAAGCGAGTGCTCAGAGGCACTGGTGCTCAAAGGCACTTGAAGGGAAAAGTGAGTGCTCCAGAGGCACTGGTGCTCAAAGGCACTTAAAGAGGAAGCACAAAGATTTTTCTAGATGGCCTAATTCTCATGGGCGGCCTGCCCGGGATGAAAAATTCTCAAAAGTGAAAAAATTTCAACAACAATTTTAATCTTTGGCCATTTCAAGTTGGCCTTCCACTCGATGGATTCCGTTGGAATTTTCTCTAATGAGATTTGCAAAACTCATTGTCCAATGTCTCAAATTTTAGATGATATGCATGCATCTTTACCTGTTTTGAAATATAGGTCCCCATTTCTTCTTAGTCTTCTTGTTGCTTGACTGATGAGGACTTGCTACCTCTGATTTGGGTCATTTTTGTCGCTTGGCTTCTAGCCCACTCGAGTTGGCCCAAGTAAGTCTATTTCCAGATTTATTTGCACAACTTATCATTTATGGTGCCCATCGTGACCCACTTATTTGCTGAAGATTTCTGACTCGTCAAATAATTTGAGAGGACTTATTCATTGCCCCTCGTTTCACTGATAAAAACATTCAATGTCACTTGTTGAAAGGATCAGATTGTCTTTCGTAAACCAAAATGCCCCCTTGTCTTGTTGTAGGAGATATTCCTATCTTTTTCTAGAAGAGAAAATACAATGTTGCCCCCTTGTACTGATCATTGCCCTCAAACGTGCTTTGTCAACGACTTAGATAAATAATGGTTTTAAAAGACCATTATCTCATTTCTCTTTTTGTTCATTTTGGTGAAGGAATATGGGTCTAGAATGAATCTTGAAATCTTGATCTTGCATTTTGAAAACAAAAATTATTTTGATGTGAATCTAAAACAATTTGCTTTTGAAATCTTGCAACTCCTTGGTTATTTTCTTTCTTGGAAAAGAGGTTATTTGCTCTTGTGTTTGGCAATGAGATCTTCAGTGAAAATACGTCATGAGATGACCTTTTGTTTCAAAGTGAAGGGCTCGAGAAAAAGCTCGAGGTTTTGTACGAGAAAAAATTGTCTCCTTTTGAACCTTTATTTTTATCAGCACGAATAATAATGAGTAGTTTATTTTTGATGTCATGAATCTTATGAAAAAGTATTCTTTGCATTTTGAGAGCATTGTTTATTGTTCCAGGTTGCTTGCTTGCTTGATTAGAAAGGACTTTTACAGGCACGTAACGTAGGCTGTGGTTTCTGGCTATGAAAGAAAAGGATTCATAAGGCTCAAAGAGTGTTTCAGGGTTTTAAAGACCAAGGATCACTATCAACAGTTTGATTTTTGAAGTCTTCCATCTTTTCTTTTGCCGTACTTCTTTGATTTGCTGCTTCTTTTCCTTTTCTTTTTCTTTGCTTTGCTAAGACATACTCACTTTATCTTGGATGTTACCTTTTCTAGTGATTTGGGCATGCCCCCTAGCATTTGAGTTTCTTGAGCTCTTATGCCTTTTTTGGCTTTCTTGCAGCTTTTTCTCTTTTCTCATTGAAATTTCATCTTGCCCCCCAGTGTAGGGTGTGATCCTAGTCGGGATTTTTTTCATGAAAGAAAAAATTATTCAGGCTCAAAAAGGGATCGCAATGGATATACTTATTTCAGAATGTGAAAGGAATAACAAAGATGGCCTTTCCTCATTTCAGCGCAAGCAGTTAAGATCAATAAACTTTGACCTCATCCAGTGTGATGGTTTGGTCTTTGCAAAGATGCATTTCATGGATCATGAGCAACGAGTGTACTACATACCATTATCCATACATTTAAAAACAAATGATTCAAGAGTCATGGGTAAGGGTGTTTATTCATTTGTTTTTTCTTTTTTTTTTTTTGGTTTATAATTTAGTCACCTTAATGATGGAGTTGCTTGATTCAATTGTCATTCTACAAGTAGAATGTTAAAAATATCATTTTTGAAAGAACATCAAATTATTTTTGAAATCAAAATACCAGACCAATTTTTCAAAACTCCAATAGGGAAATGGATTTTGGTACAAGAGATGAATTGCGTCTATGAGATCACGCGAGGCTTCAAAGGTGTATTCGTGAGTTCTTATAAGAAAACTCTCTTAAGAAGATGAATAATGCTTGGTCGTAAACACGATTGAATGAGAAACTCATTATTTCATTGAAACTTTGGAAAAGAAGTTCAACAACAAAGATCTTATGCCAACATGAATACTGGCATGATAACACATAAAGGGGCTAAACATTTAGTGATCATTGATTGGAATTTCTGGAATCTTTCAATCATTCATTCTCCTCGACAAGGGTATCTTTTCAACACTTAGTTGCAGTCGCATGGAGACCATTCTCGACCTACTATCACCATAGCTTTATCTTCAAAATAGTTGATTTCTGAGAGTTGGTGTGAAGCAATTAGCTATAGGAATGATAAGTGTCTTGGTAACCACCTTTAGTGAAATTGTTCTTCTCAGTTGGGTTAGCAATCTTACCTAACCCAATGGCTTGTTCAATCCTCTCAGCTATAACAACCAAGTCAGTGAAATGTTGTGCAGAGCTTCTAACCAAGTATTCAAAGTACGGAGCTTTAAAGGTGTTGGAAAATAAACTGATCATCTCTTTTTCCAACATGGGAGGATTAACTTGTACGGCTACCTCGCTCCATCTCCGGGCATATTCTCTTATGGACTCCTTGTTGTTCTTCTCCATAGCTTGCAAGCTTAACCGATCAGGGCCCACGTCTATATTGAACTTATATTGCCTCATGAAGGCATCAACTAAGTCCTTCCATTTTTTAACCTTGGTATTGTCCAACCACATATACCAAGTGAGGGCAGCGTCACTCAAGCTGTCTTGAAAAAAATGAATCAGCAGTTTCTCATCATCAACCACCTCAGCCATTTTGTTGCAGTATGCTTTGAGATGAGTCATAGGGCATTGAGTTCCCGTATATTTGACGAATTCTGGCACTCTAAACTTTTTAGGAATGACAACGTTGGGCACCAAACACATATTGACAGCTTTCACCAGGTCACACAAATGGTTTCCCTCAACTGCCCTTATCCTCTTCTCTAGGGTAGTCCATTTTTCCCAATCCTGTTCTTTCAACATCTTGCCCTTTTGAGATTCTTTCTCGGTGGAATCAGTGGTAGATGAAATTCTTGAAGGGTATGCTGGCTGGAAATGCATAGCTTGTTGAAATTCAGATGACATCCTACTTGCCCCCAGATTATGTGGATCGAAATGAGTTACATGCATATCTTCAGGCTGAGCTATAAGTGTTCCTTTTCTGGATTTATCTCTCAAGGCTTGCTCGAGTAGACTAGTAAGCCTTGCGACTTTTTCTTTAAGATTATCCACCTCTTTTTGATGTTGGGCTTCCAACTGGGCTCTTTCTTCGTTTTCCATTTGTCTTTTTCTCGAACGACTGTTATAAATGAGTTTCAATGGGGGACCTATATTTCAACCTACTAAATGTAAATCATGCAGTTATGCAAAAATGCTAAAGCAATAATAAAAAATAATAATAAAAAAATACGTATGAAATGTGAACTTGCCCTTCACGGGGTGACAACCTAATTGGAAGATCCTAATTATTGAGTGCATCAAGGGATTGGTCATTATCTAGTTTCAAAGGGTCTCTCGCATGCTCAGTGATCGTCCATGAAAGGTCGATATGAGGCTTACAAGTAGTGTGAAGATAGAGGCCCTGAGTAATATCAGTTTGGCATATCAACCACTTCCAAGTAAACAATCAAGCGAGAGTTGGATGGTTTCACGAGTCTTACCCAGGCTAAAGCCATTGGGGTACCGTTACTTTCCCACTTATCCTAGGTTGTAAAGTGTGTGCTCTCAAAGTGATGCATGACAACAAAAATAAGGATGCATGCTAAAGCAGTAAATACAGGAAAATTAAACAAATAAACACAACAAAAAATAAAAATAAAAAAAAGCAATAATAAGACAAAAGACAAAGCTTAATCCCTAACTCCCCAGTGGAGTCGCCATTCTGTCGCACCCGACATCACGGCGGCCCTAAAAAATAATTCTTCTCTTGAATTAATTATGGAAAAAGAACAGATTCTGGCATCCGGTTCTTTTAGAAAAAAATGTCTTGTTTGAGGAGTCGCCACCTAGTATTATGGTCACTAGGAACCCTAACTGGTCAACAGAGATTCTATGACTCGGGATTGGTTACGTAAAAGGGAAGATATTATCACCCCTTAAATGTTCTGCCTAAGGCAGACTGCATTGTTGGTTTTGTCTTAAATTGCTAAATATTTATTAATTTATGCTGTGATGATTTGTTTATAATATTCCTGACTCTGGCGCCAGTGAATATTCGAGCTCGAATAATTCCAACTCTGGCGTTGGTAAAAATTCGTAGCTACGACAAAAATTAGATCAATATATTTTTTTTATTTCCTACTCTAATGCCAGTGAATAAATAAATAAAAATAAATTTATTTTTACGCATGCACACAGTTTTTATTTTTATAGCTAAACAAAATAAAAATACAACGAATAAAAATAATATAAATTCAAACTGGTATTTTTATTCCTGACTCTGGCGTCAGTGAATAAACCAATAAATTTACATTATTTTTATTCATGCATACACATTTTTTATTTTTTATTTTTCCGCTTTTTATTTTTTCTATTTTTTATTATTTTTTTCGGGCTGGGCCCGGCTCAGCCCACATGGGCTGGGCTAGACCCAGCCCAGCCTAGCCTGGTCACTGGCCCAAGCCAGTGACCAGGCGCCAGCGTGCGTGAATTGTTCACGCACGCTGGCTACAGTCAGCGTTAATTAAATTTCAAATGCACAGTGTTGGGGGAATTAAAATGGTAAGCAGGGGAAATGATGCAACTGACCCGTAACTGTTGGAGACAAAGTCGATGGCGATGAAGACGTGGCGTTGATGGTCGAACGGGCACTCTCTCCTCTACTTCCTCTTCTGTTCGTCTGCTGTTCTTTTTTCTTTTTGTTTTTCCCTGCTTTCTCGGTCCTTGTGATGAAGAAAAGAGGACGATGCTGGCTTATCCTTGATTAAACCCCTGATTGAATTCATAAAATTAATTACAAGCTTAATTAAGTCTCCAAACTTATCAACTCTTCAATTAAACCCTTAACTGGATTAATTAAATTAATTTCAAGCTTAATTAAGTCTCAAAACTTATTAATTCTCCAATTAAATCCTTGATTGGATGAATTAACTTAATTTCAAGCTTAATTAAGTCTAAAAATTTATCAATTCTCCAGTTAAACCCTTAATTAGATTAAATAAATTAATTCCAAGCTTAATTAGATTAATTCTAAAGTTTAATTAAACTCCAAAACTTCCAATCATATTGCCCTTAACCCAAATTTTAATTCATTCTTCATTTATTTCATTTTACTTCTTTTTTCATCATCATTATTATTTTTTCCTTAATTTTTTATCCTTTTCAATAAATAAAATAATAATCATAATAAAAATAAAAATGATCAAAAATTGGGTTATGATAGTGATTGTTTTATGCTATATTTTGTGTTCTGATTGATATATCGGGCTGAAATACATTCGTATAATCGATCGCTTTAGATGTGTGATATTGGTCCTTGGACTTAGTTCAAAGGCTTTCAAGAACTAGGATAGTTCACTCGAATGAAAGCATAAACATGAATGATTTTTCTAGTTGGATTATGCAGTGTTAAGTGCAGACTTCAGAATGCCCTGATCCTTCAGAAAGCTATTTCTAATGCTAGCTTAACTTAAGCTTGTAGTAACTGGGATCTCTTGTAATTTCAGTTCTGTTTTCTATGATTCTTCTTATCTTTTTCAGTAGGGTTGAGCTAGCACTTGAGCTCCCTTTTTCTTTAATGAAAGATTTAATGAAAAATTAGAAAGTGTTGTAATTTGTGATTTGCCGATGCTAAAACTAGCAATCATTGTGATCCGTAGAATGGAGATAGTTGGGGCATCAAACGAGAAGATGAAGACAGGCGATCAAGTTTCGATTGATATTAACAAGTTAGGGAAGACTATGAGAGAGGAGTTGGAGATCTTGCATCCTTTACTTGATGACTGTTGCATTTACAGAGTCCCTAAGCGGTTGCGAGTGTTAAATGAAAAGGCCTACACACCACAAGTTGTCTCTATCGGCCCACTTCATCATGGCAGGGAAGAATTGAAAGCAATGGAAGAGTACAAAAGAAGGTATCTGAAAGATTTTCTTGCGTGGAGTGAATTAAGCTTGGAGGATTTGATTGGAGTTACTGAGATGGAAGAGACAAGGCTTCGTAATTGTTATGCGGAAGCAATTGAACTCAGTAGTGATGTTTTTGTGAAGATGATGCTGCTAGATGCCGCCTTCATCATTATGATCATGCTGAAAAACTATTTTCTAGACTTCCAGAGCAGCAACGATCGTATTTTCAGGAGACCATGGATGATTCATGATATAAGGTTTGACATGATCTTGCTTGAAAATCAGCTTCCATTCTTTTTTCTTAATGACTTGCTTAAGCTATCCAAGCCTTATAAGGGATATTCCTTGATTGAATTTACCCATGGGTTCTTGAAAGGTGCATTGGGTTCATGGGTGACAGATGACATATTAAATGCTATCAATTCCTCAGAAGTGCAACATTTTGTAGACTTTCTAAGAATCTGTCAGCAGCCAACAAAGCTTCCTCAGCCAAGGAAACTCAAAACTCTAAGCATGCCGAGTGCAGCAGAGCTCCGTCAAGCTGGAGTCAAGTTTAAGCTGGGGTCGAGCAAGAATCTATTTGACGTCAAATTCAATAAAAGTAGAGGGAGACTGGAAATTCCACGATTACTAGTAATTGACCAGACAGAGATCTTATTCAGAAATCTTCAGGCATTTGAGCAATGCAATTGCAGTGACAAATATGTGACTAACTATATTACCATGATCAATTTGCTTGTCTGTAGCACCAGGGACGTGGAAATACTTGTTCGGAAAGGAATTATAGAAAACTGGCTGCGTGATAATGACGCCGTTTTAAGTGTTATCCACAATCTTGACAAAGAAAATCTCATCTTCCTCGACAATTTCTACTTTTCTGAAATTGTTGAAGATCTGAATAAATACTGTAGAAAGCGGAGGCACAAATGGAAGGCAAGCTTGAAACAAAATTATTTCCGTAATCCATGGGCCATAATATTTGAAACACACAGAGGGGATAAAACACACGGTTTTATTTCAAAAACAAGCTTACAAATTACAAAACTCACAATCTTAATACACACCCTCTCTTTTCTCTCTTGTATTTCTCTCTACTCTTTCCCACACATTATAACACAAACTTAACAGTTTATTTATACATAAACTAAGAGGCAGCAAGTAGTGGTGGGTGGCAGCAGGTGGTGGTGGTTGATATTAGGTGGTTGCAAGTGGTAGTTGGTGGCTGATTGAGTTTACCACAACATTGAAGCCATTGTAGAGAATGCTTCCACATTTGATGCATTTGCTTTATTTTGGGATGCTGCCTTCGTCATTATGTTTTTGCTGAAGTGCAAGTACACAGACTTCAGAGGAAGCAGAGACAACATTTTCAGTCCTCCATACAAGAATGTAGAAGTAAGGCTTGATATCTGTACTCGGCATTTCTCCAAAAGCTACACTGATTGAGCTTACTCATTGGTTCTTTTCACATGAATGGGGTTCATGGGCAGTGGGGGAATTTTTGGAGAAAATAGATTTCTCCGAAGCGAAACATTTGGTTGACTTTCTTACAATTTATCATCAGCCAACTGAATGGCAACCGAATGAGGCATTTGAGCAATGCAATTGCAGTGACAAATATATGACTAACTATATTACCATGATCAATTTGCTTGTCTGTAGCACCAGGGATGTGGAAATACTTGTCCGGAAAGGAATTATAGAAAACTGGCTGCGTGATAATGACGCCGTTTTAAGTGTTGTCCACAATCTTGACAAAGAAAATCTCATCTTCCTCGACAATTTCTACTTTTCTGAAATTGTTGAAGATCTGAATAAATACTGTAGAAAGGAAGACAAGCTTGAAACAAAATTAGTTCCGAAATCCATGGGCCATAATATCTGTAATCGCTGCTGCTATTCTCCTCATGCTCACTGTGATACAAACTGTGTGTTCTCTCATTCAAGTTGTTTATGTCTACTATCTCAGTTGTTTAGTCATTGTTAGCTTCTTAAATTTACCTGCTGTATTTCTTGATGGCAAAACATCACAATTTTTTTTAATAAATTAACAAAAAAAATAAAAAAGAGGCGTGGCTATTTCACATAACAAAATTCACGTAAAAAAAATGATCTGACTTGCCATGCAACACGAGCCAGGGATCTAGCCATGCTCTACCATGATTGCTTGCTTTATGCTATACTTTATACTTCAAAGGAGGTTTATAATAGAATAATGCTAGCGTGTAAACCATTATAAATATTGGAATGCCTTGAAGCCATTGTAGAAAATGCTTCCACCTTTGAAGCATTTGCTTTATGCTAGACTTGAAACGAGGTTTGAGAATATATATTATATTCTAACCCTCCCAGTGCTGAATATTCCTCAAAGAAAATGGCGGGCGAAATCAACAATTATTCCCGAAAGAAAGTGCAAATCCATTCGATAGAACAGAGAGGCTCGTTAAGCATTTCATGCCATTTATGCATCAATATTAAATCCTTCATGAAGAGATTAATATTTGGTTATCGGTCTATATATTGATTGTGCAGTTGTCTCGTCCAGAATTAGCTTTCCTCTCCCTCAGATTACATTTCCTGGTCTATTGATCTTCATATTGTGGATCGCTGAAACTAGTTTGAATATTATAGGATATCCAAGGGTTTGACAAGTGACGAAGTGGGTTTTTATAAGAAAATAGCTTGTATAATCTTTTGTAAAAATCTAAACTCAATTTAATGATTAAATCTCTAATTATAACTATTTTCAGTCCATGAAAATATATGTTAGATCATTCATATTTTATCGAAAGCAAAGTATCATATAATTACTCATATACTTTTACAAACCCGTCTACATCATAAATATTATAGAATAAAACTAATTATTATCTAAGAGGATACTTTGCTTGCCATTGGAGAAATAAAACGTTTTGGAATGTATATTAAAGAGGGAGAGTCTACCATTCTTGGCACATCTCTTTGGAGACTAGAGGCAGAGCAAAAGTTCTAAAACTGTCGGTTGTCGAGGGCTTTTAGGCATGTAAGTTTTTATCCAACAGGCTTTTTATGATTGACATTATGTTTTTTTTTTGTTCTAAATAATATTGTGTGAAAAATAATTTTCTCAAGAGAAAAGAATTATCAACATTATTTGCACATTTCTTTATCATACTTTTTTTGTCATGATAAAATATCATTTTTTCTAACGACAAATCCTTAGAATTCTTTTCACAAATAGAAAACTTAGTAAGCAAATTTCTTATGAAACAATAAATAATAATGATTTATTTTGATAATTAATTTTTATCATTTGATACAAATAATGTGGAACTATACAAATAATGGCACATTATTAATAATTTTAATTAAAGAAACTTAATACACCACTTATTTTGTATCACTCATGTGCCCCCCCCCCCCCCCCCACACACACATATAAATTACTGGTTAAATTGTTGCTAGTGAAGGCAAACTTAAGGCTGTATCTCTTTTTTGGGTTTCGTAATTGAATTTGTTTTCTCAGTGGTAACAATTTGTTTGATCTGCTTGTTTTGTTCTAACACTAGCCATCATCTTAATTCAGTCACAGAATGGAATCTGGCCGACCACCAAGCACTAATCATAAGCTGAGTCATCAAGTTTCGCTTGATATTGACAGATTAGCCCAATCCGTGAAGAAAGAGCTGGAAATCCCAGATGCTTTGTCCGGCACATGTTGTATATATAAAGTTCCTGAGCGATTACGCGAGTTGAACGAAAAGGCCTACACACCTCGTGTAGTCTCCATAGGCCCAATTCACCATGGTAAAGAGAAGCTAAAAGCCATGGAAGACCACAAAATAACGTACCTGCAAGAATTCCTTGCCCAGACCAAGGTAAGTTTCGAGCGTTTTATTGAATTTATTAAGGAGAAGGAAACAATATTGCGTAATTGCTATGCCGAAACCATTGGGTTTTGTAGCGAATACTTCTCAAAAATGATATTAGTGGATGCTGCGTTCGTCATTATGTTTTTGCTGAAGTGCAAGTACACAGAATTAAGAAGAAGGCTTGATATTACTGGACGCAGAGACACCATTTTCTATCCTCCAAACAAGAGTGTAGAAGTAAGGCTTGATATCTGTTTGCTTGAAAATCAGCTCCCGTTCTTCATCCTCGAGGAGTTGTGTGGACTATCCCCTGTATTCGGCTTTTCTCCAAAAGCTACACTGATTGAGCTTACTCATTGGTTCTTTTCACATGAATGGGGTTCATGGGCAGTGGAGGATTTTTTGGAGAAAATAGATTTCTCCGAAGCGAAACATTTGGTTGACTTTCTTACAATTTATCATCAGCCAACTGAACGGCAACCGAATGAGGGACTTGAGGTTCTAACCGCACCCAGTGTAAAGGAGCTCCACCAAGCGGGGGTCAAGTTTGTGTTGAGTTCAAGCAAACATCTTCTTGACATTAAATTCGATAGAAATAAAGGGGTACTAGAGTTCCCACGACTGCAGTTTGTTGACGACTCAGAAATCATAATCAGGAATATGCAAGCCTTTGAGCAGTGCCATGGCCTGAAACATGGTTATGTTGGTGACTATATCTTCTTGATGGGTCTCTTTGTCAGTTCCAGTAAGGATGTGGAAATGCTTGTTGAAAATCGTATTATAAAAAACTGGCTACCATCTAATGAGGAAGTGGTACAACTCTTTTACAATCTCAACAAACAAAATGGTGTGTGGCGACGTACTTTTCTCTTCAAAGGTCTCATTAAAGATCTGAATGCATTCTGCGAAAAGCCATGGAACAAGTGGAAGGCAATTTTAAAGCAAAATTATTTCAATACCCCATGGGCAGCAATCTCTGTCTCAGGAGCTGTTATTCTTCTCATCCTGACTGTCGTACAATCCGTCTGCTCTATACTTCAAGTAGTTTAGCTTCTGCAATTTCAATTCTTTCAGACCGCATGTTGCATTAATTGTACCCATAATCCTTGTTCTCTTACTTGAGGTACTTTTCTTCTAATAAATGACAAAGCTGTTCCAAGCAATGAAGACTGTATAATTTATTCTGATTGTCTCTTAGAAACTGAAATTGTTTTATTCTATGCCTTCCACCCGCATGCTTAACATGGGGTTTAAGGTCTTAGAGGCTGTTTTCTTTCATCTTAGATTATTGATAAAGGAAGAAAACGCACCTCCTTACTCACACACCTTGAGATTATTGTTTACATTACCATAAATTAGGACTGTAAGGGAAAAGGAAGGGAAGAAAGAACCCTATGTTGAAGATCAATCTAGATTTCTCTACAGCACCTCTTGTTTTTAGAATCCTCTCCACTATTTCCTAACTTTTCAAATAATTTTTTGTGCCGAAATGCATGTTAATAATATTTTTTTATTTTTTTAAAATTATTTTTGATATTAGTATATCAAAACGATCCAAAATATAAAAACCATATTAAATTTTAATAAAAAAAAATATTTTGAATTTTTTAAAAACGCGGTTTGCACTTAGCTCAAGGCTTTCAAGAATTAGGATAGTTCACTCCAATGAAAGCATAAACATGAATGATTTTTCTAGTTGGATTATGCACAGTGTTAAGTACAGACTTCAGAATGCCCTGATCCTACAGAAAGCTATTTCTAATGCTAGCTTAACTTAAGCTTGTAGTAACTGGGATCTCTTGTAATTTCATTTCTGTTCTCTATGATTCTTCTTATCTTTTTCAGTAGGTTTGAGCTAGCACTTGAGTTCCTTTTTTCTTTGATGAAAGATTTAAAGAAAAATTTGAAAGTGTTGTAATTTGTGATTTGCTGATGCTAAAACTAGCAATCATCGTGGGCCGCAGAATGGAGATGATTGGGACATCAAGCGAGAAGATGAAGACAGGCGATCAAGTTTCGATTGATATTTACAAGTTAGGGAAGACTATGAGAGAGGAGTTGGAGATCTTGCATCCTTCACTTGATGACCGTTGCAATTACAGGGTTCCTAAGCGGTTGCGAGTGTTAAATGAAAAAGCCTACACACCACAAGTTGTCTCTTTCGGCCCGCTTCATCATGGCAGGGAAGAATTGAAAGCAATGGAAGAGTGCAAAAGTAGGTATCTGAAAGATTTTCTTGCGTGGAGTGAAATAAGCTTGGAGGATTTGATTGGAGTTACTGAGATGGAAGAGACAAGGCTTCGTAATTGTTACGCGGAAGCAATTGAACTCAGTAGTGATGTTTTTGTGAAGATGATGCTGCTAGATGCCGCCTTCATCATTATGATCATGCTGAAAAACTATTTTCTAGACTTCCAGAGCAGCAACGATCGTATTTTCAGTAGACCATGGATGATTCATGATATAAGGTTTGACATGATCTTGCTTGAAAATCAGCTTCCATTCTTTTTTCTTAATGACTTGCTTAAGCTATCCAAGCCTTATAAGGGATATTCCTTGATTGAATTTACCCATGGGTTCTTGAAAGGTGCATTGGGTTCATGGGTGACAAATGACATATTAAATGCCATCAATTCCTCAGAAGTGCAACATTTTGTAGACTTTCTAAGAATCTGTCAGCAGCCAACAAAGCTTCCTCAGCCAAGGAAACTCAAAACTCTAAGCATGCCGAGTGCAGCAGAGCTCCGTCAAGCTGGAGTCAAGTTTAAGCTGCGGTCGAGCAAGAATCTATTTGACGTAAAATTCAATAAAAGTAGAGGGAGACTGGAAATTCCACGATTACTAGTAAATGCATGACCAGACAGAGATCTTATTCAGAAATCTTCAGGCATTTGAGCAATGCAATTGCAGTGACAAATATGTGACTAACTATATTACCATGATCAATTTGCTTGTCTGTAGCACCAGGGACGTGGAAATACTTGTTCGGAAAGGAATTATAGAAAACTGGCTGCGTGATAATGACGCCGTTTTAAGTGTTGTCCACAATCTTGACAAAGAAAATCTCATCTTCCTCGACAATTTCTACTTTTCTGAAATTGTTGAAGATCTGAATAAATACTGTAGAAAGCGGAGGCACAAATGGAAGGCAAGCTTGAAACAAAATTAGTTCCATGATATCTGTAATCGCTGCTGCTATTCTCCTCATGCTCACTGTGATACAAAGTTACAAACTATGTGCTCTCTCATTCAAGTTGTTTAGGTCTACTATCTTAATTGTTCTGTATGACTTCCGCACTGTGTGTACATGTACTTTACTGCCTCGTTATTGTATTTAAATTATTAAATAAAATACTTACTGTTACCTTTTAATTGCCGTCTTTGTGGAAAGAAAGTTGAAAAGTGCTGCATTTTCCTGTGATGCGATATTGTCTCAGATATATATGGTTTTGTTGAGAAGTATTGTTGTGATTGTTTTGTTTTTTATTTTGAAATGAATTAAAATAATATTTTTTTTAATTAAAAAAAATTAATTTTTTTAAAAAAGTGCAGACTAGAAAAGTTTTCAGGAAAACTGTAAAATTGCACAGTTTGAGTGAGAAGTGAGAGGTGGTCCCCTTTTTATG
The DNA here is from genome assembly GCA_018804465.1 of Populus tomentosa. Classification (NCBI taxonomy): domain Eukaryota; kingdom Viridiplantae; phylum Streptophyta; class Magnoliopsida; order Malpighiales; family Salicaceae; genus Populus; species Populus tomentosa. The sequence goes on from CM031973.1 coordinate 19,331,103, forward strand.
AGAAATAATTGAGGTGGTCGTCCCCTTTTATCAGAGAAATAATAGAGGGCCAATCATTCAGAAAAAAAAAAAACATATAAAGTATTGAAATAGAAAATTGAGAATTTGATTCAGCTAATTGATGGATCGATAAAAAAATTAAATGTTTTATAAATAAATGCTTATGAATACAAATGATTTGATTGAGATTGTCTCATAATCCCTCAATATATATATATATATATATATATATATATATATATATATATATTACTAAATGAGTAATAAACATGATAGTGATTAGAGCACCGGTGATTGTTGAAAGATTTATAATATTAAAACTTGATTATTTTTTTTAAAAATATTTTATAGAACTATTTGAGGTAAAAATATTTTTAATGAATAAATTAGATCTATAGTTAGATTTATACAGTATTTTACATATAATAACCATCCTTTAATAAAAAAATATATTGTAAAAGTTTATCTAAAAAAGGCTTAGAAAGGTTTAATCAAAAAATAATATTGTAAAACTTTCACAAAACTTTTAAACAAGTTTTGCATTAAAATTGGATCCCTTTGTTTTGGGGCCATCCCATACAAAATATATCTATGTCTCAAATCCAAAATCTTTCTAAAACATTATTATCACGAGAGCTTTCATGAATTAACTATATATTTTGGTGAAGACTCATGTCATTGAAGTCAGGTACCATCCCCTCTACGTCAGGTGAATATAAACAAGACAACAAAAGAGAAGGGACAGCTTGCAAACCTAAGGCTGTTTATACATGGAAATTCTAGTGTGAAATCGACAGAGATAGGACAGATGAAAATACGAATCCAATGAGTCAGTTGTATCACTAAAAGTAGTCAAAAGAATGATTAAGATGAGCTTATTACAGTCTTTAAATATTACTTTCACCTTTCCCCTCTTCGGATTACATTTATAGTTTTCCATTAGCTTACCGATCAACGGCTCAAATCCCATTTCACTGTCTCCTTCCTTCCTCCTTCACCTCTCGCCTTGCCCCTATAAAAATCGCCAGAACCTCCTATCCCTACCCATCAAAAACTTAAAACCTCTAGCTTTCCCTCGTTTCCTCGAGAAACAAACAGAAACCCGAAACCCCAGTTTCCCAATTCATTTATATCAATGGCACAAGGCAAACAGCAAGAAAATCCACCGGAGGGAAAGCCCTAAGGAACAACTAGCCACGAAGGCAGCCAGGAAAACATCTCTTTGGACACGAGCAAAACTTCTAAAACTGCGGTTGTTGAGAGCTTGTAAGTAGTTTAAGTTTCTGTCCATTTGCCTTTTTATGATAGGCATAATGCTTTTTTTTTATTCAAAATAATACTACATAATATCTGTAATCGCTGGCGCTATTCTCCTCGTGCTCACTGTGATACAAACCGTGTGCTCTCTCATTCAAGTTGTTTAGGTCTACTATCTCAGTTGCTTAGTCATTGTTAGCTTTGTTAAACTAATTGAGATCAAACACAAAAAGGAGGCTAGAATTCTGAATAAACTGTATATTATGAATGCATTGTCTTAACCTAGTTACAAATAAAGTATATATAGGTTAAACTGAAAGTACTATTCTACCCTTAATAAATAAGACAACATAAATATTATTTAACATCTCCCCTCAAACTCACGATGCGGCAGCTACAAGCATCGAGAGTTTGCCAACTAGAAAACGAAAACGAGATATGGAATGCGACTTGGTAAAGAAATCTGCAATCTGCAATGAAGAAGGAACAAAGGGCAAAGTAATGGTTCCATGCTTGAGATGATGACGAGTAAGATGACAATCGATTTCAATGTGCTTAGTCCGCTCATGAAAAACCGAGTTGTGAGCAATCTGAATAGAACTCTGGTTGTCACAATACATAGGAGTAGGATGGGAAAAGGAAACTCCCATATCAGCAAGTAACCAACGTAACCAAATAATCTCTTTGGTAGTAGATGCCATGGCACGATATTCTGCTTCGGTGGATGATTGAGAAACAATAGATTGTTTCTTGCTCTTCCAAGAAATAAGAGAATCACCTAAAAAGATACAAAACCCGGTAACAGACTTGCGATCTGTGGGATCACTACCATGATCAACATCAGAGTATACACGTAACTCCAAGGAAGAGGTGGATGAAAGTAAAAGACTTTGAAAAACTGTACCCCGAAGATATCGCAAAATACGAAGAACAGCTGCCCAATGAACAGTAGTAGGAGAAGCAACAAACTGACTAACAACATGAACAACATATGCAATATCTGGACGAGTAATGGTGAGATATACCAAACTCCCAACAATAGTGCGGTATAAAGTAGGATCTATCAAAGGTAAACCATCAGAAGAAGAGTACCTTGCGTTAACCTCAATAGGAGTATCCACAGTCTTGTTATCAGTAAGTCTAGCCTGCTCAAGAATATCTGCAACATATTTCGACTGAGAAAGAAGGTAACCTCTAGGTGAGTATGCTACCTCAATACCCAGGAAATATCGAAGATAACCCAAATCCTTCATCTCAAATCGTCTAGCCAACTCTGTCTTCAAAACTGAAATACCATCAATGTCATCACCAGTAATAATCATGTCATCAACATATAAAGACAGAATGATACGACCTGCATCAGTGCACTTAATAAAAAGAGCAGAATCATGACTGCTAGAAACAAAGCCAAGTGACGAGATCACAATAGAGAATTTCTCAAACCAAGCACGGGGTGCTTGTTTGAGACCATATAATGCTTTCTTAAGCTTACAAACATATCCAGAGTCATGTGAAATACCAGGAGGGGGTGCCATATAAACTTCTTCTTGAAGATCTCCATTCAAGAAGGCATTTTTAACATCAAGTTGAGAAATATGCCATTGACGAATAGAAGCCACGGCAATAAGAGTACGAATAGTAGTCATTTTTGCAACCGGAGCAAATGTCTCCTCATAGTCCATACCATACTATTGAGAGTATCCTTTGGCAACCAACCTAGCTTTATATCGCTCAATAGACCCATCAGAATTAGTCTTGATCTTATACACCCAACGACAACCAACAACACTCTTACCAGGAGGTAGAGGAACCAGATCCCAAGTATCTGTCTTATGCAATGCAGAAAGTTCCTCATCCATAGCTTGCTGCCAAAGCGGATCAAGAATTGCCTCTTTATAGGAAGAGGGCTCAACAAGACAATGAATAGAGGCTAAAAAGGAAGTAAATGATGAAGAATAACAAGAATAAGCAAAATCTGGTAGTTTTGTGGACTTACGAATACGGATGGACTGACGTGGAGGTGGATCCACAATCTTAGATGAAGCTTGAGGGGCTGTAGATGAGAATGGAGCTTCAGGTGTGCCAGAGAGTAAAGTACCAGTACCTGCAGAGTTATGAGTACAAATTGATCGAACATGGGGAGAGCTATCATTACCAAAATCCTCAGAAAATGGATCTATACTAATAAGATCAGATTTAGTCAGGTTATGAGTAGTGGATGGAATAGAAAAGAAAGGTATATGCTCAAGGAAGACAACATGACGAGACATATAAAGTTTCTGAGTGATTGGATCAAAACAACGATAACCCTTTTTACCTTCACCATAGCCCAAAAAGACACAAATAGCGGATCGAGAGGATAGCTTACTTCGTTCTACATGAGGACGAAGAACGAAACAAGTACAACCAAAGACTCTAAATGAGGAATAATCAGGGACATACCCATATAACTTTTCAAAAGGAGATAGACCCGAACTATGAGAAGATGGAATTGTATTAATCAAGCTTACAGCAGTAAGAACAGCTTCTCCCCAAAACTCACTAGGAACAAAAGCAGACAACAAGAGAGAACGAGCAGTTTCGACAATGTGCCTATGTTTTCTTTCAGCAACACCATTTTGCTCAGGAGTATCTGTACATGAAGTTTGGTGGATGGTTCCATCTAGGGTAAGCAATTGGCAAAATTTATTAGAAGTGTATTCCCCACCTAAATCACACCTAAAGCATTTGATCACAGTAGAATATTGAGTTTTGATAAGAGCTCGAAAAGCTACATATATCTCAAAGAATTCAGAACGATGTTTCATTAAATAAACCCAACAATAACGAGTATGATCATCAATAAAAGAGACATAATATCGAGACCCTCCTTTTGTGGCAACAAGAGAAGGTCCCCATACATCAGAATGAATCAAATCAAATGGTGAAGAAGAAACAGAAATACTTCGATTAAAAGGTAAGGCGGAAAATTTTGCCAATTTACATCCACTATAATCAGAAATGTCACAAGTTTTCAAATTTCCTAAAGCTCCTGTGGATGCCAAAAATCTCAAACGAGAAGACGAAACATGACCTAGACGGGAATGCCATAAATAAAAACTAGAAGATGAAATACTCAAACGAAAGGAAGACAAATCAACTGTAGTAGTAGCAGCGGCAGCAGCAGCAGCAACTGGCACTTTTAACTCATCCAAAATATATAGTCCATTCTCCCTACGGCCTGTCCCAATCAGCTTCTGAGACTGCAGATCCTGTATACAACAAAAGAAACCAGAAAACATGACTAAATAATCACCAGAATCACATATTTGACCAACAGACGCAAGATTCAATTTGAGTTGTGGAATAAGATAAACATTAGGGAGAGACATGTGAGGTGTGACAATAGAACCAACACCTGCTAAGGGCATTTGAGTGCCATCAGCAGTCATAACAGGAATGGAGGATAAAGGGGATACAGAGGTAAAAGATGAGGAATCTGGAGACATATGATGAGAAGCACCAGAATCCAAGACCCATTCAGAATGTGACATACCTGAGGAACTATGAGGCAACTGACCTATGGAAGAAGAAGCGGACATTGCTTGTGGCTGCAAGGAGAGAAACTTCTGAAATTGCTCAGCCAAAATATTAGGATTGGTAATAGAACTCGAGGAAGCTACTGCTGCAGTATTGTGGTGTTGTGGTTTATAACCCTGAGGTGGTCTATGAGCATTAGATTGTGACTGATTTCCAGGCTTCCAAGCTTGATTCTGATGTCTCAACTTAGGACACTAAGCCTTCCAATGACCTTTCTGCTTACAGAAGCTGCACTCATCGAAGCCAACCTTTGTGTGAGACTTATTCTGATGATTAGAGAATGACCTAGAAGGTACTGCTAGTACAGAAGGATTTGAAGCAGAAAGAATTCCTTTTTCAGAATAAGACTGAAAACGTATTTCTTCAGCCAATAACTCACTGACAACAGAGTCAACAGAAGACAGTGGAGAACGATGTAGAATTGAACCTCTAAGTCCTTTGAAATCACTGCGAAGTGCTGTTAAAAACTGTACCAATCTTTGTTGCTCTCTACGCTCAATATAGGCACCACATGCCTTTAATTCTGTTGATTCTGTAAGAGCCAATTGATCCCAAAGATCTGTCATAGCAGAATAAAACTCTTGAATACTCATATTCTTCTGATGAAGAGCTCGTATATCATTCTCTAATTGATACTATTTTGCAAAATTTGATTGTGTGAATAACCTTTGCAGATGATCCCAAACCTCTTTTGCTATCTCATATTTCGCCAACTGCGTACCTATTGAATGCTCAACAGAATTGTTGATCCAAGTAATGATCTTTGTATTATTTGCTTCCCATGTATCTATCAAACCAGCATCCCCCTCCTCAATAATCTTAGGGATCACATAAGTTCCACTAACATACCCCCACATCTTCTTACCCTTAAGGAAATTTCTCATTACATAACTCCAATATGAATAGTTCTTCCCATCCAACCTCACACTCACAGACTGAAGCGAATCATCTCTTTCAGTAGCCATAATCAACAATCACAGATAACCAGAATGCAAAAGCAGCGGAAGACAAAATACTCAATTGCAGAAACTAAACAAATATCTTCTCGAAATTATACGATTACTCCCAAAACACAAAACAAATTTGCAAAAACTGAACGCAGATACCAAATTGCAGAAGCTGAAGGGAAGACGAAATACCAAAATAATTGCAGAAACTGTCGAAATACCAAAATAATTGCAGAGACTGTCGAAATACCTAATTTTGCAGAAGCGGAAGACAAAATATCACTCCAAACAAAAATTGGATCCGCGAAGCTGTATTTGGGATTAAGCTTCATTCCATAAAACCAGCTCTGATACCATGTTAAACTAATTGAGATCAAACACAAAAAGGAGGCTAGAATTCTGAATAAACTGTATATTATGAATGCATTGTCTTAACCTAATTACAAATAAAGTATATATAGGTTAAACTGAAAGTACTATTCTACCCTTAATAAATAAGACAACATAAATATTATTTAACAAGCTTCTTAAGTTTACCTGCTGTATTTCTTGATGGCAAAACATGTTGGGTATACCACCAGAGTCCCACATTAGCTAGAAGTGAGGAGGATCATGGGTATATAAGGATGAACAAATATCTTTATTGGTATGAGGTCTTTTGGGGTATAGCCTAAGAACAAATCCATGAGGGTTTAGGCCTAAAGTGGGCAATATCATACCAATGTGGAGATACGTGGTGTCCATAGTCCCTACAAGTGGTATCAGAGCCTTGCCCCAGAGTTAGACATGGTGGATGAATCCTCGGAATACCGAACGAAGATGGTGGGCCCCAATTAGATCACGATGTAATCCGTGGATCAGCTCTATTTGGATAAGCAGTGTGCTCTCCGAATGCTTCATGAACGTGTCCTAACCCCAACATGGTGAAGTAGAGAATGAAAAATCCTGGTTGGTAGAGAGTGGATGGATGAATGATCGTTTGAGGGGAGGCTCGGTGGTCCTTTGTTCGAGGGGAGGATTGTTGGGTATACGACCAAAGTCCCACATTGGCTAGAAGTGGGGAGGATCATGGGTATATAAAGATGGACAAATATCTCCATTGGTATTAGGCCTTTTGGGGTATAGCCCAAGAGCAAATCCATGAGGGCTTAGGCCTAAAGTGGACAATATCATACCAATGTGGAGATACGTGGTGTACATAGTCCCTACAAAACATCACAAAATTTTTAATAAATTAACAAAAAAAAGAAGAAAAAAGAGGCGTGGCTATTTCACATAACAAAATTCACGTAAAAAAAAAGATCTGAATTGCCATGCAACACGAGCCAGGGATCTAGCCATGCTCTACCATGATTGCTTGCTTTATGCTATACTTTATACTTCAAAGGAGGTTTATAATAGAATATTGTTAACGTGCAAACCATTATAAATATTGGAATGCCTTGAAGCCATTGTAGAAAATGCTTCCACCTTTGAAGCATTTGCTTTATGCTATACTTGAAACGAGGTTTGAGAATAGATATTATATTATAACCCTCCCAGTGCTGAATATTCCTCAAAGAAAATGGCCGGCGAAATCAACAATTATTCCCGAAAGAAAGTGCAAATCCATTCGATAGAACAGAGAGGCTTGTTAAGCATTTCATGCCATTTCTGCATCAATATTAAATCCTTCATGAAGAGATTAATATTTGGTTATCGGTCTATATATTGATTGTGCAGTTGTCTCGTCCAGAATTAGCTTTCCTCTCCCTCAGATTACATTTCCTGGTCTATTGATCTTCATATTGTGGATCGCTGAAACTAGTTTGAATATTATAGGATATCCAAGGGTTTGACAAGTGACGAAGTGGGTTTTTATAAGAAAATAGCTTGTATAATCTTTTGTAAAAATCTAAACTCAATTTAATGATTAAATCTCTAATTATAACTATTTTCAGTCCATGAAAATATATGTTAGATCATTCATATTTTATCGAAAGCAAAGTATCATATAATTACTCATATACTTTTACAAACCCGTCTACATCATAAATATTATAGAATAAAACTAATTATTATCTAAGAGGATACTTTGCTTGCCATTGGAGAAATAAAACGTTTTGGAATGTATATTAAAGAGGGAGAGTCTACCATTCTTGGCACATCTCTTTGGAGACTAGAGGCAGAGCAAAAGTTCTAAAACTGTCGGTTGTCGAGGGCTTTTAGGCATGTAAGTTTTTATCCAACAGGCTTTTTATGATTGACATTATGTTTTTTTTTTGTTCTAAATAATATTGTGTGAAAAATAATTTTCTCAAGAGAAAAGAATTATCAACATTATTTGCACATTTCTTTATCATACTTTTTTTGTCATGATAAAATATCATTTTTTCTAACGACAAATCCTTAGAATTCTTTTCACAAATAGAAAACTTAGTAAGCAAATTTCTTATGAAACAATAAATAATAATGATTTATTTTGATAATTAATTTTTATCATTTGATACAAATAATGTGGAACTATACAAATAATGGCACATTATTAATAATTTTAATTAAAGAAACTTAATACACCACTTATTTTGTATCACTCATGTGCCCCCCCCCCCCCCCCACACACACACATATAAATTACTGGTTAAATTGTTGCTAGTGAAGGCAAACTTAAGGCTGTATCTCTTTTTTGGGTTTCGTAATTGAATTTGTTTTCTCAGTGGTAACAATTTGTTTGATCTGCTTGTTTTGTTCTAACACTAGCCATCATCTTAATTCAGTCACAGAATGGAATCTGGCCGACCACCAAGCACTAATCATAAGCTGAGTCATCAAGTTTCGCTTGATATTGACAGATTAGCCCAATCCGTGAAGAAAGAGCTGGAAATCCCAGATGCTTTGTCCGGCACATGTTGTATATATAAAGTTCCTGAGCGATTACGCGAGTTGAACGAAAAGGCCTACACACCTCGTGTAGTCTCCATAGGCCCAATTCACCATGGTAAAGAGAAGCTAAAAGCCATGGAAGACCACAAAATAACGTACCTGCAAGAATTCCTTGCCCAGACCAAGGTAAGTTTCGAGCGTTTTATTGAATTTATTAAGGAGAAGGAAACAATATTGCGTAATTGCTATGCCGAAACCATTGGGTTTTGTAGCGAATACTTCTCAAAAATGATATTAGTGGATGCTGCGTTCGTCATTATGTTTTTGCTGAAGTGCAAGTACACAGAATTAAGAAGAAGGCTTGATATTACTGGACGCAGAGACACCATTTTCTATCCTCCAAACAAGAGTGTAGAAGTAAGGCTTGATATCTGTTTGCTTGAAAATCAGCTCCCGTTCTTCATCCTCGAGGAGTTGTGTGGACTATCCCCTGTATTCGGCTTTTCTCCAAAAGCTACACTGATTGAGCTTACTCATTGGTTCTTTTCACATGAATGGGGTTCATGGGCAGTGGAGGATTTTTTGGAGAAAATAGATTTCTCCGAAGCGAAACATTTGGTTGACTTTCTTACAATTTATCATCAGCCAACTGAACGGCAACCGAATGAGGGACTTGAGGTTCTAACCGCACCCAGTGTAAAGGAGCTCCACCAAGCGGGGGTCAAGTTTGTGTTGAGTTCAAGCAAACATCTTCTTGACATTAAATTCGATAGAAATAAAGGGGTACTAGAGTTCCCACGACTGCAGTTTGTTGACGACTCAGAAATCATAATCAGGAATATGCAAGCCTTTGAGCAGTGCCATGGCCTGAAACATGGTTATGTTGGTGACTATATCTTCTTGATGGGTCTCTTTGTCAGTTCCAGTAAGGATGTGGAAATGCTTGTTGAAAATCGTATTATAAAAAACTGGCTACCATCTAATGAGGAAGTGGTACAACTCTTTTACAATCTCAACAAACAAAATGGTGTGTGGCGACGTACTTTTCTCTTCAAAGGTCTCATTAAAGATCTGAATGCATTCTGCGAAAAGCCATGGAACAAGTGGAAGGCAATTTTAAAGCAAAATTATTTCAATACCCCATGGGCAGCAATCTCTGTCTCAGGAGCTGTTATTCTTCTCATCCTGACTGTCGTACAATCCGTCTGCTCTATACTTCAAGTAGTTTAGCTTCTGCAATTTCAATTCTTTCAGACCGCATGTTGCATTAATTGTACCCATAATCCTTGTTCTCTTACTTGAGGTACTTTTCTTCTAATAAATGACAAAGCTGTTCCAAGCAATGAAGACTGTATAATTTGTTCTGATTGTCTCTTAGAAACTGAAATTGTTTTATTCTATGCCTTCCACCCGCATGCTTAACATGGGGTTTAAGGTCTTAGAGGCTGTTTTCTTTCATCTTAGATTATTGATAAAGGAAGAAAACGCACCTCCTTACTCACACACCTTGAGATTATTGTTTACATTACCATAAATTAGGACTGTAAGGGAAGAGGAAGGGAAGAAAGAACCCTATGTTGAAGATCAATCTAGATTTCTCTACAGCACCTCTTGTTTTTAGAATCCTCTCCACTATTTCCTAACTTTTCAAATAATTTTTTGTGCCGAAATGCATGTTAATAATATTTTTTTATTTTTTTAAAATTATTTTTGATATTAGTATATCAAAACGATCCAAAATATAAAAACCATATTAAATTTTAATAAAAAAAAATATTTTGAATTTTTTAAAAACGCGGTTTGCACTTAGCTCAGAGGCTTTCAAGAATTAGGATAGTTCACTCCAATGAAAGCATAAACATGAATGATTTTTCTAGTTGGATTATGCACAGTGTTAAGTACAGACTTCAAAATGCCCTGATCCTTCAGAAAGCTATTTCTAATGCTAGCTTAACTTAAGCTTGTAGTAACTGGGATCTCTTGTAATTTCATTTCTGTTCTCTATGATTCTTCTTATCTTTTTCAGTAGGTTTGAGCTAGCACTTGAGTTCCTTTTTTCTTTGATGAAAGATTTAAAGAAAAATTTGAAAGTGTTGTAATTTGTGATTTGCTGATGCTAAAACTAGCAATCATCGTGGGCCGCAGAATGGAGATGATTGGGACATCAAGCGAGAAGATGAAGACAGGCGATCAAGTTTCGATTGATATTTACAAGTTAGGGAAGACTATGAGAGAGGAGTTGGAGATCTTGCATCCTTCACTTGATGACCGTTGCAATTGTTGAATAATTAAACTCAATCCAGAAGGTCCCAGTCAAGGAAGGCAACCAGCCACCAGCCACCGACCACCGACCAGCCGCCAGCCACCAGCCGCAGCCGCCAGCCGCCAGCCGCCTTCACCCTTGGAAAGTTTGAATTTTTTGTATTCTGTTTCGTGTATAAATAGAGTGCTCAGTTTATGTTATTGTGTGTGGAGAGAATTGAGAGGAACACTAGAAAGAGAAAGAGAGAGAGAGGGCGTGTAATTGTTAAGCTTTTGTGTTGTATTTGTAAGCTTCGGTTTTGTGTAATAAAACAGTGTGTTTTATCCCCTCTGAGTGTTTCAAAACCACCACCAGTGGTTTCTCCCACCAACAATTGGTATCAGAGCCCCGTTCGTCGGAAAACAGAAGAGTTTTGGGGTATATCTGAATTTTCAAAGTTGTCAAAAACAAGTTTTGATCATTCCACAGTGTAGATCTCATCAAGACGAACTCACTATCGCAAGAATCAGCCCGATCGGATCCCTAGGTGAACCATACGCGCCGCCTGAAGATTCAGCACAAAAGACCACACGCAGCCACGCGCTCCAGAGTTAGACGACGAGTGCCGTCCACGCGCGCCATACTGGAGCCGCGCCGAGCCTCTTACGCCGAGTCCTAGCCGAGTCCAGCCGAGCCTCCAGCTGGTCCGTACTTCGCGCCGAGCCGAGCCGCTTTCCAGCCGCAGCCGAGCGAAAGAATATTCCCTGGAATATTCCCCTAATATTCCACAGAATATTCCCGGTTCAACCAGCGAACCGCCCGCCGTACATAATTGGTTTTTTGACCGGTTCACCTATTTTCCGACCCGTTTTCTACAAAGTCAGACCGGTTCCCTACTATTTGGACCATTCCGGATCGATCTACAGTGTTTGTTTGGCCAAATTCAGCTCCCAAAGAGGTGATATAGTCATTCCAAGAGCAAAATGACTATAGAAGGTACACATACACTCATCCCAAAGCTGACCAAAGACAACTATGATAGTTGGTGCATGAGATTGAAGGCATTTCTTGGGTCACAAGAGTGTTTGGATATTGTACAAACTGGTTATGATGAACCAGAGTCTAAAGAAAGAGAAGATGCTTTACAAGAGGCACAGAAGCAAGCCTTAAAAGTCAACAGAAAGAAGGACAACAAAGCAAAGACCATCATCTACCAAGGTCTTGATGAAGATACATTCGAGATCATAGCTTCCGCTGAAACATCAAAAGATATATGGGAGGCTCTCCAACAGAAATACAAAGGTGCTGATAGAATCAAGAAGATTCGTCTTCAATCTTTGCGAGGAGAATTTGAGTTGTTGCAAATGAAGTCCTCGGAGTCTATTTCTGATTATCATACAAGGATTATGGTGATAGTAAACCAGATGAGAAGAAATGGAGAAGCCCTCATCGATTCTCGAATTACTGAGAAAATTTTGAGATCCCTAGATCCAAAATTCGATTTTGTTGTTGTCGCAATTGAAGAGTCCAAAGAAGTGGACAAGTTGACTGTGGATGAGCTTATGAGTTCTTTGCAAGCTCATGAGCAGAAGATCATAAAGCGAAATGGAGATAAGGCAATTGAGCATGCCTTACAAGCAAAGTTGTCCCTCAAGGACAGATATGAGCAAGGGGAGACTTCATCAAGTGGATACACCACTCAAGCAGGAAGTCAACAATCCAGAGGAGGATTCCAGAGATTCCAAGGAAGAGGTTCTTGGAATACAAGCTTTAGAGGAAGAGGTGGCAGAAACACCACCAGAGGAGGCCGAGGACAACAAGCATTCACTCCCAGAGGAAGAGGAGGCGGTTACAATAACCGCGACAAGAGAAATATCCAATGTTATAGTTGCAATCAATTTGGGCACTATAGCACTGAATGCAGAAGAAAAGCTCCGTTAGAGATACGTGAGCAAGCTAACTATGTAGAGAAGGATGACAGAGAAGAAACTGCATTTCTTGTCCAACAAGGACTTGATGAGAAAAAGGAGGATATATGGTATCTAGATACTGGAGCCAGCAATCACATGTGCGGCTACCGAGAGTTATTTAGTAATCTAGATGAGACCAAGCAAGGTCTAGTTACTTTTGGAGATACCACAAAGGTTCCATTCAAAGGTAAAGGCAACATCCCAGTCAAGTTGAAGAATGGCGATTCCAGCTACATCGCCGATGTCTATTATGTCCCAGCCATAAAGCAGAAAATGATCAACTTAGGTCAACTTTTGGAGAGAGGATATACTTTTTACTCGGAGAATTGTCATCTGACAATTAGAGACAACAATTGGAGATTAATGGCCTATGTGAAAATGTCCAAGAATAGGATGTTTCCTTTGAACATCCAGTATGATGCAGCAAGGTGTTTGAGTGCCATCACCAACAGTGAAGAATGGCTTTGGCACCTGAGGCTTGGACATCTGAATTTCACAAGTCTGAAGATGTTAGCAAGCAAGAAGATGGTCAAAGGTTTGCCTCACATTGATCATCCAGATGAAGTCTGTGAGAGTTGTGTCCTCAGCAAACATCACAGATCCAGTTTTGCCAAAGAAGTAAATTGGAGAGCAAAGAGGCCACTGGAGTTAGTACACACAGATGTGTGTGGCCCAATAACGCCTATGTCGACTGGACAAAATAGGTACTTCCTCACTTTTACTGATGATTTTAGTAGAAAGACATGGATATACTTTCTGAAGAGGAAGTCAGAAGTATTCAATTGTTTTAAAGACTTTAAAGTAATTGTGGAGAAGCAAACTGGCTATATGATCAGAACCGTGAGATCTGATCAAGGAGGAGAATATACAGCAAATGACTTTGAAGCCTTCTGTACACAACAAGACATCAGACATCAGACGACACCAACTTATACACCACAGCTGAATGGTGTAGCTGAAAGGAAGAATCGCACAATTCTTGACATGGCAAGAAGTCTGCTCAAAGCAAAGAAACTGCCCAAGCAATACTGGGCTGAAGCTGTGTCATGTGCAGTGTATCTACTGAATCGCTGCCCAACCAGAAGTTTGCAAGGAGTCATTCCAGAAGAAGCATGGAGTGGTCACAAACCAAGTGTTACTCATCTACGAGTCTTTGGTTGTGTGGCATATGCAAAGATCCCAGATGCAAGAAGGAGAAAGCTCGATGATAAAAGCGAGAAATGCATCTTTGTTGGATATGGTGAAAGAAGGATGGGATACAGGCTGTATAATCCCATCACAAAGAAGGTGATTACGAGTAGAGATGTTATCTTTGAAGAAGATAAATCTTGGGAATGGAATGGTGATCAAGAAGCAGTCAAATGGATCACCACTGATTTGATCCTTGAAGGTGAAGAAGTACCAACAGTACTTGCAGAAGAACCAATTGTACCTGCAGAAGAATCGATTGTGCCAGCAGCTGAACCACAAAGTCCAGTGTTTATACCAACAGCTGAACCACAAAGTCCGGTACACAGATTCCTTGTATTCAACAGGAGGAACACACCAGGAGCATCATCATCAACACCACCATCAACATCCTCATCAGAAGGACCAAGAAAGATGCGGAATCTTGAAGAGTTGTACGATACCACTCAGGTTATGGAAGATACAACTCTGTTTTGTTTCCATGCAGATAAGGACCCACCAGAAAAGAAGAAAGCAATAGGTGTCAAATGGGTCTACAAGACGAAAGCCAAATTAGTGGATAAAGGCTACAAGCAGAGAGAAGGCAATGAAGATTAAAGTTCATGCTTGGCATGACATCCCTCAATTGAGTTTAAGGGGGAGATTTGTTGAATAATTAAACTCAATCCAGAAGGTCCCAGTCAAGGAAGGCAACCAGCCACCAGCCACCGACCACCGACCAGCCGCCAGCCACCAGCCGCAGCCGCCAGCCGCCTCCACACCCGCAGCCGCCAGCCGCCTTCACACTTGGAAAGTTTGAATTTTTTGTATTCTGTTTCGTGTATAAATAGAGTGCTCAGTTTATGTTATTGTGTGTGGAGAGAATTGAGAGGAACACTAGAAAGAGAAAGAGAAAGAGGGGGCGTGTAATTGTTAAGCTTTTGTGTTGTATTTGTAAGCTTCGGTTTTGTGTAATAAAACAATGTGTTTTATCCCCTCTGAGTGTTTCAAAGCCACCACCAGTGGTTTCTCCCACCAACAGCAATTACAGGGTTCCTAAGCGGTTGCGAGTGTTAAATGAAAAAGCCTACACACCACAAGTTGTCTCTTTCGGCCCGCTTCATCATGGCAGGGAAGAATTGAAAGCAATGGAAGAGTGCAAAAGTAGGTATCTGAAAGATTTTCTTGCGTGGAGTGAAATAAGCTTGGAGGATTTGATTGGAGTTACTGAGATGGAAGAGACAATGCTTCGTAATTGTTACGCGGAAGCAATTGAACTCAGTAGTGATGTTTTTGTGAAGATGATGCTGCTAGATGCCGCCTTCATCATTATGATCATGCTGAAAAACTATTTTCTAGACTTCCAGAGCAGCAACGATCGTATTTTCAGTAGACCATGGATGATTCATGATATAAGGTTTGACATGATCTTGCTTGAAAATCAGCTTCCATTCTTTTTTCTTAATGACTTGCTTAAGCTATCCAAGCCTTATAAGGGATATTCCTTGATTGAATTTACCCATGGGTTCTTGAAAGGTGCATTGGGTTCATGGGTGACAGATGACATATTAAATGCCATCAATTCCTCAGAAGTGCAACATTTTGTAGACTTTCTAAGAATCTGTCAGCAGCCAACAAAGCTTCCTCAGCCAAGGAAACTCAAAACTCTAAGCATGCCGAGTGCAGCAGAGCTCCGTCAAGCTGGAGTCAAGTTTAAGCTGCGGTCGAGCAAGAATCTATTTGACGTAAAATTCAATAAAAGTAGAGGGAGACTGGAAATTCCACGATTACTAGTAAATGCATGACCAGACAGAGATCTTATTCAGAAATCTTCAGGCATTTGAGCAATGCAATTGCAGTGACAAATATGTGACTAACTATATTACCATGATCAATTTGCTTGTCTGTAGCACCAGGGACGTGGAAATACTTGTTCGGAAAGGAATTATAGAAAACTGGCTGCGTGATAATGACGCCGTTTTAAGTGTTGTCCACAATCTTGACAAAGAAAATCTCATCTTCCTCGACAATTTCTACTTTTCTGAAATTGTTGAAGATCTGAATAAATACTGTAGAAAGCGGAGGCACAAATGGAAGGCAAGCTTGAAACAAAATTAGTTCCATGATATCTGTAATCGCTGCTGCTATTCTCCTCATGCTCACTGTGATACAAAGTTACAAACTATGTGCTCTCTCATTCAAGTTGTTTAGGTCTACTATCTTAATTGTTCTGTATGACTTCCGCACTGTGTGTACATGTACTTTACTGCCTCGTTATTGTATTTAAATTATTAAATAAAATACTTACTGTTACCTTTTAATTGCCGTCTTTGTGGAAAGAAAGTTGAAAAGTGCTGCATTTTCCTGTGATGCGATATTGTCTCAGATATATATGGTTTTGTTGAGAAGTATTATTGTGATTGTTTTGTTTTTTATTTTGAAATGAATTAAAATAATATTTTTTTTATTTAAAAAAAATTAATTTTTTTAAAAAAGTGCAGACTAGAAAAGTTTTCAGGAAAACTGTAAAATTGCACAGTTTGAGTGAGAAGTGAGAGGTGGTCCCCTTTTTATGAGAAATAATTGAGGTGGTCGTCCCCTTTTATCAGAGAAATAATAGAGGGCCAATCATTCAGAAAAAAAAAAAACATATAAAGTATTGAAATAGAAAATTGAGAATTTGATTCAGCTAATTGATGGATCGATAAAAAAATAAAATGTTTTATAAATAAATGCTTATGAATACAAATGATTTGATTGAGATTGTCTCATAATCCCTCAATATATATATATGAGATTGTCTCATAATCCCTCAATATATATATATATATATATATATATATTACTAAATGAGTAATAAACATGATAGTGATTAGAGCACCGGTGATTGTTGAAAGATTTATAATATTAAAACTTGATTATTTTTTTTTAAACTATTTTATAGAACTATTATAAGCAAATTTTCATAGCATAAACTAATAAATATTTAGCAATTTAAGACGAAACTAGCAATGCAGTCTGTCTCAGGCAGGATGTTTAAGGGGTGATAATATCTTTCATTTTACGTAACCAGTCCCAAACCATAGAATCTCTGTTGACCAGTGTTAGGGTTCCTAGTAACCATGATACTAAGTGGCGACTCTTTAAACAAAGAATATCCCCATTAAAGAACAGGATGCCAGAAATCCGTTCTGTCCAAAGATTTAATAAAATTTTTAAGGCCGCCGCGATGTCGGGTGCGATAAATTTTAATTAATTAAATTTTAATATAGCACTTAATCTGTATCACTTATGTAATGGGGTTAAATTGTTGCTAGTGAAGGCAAACTTAAGGCTGGAAGTTTCATCTCTTTTTTGGATTTCGTAATTGAATTTGTTCTCTGTGGTAACAATTTTTTTGATCTGCGTGTTTTGTTATAATAGTAGCTATCTTCTCAGTTCTGTCACAGAATGGAATCTGGCCGACCACCAAGCACCAATCATGAGCTGAGTCATCAAGTTTCGCTTGATATTGACAGATTAGCCCAATCCGTGAAGAACGAGCTGGAAATCCCATATGCTTTCTCCGGCACATGTTGTATATATAAAGTTCCTGAGCGATTACTCGAGTTGAACGAAAAGGCCTACACACCTCGATTGGTGTCCATAGGCCCAATTCACAATGGAAGACCACAAAAGAATGTACCTGCAAGAATTCCTTGCCCGGACCAAGGTAAGTGTGGAGGGTTTTATTATATTGATTAAGAAGAACGAAACAAGATTGCGTAATTGCTATGCGGAGACCAATGGGTTTAGTAGCGAATACTTTATAAGAATGATATTAATGGATGCTGCCTTCGTCATTATGTTTTTGCTGAAGTACAATTTCACTCACTTCATAGAAAGTGGTACAATTGCTGAAGTACAACAAGACAGCATTTTCTATCCTCCATACAAGAGGCTGATATCTGTTTGCTTGAAAATCAGCTCCCGTTCTTCATCCTCGAGGAGTTGTATAGACTATCCACTATATTCGGCAATCCTCCAAAACCTACACTGATTGAGCTTACTCACGGGTTCTTTACAGTTGCATTCAACTCATGGGCAGTAGGGGACATTTTGGGGAAAGCAGATTTCTCCGAAGTCAAACATTTGGTTGACTTTCTTTCAATTTATCAGCAGCCTCGAAGTAGTAGCCGTACCCAGTGTAAAGGAGCTCCACCAAGCGGGGGTCAAGTTTGTGATGAGTTCAACCAAACATCTTCTTGACATAAAATTCGATAGAAATAAAGGGAGACTAGAAATCCCACGATTAAAGTTAGTTGACAACTCAGAAATCATAATCAGGAATTTGCAAGCCTTTGAGAAGTGCCATGGCCTGAAACATGATTATGTTGGTGACTATATCTTCTTGATGGGTCTCTTTGTCAGGGCCAGTAAGGATGTAAAAAATATTAAAGAATCATCTCAATCCAATAGTTTAAATTGTTAGGTAAGGTTCCAAGATATTATTTTCTAACATACCACCTTAAGTGAAAGTTCTTTAAACTTAAAACTTACACAGATTCATATTATTTTATACTTAATTTTTATCAAATAAATGGAGATGGTGAGATTCAAACTCATGATCGTTTGTTCATCAAGGCTCTGATATAATGTCAGAGAATCATTTCAGCCCATAACTTAAGTTATTAGATAAAATTTCAAGATATAATTTATATTATTATCTAACAAATTAATAACTGTAAAAGATAAAAAAAAATCTTCAAAAAAAACTACAAAATTGCACAATTTGTGCGAGAATTGAGAGCTATTGAGTTGTTTTTTAATGTATGAATGTGTCAAAACACGAGGCAAGGTCAATTGAATCTATTGTTGTGTTTGGTATAAATTCTACTTTTACATTTTTTTAAAAGTATTTTTAATTAAAAAAATATTTATTTATAATTTTGATATACTTAAGTTAAAAATAAAAATAAAAATAAAAATATTTTAATATAATTTCAAATAAAAAATTTATTTTAAAAAGTATCATCTATCACAATTTCAAATACCTTCTAAGTAATTTAGACATTACTCTATTCTTGAAGTTTTAAGGCAGGAAATCTTAATAATTTTTTTTTAAATAAATTTATGAATTATCAATTTTTTAATATAAAATAAATTAAATAACTCTATTTATACTAGTTTTAAATTTAGAATTTTTTATAAGAAATGATTATTATGAAAAATTTACATGAATGAATATTTTTAAATAATTGAATAAATCTTAATAATTGAATAAATATTTAAATAATTATGCCATAAAATATTAAAAAAAATAGTGCCCCGCATCATTAAAGGTTTGCCTTTGTAGACTAATTGTATGCTTCTTTAGTGTATGTGCTCAGTTATAAGAGAGGCACACAAGTTCCCGCGTCAAAAAAAAATTTCATTTCGTTCCGATGCAATTTATTAAAAATATAAAATTTAAAAATTATCATTATTCAAAAGCCACTTTATCCAAACATGTGCATCAAAAATATGTTTTGTAAAATTTCAAAAATCTCATTATTCAAAAGCAGCTTTATCCATACAAAACAATTTTCCTTTTATTTTCTATTTAGTTTCTTTCTTTTTAATAATTAAAACCATAATAATGAAGACAGCATCCAGCAAGAATTTACATTTATATTTAAAAAGAAAGAAAATCTTTGCTATACTAATAATTTTCTTTGGGGTGTCTGCGAAGAGCTGAATTTACATTGCAGCAAGACTTGGCACAAGTGGAAGGCAACCTTGAAGCAGGTTTATTTCAACAATCCATGGACTGGCATCTCTGTTGCTGCTGCTGCTTCTTTTCTCCTTATTCTTACTTTCATACAGACGGTGTGCTCTATCCTTCAATTGCGATAAATATTTAATCCCTTTGTATTTTCCTTTCTTTTTATGATTTCAGTGTACTTAAAATCCTAAGCAATGGCTGTTCCTTTCATTTCTTGTTTTCCTGATCATATTTCTGAATAAATTAATCTCCCTCCTAAGGCAATATAACTTGTTTTCCTGATCTTATTTCTGAACAAATTATTCTCCATCGGCAATATAACTAGGAGATTAATCTTTTAGAGATATTATTAAATAAGTTTTCAGGGATAATTTATTATTATTTTGTATTCGCAATTGAAATAGCCCAGATGACACAGATTTCTAGTTAGGTATAACCCACTTACGGATTTTATTCATGGCCAATCTGTTCATGGCCTATAATAAGTGGTCGAGTAATTCTCCGCTTCTTTTCTTCTAATATATATATATTTTTTCATAACATCATCAGATTTCATTAAACTGAAAAGAAAATGAACACGTCGTCATGGCCTATTTCCAGGAAAATATTTTTATTATTCTATCTATATATCAATAAGTTTTATATTCATAATTTTTATTTATAATATTTTCTTATAAACATGTATATGGTTATATTTAATTAGATAGAAATGTTGTCGGCATCCTTGACAAAAGGCTCGAGCTTTCCCTGCAAAATGTTAACAATGTTAGTTTCCTCTATGTCGTCTGTGTCTTAAAATTTCAAAAATCTCATTATTCAAAAGCAGCTTTATCCATACAAAACAATTTTCCTTTTATTTTCTATTTGGTTTCTTTCTTTTTAATAATTAACATCATCAAATTTCATTAAGCTCAAGAAATTCAACACATCATCATAGACTGTATCCAGTACAAACTAGGAACTTATTTTTGTTATTCTATCTTTTATATATAAATATATTTTATATTATTAATTTGAATTGTAATATATTTTAATATGATTGAAAAATTATAATAATGATAGTGATACTTGAAAGATTTATGATGTTATAATTTGATTATTATTTTAAAATATATATTATAGAAATATTTAAGTTAAAAATATTTTTTAATGAATAAATTAACTTCATAGATTGATGTGTAAAATATTTTATATCTCATACAATATTTTAATGAATATACGAATCCAATTATTCAATTGTAGCACATGCGACCATGCTAAAAAGTATAGAATATCGCAATTTTGTTAATACATAGAAACTCATAACGACATATTCTACGTCAAATTGCGATATTCCATGCTAAAAAGTATGGAATATCGCAATTTATAGAAATTTGTTAAACATACTTTCTTTATTAATGTGAGTTCCTTTTTATAGGATAGATTACAAGTTGTATGTAATGTAAATACAATGACTAGAAGTTTGTTTCAGCTGGAGTTGTATGTTGACAGGAAGTCTTCAGAGGATATGTATGCACCATACATGGTTTCCTTTATCTGCAGCGGATGATTAGCATGTGTGTTGTGTATAATCTTTAACACGCTCCCTCAAGATAGACGGGCTGATGAGTAAGCCTATCTTGTTTACCATAGCTTGAAACTTGATACCTGGAAGGGGTTTAGTGAGGAAGTCAGCAAGTTGGTCATAGGTACTGACATGGGAGACATCTAAAACGCCTTTCTTTACCAGATCGCGAACAAAATGCAGATCAATGGCAATGTATTTCATGCGAGAGTGCAGGACTGGATTTTGACTCAGTTGAGTAGCTCCAATGTTATCACAGAATATGCTAGGATGATGGGACATCTTGATTCCTAGTTCATGAAGTAAGTTGTGAATCCATATGAGTTCTGAAGTTGCTGAGGCTAGGGCCCTATATTCAGCCTCTGTGGAGGATCTGGCAACTGAATGTTGTTTCCATGTGCTCCATGAGATTGGACAGTTGCCAAAGAATATGAGATAGGCAGAGGTAGAGTGTATGTTGTCTGGATCAGTGCCCTAGTCTGCATCTGAGTATCCAGAGAGATGAGGATTGACAGTGGGCATTAATGATATCCCATGAGTGATTGTGCCTTTGAGATACCGAAGTACCCGTTTTGCTGAAGTCCAGTGAAGTTGACTGGGTTGGTGCATGAATTGAGCAGTTTATTCACAGCAAAAACGATATCTGGTCTGGTGATGGCTAGGTACTGTAGGGCTCCTATGACACTTCGATATTGTTTCTGGTCTGCAAGGGGATGACCATCATTGAGTTGAAGTGTTGGTTTGGTGGACATCGGTGTGTGAATTGGTCTGGCTCCTTCCATGTTAGTTCTCTTGAGGAGATCTCTAATGTATTTTTGTTGAGATAGGAAGATTCCCTCACGAGTTGGCTGCACTTCGATCCCAATAAAATAGTGCAGGTCACCAAGGTCCTTTAGTGAGACTTAGGCACCAAGTTGACGTATTATGTCGGCCATAACCTAGGAATCAGTACCTGTGAGTAACACATCATCAACATATACCAGTAGAAATAAGATGATGTCCTGCTTTGAGTAGATAAACAAGGAAGAGTCAGACTTTGATTGCTTGAATCCCAATGTCAGAAGAAAGGAGCTGAGTTTGTCATACCAGGCACGTGGTGCCTGTTTTAAGCCATAGATGGATTTGTGTAGTTTGCAGATGTGTGTGGGCATTGTGGAGTCGACAAATCCAAGGGGCTGAATCATGTAAACATCTTCTTGTAGGGACCCATGAAGGAATGCATTATTTACGTCCAGTTGTTTCATGCACCAGCGATGTTGAACAACAATGGATAACACAGTTCTGATTGTTACTGGTTTGACGACTGGACTGAAGGTCTCATTGTAATCAAGGCCGGGACGTTGATGATATCCTTTAGCTACCAGACGTGCTTTGTATCTTGATATTGTGCCATCAGCATTGTGTTTAATCCGAAAAAGCCACCTGCAACCTACAGGAATGATGGATGGGTTGGATGGAACCAGTTCCCAGGTGCCATGTTTTACTAAGGCATTGAACTCTTTAGACATGGCTTGTCGCCGTTTTTTATCTTTCAAGGCTTGAGAGACACATGTGGGTTCTATAGGCTGTGGGAGGGGGTGTTTGGTGGTGAGGTGGATTTGTTTTGGCTTATAGATGTTGTTCATGGATCTTGTGATCATGTTGTGTTGTCTTGTGGGTGGTTGTGACAATGGTGGCTGTATTACTAACCTGTTTTCTGATGGTGCAGGGGGTGGATCGAGAATCTGTGTTGGTGGTGCAGTTGGAGGAACAACAGGAGCAACAAGTGTCTTTGATGATTGCCTGGATGGTATCTGTCATGAGGGTGGAACCACCGGGATGGTAGAGATGATTGTGGGATTCCCTGCATGTGATGGTGATGACATACTAGTGGAGGCAGAGTAGGGAAAAACAGTTTCATCAAAGACAACATGTTTTGAGATGTAAATCCAGGATGAGTGAATGTCCATGCATTTATATGCGTTTTGAGTGCTTGAGTAACCAAGAAAAATGCATGCTTTGGACTTTGGTTGCAGCTTGTTGTGATTGTAAGGTTTGAGCCATGGAAAACACTGGCACCCAAAGGTGCGTAGTTTGTGATAATTTGGTTGACGACCAAAGATGCTTTCAAACAGACTTTTGTTTTGAAGAATTGAAGTTGGCATGCGGTTAATTAGATAAACCGCAGTTTGAAAAGCATGTGTCCAGTAGGACACTGGAAGATGTGCTTGATGAAGCAATGTGAGACTTGTCTCAACAATGTGACGATGTCGTCGTTCACTTGTCCCATTTTGTTGTGGTGTGTGTGGAGCAGTGGTGAGCATGTTTATAGACTGGTCTGATAGAAACTGACGCAAACTCTGGTACTCACCGCCATTGTCAGAGTATAGATTTTTAACTTGAAAACCAAACTGTTTTTCAACAAATCCTTTTAATTGAATGAATATGGAACAAACATCATTTTTGTGATGAATTGGAAAGAACCAGCAATACTTTGTGAAGTGGTCCACAAATAGAACATAATATCGATAACCATCGATGGAGGTTGAAGCTGCTGGTCC
The DNA here is from genome assembly GCA_018804465.1 of Populus tomentosa. Classification (NCBI taxonomy): domain Eukaryota; kingdom Viridiplantae; phylum Streptophyta; class Magnoliopsida; order Malpighiales; family Salicaceae; genus Populus; species Populus tomentosa. The sequence goes on from CM031973.1 coordinate 19,354,974, forward strand.
CCATATATCTGTGTAGATATATTGTAGAGGATGTGTGCTTGTGAGTGATGCTTTGGAAAACGATAATTGATGACTTTTATTGCATTGACAAGCTGAACACAGAGATGAAAAAGTTTGGGTGGAGCCTAGAACTAGAAGGGAAAACCGACTGATTAGGGAACGACAGATTTTGGTGGAGGGATGACCAAGCCGTGTGTGCCAGCGATCAAGGGAGGTTCTTTCACCAACAAGTGCCATTGCTGAAGGCTTCTTGATTGATGATAGTTGTGGCAGTGGATAGACACCATCGTGGCAGTCACCGCGAAGTATTGTTGTCCCCGTGTTCCGATCCTTCACAAGAAAATAGAATGGATGAAATTCTATGTAGACATTATTTGAACGGGTAAAGTTATGAACAAAGACTAAAGTCTTGTGTATGTTTGGGACACATAGAGTATTATGCAGAAGAAAAGATTTTGACAATGAGCTCAATGACATGGAGCCAACATGTGTTACTTTCAAACCTGAGCCATCACCGATGACTACTTCATCTGTTCCATCGTATTCAGAGTGAATTGAGAGGTTTGTAAGATCAGAGGTAATGTGATGTGATACTGCTGAGTCCATGAGCCATTTCTTCTCCTGTGTGCCATTTGTAGCTGCACAATTTACAGTTTTTTGGCCTTGATACCTTGCGGCATGTTTTGGCTGTGTCCTTTGGTATCACATAGTTGACAAATTAGTGGAGGCTGACTGGATTTGTCTCTGGAACGTATCTCCGTTGGTTGGATCTGTAGTAACCAGTAGGAGGGTTTGAAGAGCGTCCTGGTTTGAAGTATCTGTTGTGTTGAGCTGCATTAACAGTGGCTATTAATCTGGAGTTGGAGGCATTAATGCGCTTGAGATAATTTTCATGACTGATTAATACATCATGGAGTTCCTCAAATGTGAGGGATGTTTCTCTAGTTCGTATCATGGTTGCTATATCATGAAATTCTGCTCCTATTCCATTGAGAATATATAACGTAATGTCATCTATGCATATGGGAGTATCAATGACAGTGAGTTCATCAACTAGCCTTTTGACAGTGTTGAGGTAATCTGAAACTGGTTGGCTTCCTCTTTGTATAAGTGTCAGTTCTTCCTTGAGTTGCATGACACGCGTGCGTGATCGATTTGCATACAATCGTTGTATTTTTACCCATGCATCACGGGCAGTGGTGGAAGTGGCGATTAGTGGCAAAACTGGTTCTGAAACAGATGCAAGGATTGCATGAAGGAGCAAGTTATCTTGCCGAAACCAGCACCAGAAAGCAGGATTTGAATCACCTGCAGTAGATGATCCAGTATTTGGATCATGTAATGTTTGAGATGGACAACTAGTGGTTCCATAAATATGTCCTTGTAGGTTGTAACCTATGAGCAAGGACATTAGTTGAGCACGCCAGGAGGGAAAATTCGAGGGTGTCAGTTTCAGGGGAAGTTGAGAACTAGCATTGAATGCAATGAGGTGAGTATCACCATTGCTGTGAGTTTCAGAGTTTATGATGACAACATCTGTAGTTGAGGCCATTGAGAGTCTCGTGAGAGAAAGGGTAGGCTCTGATACCATATAGAAAATTTGTTGAACATACTTTCTTTATTAATGTGAGTTCCTTTTTATAGGATAGATTACAAGTTGTATGTAATGTAAATACAATGACTAGAAGTTTGTTTCAGCTGGAGTTGTATGTTGACAGGGAGTCTTCAGAGGATATGTATGCACCATACATGGTTTCCTTTATCTGCAGCGGATGATTAGCATGTGTGTTGTGTATAATCTTTAACACAATTTGTCCCACATGGAAGGATTTATATATTCATAATACTCAAAAGAATGGTTGAGACTATAGTCTTTAAATATGATAAAAAGTAGTTAATATTACTTAATTTCATGACCTTTCCCCTCTTCGGATCTCATTTATAGTTTTCCATTAGCTTACCGATTTCACTGTCTCCTTCCTTCCTCCTTCACCTCTCGCCTTGCCCCTATAAAAATCGCCAGAACCTCCTATCCCTACCCATCAAAAACTTTAAAATCTCTAGCTTTCCCTCGTTTTCTCGAGAAACAAACAGAAACCCGAAACCCAACAGCAAGAAAATCCACCGGAGGGAAAGCCCTAAGGAACAACTAGCCACGAAGGCAGCCAGGAAAACATCTCTTTGGACACGAGCAAAACTTCTAAAACTGCGGTTGTTGAGAGCTTGTAAGTAGTTTAAGTTTCTGTCCATTTGGCTTTTTATGATAGGCATCATGTTTTTTTTTATTCAAAATAATACTACATGAAAAATAATTTTCTGAAGAGGAATTATCAAAATTATTTGCTCATTTCATTATCATTTTTTTTTTTCTAATGATAAAATATCAATTTTTTCTAAACACAAATATACAACTTATTAAGCAAATTTTATACGAAACGATATAAATAAATTAATTAATTTATATCATTTGATATAAATTATGTGGAACAGGGGCACGTCATTAATAATTTTAATTAAATAAATTTTAATATAGCACTTAATTTGTATCACTGATGTGTTGTGTGTGTGTGTATTACTGGTTAAATTGTTGCTAGTGGAGGCAAACTTAAGGCTGGAAGTTTCATCTCTTTTTTGGGTTTCGTAATTGAATTTGTTTTCTCTGTGGTAGCAATTTTTTTGATCTGCTTGTTTTGTTCTAATACTAGCTATCTTCTCAGTTCTGTCACAGAATGGAATCTGGTGAACCATCAAGCACTAATCATGAGCTGAGTCATCAAGTTTCGCTTGATATTGATAGATTAGCCCAATCCGTGACGGAAGAGCTGCAAATCTCAAATCCTTTCTCCGACACATGTTGTATATATAAAGTTCCTGAGCGATTACGCGAGTTGAACGAAAGGGCCTACACACCTCGTGTAGTCTCCATAGGCCCAATTCACCATGGTTGTTGTAACCCATTTTCGGGTCCCCAAATCAATGAAATAAAATAAATAGCCAAAGGAGGTTAGAAAAATAACAGGAGGCAGAAGCGCTCGACAAATGGTCAGAAAAATCGGTCAAGGAGGTTAAAAAATACAAAGATGGATTTTTGATAATATATTCTTGAATGATGAGAGCCCTGTTGGATAAGAAAAATTGATTTTGAGGAGAAAAGTCCAAATTTGAAGGTTTATGGACTTAATTGGATTTTTAATGGAATTTATAGAGGATTTGAGTGAAAGAAAAATTGATTTTTAAGTCAATTTGGGCTTTAATTAGAAGAAATTTAAGTTCTGGGGCCAAAATATTTTTTTTAAGAATTTATTAGGCCAAATTAGGGGCTTAATTGCATAAATATTGAAGTTTAAGGGCCAATTAGGGATTTAATTAAGAAAATCCGAAACCAGGGACCAATTTGGAAAAACCGGGTAAATAGAGGGGGCTGTTTTGCTTTGGATCAGGGGCCTAATTGAAGAAATTGGAAGTTTATTGATCAATTGAGGGCTTAATTGCATAAATCAGAGGCCAAGGACCAAAGTGAAAAACGCGGCCAACAAGAGGGATGGGGACCGAATTGGTAGGGACGCAATTGAAATGATTAAAGATGATTAAGGACTGATTTGGAAAACATATTCTGGCGCCTTTTTAAAAAAAAAAAATGAAACGGCGCGTTTTATCCAAAACGACGCCGTTTCATGTTTAAAAAAAAAAAAAAAAAAAACAGGGACCGAACAGTGCCGTTTTGAACGGCACTGTTCCTCCTTCGTCTTCCTCTCTGCACTCGTTGCAGGGGAGAAGAAAAATGGTTTTTTCTTCAAAATCTTCCCGCCTCTCTCTCCTTGGACCCACCGACCAACCCGAAACACCGACCGAACTCAATGGCCGACCACCGGTCACTCGCCCCGCCGAAAGCAAGGTGGCGGTGCTTTGCCTTACGGATGGTGGCCGACCAGCCGCCCGCGAAACCCGCTCCCCATGCGCACTAATGAAGGGCCCAGCAACCTTTCTCTCCTATAAATAGAGAAAAAAAACCGAAGGTGCGGAGGGGGGGAAAAAAAACCGAAAGGGAGGAGAGAGAACGAGAGAGAGAGAAGCTAGAAAGAACCAAACAAACAAAAAAAAAAGAGAGAAGAAAGAGGAAAGCAGAAAGGGAATACCTGAACAGACCAAAAACAAAAGGAAACAACGAAACGGAAACACCGAATATCGGAGAAGTCTCTCTCGCCGCCGTCCGCGAAGCCACGCCACCGCAGAGCCACCGCAGCACCGCCTCCTCCACGCCAGGTAACGTTCCTCTCCCCCCTGCCTTTGTTTTAGCAGCGTCTTCCTCCTGCATGCATAATCCTATTGCATGCAGGAGGACGGGAGGGGAAAATTAATTCCCCTCCCCGTTTCATTTTTTTCTCTCCTGGGCCAGACCGGTTCTGGCCCAGTCTTTAGGTCTGGGCCGGGTCCGGCCCAGACCAGAAGAAGCATGATGGCCTGTTGGGCCGAGATCGGCCCAACCCAGTCTGGGCCGAGTTCGGCCCAACCTTTCTTTGTGTGGGCTGAGTCCGGCCCGTTTATTTGGGCCGGCCCAGCCCGAATTGTTTTTATATTATATATTATATATTATAATATGTTATAATATATGTGTGTATATATGTATATATGTATATATATAATAATAATAATAAATAATATTTTGAAAAGTCTTAAAAAATATTGTTGATTTTTCTGCATATTTTTGTCAAAGTGGTTTAATGTTGGTTTGTATTTTTATACCATAAAGATACAAAACCAGTATTAAAATACCCGATTTTCGTCAAAGCATAAATAAAAAAATAATATTTTCAAAAATTGTTTTTGTTTTAAAATACGGCCTAGTCTCTCCAATATATATATATAAATATTATAACATCATATTTTCACACAACAAAGGAAATTTTCAAAACAATATATGTATTAGCATGCATTTTGGCTTTAATAACCAGTTTATTCAAGCCATGAGAACTAGGCCAATATTTCAAAAAATTCTAGAAAATCTTTTTGTTTTCTTTTAGTATTTGGGATTACGAATTTATACGTAAAACGTATTCCTAAATATTAATAAAGTTTTGGTATAGACGTTAGAACGGTTAGGATTTTACCCGATAAGATAAAGACCTTCTTACCGAGGAGGATTTTTCTTGAACCATAGACAGACCAACAACTAGAAGTCCAATAACACCTTAGTTTTTATCAGACAATAAACAATGCAGCTTACCTTAGGTAGGGCGTATTTGTGGTGCTAATACCTTCCCTTTACGCAACCAGTCCCCGTACCCGATCTCTAAGACCAGTTAGGGTTCCTAGTGACCAAAATACTAGGTGGCGACTCCCATTCCATTTTCTACCAATAAAAGACAGTATTTTTTTGTATCCCTATAGATATATTTAGATTTGCATGGTAGATTAAGAAAAATGGAAAAACTACTAAAAACATGTTTTTTTTTTTCGCCGCGACGCCGCACACGTGCGACAGAATGGCGACTCCACTGGGGACCTTGTAGACTAAGCTTTGTTTTTGTCTTATTTGTTTGTATTATTGTGTGTTTATTGTTAATATGCCTTTCCTTTTATTGGCGTATTTATTTTTATTTTACGCGTATTATTTATGCATTGTATAAAATTGTGTCATGCATCACTTGCTTTTATTTTTGAGAAGCACACACAAGCCTTAAGTTAAGTGGGGAATTAGCGATTTACCCTAAGACTATCGGTCAGGGTTTAAATGCGTGAAACACCCAACTCATATCCGAGTGCCTGCTTGGTAATGGCGGACATACGTGTCTTAGCTATTCTTTGCAACGCCCCCATACTGTCTTTACGAAGAACATCACTGGGCAGATATGAGAACCTTCAAGACTAGATAGAAAAAACTACCCACTCTCACTTGATAAATAGAGCTTGTCCTTAGGTTATGTATCTTTGTTTGCAATGTTATACTCATCACACATCACTTGTGCATCACATTTCATCCTGCATTTTGTTTTTTAAATTATCATATGCATTCCAGATCGTGAAACATAGGTCCCACATCCAGAGTCCACCAAACCCGGTCCAAATCAAGAATGGAAAACGAAGAAAGAGCTCACTTAGAGTCGCACTACCAGACCGAGTTGGAATCTGTGAAAAATGAAGTTTCTCGACTGACCAATCTGCTTGAGCAACTTTTAAGAGCCAACAACGGGGAGGGAACGTCTACCCAACCACCTATAGGAGCACCGTCAGTTCATGTCCCGAGGGTATCTCAGAACTTAGGGGCAGATTCAGTGACGGAGCAGCACTTTGCACCTGCCATTCCCGTTCAGCCCCCTCAAGCTCACATCACTGTAGATTTGACAGCAGATGGGCCTTCCGATAATAGGTCCACTGGATTTATGAACGATGACAAGATATCAGCCTTGGAAGAAAGGTTAAGAGCAGTCGAGGGAGATGACTGGTTTGACCCCATGCGAGTGTCTGAAATATGCTTGGTACCAAACATCACGGTACCAAAAGATTTTAGGATACCAGAGTTTATAAGGTACACCGGGTTGGAATGCCCAAACACTCACCTTCGATCTTATTGCAATAAGATGGCTGAGGTGATTCATGACGATAAGTTACTGATCTACTTTTTCCAAGACAGTCTATCGGGGTCGGCACTAAGTTGGTACATGAGGCTAGAAAATGCCAGGATTAAGAAATGGAAGGATTTAGTGGAGGCTTTCCTTAAGCAATACAAGTTCAATTTGGAAATTGCTCCAAATCAAACGAGCCTTATGTCAATGGAAAAGAGAAGCCAAGAATCAGTAAGGGCTTATGCGCAAAGATGGAGGGACGAGGCCACGCATGTGCAACCTTCTTTGATAGAAACGGAGATGGTGACTTTGTTCGCCAATACATTCAAGGCACCCTACTATGAGCATTTAATGGGTAGCTCATCTCAACATTTCTATGATGTTGTACGCATAGCGGAAAGAATAGAGCAAGGGATTAAAGCTGGACGTATAATTGAGCCATTGGAGACAAAGGGTTTTTTCGGAAGAAAAATGAAAAGTCCCGTTAACAACTTCGAAGGTGGGTCCAATGACAAGATAGCGGATTCATATAACCCACAAATACCTACCTCTCATGTGGCCCACATAAACTTTAACAAACCTTTTTCCCTTAATCGAGCAAATGACCAGTCAAACACCCAAAACACCCACCGAAGACCAAACACAAGATACATTTCAGAACAACTACCACCATTACCCATGCCTTTGAAGGACATATATGCCAAACTACTGAGCATTGGACAAATAGCTCCTATCCCTGCATTACCACTACAACCATCATTCCCCATCTGGTATAAGCCCGAGTTGACTTGCGAGTACCATGCTGGTATTCCCGGGCATTGTCTTGAAACGTGCTATGGTTTCAAGAACAAGTTGTTGAAGCTCATCAAGATAGGATGGGTGTCATTTGAAGACACACCCAATATCAGTTCAAATCCATTGCCTGGTCATGACAAAAGTGATAGGGGATAAAGGGTTGGAAAACCTTGGTCAAGAATCGTCAATAATGAAGAAGGCGAGATCGAAGGAGAAGACAAGGAAACGCAAGTGGGGAAGGAAGATGAAGCATTGCCTCGGTTGGCTTTCCACACACTAGAAGAAGTTTCAGAATGGGTTGACCCAAGAACTTCTCGTAGTTTTCAAAATGTAAAACAACTTTATTTGCCTTAGCATGTTTTTGTCATTTGCTTTTGTCATTTCTTTTATTTTCTCTGTTGGGCATTCAGGGCTCATGATGTCAGCTACATTTTGTGTTTGAGCCTACCTTTTCTTTAAATAAATGATGAGATTATGCACTTTTTGAACAAGGTTGAGTGGTTACAAAGAAAGTATCATAAAATGATTTAATATGAAATTTAAGAAAAGCTAACCCTAAAGTACAACCCTACCTCTGATAGCATAATGATTTGTGTGGATAAATGATTAAGTGGTCGCTTTATAATCATCTGTAATTGTCTTTTAAAGAATAGAATTTGTCAACCATAACAATGTGCATTTTGAAATTTAAAAAAAATCATTATCCCTTCACTCACTAAAAGGTTTATCACTAGCTGAATGAATTTCTTCTCTATATAAAAGCCCAGACTAATATCGCACCCCTACACTGGGGGCAAGACGAGATGTTTTATGAAAAGTTTTACGTGTTTAAAATTGGATGAAAGCCTATAGATTTGAAAACCAAGCTAAAGCATTTGACAAAAGCATGACAAACAGGCAAATACAAGTCATACATTTTGAGAAAAGGACTACTTGAAGAAAGTCAAGGACTTCTTCTCCGAGAATATGATAGGCAACACGAGAGATAAATCCAGCATACGACTTCAAAAGCAAGTTCATGTTAAGAGGGGGTCTCATGAACTAGAAGAAGAGGCTGGGACCTATGTTTCAAAACCAGGTATAAATGCATGCATTGCATCTAATCATAAATCATTGCATATATGTTTTTATCGTTACAGGAGGAGATCTTAGCTCATTCCAACAAGATTATAGACGAAGAAAGAATCATTGAGTTGATTCTAGAACAACAAGAAGAGAAGATAATGGTTTTCAAACCCTGCCAGTAGGAAGAACGACATCGATAGCATTCGGTAAAAAGGAATCGCCAAATGGGATTCCAAGTTGTTGAGATCGCCAGAAGGGACCTCGTATTTTGATGGAGGTCGCCAGAAGGGACCTCATATTTCAGCTTTGAATAAAAGGAATCACCAGATGGGATTCCAAGTTGTTTGAGATCGCCAGAAGGGGTCTCGTTTTCGATATTCATCAATGGAGGTCGCCAGAAGGGACCTCAAATTTCAGCTTTGGTATAAAAGGAATCGCGAGATGGGATTCCAAGTTGTTTGGCTAAATGAGATCGCCAGAAGGGATCTCATATTTCGATGAAGGTTGCCAGAAGGGACCTAATATTTCAGCTTTGAATAAAAGGAATCGCTAGATGGGATTCCAAGTTATTTGAGATCGCCAGAAGGGATCTCGTACTTTGATATTCATCAAGGAAGGTCACTAGAAGGGACCTCATATTGAAACCATTTCTTAGAAAAGCATGGAGTTTACTAAGAATTCTTCCCCCTGGGTAGGTCACCCATACAATGAGACCATCATTTTTCTTGGGTAGGTCACCCATACAATGAGACCATCATTTTCCCTGGGTAGGTCACCCATACAATGAGAGTCACCCATACAATGAGACCATCATTTTTCCTGGGTAGGTCACCCATACAATGAGACCATCATTTTGTTGGGTAGGTCACCCATACAATGAGACCATTCTTCATCTTTTTTTTTTAACCTGGGTAGGTCACCCATACAATGAGACCATCATTTTTCCTGGGTAGGTCACCCATACAATGAGACCATCATTTTGCCTTGGTAGGTCACCCATACAATGAGACCATCATTTTTCCTGGGTAGGTCACCCATACAATGAGACCATCATTTTTCTGGGTAGGTCACCCATACAATGAGACCATTCTTCATCTTTTTTTTACCTGGGTAGGTCACCCATAATAATGAGGCCATTCTTCCCCCTGGGTAGGTCACCCAAAGAATGAGACCACTCTTTCCCTTTTCCACTCAGGCAGGTCACCCATCATAATGAGACCACACATGCATTTTTGTATTTGGTTGTGGGTAAAGGAATCGCCAGATGAGATTCCAAGTTGGTTGAGATCGCCAGAAGGGATCTCGCATTTCGATATTGGTCAAAGGAGGTCGCCAGAAGGGACTTCATATTTTAGCCTTGGTTAAGAAGAATTGCCAGAGGGGATTCCAAGTTTTTGGGGTTAAAGGAGATCGCCAGAAGGGGTCTCGAGATGACTAAATTTTGATCATAGTTTTGGGTTGAGGAGGATTGCTGTAAAGACAAAGTTTCAGAGCAATCGAGCTCCGGCCAGATCAGTTTCAGGAGCTCAGTTTTGGTTTATCTTTATAAAACTTACTGCGCAAAACCTCTGCTCCGTAAGCTTTATAAAGAGGGGGCATCTGTTGTAACCCATTTTCGGATCCCCAAATCAATGAAATAAAATAAATAGCCAAAGGAGGTTAGAAAAATAACAGGAGGCAGAAGCGCTCGACAAATGGTCAGAAAAATCGGTCAAGGAGGTTAAAAAATACAAAGATGGATTTTTGATAATACATTCTTGAATGATGAGAGCCCTGTTGGATAAGAAAAATTGATTTTTGAGGAGAAAAGTCCAAATTTGAAGGTTTATGGACTTAATTGGATTTTTAATGGAATTTATAGAGGATTTGAGTGAAAGAAAAATTGATTTTTAAGTCAATTTGGGCTTTAATTAGAAGAAATTTAAGTTCTGGGGCCAAAATATTTTTTTTAAGAATTTATTAGGCCAAATTAGGGGCTTAATTGCATAAATATTGAAGTTTAAGGGCCAATTAGGGATTTAATTAAGAAAATCCGAAACCAGGGACCAATTTGGAAAAACCGGGTAAATAGAGGGGGCTGTTTTGCTTTGGATCAGGGGCCTAATTGAAGAAATTGGAAGTTTATTGATCAATTGAGGGCTTAATTGCATAAATCAGAGGCCAAGGACCAAAGTGAAAAACGCGGCCAACAAGAGGGACGGGGACCGAATTGGTAGGGACGCAATTGAAATGATTAAAGATGATTAAGGACTGATTTGGAAAACATATTCTGGCGCCTTTTTAAAAAAAAATGAAACGGCGCATTTTATCCAAAACGACGCGGTTTCATGTTTAAAAAAAAAAAAAAAAAAACAGGGACCGAACAGTGCCGTTTTGAACGGCACTGTTCCTCCTTCATCTTCCTCTCTGCACTCGTTGCAGGGGAGAAGAAAAATGGTTTTTTCTTCAAAATCTTCCCGCCTCTCTCTCCTTGGACCCACCGACCAACCCGAAACACTGGACCACCGACCGAACTCAATGGCCGACCACCGGTCACTCGCCCCGCCGAAAGCAAGGTGGCGGTGCTTTGCCTTACGGATGGTGGCCGACCAGCCGCCCGCGAAACCCGCTCCCCATGCGCACTAATGAAGGGCCCAGCAACCTTTCTCTCCTATAAATAGAGAAAAAAAACCGAAGGTGCGGAGGGGGGGCAAAAAACCGAAAGGGAGGAGAGAGAAGGAGAGAGAGAGAAGCTAGAAAGAACCAAACAAACAAAAAAAAAAGAGAAGAAAGAGGAAAGCAGAAAGGGAATACCTGAACAGACCAAAAACAAAAGGAAACAACGAAACGGAAACACCGAATATCGGAGAAGTCTCTCTCGCCGCCGTCCGCGCAGCCACGCCACCGCAGAGCCACCGCAGCACCGCCTCCTCCACGCCAGGTAACGTTCCTCTCCCCCCTGCCTTTGTTTTAGCAGCGTCTTCCTCCTGCATGCATAATCCTATTGCATGCAGGAGGACGGGAGGGGAAAATTAATTCCCCTCCCCGTTTCATTTTTTTCTCTCCTGGGCCAGACCGGTTCTGGCCCAGTCTTTAGGTCTGGGCCGGGTCCGGCCCAGACTAGAAGAAGCATGATGGCCTGTTGGGCCGAGATCGGCCCAACCTTTCTGGGCCGAGTTCGGCCCAACCTTTCTTTGTGTGGGCTGAGTCCGACCCGTTTATTTGGGCCGGCCCAGCCCGAATTGTTTTTATATTATATATTATATATTATAATATGTTATAATATATGTGTGTATATATGTATATATGTATATATATAATAATAATAATAAATAATATTTTGAAAAATCTTAAAAAATATTGTTGATTTTTCTGCATATTTTTGTCAAAGTGGTTTAATGTTGGTTTGTATTTTTATACCGTAAAGATACAAAACCAGTATTAAAATACCCGATTTTCGTCAAAGCATAAATAAAAAAATAATATTTTCAAAAATTGTTTTTGTTTTAAAATACGGCCTAGTCTCTCCAATATATATATATAAATATTATAACATCATATTTTCACACAACAAAGGAAATTTTCAAAACAATATATGTATTAGCATGCATTTTGGCTTTAATAACCAGTTTATTCAAGCCATGAGAACTAGGCCAATATTTCAAAAAATTCTACAAAATATTTTTGTTTTCTTTTAGTATTTGGGATTACGAATTTATACGTAAAACGTATTTCTAAATATTAATAATGTTTTGGTATAGACGTTAGAACGGTTAGGATTTTACCCGATAAGATAAAGACCTTCTTACCGAGGAGGATTTTTCTTGAACCATAGACAGACCAACAACTAGAAGTCCAATAACACCTTAGTTTTTATCAGACAATAAACAATGCAGCTTACCTTAGGTAGGGCGTATTTGTGGTGCTAATACCTTCCCTTTACGCAACCAGTCCCCGTACCCGATCTCTAAGACCAGTTAGGGTTCCTAGTGACCAAAATACTAGGTGGCGACTCCCATTCCATTTTCTACCAATAAAAGACAGTATTTTTTTGTATCCCTATAGATATATTTAGATTTGCATGGTAGATTAAGAAAAATGGAAAAACTACTAAAAACATGTTTTTTTTTTCGCCGCGACGCCGCACACGTGCGACAGAATGGCGACTCCACTGGGGACCTTGTAGACTAAGCTTTGTTTTTGTCTTATTTGTTTGTATTATTGTGTGTTTATTGTTAATATGCCTTTCCTTTTATTGGCGTATTTATTTTTATTTTACGCGTATTATTTATGCATTGTATAAAATTGTGTCATGCATCACTTGCTTTTATTTTTGAGAAGCACACACAAGCCTTAAGTTAAGTGGGGAATTAGCGATTTACCCTAAGACTATTGGTCAGGGTTTAAATGCGTGAAACACCCAACTCATATCCGAGTGCCTGCTTGGTAATGGCGGACATACGTGTCTTAGCTATTCTTTGCAACGCCCCCATACTGTCTTTACGAAGAACGTCACTGGGCAGATATGAGAACCTTCAAGACTAGATAGAAAAAACTACCCACTCTCACTTGATAAATAGAGCTTGTCCTTAGGTTATGTATCTTTGTTTGCAATGTTATACTCATCACACATCACTTGTGCATCACATTTCATCCTGCATTTTGTTTTTTAAATTATCATATGCATTCTAGATCGTGAAACATAGGTCCCACATCCAGAGTCCACCAAACCCGGTCCAAATCAAGAATGGAAAACGAAGAAAGAGCTCACTTAGAGTCGCACTACCAGACCGAGTTGGAATCTGTGAAAAATGAAGTTTCTCGACTGACCAATCTGCTTGAGCAACTTTTAAGAGCCAACAACGGGGAGGGAACGTCTACCCAACCACCTATAGGAGCACCGTCAGTTCATGTCCCGAGGGTATCTCAGAACTTGGGGGCAGATTCAGTGACGGAGCAGCACTTTGCACCTGCCATTCCCGTTCAGCCCCCTCAAGCTCACATCACTGTAGATTTGACAGCAGATGGGCCTTCCGATAATAGGTCCACTGGATTTATGAACGATGACAAGATATCAGCCTTGGAAGAAAGGTTAAGAGCAGTCGAGGGAGATGACTGGTTTGACCCCATGCGAGTGTCTGAAATATGCTTGGTACCAAACATCACGGTACCAAAAGATTTTAGGATACCAGAGTTTATAAGGTACACCGGGTTGGAATGCCCAAACACTCACCTTCGATCTTATTGCAATAAGATGGCTGAGGTGATTCATGACGATAAGTTACTGATCTACTTTTTCCAAGACAGTCTATCGGGGTCGGCACTAAGTTGGTACATGAGGCTAGAAAATGCCAGGATTAAGAAATGGAAGGATTTAGTGGAGGCTTTCCTTAAGCAATACAAGTTCAATTTGGAAATTGCTCCAGATCGAACAAGCCTTATGTCAATGGAAAAGAGAAGCCAAGAATCAGTAAGGGCTTATGCGCAAACATGGAGGGACGAGGCCATGCATGTGCAACCTTCTTTGATAGAAACGGAGATGGTGACTTTGTTCGCCAATACATTCAAGGCACCCTACTATGAGCATTTAATGGGTAGCTCATCTCAACATTTCTATGATGTTGTACGCATAGCGGAAAGAATAGAGCAAGGGATTAAAGCTGGACGTATAATTGAGCCATTGGAGACAAAGGGTTTTTTCGGAAGAAAAATGAAAAGTCCCGTTAACAACTTCGAAGGTGGGTCCAATGACAAGATAGCGGATTCATATAACCCACAAATACCTACCTCTCATGTGGCCCACATAAACTTTAACAAACCTTTTTCCCTTAATCGAGCAAATGACCAGTCAAACACCCAAAACACCCACCGAAGACCAAACACAAGATACATTTCAGAACAACTACCACCATTACCCATGCCTTTGAAGGACATATATGCCAAACTACTGAGCATTGGACAAATAGCTCCTATCCCTGCATTACCACTACAACCACCATTCCCCATCTGGTATAAGCCCGAGTTGACTTGCGAGTACCATGCTGGTATTCCCGGGCATTGTCTTGAAACGTGCTATGGTTTCAAGAACAAGTTGTTGAAGCTCATCAAGATAGGATGGGTGTCATTTGAAGACACACCCAATATCAGTTCAAATCCATTGCCTGGTCATGACAAAAGTGATAGGGGATAAAGGGTTGGAAAACCTTGGTCAAGAATCGTCAATAATGAAGAAGGCGAGATCGAAGGAGAAGACAAGGAAACGCAAGTGGGGAAGGAAGATGAAGCATTGCCTCGGTTGGCTTTCCACACACTAGAAGAAGTTTCAGAATGGGTTGACCCAAGAACTTCTCGTAGTTTTCAAAATGTAAAACAACTTTATTTGCCTTAGCATGTTTTTGTCATTTGCTTTTGTCATTTCTTTTATTTTCTCTGTTGGGCATTCAGGGCTCATGATGTCAGCTACATTTTGTGTTTGAGCCTACCTTTTCTTTAAATAAATGATGAGATTATGCACTTTTTGAACAAGGTTGAGTGGTTACAAAGAAAGTATCATAAAATGATTTAATATGAAATTTAAGAAAAGCTAACCCTAAAGTACAACCCTACCTCTGATAGCATAATGATTTGTGTGGATAAATGATTAAGTGGTCGCTTTATAATCATCTGTAATTGTCTTTTAAAGAATAGAATTTGTCAACCATAACAATGTGCATTTTGAAATTTAAAAAAAAATCATTATCCCTTCACTCACTAAAAGGTTTATCACTAGCTGAATGAATTTCTTCTCTATATAAAAGCCCAGACTAATATCGCACCCCTACACTGGGGGCAAGACGAGATGTTTTATGAAAAGTTTTACGTGTTTAAAATTGGATGAAAGCCTATAGATTTGAAAACCAAGCTAAAGCATTTGACAAAAGCATGACAAACAGGCAAATACAAGTCATACATTTTGAGAAAAGGACTACTTGAAGAAAGTCAAGGACTTCTTCTCCGAGAATATGATAGGCAACACGAGAGATAAATCCAGCATACGACTTCAAAAGCAAGTTCATGTTAAGAGGGGGTCTCATGAACTAGAAGAAGAGGCTGGGACCTATGTTTCAAAACCAGGTATAAATGCATGCATTGCATCTAATCATAAATCATTGCATATATGTTTTTATCGTTACAGGAGGAGATCTTAGCTCATTCCAACAAGATTATAGACGAAGAAAGAATCATTGAGTTGATTCTAGAACAACAAGAAGAGAAGATAATGGTTTTCAAACCCTGCCAGTAGGAAGAACGACATCGATAGCATTCGGTAAAAAGGAATCGCCAAATGGGATTCCAAGTTGTTGAGATCGCCAGAAGGGACCTCGTATTTCGATGGAGGTCGCCAGAAGGGACCTTATATTTCAGCTTTGAATAAAAGGAATCACCAGATGGGATTCCAAGTTGTTTGAGATCGCCAGAAGGGGTCTCGTTTTCGATATTCATCAATGGAGGTCGCCAGAAGGGACCTCAAATTTCAGCTTTGGTATAAAAGGAATCGCGAGATGGGATTCCAAGTTGTTTGGCTAAATGAGATCGCCAGAAGGGATCTCATATTTCGATGAAGGTTGCCAGAAGGGACCTAATATTTCAGCTTTGAATAAAAGGAATCGCTAGATGGGATTCCAAGTTATTTGAGATCTCCAGAAGGAAAGCAGAAAGGGAATACCTGAACAGACCAAAAACAAAAGGAAACAACGAAACGGAAACACCGAATATCGGAGAAGTCTCTCTCGCCGCCGTCCGCGAAGCCACGCCACCGCAGAGCCACCGCAGCACCGCCTCCTCCACGCCAGGTAACGTTCCTCTCCCCCCTGCCTTTGTTTTAGCAGCGTCTTCCTCCTGCATGCATAATCCTATTGCATGCAGGAGGACGGGAGGGGAAAATTAATTCCCCTCCCCGTTTCATTTTTTTCTCTCCTGGGCCAGACCGGTTCTGGCCCAGTCTTTAGGTCTGGGCCGGGTCCGGCCCAAACCAGAAGAAGCATGATGGCCTGTTGGGCCGAGATCGGCCCAACCCAGTCTGGGCCGAGTTCGGCCCAACCTTTCTTTGTGTGGGCTAAGTCCGGCCCGTTTATTTGGGTCGGCCCAGCCCGAATTGTTTTTATATTATATATTATATATTATAATATGTTATAATATATGTGTGTATATATGTATATATGTATATATATAATAATAATAATAAATAATATTTTGAAAAATCTTAAAAAATATTGTTGATTTTTCTGCATATTTTTGTCAAAGTGGTTTAATGTTGGTTTGTATTTTTATACCGTAAAGATACAAAACCAGTATTAAAATACCCGATTTTCGTCAAAGCATAAATAAAAAAATAATATTTTCAAAAATTGTTTTTGTTTTAAAATACAGCCTAGTCTCTCCAATATATATATAACATCATATTTTCACACAACAAAGGAAATTTTCAAAACAATATATGTATTAGCATGCATTTTGGCTTTAATAACCAGTTTATTCAAGCCATGAGAACTAGGCCAATATTTCAAAAAATTCTACAAAATCTTTTTGTTTTCTTTTAGTATTTGGGATTACAAATTTATACGTAAAACGTATTCCTAAATATTAATAAAGTTTTGGTATAGACGTTAGAACGGTTAGGATTTTACCCGATAAGATAAAGACCTTCTTACCGAGGAGGATTTTTCTTGAACCATAGACAGACCAACAACTAGAAGTCCAATAACACCTTAGTTTTTATCAGACAATAAACAATGCAGCTTACCTTAGGTAGGGCGTATTTGTGGTGCTAATACCTTCCCTTTACGCAACCAGTCCCCGTACCCGATCTCTAAGACCAGTTAGGGTTCCTAGTGACCAAAATACTAGGTGGCGACTCCCATTCCATTTTCTACCAATAAAAGACAGTATTTTTTTGTATCCCTATAGATATATTTAGATTTGCATGGTAGATTAAGAAAAATGGAAAAACTACTAAAAACATGTTTATTTTTTTTTTCGCCGCGACGCCGCACACGTGCGACAATGGTAATGAGAAGCTAAAAGCCATGGAAGACCACAAAAGAATGTACCTTCAAGAATTCCTTGCCCAGAGCGAGGTAAGTACTGTAGAGCGTTTTATTGAATTTATTAAGGAGAACGAAACAAGATTGCGTAATTGCTATGCCGAAACCATTGAGTTTGATAGCGAATACTTCATAAAAATGATATTAATGGATGCTGCCTTCGTCATTATGTTTTTGCTGAAGTTCAAGAACAGACAACTCAGAGGAAGCAGAGACAGCATTTTCTATTCTCCATACAAGAGGTACGATGTAAAGGCTGATATCTGTTTGCTTGAAAATCAGCTACCGTTCTTCATCCTCCAAGACTTGTTTGGACCATCCACTATATTCGGCAATTCTCCAAAACCTACACTGGTTAAGCTTACTCATTCGTTCTTTACAGTTGCATTCGACTCATGGGCAGTAGGGGACATTTTGGGGAAAGTAGATTTCTCCGAAGTCAAACATTTGCTTGACTTTCTTTCAATTTATCATCGGCCAACTGAACAGCAACAGTATGGGGAACTCGAAGTTATAGCCGCACCCAGTGTAAAGGAGCTCCACCAAGCGGGGGTCAAGTTTGTGTTGAGTTCAAGCAAACATCTTCTTGACATAAAATTCGATAGAAATAAAGGGAGACTAGAAATTCCACAATTAAAGTTAGTTGACGAGTCAGAAATCATAATCAGGAATTTGCAAACTTGAGGAAGTGGTACAGCTCTTTTACAATCTCCAGAAAGAAAATGTAGTGCGGCGGGGTACTTTTCTCTTTACAGGTCTCATTAAAGATCTGAATGCATTCTGCGAAAGGCCATGGAACAAGTGGAAGGCAATTTTAAAGCAAGATTATTTCAATACCCCATGGGCAGCAATCTCTGTCTCAGGAGCTGTTTTTCTTCTCATTCTGACTGTCATGCAATCCGTCTGCTCTATGCTTCAAGTAGTTTAGCTTCTGTTTTTTTCCAGTAGAAATTCCAAGCAATGAAGACTGTATAATTTGTTCTGATTTTCTCTTAGAAACTGAAATTGTTTTATTCTATTCTATACTTTTTGCAGGCAAGCTTGGCATGATATTTACTGAATTTATTTATTTAAATTAATAAAAAATAAATTTATAATTTTAAAACATATGATTTAAAAATAAATATAAATAAAATTGATTAAATAAACTCACGTCCTAAAAAATATTATGCAAGACCCAACAAATCAACAATATTATTTAAAAATAAACATATTTTATTTTGAAACATAAAGTTAACTTGTATAAAACGAAAAAAAAAATTATAGATGAATTGAAATAATATCTTAAAAAATCAAACACAAACAAAAAAATTCTTAAAATGACATGCAAAATCGATGATCTACGTCATGAGATCGGGATAAACTTAAAGAAAAGAAATTGAAGATGATTATAAAACCAATATATATATATATATATATATATATATATATATATATATATATATATATATATAAACTAATGTAGAACAATAAGATCACACGGCAAATTAAATGTCAAAAAATGAAACAAGAAAAAAATAATTACACAAAAGAATCTAAAAAATAAGGGTTAAAAGGGAACATTAATTAGAGGGAAAAAAATTTAATTAGAGGGTTAAATTGAATTAGAAATATCTTTAATAAAAGAAAAAAAAATCAAAAGAATGAGGGTTTAACTACAAAAAATAAAACAACAAAAACTTTGATTAAAAGATGAAATTGAAAGAAAAAAAAATCAATAAAATAGCAAAGAAAAAATATTAAAAATAAAAAATAAGAACTGAAATTAAAAAGAAAACATACAATAAATTATAATTGAAGAACTAAATTTTTTTTAAAAAATATATATCTATAAAAGGAATGGGATCAAAATAAGAAATAAAAGGAATAAGGACTAAAACTATAAAAACAAAACAAACGACTATCATCCATCTACACGTGCCTCACCATGTAATTGAGGGCATGCACCCTTTGAATGATGCGGATGCAACCCACTTGTTGGCGCGTGTGCATGTGCCAAAAGCTTTTTTTTATTAAAAAATTCAAACAAAGATATGAAAATATCGAAACACCCCTATTATCATTTTAACACAAAAATATTTATGTGAAAATATAAAAACACTCCAAATGCAAAGCTTATTTTTTTCTATCTTTTCTAAGGTTAAAAACGTGATTTCACTGTACATGAATAATAAAAAAACCTGAAAATCTTTGTCTCACATTTCAATAATTTTTTTGATCCTAGGGGCAAATAAATATTTTTTATTGTAAAAAACTTGTGAAAAGTCATGAAAGCTTTTAGTCAACCATTTTAAATTTTGTTGATTTTTGGTTAAAAAAGTATTTTTATTGTGTGAAAAAAATGAAAAAAAAAATACAAATCTAAATAATTTTTTAATGACCAATTAGCTAGTGAAAAGAACTAAAAACCCTAGATTTAAGGCTTAATGTTTCTAATTTAAGGACAAAATAATAATTTCATTATAACAATTCATGATACATATCATTTAGTACTACATACAGTGAAACCCCCCCCTCAAAATGAATTTCATTGATTACTTTCTACATAGAAAGTAGTGTAATTTAATGAGGAGATTCAACATAGTTCTATTGCGGTGCATTGTTTCTTCCCCATGTTAGGCAAGAATTTTCATCACAGAACAGCTGAAACAGAAGGAAAACCTTGAGATATTGTTCCATAGCTTATTAGATAAATCTTTTGTAGAACTTATCATAGCCGCAAAAAATGTTACTGTTACTCGTGGACAATTATCCTGATAATTATATAAATTATATTTTGAAATTTTATTTAATAATTTAAATTTTTAAATTAAAAAGATTTTTTGATATTATTTCAGAACTTTATTAATTTAGCAGTTATGAGTTTTAATATCACCATCTTTATTTTATTTGATAAAAATTAAGTATAAGATAATGTGAAACTGTGTAAATTTCAAACCCAAAAGGCTTTAACTTGAGAGGGGTATTATATAATTATATAAATTATATTTTAAGATCTCACCTAACAGTTTAAAATAATTTTAGGCTGAGATGATTTTTTTTTTCCGGAAACAACATGATTAACTTTTTGGTTAATCATAATCTATCCTGATTCCAATCTAAGGTTGTGTTTGTTTTTCGGAAAATAGTTTTTGGGAAACTATTTTCAAAACTTTCCTGTATTTGTTAGTTATTAGAAAAGTTGGTCAACAGAAAACACTTTCTAGTCAAAGGAAAATTTGGCTTGGTTTTCAGAAAAGTGTTTTCCTGAAAAATTTAGACGGAAAACACTTTCCGGAAGTTGTGAAAAATTTAGAAATGTCATATTATTTGCTGATTATATCAAATTTGATCCTTAAACTTTTGATTGCTATATATATATATATTGTTTTGAATATTTATTTTTCAATTTCATCTCTTAAAATTTACTTTTTATATTAACTTTGATCCTCATTTTTATAGTTGTTATTTGCTCTTCTCTTATCATTTTTTTTATTGAAATTTTTTATCTATTAAATTTGGTCCTCATTCTTTTGATTGTTATTTATTTTATTTGAAATGTTTATTATTATTATTTTAATTTCTTCATCTTTCATCTTTTTAGATTTGATCTCTATTATTTTGATTATTATTTATTTTATTTGAGATAATTTATGAAATTATATTTTTTTTTCAATTTCATTCTCATTTAATTTTTTAATTTGTAAGATTTGTTCCTCATTATTTTAATAAACTTGAGAAAAATAAAACATTAATAAGTTATTTTCCAGCTCATTTTCCATTACATAACCAAACACTGGAAAATGTTTTTCAACTTATTTTTCATTACACTATTATATATCAGAAAATAATTCACTTTTTTTAAAAAATTTACTTTTAAGCAAATAAATAAGCCTAAAAGTGACCTCAAACTTCTCCCTAGTTAATCACTCAATTTAGTTAGATTACTTGGATTTAAATTATATTAGTAAGCAAATTATTAAATTACTCGGTTTGAGTGACTCAACTCCTATTCTAATTTAAAAATAACTTAGCTTAAGTTTGATTATGAATTAGCAGGTCACTGAGTCAACCAGCCAACCCGGTTGGCTCTGGTAAATTTGTCCCAAATCTTACAGACTTCAAAAAAAAAAAAACACAGAATCCATCACGTTCCCGCGCAAATAAAGCATTTCCACTGGCTACTTAACAAAGCACGCGGATCGCGATCCCGCTAACACTTCTCCAGACATTCACAACCGTCGATTTCTTCCAAATCCGCTGCCCACAATCTTCCCCATAAGAAGAGGAGGGTCTCCAAATTTTAAAAGAGCCAAAAGGTTTAAAAATCTGAGCCCGCCAGTCAAAAGAATCCTATTGGTCACATCACACGCACACTGATCGCCATCTCCACCGTTCATAACTTTACAAATCAACGGTCTGAAATCTATTTCATTCTTTCCTTCTCCCGCTCACTTTACCCTATAAAAATTGTAAGAACCTCGTGTCTCCACGCAACAAAAGCCCTAAGTTTCCCTTGTTTTCTTGAGAAACAAGCAGAAACCCAAAATCCCAATTACCACTTCACTCATTTCAATGGCTCGCACAAAGCAAACAGCAAGAAAGTCCACTGGAGGGAAAGCCCCAAGGAAGCAACTAGCCACGAAGGCAGCCAGGAAGTCAGCTCCAGCCACCGGAGGAGTGAAGAAGCCTCACCGTTTCAGGCCAGGAACTGTGGCGTTGAGAGAAATCAGGAAGTACCAAAAGAGCACTGAACTGTTGATAAGGAAGCTTCCATTTCAAAGGCTGGTGAGGGAAATAGCCCAAGATTTCAAGACAGATTTGAGGTTCCAAAGCAGCGCAGTGGCTGCCCTTCAGGAGGCGGCAGAGGCGTATCTTGTTGGGTTGTTTGAGGATACAAACTTGTGTGCTATTCATGCTAAGAGGGTAACCATTATGCCTAAGGATATCCAATTGGCCCGAAGGATTAGAGGAGAGAGGGCTTAATTGTAAAACTTTTCCAGATTAAATGAGAAATTGCATCGCTTAATTTGGATTCTACTTGATGATTTGTCTTTAAATCTCTCTCTAATCAATCTTGTTCCCAAATGGAAAGGATAGAGCATCTTATGCAGTGTATTGATCATGCTCCATGGTTCATAGAGACCTAATTGTTCAAAACATTTGATTTTGAGGACTAAAATGTAATATAAGAACATGAAATCTCAAATAAGGACTAATTTGTCAATAAAAATAAAATAGGAAAAAGAAAAATTTAAACCAGACAACTAACAATGACGATAAATGATCTTTCAAATCACACTTATTATTTATGAATATCAAATTATATTTGGATTTTTTATTAAAAACTTTTTTCAAAAAATATTATCCTAAAATTATTATTGAGTTCATATTATTAATAAAAAATCTCATCTTATTGTAATTATTATAAAAAAATGTAATGTTAATTTTTTTATTCAAAGGAGATAAAACTTTGACAAGTAAGAGATGAAACTAAAAGAACTAATAGTGAAAATAAATAAAAATAAAATTAGATAAAAAAACTAGATTTGAATGAATTAAAAATAAATAAAGAAAAAAGAACTCAAAGGGTTGTCGTGCATGAAAGAATCATCCGTGGCATATGATGAAGGAAATGAAGGCATAAAAATAAGCCACGTATGCGATCATGGGAAGACAGCAAACTAGCAAATAACGCCACCAGATCACCATCACCATGAAATGTATATTGACAAATTAATGGTCGTTGGAATTAATTTATTTGTCATTAGATGCATTTACGTGTTTAGAAATATAATAATAGTTATTTTTTTAAAATATTTTTATTTAAAAATATATTAAAAATATATTTTATTTATTTATTTTGAATATCAATATATTAAAATGATTTTAAAATATAAAACAAATTAATTTGATTTTTTTTTTAACAAAAACCCAAGTTATAGATCATTGCAAAACACTCTCCGTAATATTGCCATCAATAAACATACGTACACTACGTATGCATACATAGCAACAAGTTTTAGGTTATACAAGAAGAAGTAATTATATCTCAAATCTTTAGGATTTCTACTAATTCGAGCCATAACACAATTTTAGAAAAAATAAATGATCTTAAGTAAATTTTATACGAAAAAGATTTGTCTAAACATGTTCTAATGATTGATAAAAAACGAGAAGACCTGATCAACTCAATAATCTTAAATCGATGTTAATTATTAAAAAACATATAGAAATCAAAACCAATTCACTATGATACAAGTCAACCCTTTTTTTTCTCCAAAAACCTTATCTTTTCATCCATTTTTTTTTCTAGAGTTTAAATTAAAATATTTGAACAAGAAATTTCAAATCTAATTACAGAAAGATTTTTGGAAGAAAACAATATGTTTCCACCACAATAATATCGAACATTTATATATAATCCCCTCCACATTTATGAATGGTCAAGAACAATGTTAAGAGCTGGTGAATCGAAAAGGAAAAGGAAGAGAACATGCAGGCTTGAGAAGAAAGGCTAAAAATTAATTAAACATGGTCATCGATTTGTTTATATTTTATCTAAAAATACATCAAATTGATGTATTTTTAAATTTATTAGATGTTTTTTCTATAGGGATATAAAAATCACTAAAATCACTTAAAAATAATCAAATCAACGAATTTTTTTATGTTAAGAAGAACTCTCACTAGCTCAATCAGGCTGCCAAACACATAATTAGCTAGCCACTTGAGGAACATCTAACAATCCTAGCTGTATGTTATGGCGTTAATCTCTGGCAACGATACTGCAATGGAGGAACTGGACAAACTTTATCAGTCGAGCATTGTATAGATGGTATGTTATAGAAGAAGAAGAAGAAGATCATGCTCTCCCTTGGCCTCACCTTAGATTAAAATATGCTGTAGCAATACGAGACGGATTCTCACATTATTTAGGGACCAAGCATTAGGTGTTTAACTAATGGAAGAAAACACAAGCAAATTTGTCTGGATATTATTATGAACCTTTCAAAGAATAATTGATGCCTAATTCACGGGTTTTGTGTATTGTCTACCCTCTACGTACCATCTACGATTAGAATAATTCCTCAAATTATTGAATAGATTGTCTTTTATTTAGATTGTCTTTTAATTTGATATATCTTGATTTGATAAAAGGCGTAATTATGAGCTTGGGATTATAAGACAATAATAACAACAATCCTGATTGTTTTTTATTTATTATTATTATTATTATTATTATTATATATATTTAGAGTTTCAAAACATGATGTTTTGTTAAAACAATGTTGTTTAATTAAAAAATTTTTTTTAAAAAAGTGAATGAATTGATGACCGGGTTTTAATCGGGTTAGACTCATATTAATTAAGTCACCAGGTTAAACCGGTTTTTAAATTAAATCGACTAGGTTTTTTTATTTTTATTTTTTTAACCCGGACCAATCCAGGCTCTCAGATCTCGAGCTAGTTTGAATTTTAAAATTTATTTTATAAATGAAACTAATTAATCATAAATATTTAGATTTTATAAGAAGATAGAGATTCGAGATAAAAATTTTTAACCCATTAAACACAAATAGTATTGTAATTAATTTGGTTTGGTAGATTGCTGATGATTATTAGATGTTTCGGCAAAATTTCTAAATTGTTTTTAAGTAACTTTTAAAAGTTTTTATGACTTAAAAATATTAAATTAATATTTTTATAGTGACTTTCATATAAAAAATATTTTTTAAAACATAATGTAATGGAATCCACAAACACCGCAACGCATCGGAATTGGAATCTACTTTTACGAAGACAGAACAAGCAATACAGGACAAAAACAAAACAGTATACGAGGAAAGCAAGCAAAAAAATACATTACCTTTTCTACTTTCACCGAGTATTACTCAACATTTGCAGAATAATATTGTACCACACACAGTGATGGATTTTTGTGGTCACCTCATAATGAAAAAGAAAGCATGCTTCCTGCATATTGCTGTTCACGCACTTGATTGTATCCCTTTTACAATTTTCTTGTTTTATTTTTTCCTTTCGTATTTGAGATCTAACCCTAAAAAAATTTGAAATCATCGTGGAGTTATTGAATAGATTATCCTATTACCTTTTTTTATTATTATTTTTAATTAATGTAAATGTTTAGATCAGTTTGCACGTATCTCGACTAATTCCACAAGTCTTAAAGTTAATGACTATGTAAATTTTCAATGACTCTAAGATTTGTGAGATTCAAACTAATAACTTTTGAGAAGCAAACCCAAAATCTGACCAGTTAAGCTACATTTCTCATAATTGGTTTTTATTTTTTTGATGTTTATCTAATTAGGTTTAAATTGAGATAATTTGCTTATTAAAAAGATATATAAACTGAACGAATTTAAAAAGTCAATATCTTATTCAAATTAACTAGAAATTAATCTAAGTTTAAATTAGGTTTTGAATTCTAGATTTCAAGCATTAAATCACCCTTTTCAATTTCAGTTAGGAGTGACTTATGAGATTTATAAGACAGGCTAGCTACCCTCTTATGTGACTATATTATTTTTCTTTAAGTATAAGATTGCCATTGCTTATATTTATGTTCTTGATGCAAGAAAATGATGTCTTGAACCCTAATCCATGCTCTTCAGAGTGAGTGAGGAGGAGCAAAGATCATCATATGCACCGTATACATAACATATATATTACAATTAAAAGAAGATATATTTTACTGTTCTTTAATAATGATAAATCATAACTTTATACTATTCTTATTACGTCTACCAAAATTAAACAATAGTATTAAGAACACTCTATTATATTGATCTTTTAGTACAAATAATTTATAATCTGACCTAATTAGTTTCTCAGAAGTTAGATTAGCATCAACAAAGACTTGAAATTAACAAGAGACATAAACTTATTGATAAAACTAAAACTAACAGCACACATGATTTTGTAAAACTTTTCATAAACAAATTATTATTATTATTATTATTATTTATTTTGAGTTAAACTATAAGTAATGTTGCTATACAATTTTTAACCCATGTTTTTGATATATTTTTAAAAAATCCAAAAATAGAGAAAAACAATGAAAATCCAAAAAATATGTTTTTTAATATATTCTCGTCATTTTAGCATTTTTAGCGTCGTCTAAAAAAGAATTTAAATTTTCAAAAAAGATTTTCAAACGCGTTCAACTTTTCACGCGTCGTTTTTAAAATCATTAATTTTCCTCATTGAGTTGACGTTGATATTGCTCGTTTTCAAAAAATACAAAAAAATTAAGAAAGAATCAAATTTACAAAAAAGAAGAAGTTGAGGGACCAAGTTGAAAAACCTAGCAACATTTTACCTATAAATACTGGTCTTCAACTCACACAAAGAGGAGGAGCAATTTTGACACATTTAGAAAAAACACAAAAACCCTAAAACCCCACTCTTTCTCCCTCACTCACAAAAGAACCAGCCGGCAGCGCCTCCCCCTACTGGTTTTGAATTTTTGTCTCCCGGGTCCTTGGATTTTCCTCTCCCATAACCAGAGAGCCAAGGACCCCCCACCATTTCAGATCCCACATTTTACCCTGCTGGTTTTCATTTTTTTTTTGGCTCCCTGAGCCGCTCCCCGGTTTGATTTTTCTGCCCAAAAAAAAAAAAAAACCAATCACTACGGTAGCCTAGCCGCCACTACCCACTGCTCAGCACCCACACACAAACTATCGTCGCCAACCAGCAGCAGACCCAAACAATTGCATAGCCATTTTCGTCCAAAACCCCATCACCGATCGTAATCATCACACTTCCCTGGCCGGTCCTAACCCACAACTGATCTCCCCACCTTCACCACAGCAGCCCTCTCACTCTGCTCTCTCAGTGGTCCATCCCTCTCCTCTCTCGGCCGACCCATCCTCCTCTCCTTCAGCCGACCTCCAGCAGCGGCAACTTCTGCCCACAGCCGACAGACCCAGCTCTCTCTCCCTTAACCTTTCTACAGTCGGTGACAGAGAAGTAATACCAGAACCACAGACCGGCCTTCCACTATAACCGACTGGTAGCAGCCCAGCAGCGGCACCCACAGATCCCAGATTGGTTCGCTTTCTTCCTGCAGCAGCGTCGTCCACACCCGGCCACAGACTCATCATCAGCCATCAGCGCCGCCTGATCTGCCATTTGAAGCAGATCAGAAGAAGAAGAAACACATAACAGATCTGTAGAAGAAACAGATCCGAAACGGAGAAGAAGACCCGAAAACAGATCTGGACCCGAAAACATAAAATCAACTGCCATTGTTGTGTTTTTTGGATTTGCAGGTGACGGGCAGCGGGAGATTGAAGAGAGGAGGAAGCCCTTACAGCCCCCTCAAGCTGCCTGGATTTCTGGCGGCGAGTGAGCCCACGCGCCGCACTGTTCAGATGGCACCAAGGCTGTGCAGCACTGTTCCCGAGGATTTCCTTTTCCCTTTTTTGTAATTTCTAGATGCTGTGTATATTTAGATATTATTGTATTTGATTTGTTTTGAATTTTTGTTATTTGTTTTACATGTAAAAAAGGTGATGTAAAAGGAAAAGAAGAGAAAAGAAAGAAAAAAAACATAGTAAAAGTGAATGTGTGTGTGTTTGTATTTATTTCTTTTTTATATATTTTTTTATGATAAAAATTGCAAGTATTAAAGAAGAATTTAATATTTTGATTGGATCACGGTCAAGAAGTATTAACTTATACGTAAGTTGTATTTCTAATATCCGATGAAAAGATAATTATTAAAACTTCTTTAATGCATCAAATTCGCGAATCAGCTTACCTCAGGTCGGGTATGTTAGGGGTGCTAATACCTTCTCTAATCACAACCAGTCCCTTATCTGGGAATCTCTGACAAGACCAGTGCATCCGGTTTCCTAGTAGCCTTCAATAAATTACTAGGTGACGACTCTAACGAATCAATTCAAGCAAATTAACAAGAGAAAAATCGACAGCCGATGCCGCGTGGATTTTACGACGTGCGACAAGTAAGATATACAATATTTTTAATAATCTTGGTATTTAATAAGTATGATCTTATAAATAATTAACATAACCTACCTCGTTAATTTGTAAATTCTTTTACATAATTAATGTTTGTAGGCATATATATATTTTTCCTAAACTAATTTGTTTTGATGCGACTTGCATGATTTTGATTGCAGACAAGAACAAAAAGGGGGGGGGCCCGAATTGTCAGCAAAAAGGACTTGACTTGGACCATGAAGGCAAGACTCCAAAATCTTGACAAGGGCGGTGGACAAATTCTCAAGTAAATTAAATATTCCAGGCGAAGAATGTGCCTGACAAAACATGAGTGTACCGTGTCCAAATTAACGAGTAAAAATTCTTACTGCCTTCATTTTTTTTTTCTCTAAGAAGTTGAACGATGCCATGGACTTATGGCGGTCTTGCTTAAACAAGAAGAACACCTTTTTTTTTTTTTTTTTCTGGGCATGTGGAGGTTGACAAACCTTGCAAGCTTTTTGATGGGGTGGTTGGCTCACAAAAGTTAATTTCAATAATCTAAAGATTTTTATATTCAAAGTGGTTACGGGAAAGGAGAACTCAATATTAAATTATGCCACATTCCTACTTGGAATTCCATTTCCAAATAAACAAAGACACACAAAACATAAAAAAAATCCCATCAAGGTAAACTACTCTAGCAACCCTTTGATCCTTTCTAGAACACCCTTGATTCCCTGAGATATTACTACTAGGTCCCTAGTTTCTCCTGCTGAAAATTGGGGATTTCATGTTTTGTGATGGGTGTTTTTTGAGATTTGACAAGCAGTAGAGAGGGCTCATTTTGGTCCCCAAGGTGGCGCCACCATGCTTCAGAGGAAGAGGGGCAAGAAGTGTTTGGAAGGTATTGGATATCTCTGTCCCCCACATGAGCCTGTGGCCAAAAACTCCATCTGGACAGCTCAGAACATTACATGTACTGAATTACCATAGTGCCATAAAGAGGAAAATAACCCTAGTGTTATTTGCTTGTATTATTTGTCATTGTCAAATTTAGCCTCATTTTGCTTTTGTAACTACAGGTTTTACAAACAAAGGAAAGTAACAATACCAGATGATTTCCCTTTCAAGAAATGATTACCTCAGCTTTCTTCAGCAACACTCAATGGGTTGTTTTTTCCTCTGCCAAACTACATTATTGATCTATAAGGACTTGTCATGAAAGTGATTAAACCTGGGATGGTTGATAATTTGGTTTGGTACATCTTTTAGTTTGAAGTCTGGATTATAAATTGGATGAGTTAACCTAAGTTAATTACAAAATATATTATTTTAATTTTTTTTTAAATTAAACCAGGTTTTAATTGAGTAAACCATGTTATATGTTAATTTACTAGGTCGATCGAGTCATACTAAGTCATTTTTATTTGATTTAATTTGAAACATGGTCTGGATTAAATATCAAGTCACCAAATCATTGAGTTGAGCTGCTAGATCGAGTTTGATAATACTATTTTTTATGCTAGATCCATGCATGATGATAATACATGATTCTTTGCATAGTATTATATCCATCCATAACCTACTTTTCTTTTTCTACAACAAAAACCATTCTTCTAAAATAATAGAATGAACAACAATCTTAAAATTATTAACGTCTTGGAGAACAAAATTGAAATTCTCTCTCATAAATGCTACAAAAGTACAATGTTTATTGTCTAATCAAAGTAGGTGTAAGACTCTAATCACATTTTAAGTAGACAAACAACTTGAATGATTAATTGCTATGATTGCTCAAGTATAATAGTAATTTTGAAGAAAGAATTTGAAAAATACCACCACTTAAAACAACTTGTATATATGATAGTGATGATAGTACTAAATGCAATCATCCTCATATTGGTACCACCATTCATCACTCATAAGTAATTGTTTTTTTTTAATCATAGAAAATCATGGGCATTTCTGTAAACTTACAAGACTACCCATGCCATGCCTACTTGTTGAGTAAAAACCACTGCAACTTCCCATATCTCTAGCTTCTTCACATGCTCACATTCTATTTTGAACAAAGACAAAAGCACCTTGGATTTTAGATACCTTCCCTCCTCTATCTCTCCTGCTATATTTGTGGTTCTAACTTCATTTGGTACAATATCGTCTGCATATATGAAATCAAATCCAGCCATTAGACACTCAGTTCTGAAATCCCATTCTGTTCCCTTTCTATCTTCACAGAATTGGTCGAATTTTGTTATTTTCTTTGGTTTATATGCTCTGTTTTTCATGGCTGCTGCTGCTGTTCAAAGCTTACAAAACCATGACAACACCAACCAGGAAGTTGGTAGACAAGAAATACAAGCAGCCATTGCTAAAGCAGTGGAGCTTAGAGCTTTACATGCTGCTTTAATGCTAGGAAACAGCCCTGCCAATCTCAGATTCCCATCTTCTTCCCCTGTTTCACGCTCTGTTCCGTACTTCTCCGCTCAAGATTACCCTGTTTTTACTCCTGTAAGTTTCTGCTTGTTCTGCAATTTCCTCACTGTTTAATTTCTTTGTAAATCATATCTTAGCATTGCTTCAAGAGGGAAATTTTTTCATTAAAGTAACATCGCTACATTGTTTTTCTTGCTATATTTTGCTTCAACATCAAATAGGAGAGTTTTCAGGTTTATGATTAACTAAAAAAAACAACATAGATTTAATGCACTATTTATTATGATTGTGACATTAGTTGTTATAATCTTATTGTGTGGATTAATTATTTAATGCTTAATAAATTCCCTTATAAATTTTTCCTAGCTTTTAGATGTTGTTTTCATAGAGCAATTTGATCATTTTCACAGTCCAAGAAAATCTAAAACATAATTCTTTACATTTATGGTTGTTAGCTTTGATTTCATTAATGATAATTGAAAGAAAACATTTTAATGCTTGGATAGTTGCTGCTTTTAACCTATGGTAATGGATTCTATTATTTTTTTCGATAGAGTTATGAAGATGAACCGTTTCCAGGACATCATCAGATTTTGACAAAATCAAGAACACTATTGTCATAACCCAAATTTTGACCATTTTTATTTTAATTATTATTATTATTTTATTTACTGAAAAGGATAAAAAATGATGATAAAAAAAAAATAATGATGATGAAAAACAAGTAAAATAAAGAATGAATTAAAATTTGGGTTAAGGGCAACATGATTGGAAGTTTTGAGGTTTAATTAAATTTTGTAATTAATATAATTAATCCAATCAAGGGCTTAATTGGAGAATTGATAAGTTTTGAGACTTAGTTGAGCTTGAAATTAATTTAATTAATCCAATTAAGGGTTTAATTGGAGAATTGATAAGATTTGAGACTTAATTAAGCTTGAAAATTAATTTAATTAATCAAATCAAGGGTTTAATTGGATAATTGATAAGTTTTTGAACTTAATTGGCTTGAAATTAATTTAATCAGGGACTTAATTGAAGAACTATCAAAGTTTGGGGTTTAATTGGAGTCTAAATTGCAAAAATTAAAATCCAAGGACCAGCTTGAAAATGGCGCAGAAATGCAAGGATCCAATTACATTTTAACCAAGGGCTTGATTGCAAAAGTACAAAATTCCGAGGACCAAATTGAAAGAAGTCTTTGGAATGGGAAAACGGAGTCGTTTTGGGAGGCCACTGTTCGCTCGTCTTCTTCCTCTGCAACGGCTCCGCCATTAAAGGCAGAGACGTTTGTCCATTGAATGCAGCGCCCCACGCCATTACTGCCGACCGTTACACCGCCGATTGACCTCTGGCCCTATAAAAGCTGGGCAAAAGGCAACCACAAAGGGGGGGATTTCTTTGGACTGAAAAGAAAACAATAAAACCACCGAGGAAGACAGAGGGAAGAAACCCATAAAACAGAAACCCAGAAATAGTACACACAGCAAAAACAGAGACCAATACAAGCAGTAAACCCAGAAAACCAACGTTAATATCATCGTCTTCTCAATTGCCCCCTCCCCTGCAAATCAGAAAAAGGAAGAACCCGAAGTCAGTAAAAAACTTAGAGAAAGCCGACATATCCATTACCTTCCTCAATAATTGAGAAGAAGAGAGAACAGTGGACACATCGGCAGAGAACACAGCGGCAGAGAACACAAACAGAAGAGGAAAGCAGAGGAGAGTAGAGAGTAAGTAAAAAACCCAACAAACAGAAACACACGAACAGAGGGGAAGAGACTGAGAGGAGGAGGAAGAGAGAATTCTTCGGGAGTCGTAAAAAATAAATTTATTATTATTTATTTATTCACTGGCGCCAGAGTCGGGAATAAAATAAAATACTGATTTAATTTATTTTATAGCTATGTAATATTTACCAACGCCAGAGTTGGAAATATTCGTAGTTGAATATTCACTAGCGCCAGAGTCAGGAATATTATAAGCAAATTTTCATAGCATAAACTAATAAACATTTAGCAAATTTAAGACGAAACTAGCAATGCAGCCTGCCTTAGGCAGGACGTTTAAGGGGTGATAATATCTTCCCTTTTACGTAACCAGTCCCGAACCATAGAATCTCTGTTGACCAGTTAGGGTTCCTATGACCATAATACTAGGTGGCGACTCCCTAAACAAGACATTTTTTCCTAAAATAACAGGATGCCAGAAATCCATTATTTTTCCATAATACAAGAGAATTATTTTTAGGGCCGCCGCGATGTCGGGTGCGACATAATGGCGACTCCACTGGGGACTTAGGATTAAGCTTTGTCTTTTGTCTTATTATTGCTATTTTATTTGTTGTGTTTATTTGTTTATTTTTCCTGCATTTACTGCTTTAGCATGCATCCTTGTTTATGTTGCCATGCATCACTTTAAGAGCACACACTTTACAACCTAAGATAAGTGGGGAAGTAACGGTACCCTAATGGCTTTAGCCTGGGTAAGACTCGTGAAACCATCCAACTCTCGCTTGATTGTTTACTTGGAAGTGGTTGATATGCCAAACTGATATTACTCAGGGCCTCTATCTTCACGCTACTTGTAAGCCTCATATCGACCTTTTCAAGGACGATCACTGAGCATGTGAGAGACCCTTTGAGACTAGATAATGACCAACCCCTTGATGCACTGAATAATTAGGATCTTCCAATTAGGTTGTCACCCCGTGTAGGGCAAGTCCGCATTTCATACACATTTTTTAATTGCTTCAGCATTTTTGTATAATTGCATGATTTACATTTAGCAGGTTGAAATATAGGTTCCCCATTGAAACCCATCTATAACACTCGTTCGAGAAAAAGACAAATGGAAAACGAAGAAAGAGCCTAGTTGGAAGCCTAACATCAAAAAGAGGTGGACAATCTTAAGAAAGAAGTCGCAAGGCTTACTAGTCTACTCGAGCAGGCCTTGAGGGATAAGTCCGAAAAAGCAACACTTATAGCTCAACCTGAAGTTATGCTCGTAAATCCCTTCAATCCACAGAATCTGGGGGCAAATGGGTTGTCGTCTGATTTTCAACAAGCCATACTGCAACAAAATGGCCGAGGTGGTTGATGATGAGAAACTGTTGATTCATTTCTTCCAAGATAGCTTGAGTGGCGCTGCCCTCACTTGGTATATGCAGTTGGACAATACCAAGGTTAAAAAATGGAAGGACTTAGTTGATGCCTTCATAAGGCAATATAAGTTCAATATAGACGTGGACCCTGATCGGTTAAGCTTGCAAGCTATGGAGAAGAACAACAAGGAGTCCATAAGAGAATACGCCCGGAGATGGAGTGAGGTAGCTGCACAAGTTAATACTCCCATGTTGGAAAAAGAGATGATTAGTTTATTTTCCAACACCTTTAAAGCTCCATACTTTGAATACTTGGTTAGAAGCTCTGCACAACATTTTACTGACCTGGTTGTTATAGCTGAGAGGATTGAACATGCCATTGGGTGAGGTAAGATTGCTAACCCGACTGAGAATAACGGTTTCACTAAAGGTGGCTACCAAGGCACTTATCATTCCTTTAGCTAATTGCTTCACACCAACTCCCAGAAATCAACTATCTTGAAGATAAAGCTATGGTGATATTAGGTTAAGAATGATCTACAAATGACTTCAATTGACTGTTGAAAAGATGCCCTTATCAAGGAGAATGAATGATTGATTCCAGAAATTCTAATCAATGATCACTAAATGTTTAGCCCCTTTATGTGTTATCATGCCAGTGTTCATAGCCCAAGATGTTGGCATAAGTTCTTTATTGTTAAACTTCTTTTCCAAAGTTTCAATGAAATAATGAGTTTGTCATTCAATCATGTTTACGTACAAGCATTATTCATTTTCTTGAGAGAGTTTTCTTATAAGAACTCACGAATACACTTTGGAAACCTCGTGTGATCTCATAGACACAATTCATCTCTTTTACCAAAATCAGTTTCCTATTGGAGTTTTGAAAAATTGATCTAGCATTTTGATTTCAAAGATAATTTGATGTTTATTCAAAATGATATTTTTGACATTCTACTTGTAGAATGACAAGTGAATCAAGCAACTCCTTCATAGAGGTGACCAAACTCTAAAAAAGAAATTGTGAAAAAAGAAGAAGAATAAACACCCTTATCCCTTGACTCTTGAATCATGTGTTTTTAAATGTGTTGCTACCCATTTTTTGACCCATGTTTTTGATATATTTTCAAAAAAATTCAAAAATAGAGAAAAACAAAGAAAATCCAAAAAAATATGTTTTTTAATATATTTTCGTCATTTTAGCATTTTCAACGTCGTCTAAAAAAAAAGAATTAAAATTTTTAAAATATTTTCAAACACGTTCAAATTTTCACGCGTCATTTTTAAAATCATTGATTTTCCTCGTTGAGTCGACGTTGATATTGCTCGTTTTCAAAAAATACAAAAAAATAAGAAAAATCAAAATTTACAAAAAAAAAAGAAGTTGAGGGATCAAGTTGAAAAACTTGACAACATTTTTTGCCTATAAATACTGGTTTCCAACACTTGCAAAGGGGGGGGCTAATTTTGGAAACACCAGAAAATACCACAAAAACCCTAAAAAACCCAAAGAAGCCGCCCCCCTCCGGTCTCAATTTTTGAATTTCAAACCGCTGCTCACCATAGTCTTCTTCTCAAAACAGCCTCAACACCTGGCAGCGATCTCCCCCTCCACTGTCATCTCCCTCACCAGCCTTCACCTCTCTCGGCCGCTCATTTCTTAGCCGGCCACGCAGATCCGGCCACCAGAAGCCGCTCAGCCCCCGATCAAAAAAAAAAGAGAGAAAAAACCAACTCCCAACCACGACCCAGCTCCCTTGGGCACAAGGCCACGGCGAATCCTTTCCCTCTCTCGGTTCATCCAGAAACAGAGGCCGGCCGTTTCCCCCTACAGTCCCCGCCATTTCCAGCAACGTTCACCGACCAGCCTCCTCCCACCGAAGAACCTAGCGGCGGCCGACAGCAGCAGCACCCACAGGCGCCATCCCTTCCTCATCCGCCAGAGTTGCTCACCTTCTTCCTCCAGCACACCGAACCCGCCACCGATATCCCCACAACTGAAGAACCCAGCGACGGCCGAACAACCACTTCAACAGTCACGGACAACAGCGCCGCCGATCTGCAACCAGCGAAGGAAGAGAAACAGATCTGTAAAACAAAAAAAAACAGATCTAAAAATGAAAAAAACAAATTAAAATCAACTGCCTGTGTTGTTTTCGGGTGCTTTGCAGGTCACCGCCGGCGTAGTGAAGAGGGGAAGAAGTCGATCCAACCCCCTGTTTCTGGTTTTTCTTCCCGCCGCGGCGTGTGAACCCACGCGCCGCCAGTGGCGGTGGTGCGTGAGGTCCACGCGCCGCCACTGTTCCCGCAGCCAGAAACCTTGCTCAACACTATTTCGGCTTGAAGAGGGGCATTCATGTAATTTCAGATGGTGTTGAGGCCCTTATTGTAATTTTTATGTTTTTGTTTTGAATTTGTATTTTTGTATAAATGTGATGTAAAAGAAAAAAGAAAAGAAAAGAAAAATGAAAAATGAAAAATAAATAATAAAAAGAAAGTTGTGTGTGTGTGTGTTTGTTTATTTATTTATGCTATTGAATTATAAAAAAAAAAAAAAAAGAAAAAAGAAAAAAAAAATAGTAAAAGATAATGTGGGTGTTTGTATTTTGTTTTATTCATTTTTATATTTTTTAATGATAAAATTGTAAATATTAAAGAAGAATTTAATATTTTGATTGGATCACGGTTAAGAATTATTAACTTATACGTAAGTTATATTTCTAATTTCCGATGAAAAGACAATTATTAAAACTTCTTTAACACATCAAATTCGCGAAGCAGCTTACCTCAGGTAGGGTGCGTTAGGGGTGCTAATACCTTCCCTAACCACAATCAGTCCCTTACCCGTGAATCTCTGATAAAACCAGTACATCCGGTTTCCTTGTAGCCCGCAATCAATTACTAGGTGGCGACTCAAACGAACCAAATTCAAGCAAACAACAACAACGAGACTTAAATCGCCAGCCGATGCCGCACGCTGATTTTTTGGTTGCGACAGAATGACGACTCCACTGGGGACGGTACTGTTTCTAACATTATTGGACTAAGCTTTGTGTATTTGTTGGGTTTAAGTTTTTGCATTTTTATCTTTATTGTTAATATTTATTTCCATGCATTTTATAGAATTATCTCATGCATCACCTGTATTTATTTTTGAAAGCACACACAAGCTTCTAGGTTAGGTGGAGAACTAGCGATCTGCCCTAAGACTATTGGTCAGGGTTCAGATGCGTGAAACACCCAACTCATATCCGAGTGCCTGCTTGGTAATGGTGGGTATACGTGCCTTAACCATTCCTTGCAACGCCCCCATACTGTCTTTACAAAGAACGTCACTGGGCAAATATGAGACCCTCTTGAGACCAGATAGAAAACCTACCCATGTTCACATAATGAATAGAACCTGTCCTTAGGTTGTATGTGCTATCGTTATTTGCATAAGGGCAAACCCTTCTTGAAGCATCTTGAATTCAAGACTTGTGGGTGACACAATGGCCGTCACTCCGAAAATTTTCATTGTAGAGTTTGGGCAAAAATCACGATTCTTGTTCCATCATACAAGAGTTACAACCATATTGTCACCCCTCGAAGGGCGAGTTTGTCATATAGATTACATATTCATACATTTATCATGCATGTACCGGGTTGAAAAGTAGGTTCCCCCACACAAGTTGTGCTGCAAGTGATTGAAGAAAGGATGGAAGTGAAGAAAGATGTCAGATAGAGGCTCATTATCAGATTGAGTTTGAGAGCATCAAAGGTGAAGTAGCTGGACTCATATCTGCTATGGGTTGAGCACTGCATGTTCACGTCCAATTGAAGCTGTATCTCTCCTTTTCCGTCATAAACAACATCAACAATGCCTTCAGTCATCAACTAATGACAACTCTGGTTCTTGTCCAGTTGCACTGTTAAATGTTCATCGCCTCCACATCATCTAATGGAACCAAACAACTACCGGTCTCTTTTACATGGTGCATTAGTCTTCTTTGAAGCTACCCCAACTATGAGCTCAATTCCATTTCAGCAGCACAAGATGTTGGTCTGAAAAACCATGATTAGACACTCAACTTCTACATGGCAAAGCTCTCTCTGTAAAGATTTATTTGTGGATCTGCTAAATGGGAAATGTAAAAGGGGATGTATTAATTTCATATGCTTTGAAACTTTTTTTTTCCCACCAGTGGTGTTGTAACCCATTTTTTGGGTCCCCACAAAAATAAATAAAATAAATAGCCAAAAGAGGCTAGAAAAATAACAGGAGGCAGAAGCGCTCAGAAAGTGGTCAGAAAAATCGGTCAAGGAGGATAAAAATACAAAGATGGATTTTGACAATATATTCTTGAATGATAAGAGCCCTGCTGGATAAAAAATTTTGATTTTTGAGGAGAAAAGTCCAAATTTGGAGGTTTATGGATTTAATTGGATTTTGAATTAATTTTATAGAGGATTTGATTGCAAGGAACATTGATTTTTAAGTCAATTTGGGCTTTAATTAGAAGAAATTTAAGTTCTGGGGCCAAAATATATTTTTAGGATTTTATTGGGTCAAATCAGGGGCTTAATTGCATAAATATTGAAGTTTAATGGCCAATTAGGGACTTAATTGTGAAAATCCGAAACCAGGGATCAATTTGGAAAAGGTGCGTAAATAGAGGGGCTGTTTGGGATTGATCCGGGGTCAAATTGAAAGAAATTGAAAACTGGAGGACTAATGTCGCCTGTTACTGTTCACTTTCTTTCTCAAAAAGCTGCCTGATTGGCTGCTTTCCAGGTGCATTTTCCGGCTCGTGTGGCCTCCAAATGCGACCAAACTTGCACCAAAATGTCCACATGAAACCCCTTTATCCCGGAGAATGGTCCGGTCGGGTCGGAAAAGTTAGAAACGGCTCCGTTGAGTGGCTCAAAGTGGCCACCTCGGGCAGTTCACAGCCTTGAGCTGCCAAATTTGGCAGCCCGAGGTGCACACTTTGAGCCAACGGTTGAGATGCTTTCCAACTGAATCAAGGGCTGCAATTTTTCCCCAACGTAGAAAAGATTGCCCTCTTCCACAGACTATAAATAGAGTCGGATTTGATGATCTGAGAGGGGAGAAATTCGGGTCCAAAGTTAGCCAAAAACCAGCATTTTCGCCCAATTTCTGCAGATTTTTCTTCTCTTCTTTCTTCCTCTGCAACAGGAACCCGACGCCGTCTTCCTCCAACTCCACAGCTGCAACCACCGGCTGAACCATCTCATCACAACAGCCACAAACCCTTCGGCCAAGTGAGCCCCTCTTCCTTTCCTCCTCCTTCCTTTTCCTTTCCTCTTCTTCTTCTTCTTCCTCCTTACCTACTGTTCACTGCGTGAACAGTAGGCGTGAAATATAATTCACGTCCTACTGTTCACGCAGGACGTGAATTATATATATATATATATATATGTGTGTGTGTGTGTGTGTGTGTGTTATAATTTTATAAAAATAATAAAAAAAAATCCAAAATCATTTTAAAAAATGTTTATTAGGGTGCGACAGAATGGCGACTCCGCTGGGGATCCTTGGACTAAGCTTGATTTTTTTTGTTTGTTTATGCTATGTGTTATTGGTTTTTGTTTTCTTACGATGCTTTGTTTAAAAGCTTTAGCATACATCTTTACATTCTATCGTACATGGCATGGTCATGCATCACTTTATTATTGTTATTATATTTTGAGGGCACACACCTGTAACTTTAAGGTTAAGTGGGGGACTAGCAGCTTGCCTTATGACTTGAGTCAAGGTTTAAGTTTGTGTAAACCCCAACTCTTTGCTGAGTGTTTAGACTGATTGTGATTGGTACACGTGCCATCCCACTATCTGCTAGACCTCCATATCGCCTTTACGAGGGTGGTCACTGGAACAGCAAGAGACCCTCTTTTAGAGACCTAGTAGTAAACCCACCCTATGTCTCACGTAAAAGAACTAGAACCTATCCTTAGGGTGTATGTTCCAATATATCTTTTGCATCAAAACGCATCAAAACAAGTCTAAACCCCATGCATTTTGAATTGCAGGATTTGTGAACGAAATGGCCATCATCACTAAATCATACATTTTTCTCATCTATGCATGCATCTGCAGATTAAGAAACATAGGTCCCCCTTCTAGAATCCACAACACTCGACAAAGAACAAGAATGGAAAACGAAGAAAGAGCTCACTTAGAGTCGCACTACCAGACCGAGTTGGAATCTGTGAAAAATGAAGTTTCTCGACTGACCAATCTGCTTGAGCAACTTTTAAGAGCCAAGAACGGGGAGGGAACGTCTACCCAACCACCTATAGGAGCACTGACACGACCAAAAGCTTGATGTCTTCTCCCAAGTGCAGGAATGTCGAAGTAATAAATAACCCGGCAAGACCGGGGTCGAACCACAGAGAGGTTAATTGTATAAATTATAAATAACAACACAACAACAACAATAATAACGATAATAATAACAATAGTAGTAGTAGTAATAGTAATAATAATAATAATACTCAGTACGTGGCGTTGTTATACCTGAGAATGATCTAAAAGATCGGGTCACAGGTTTCCAGCCTATATACTGAGTTTATGAACAAATAATAATAATAATAATAATAATAATAATAATAATAATAATAGTAATAACAACAATAAAGAAGAGAAGGAAGAAATTAATGAGAACTTTGAGTTGGAAGATTAATGTAAGGATTAAACAACGATAAAAATAAATGTCAAGGTTAGAGGATCCACTAATGGTACTTCAAACAAGTATAATATAAACTCTTATTACTCAATTGGAAACCACACATAAAGGAGGTTCCAATCAGATTATAAATTGTTAACATGATTACATTAGTCATCTTATTCGAATAAAGCTAATACTTGTAAATGTTGGCAAGCATTCATGATTATAACTTATGTTAACAACAAATCAAGTTCCTTTCATAGCTCAGGTGTCGGTTATACCATACAGTATGGGCTATGAAAGTACCAAGTATTTGTTGTACCAAGTGTTATACAACATAAATCTAGATTAACCATTTAACAAGCAAAGTATTAAAAGTGAACAAGATAACAAATATAAAACATGTTAGTATCCAACGTTAAGGTCCATGTTAAGTTTATATTATACTTATTCTTACACCATTAGTGTACCCTTTTCACCTTGACATAATTAACTTAGCTAAACATAATGAAAGAAAGAAACATAGATGAACAAGATAAGAACATAAATGAGAAAGAAGTTAACTAAGTAAAGGAAAGGAAATGAAGTGCATAAACTTGATATTAATGAAAGCAAAACATAAGCAATACAAAGAGAGAAAGCAAGAGCATGATCTTGATCTGCAAACCAAGATGCCTCAATACATGGTAAGTGCCTCCTTTTATAGGCCAAAATTTGGAACTATTGATTTGTTGACTAATTGATGAGTGGGTGGCCACATCTTGACTAGATAACAATCCTTATCTTCTTGTCTGATCAAGACGTCATTGCTAACATCATAATTTGCCCAGAATCCTCAAGAATGTTCTAGGAAATTGTCTCAGCTTTCCAACAAAAAAAAGATGAGGTCATTTGGACTTCTAGAACTCAAGATATGGGCTGAACACTAAATAGTGTTTGGGCTGCAGGACAGCTTCGGACTTCTTCGTTGTTCCTTCAATTTGGACTTCAAAACGACCTTTTCAAATCTTGGGCTTCTCATGAAAGTTGTAGGCTTTTGTCTTACCTTTCCATACATATAAAGTGGACCTAAATCCGAAATCTAGAGCTCCAGATATGATCCAATTACCGAGCAACATTCCGGTTTGGACTGCACCGACATCTCTTTTCTAAGTTTGGCCATCTCTTTGTCCTTTAACTTTCAATGCTTAAACTCATCAATCAATCCTTTTATTTATGTGATAGTCCTGCATTTAAAATGAGCATTTACCATAAATTAAGGTATCTTATAATATCAAACTTGTTATTATAAAACATGCTTTAGTTAAGGAGTTATTGATACTTCAAGTGCAAAATGATGATATAAAACCTTGATAAACATGCACTTTTAAGTACTAATCACACCCCCCAACCAGCTTATTACTAGTCCCTAGTAATCTAAAGCGTTAAAATAGAGAAACAATTTGCAAGTTCCACAAAGCAAGGCATTCATCATTCAACTTCCATTAATCTATCCAGATAAACAAACTCTCATTAAATTTATATTCCTGCTTCATACTTCGTAACAAGATATTAATAAACCTTCTTTTTGTGTGCTCAATGAAAACATAGATGATGGGGCTTTTGTTGGAAGAAAACAATATTATGTTCAAATGTTTAAGGTGAACTTCCTTGGGTTGGGATTTTTTTCTTCTTTTTTTTTTTTTTTTTTCTCTTTTTTTTTCTGTTTATTTTCTTTTTATTTATATACACATACAACTTAAAACACAATGTATCTTTAACCCATGTAACAAGTTTTAGGCTAATGACTCCCAGACCAGTTGGTCTTAGGGCATTAGGTGTTGAGACACCCCTACGAGCTTAACAACTCGGGTTGCAGATACTGATACGTAGATAGTGTAATGTTTGATTCCCTTAAGCTTTTCTCCTTAACCCATGTAACAAGCTTTGGGCCAATAGCTCCCAAGTCAGTTGACTTTAAGGTATTAGGTGTTAAAACACCCCTTCGGGCTTAATTGCTTAGGTTAGGGAGGCTACGAAACCAAACTTATCCACGTTTTATTATCATCAATACTATCTTTTTTTTTTCTTTTTTTTCTTTTTTTTCTTTGCAAATTATATACTATCCTTTTCCCTTAGTTGTTACCTTCAACAAAAGAACATAATTAATGTAATAATCCAATGTGCAACCCACAATCATATGTTAAAGTGTGTGTGTGAAAATGAAGGTTTAATAATACTTGTTAAATGAGTATAGGAGCAGAATCAAGTGATAACAATGTGAGAGTTTGTAAACCTGAATATTTCAAGAAGTATTCTAATAGGCCTTGTTATGAATATTGCAAATAACCATTAGAAAATTTTTACTACGATGCGTCTCAAGAATAATTCCTCTTTACTCTGCCATCCTAGTAATAACAGTTTTGCCAAATGGTTTTTTTAAAAACAACAACAGTTAGTTGGTTAGTTTTTTTTTTTTTTTTTGTTTTTTAAACTACTACCCTCTCCCCCCAACCAAAACGAGACATTGTCCTCAATGTCCTAAGGTAGAAAGATAGAGTACAGAAGACATCACCTGAAACAGCGAACAATGACAAACCTGAAACACACTTAAACAAATATAAGAAGTAACAAAACAAAATAATATACTATTAATAACACAAAAGACACAAGGTTTCACAGATGAAGGCTCAAATCTAATCTAAGCTTTTTACGGCTTTCCTTAGCTGACCAATCTAGGCGACTCATGCAAGGATCAATGACAGGGATGAAAGATTGTAGTTGGTCAATCAATTGTTCAGCAGTAGCAGCAGAGATTATGATTTGTCGTGCCGAAGATGTTAGAAATTCCTGTTCCACAGCTTGATCAAGGAAAGACAGCAACTTATCATAAAAACCATTAACATTTAACAAACCTATAGGTTTATGGTGAATGTGCAGTTGGGCCCAAGATGAAATATGAAAGATCTCTTCCAATGTGCCCAGACCACCTGGTAAGGCAATGAAGGCATCAACATGGTTAAACATGGTATTCAGTCGGTCAGACATTGTTGGGACCTGTAGTTCCTCTCCAATTGTTTTTCCAATGATGTCCCCAGTTGCTAAAGCTTTGGGGACAACCCCCAAAACTTGACTGCCTCCTAAAAATGCAGCCATTGACACACCTCCCATTAACCCAAGGCTACCTCCCCCATACACTAAATGAATCTTTCTCTCAGCTAGTACCTGACCAAGATGATTTGCTGATTCTAAAAACTCTTTTTCTTTCCCAGGACTGGATCCACCGAAAACACAAATATTTTTTATGTGATGACTTGAGGAACCTTCCATTTCTACACACTTCTATATTTGATGAATGTATGGGATGAGTAGAAATGAAGGGAAGGAAGAGAAGAATTTATAGAAGAAAAAGTGAAAATGCAATCATACCACCTATATGTAGGCCAGCTGTAGTCTCACAAACTCTCTCTCTCTCTCTCTCTTTATTAATTATTTATTTTGAAAAAGCATGTATGTACAGGTAGTTGTGATTGTGGCTCACATCTTCCCTTGGTTTTACATCCAAGAACGGCTTAAACGCCCTCTATGGGTCGGGGATAGGCTTCCCATCCAGTTTTCTTAAAAACTGGCAAACAGGGTCTTTTTTAGTCAGATTCCCAAGACTAAGTCGATCATGTTCTTTATGGAATTGTGGCCATAAATCATGAATTACACGATGCACATCTCCACTAGGATGCGTCTCAAGGGTCAACAAAAGATTATCTAAAGACCCCTTA
This sequence comes from Populus tomentosa, assembly GCA_018804465.1. Taxonomy (NCBI): domain Eukaryota; kingdom Viridiplantae; phylum Streptophyta; class Magnoliopsida; order Malpighiales; family Salicaceae; genus Populus; species Populus tomentosa. Next base: position 19,399,380 of record CM031973.1, read on the forward strand.
CTCAGGCCATCCTTAATGAATTGTATCTTATCTTCACGGTTTACAGATACCATTCCTAAAGAACGACATGTCGTATTACAAGTCCATCTGGCACATCGATGACAGACTTTCAGTCGTTTTGCACGACGTTTCTTTGCAAAAGTGCTTTTACCTGTTCCAGGCATGTGTGAAATGAAAGAATTGGATGACTCACCTGATAATCGAACCTTTGCTTCAATTAACCAACGGATATCTTCAGGAATTCCATGATTCATTAACAACCTCAATCTTGCACACCTAGCACGGTAAATTTTATTAATCGCATGTGGAGGCAAAGCGGGAAAATACCTTTTCAACTTTTCAAGAGTGGTGTCCATTTTCAAAAGAGAATTAGAGAAGCGATTCAAAGAAGGAAGAAAGAGCTAAGAATTATACAAACATATACAGATATCAGTTATTTGGGAAACTGAAAGAACCGACTTAAGTCACGGAGTACCGTTATCCGCCATTTGACCGGGGTGATAGAGAAACTAGCAAAACAAAAGATACACCAAAAAGGAACACAAAAAAAAATGTGAGAAAAACAAAATAATCAACCTTTATCAATAAGATTATTCAAACCAATGGATTCATTTTCACTAGGAAACTCATCAAAGTAAGCTTTTAAACGATGTTCATTTACCTTCAAAACATTGTCATTCTTTGGATTCTCAATATCAAGGGCCCCATAAGGATACACATGTTTCAAAATAAATGGACCGCTCCATCTTGATCTTAGTTTTTCAGGAAATAAATGGAGTTGAGAATTATAAAGAAAAACTTTTTGACCAGTATCAACTTTTTGACAATTTTCACAAGTTTTGCAGAATGCATGTGTGTCCTTGAACATGGTGGGCCAATAAAATCCATTTTGTAAGATTTTTGCAGTCGTCTCTCTTGATGAGAATTGACTCCCACATGCTTCAGAATGACAAAGTTTAATGACATTACTTACCTCATTGTCGGGAATGCATTTTTGAAATATTTGATCAGGACAATTTTTGAATAAGTAAGGGTCATCTAAGTAAAAGTTCTTCACTTCGTTCAAAAACTTTCCTTTGTCTTCGGTACTCCAGTGAGCTGGCAAATCTCCTGTTGCAAGAAAATTGATATTTTTAGCAAACCAAGGCATTGAACTGAGAGAATGTAAGGATTCTTCAGGAAAGTAATCATCGATTGGTGTGATGTCAGATATCAAATCTGTTGTCACTCTTGACAAAAGATCGGCATCAATATTTTCGGTGCCTTTTTCATCCGTGATTTCTTCCTGAGAATAAATCATTTGCAAATCTTCATATTCATCCAACTCAATTTTACTCAAAGTAGATTCAAGTTGATCATGAACTAATTCTTCAATATGATCTACTTCTTGTAAATCATTATCATCTCCAGGCTGCTTGCAAACGTTGAAAATATTCATCTCTAATGTCATGTTTCCAAAAGATAACTTCATGAGTCCATTCCTACAATTAATCAATGCATTAGAAGTTGCAAGAAACGGACGTCCTAAAATAATAGGAAATGAATTACATGCTTCAACAGGTTGCGTGTCCAAGACAATAAAATCCACAGGATAAATGAATTTATCGACTTGTACTAACACATCTTCAATTATTCCTCTAGGCACTTTTACAGATCTATCGGCGAGTAAAAGAGTTACAGAAGTTGGTTTTAACTCACCTAGATTGAGACTTTGAAAAACTGAATATGGAAGTAAATTCACACTAGCTCCAAGATCAAGTAAGGCTCTTTCAATTTTATGTTCTCCAATAAAGCAAGAAATTGTAGGACAACCAGGGTCTTTATATTTCAAAGCATTATTGTTCTGAAGAATGGCACTTACTTGTTCGGCTAAAAAGGCTTTCTTTTTCACATTCAGTTTTCTCTTCACAGTGCATAGATCTTTCAAAAATTTAGCATAGGAAGGAACCTGTTTAATAGCATCCAACAAAGGTATATTGATCCTTACCTGTTTGAAAATTTCAAAGATTTCAGAGTTGTGATTGACTTTCCTTTGTTTGGTCATGGCATGAGGAAATGGAAGTGCTGGCGGGGAATCGACCTTCTCTTTGCAATGTTCAGGTTCAACCCCTTCCTTACCCTCAGAGATAGACTCATCATCTTTCTCACAAGGTTCAAGAATGGGTTTTTCAATAACCTTACCACTACGAAGAGTGATGACTGATTTGACTTGATCCATGTGTTGGCTTTCAGAACCACTTGCATTTGCATTGTATTGCCCCTTTGGATTTTGCTGTGGTTGAGAAGGAAACTTACCTTTCTCTTGGAAACTGAGAGCAGTTGTTAATTTTGCAAGAGCATCTTTAAAATCGGTCATGCTTTGAGCAAGTTGAGTATTGATTGTCTCCTGCTTTTCAATGAATGCATGCAATGTTTCCTCAAAATTTCTTCTAGGAGGTGGAGCATAAGGAGGTGCATATCCATGAGAATTTTGGAAATTATGGTGTGCTTGAAACGGTGGCTGTGAAGTTTGTGTATTATTGTTGTCACTCTTCCAACTGAAATTTGGGTGATTTCTCCAACCAAGATTGTATGTTTGCGAGTATGGGTTATGGTTGGGCCTTTGGAAACTGTTTAAAGCATGGGCTTGTTGATGGAGGCATTCCTTAAAAGAAGGCAAAGTTGGACAATTATTTGTTGCATGCTCATTTGTTTCACAGATTTGACATACAATGTCTTGAACAGATTTTAATTGACCACTCTTTTTCAATTCTAGTGCCTCGACTTTTCTAGCTAAAGATGCAAACTTGGCTTGAAGGTCATGATCTTCCCTAAGGTTGTGCATACCTCCACTAGATGTATGAGGTTGAGTTTTACTTGGTGCCTCATAAGTACCTGTGGTATCCCAATTTTGAGCATTTTCTGCTAGCAAGTCTAGGTACTCCATTGCTTCATTAGGGTCTTTATCTTCAAAGGTTCCATTGCACATCAATTCAACCATTTGCCTATCTCTAGGTGTTAAACCTTCATAAAAATGTGAAACCAATCTCCATGTTTCAAAACCATGATGTGGGCAAGTATTAAGCAAATCTCGATACCTATCCCAACATTGGTAAAATGTTTCTCCTGGTTTTTGAGTGAAAGTGATGATTTGTCTTTTGAAAGAGTTTGTTCTGTGAGATGGAAAAAACTTCTTTAAAAATTGTTGTTGCATTTCATCCCAAGCATGAATAGATCCTGGTCTCAAATTTTGTAGCCATGTTTTAGCTTTATCTTTTAATGAAAAAGGAAAAAGCTTTAATCAAATGGTGTTCATGCTACAATTTGAGTCATTATAGGTATTACAGACCTCCTCAAATTCCCTTAAATGCAAGTATGGATTTTCTAAGTCTAAGCCATGAAAAGATGGTAAAAGTTGAATAATGCCTGGCTTAAAATTAAAATGAGATGCATCAGGAGGGAAAACTATGCATGAGGGTGCACTTGTTCTTGTGGGATTCATGTGGTCTCTAAGTGTTCTCATACGGTTATTCTCATTATGAAGTGATTGATTATCTTCTTCGGCCATATTTTCTGAAAATGATGAGGATACCCTACAAAGTCTACCACTTAATGTATGTGACCAAACTCTCATGCACGTGTAAGAAGAGAATAAAAGCAAGAAAAGAAAATAGAAGAAAAAGAAACAAAACAAAATAAAGGAAACAAAAATAGATAAAATGAAAAGTGAAAAGAGAAAATAAATTAAATATTATAATTTATACAAGAATTTACCTCCCCGGCAACGGCGCCAAAAACTTGACACGACCAAAAGCTTGATGTCTTCTCCCAAGTGCAGGAATGTCGAAGTAATAAATAACCCGGCAAGACCGGGGTCGAACCACAGAGAGGTTAATTGTATAAATTATAAATAACAACACAACAACAACAATAATAACGATAATAATAACAATAGTAGTAGTAGTAATAGTAATAATAATAATAATACTCAGTACGTGGCGTTGTTATACCTGAGAATGATCTAAAAGATCGGGTCACAGGTTTCCAGCCTATATACTGAGTTTATGAACAAATAATAATAATAATAGTAATAACAACAATAAAGAAGAGAAGGAAGAAATTAATGAGAACTTTGAGTTGGAAGATTAATGTAAGGATTAAACAACGATAAAAATAAATGTCAAGGTTAGAGGATCCACTAATGGTACTTCAAACAAGTATAATATAAACTCTTATTACTCAATTGGAAACCACACATAAAGGAGGTTCCAATCAGATTATAAATTGTTAACATGATTACATTAGTCATCTTATTCGAATAAAGCTAATACTTGTAAATGTTGGCAAGCATTCATGATTATAACTTATGTTAACAACAAATCAAGTTCCTTTCATAGCTCAGGTGTCGGTTATACCATACAGTATGGGCTATGAAAGTACCAAGTATTTGTTGTACCAAGTGTTATACAACATAAATCTAGATTAACCATTTAACAAGCAAAGTATTAAAAGTGAACAAGATAACAAATATAAAACATGTTAGTATCCAACGTTAAGGTCCATGTTAAGTTTATATTATACTTATTCTTACACCATTAGTGTACCCTTTTCACCTTGACATAATTAACTTAGCTAAACATAATGAAAGAAAGAAACATAGATGAACAAGATAAGAACATAAATGAGAAAGAAGTTAACTAAGTAAAGGAAAGGAAATGAAGTGCATAAACTTGATATTAATGAAAGCAAAACATAAGCAATACAAAGAGAGAAAGCAAGAGCATGATCTTGATCTGCAAACCAAGATGCCTCAATACATGGTAAGTGCCTCCTTTTATAGGCCAAAATTTGGAACTATTGATTTGTTGACTAATTGATGAGTGGGTGGCCACATCTTGACTAGATAACAATCCTTATCTTCTTGTCTGATCAAGACGTCATTGCTAACATCATAATTTGCCCAGAATCCTCAAGAATGTTCTAGGAAATTGTCTCAGCTTTCCAACAAAAAAAAGATGAGGTCATTTGGACTTCTAGAACTCAAGATATGGGCTGAACACTAAATAGTGTTTGGGCTGCAGGACAGCTTCGGACTTCTTCGTTGTTCCTTCAATTTGGACTTCAAAACGACCTTTTCAAATCTTAGGCTCCTCATGAAAGTTGTAGGCTTTTGTCTTACCTTTCCATACATATAAAGTGGACCTAAATCCGAAATCTAGAGCTCCAGATATGATCCAATTACCGAGCAACGTTCCGGTTTGGACTGCACCGACATCTCTTTTCTAAGTTTGGCCATCTCTTTGTCCTTTAACTTTCAATGCTTAAACTCATCAATCAATCCTTTTATTTATGTGATAGTCCTGCATTTAAAATGAGCATTTACCATAAATTAAGGTATCTTATAATATCAAACTTGTTATTATAAAACATGCTTTAGTTAAGGAGTTATTGATACTTCAAGTGCAAAATGATGATATAAAACCTTGATAAACATGCACTTTTAAGTACTAATCAAGCACCGTCAACTCATGTCCCGGGGTTATCTCAGAACTTGGGGGCAGATTCAGTGACGGAGCAGCACTTTGCACCTACCATTCCCATTCAGCCCCCTCAAGCTCACATCACTGTAGATTTAACAACAGATAGGCCTTCCGATAATAGGTCCACTGGTTTTATGAACGATGACAAGATATCAGCCTTGGAAGGAAGGTTAAGAGCAGTCGAGGGAAATGACTGGTTTGACCCCATGCGAGCGTCTGAAATATGCTTGGTACCAAACATCACGGTACCAAAAGATTTTAGGATACCGGAGTTTATAAGGTACACTGGGTTGGAATGCCCAAACACTCACCTTCGATCTTATTGCAATAAGATGGCTGAGGTCAAGGTTGTTAAAATCACGATTCAACTCGTAAAATCGTACGTTTTTACGAGTTAATATAGGCTTTACGTGCTAAATCGTACATAAAACTCGAAAATGAGTAAAATCGGGTCAAAATCAGGTAAAATCGTTAAAATCGGGTGAAATCGCGTAAAATCGCGATTTCACCACCGATTGAACGATTATACCCGCAGGGAATAAACATTCAGTGTTGCTGCCAGGTGTCGCCTTCCTACTGGCTTAACATATCAAATGCAATTAACGTAATTCACCGAATCAGTCTTCTCTCTTCTCTTCACGTTCTCACTTCTCAGAACATCAAAGATTCAAAATCCCTAAATTGAAAAAGTGACTCAGTCTCAGTCTTTTACTCTTTTAATCTCTTGCTCTCAGCCAAGTTGCCAACAATCAACCACCGTCGAACAACCCTCTCCCCTCAGCTTTTTTATTATTCCATCATCGACGGCGTTCTTTGCACCAGCCACCAGCCACTGTGAGAATCAGCGTCCACACAGCAACAACGGTCAACGGCTTCTCTCCAGTCTTCACGAGGTAAGTTGCACTGTTTATCTTATTTCGCCTCCCTCCTGCAAAAATTCATTATCTGTGAATGGTCAGTTGGGTCTGTGCTAAATCCCAGTCTTTACATAACTGTTTGAATTTGTTTGAATTGATGGGTCTGTGCTAAATCGCTGGGTCTGTCATCTGTGAATGGGTTGCTCACCGAAACAATTTTATGAATGGGTTTGCAGCGTTTGCTAATTGTTTATGAATGGGTCTGTCATCTGTGAATGAATGAGTTTGCTTATTGTTTATGAATGGGTCTGTGAATGGTTTGAGTCTGTGCATTTGTTTTGATAAAAACTGCCACTCATTTATTACCAATTTTGTGAACTAACAGTTCGTTGATTGTGGCGATTCTATAAACACAGACGGAGATGGATACGCAAAAGGGCACCTCATTGTGAACTACCAGTTCGTTGATTGTGGCGATTCTATAAACAGCCCTAAACCTCTGCTCTCTATCATCGATGATAAATAGACTAAATGTATGTGTAGCTGGGACTCTGTCAATAAGCATTTTCATGTCTTCCCGAATTGATGAAGAATATAACTGGGTTCTGATTTTGAAAACAGAGTATCTAAAATGATTTTAATTATGGTATTATGATAATTCTTTTCTAGTTATGGTAAAATGATTCTAGCAGCTTGTTTACTGATTTTAATTAGTTTTTGAATTCAGTATTATGGTAATTCTTTTTTGATAGCTGGATGTTTAGTATCTAAAATGTTTATGAATTCAGTATTAGTTTCTGAATGCAGTATTATTTTTTTTTTATTTGAAGTATGAATTTTTTTTAATGTATTTTAAAATTCTTTACGATTTTACGATTTTACGATCCGTTTTTACGATCCGAGTTTGTGGGCGGCTTTCTGTGCCGTGTTAAAATCGCGATTTTAACAACCTTGGCTGAGGTGATTCATGATGATAAGTTACTGATCTACTTTTTCCAAGACAGTCTATCGGGGTCGGCGCTAAGTTGGTACATGAGGCTGGATAATGCCAGGATTAAGAAATGGAAGGATTTAGTGGAGGCTTTCCTTAAGCAATACAAGTTCAATTTGGAAATTGCTCCAGATCGAACAAGCCTTATGTCAATGGAAAAGAGAAGCCAAGAGTCAGTAAGGGCTTATGCGCAAAGATGGAGGGACGAGGCCATGCATGTGCAACCCCCTTTGATAGAAACGAAGATGGTGACTTTGTTCGCCAATACATTCAAGGCACCCTACTATGAGCATTTAATGGGTAGCTCAGCTTAACATTTCTATGATGTTGTACGCATAGCGGAAAGAATAGAGCAAGGGATTAAAGCTGGACGCATAATTGAGCCATTGGAGACAAAGGGTTTTATTGGAAGAAAAATGAAAGGTCCCGTTAACAACTTCGAAGGTGGGTCCAATGACAAGATAACAGATTCATATAACCCACAAATACCTACCTCTCATGTGGCCCACATAAACTTTAACAAACCTTTTTCACCTAATCGAACAAATAACCAGCCAAACTACCAAAACCACCAAAGACCAAACACAAGATACATTGCAGAACAACTACCGCCATTACCCATGCCTTTGAAGGACATGTATGCCAAACTACTAAGCATTGGACAAATAGCTCCTATCCCTACATTACCACTACAACCACCATTCCCCATCTGGTATAAGCCCGAGTTGACTTGCGAGTACCATGCTGGTATTCCCGGGCATTGTCTTGAAACGTGCTACGCTTTCAAGAACATGTTGTTGAAGCTCATCAAGATAGGATGGGTGTCATTTGAAGAAACACCCAATATCAATTCAAATCCATTGCCTGGTCATGAAAAAAGTGATAGGGGATAAAGGTTGGAAAATCTTGGTCAAGAGTCGTCAATAATGAAGAAGGCGAGATCGAAGGAGAAGACAAGGAAACGTAAGTGGGGAAAGAAGATGAAGCATTGCCTCGGTTGACTTTCCACACACTAGAAGAAGTTTCAGAACGGGTTGACCCAAGAACTTCTCGTAGTTTTCAAAATGTAAAACAACTTTATTTGCCTTAGCATGTTTTTGTCATTGCTTTTGTCATTGCTTTTATTTTCTTTAGTGGGCATTCAGGGCTCATGATGTCAGCCAGATTTTGTGTTTGTCTTTGAGCCTACCTTTTCTTTAAATAAATGATGAGTTTATGCACTTTTTGAACAAGTTTGAGTGGTTACAAATAAAGTATCATAAAATTGTTTAATATGAAATTTAAGAAAAGCTAACCCTAAAGTACAACCCTATCTCTAATAGCATAATGAACTGCATGGATAAATGTTCAAGTGGTCACTTTATAATCATCGGTATTTGTCCTTTAAAGAATAGAGTTTATCAACCATAACAATGTGCATTTTGAAATGAAACAAATCATTATCTCTTCACTCACTAATTTTTTTTTTTCACTGGCTGAATGAATTACTTCTCTATATAATAGCCCAGACTAGGATCACACCCCTACACTGGGGGCAAGACGAGATGTTTTATGAAAAGTTTTACGTGTTTAAATTTAGAGGGAAGCCTATAGATTTGAAAACCAAGCTAAAGCATTTGACAAAAGCATGACAAAGAGGCAAATACAAGTCATACATTTTGAGAAAAGGACTACTTGAAGAAAGTCAAAGACTTCTTCTCCAAGAATATGATAGGCAACACGAGAGATGAATCCAGCATACGACTTCAAAAGCAAGTTCATGTTAAGAGGGAGTCTCATGAACTAGAAGAAGAGGATGAGACCTATGTTTCAAAACCAGGTATGAATGCATGCATTGCATCTAATCATAAATCATTGCATATATGTTTTTTGGATCATTACAGGAGGAGATCTTAGCGCATTCCAACAAGATTATGGACGAAGAAAGAATCATTGAGTTGATTGTAGAATAATAGATAATGGTTTTCAAACCCTGCCAGCAGGAAGAACGACATCGACAACATTTGGTTAAAAGGAATCGCCAAATGGGATTCCAAGTTGTTGAGATCGCCAGAAGGGATTTCGTATTTTGATGGAGGTCGCTAGAGGGGACCTTAAATTTCAGCTTTCGTATAAAAGGAATCGCAAGATGGGATTCCAGGTTGTTTGGTAAAAGGAGATTGCCAGAAGGGATCTCGTATTTCAATGAAGGTCACTAGAAGGGACCTCATATTTCAGATTTGAATAAAAGGAATCGCCAGATGGGATTCCAAGTTATTTGAGATCGCTAGAAGGGATCACGCATTTTTGTATTTGGTTGTGAGTAAAGGAATTGCCAGATGAGATTCCAAGTTGATTGAGATCGCTAGAAGGGATCTCGCATTTCGATATTTGTCAAAGGAGGTCGCCAGAAGGGACTTCATATTTTAGCCTTGGTTAAGAAGAATCGCCGGATGGGATTCCAAGTTTTTGGGGTTCAAGGAGATCGCCAGAAGGGATCTCGAGATGACTAAATTTTGATCATAGTTTTTGGGTTGAGGAGGATTGCTGTAAAGACAAAGTTTCAGAGCGATCAAGCTCCAACCAGATCAGTTTCGGGTGTTCAGTTTTGGTTTATCTTTATAAATCTTACTGCGCAAAACCTCTGCTCCGTAAGCTTTATAAAGAGGGGGCATTTGTTGTAACCCATTTTTTGGGTCCCCACAAAAATAAATAAAATAAATAGCCAAAAGAGGCTAGAAAAATAACAGGAGGCAGAAGCGCTCAGAAAGTGGTCAGAAAAATCGGTCAAGGAGGATAAAAATACAAATATGGATTTTGACAATATATTCTTGAATGATAAGAGCCCTGCTGGATAAAAAATTTTGATTTTTGAGGAGAAAAGTCCAAATTTGGAGGTTTATGGATTTAATTGGATTTTTAATTGATTTTATAGAGGATTTGATTGCAAGGAACATTGATTTTTAAGTCAATTTGGGCTTTAATTAGAAGAAATTTAAGTTCTGGGGCCAAAATATATTTTTTAGGATTTTATTGGGTCAAATCAGGGGCTTAATTGCATAAATATTGAAGTTTAATGGCCAATTAGGGACTTAATTGAGAAAATCCGAAACTAGGGATCAATTTGGAAAAGGTGCGTAAATAGAGGGGCTGTTTGGGATTGATCCGGGGTCAAATTGAAAGAAATTGAAAACTGGAGGACTAATGTCGCCTGTTACTGTTCACTTTCTTCCTCAAAAAGTTGCCTGAGTGGCTGCTTTCCAGGTGCATTTTCCGGCCAAACTTGCACCAAAATGTCCACATGAAACCCCTTTATCCCGGAGAATGGTCCGGTCGGGTCGGAAAAGTTAGAAACGGCTCCGTTGAGTGGCTCAAAGTGGCCACCTCGGGCAGTTCACAGCCTTGAGCTGCCAAATTTGGCAGCCCGAGGTGCACACTTTGAGCCAACGGTTGAGATGCTTCCCAACTGAATCAAGGGCTGCAATTTTTCCCCAACGTAGAAAAGATTTCCCTCTTCCACAGCCTATAAATAGAGTCGGATTTGATGATCTGAGAGGGGAGAAATTCGGGTCCAAAGTCAGCCAAAAACCAGCATTTTCGCCCAATTTCTGCAGATTTTTCATGCAGGACGTGAATTATATATATATATATATGTGTGTGTGTGTGTGTGTGTATTATAATTTTATAAAAATAATAATAAAAAAAATCCAAAATCATTTTAAAAAATGTTTATTAAAGAAAAAAATGTTTTGTTTTCATGCATACGACCAATACTCTAACATGTTTTGAAATGTTCTTTTTATATATATACAAAAAATATTGGAAGTTTTGAAAAATGTGTTTTCGCATAGATTTCTTAAACACAAATTATTTTCTTGCATTTTTGGATTTTACAACATGTTTGTAAAACTCCAAAGGGTATTGGCCAATATCCCAAAAAATACAAAAATCTTATTTTGGGTAGGGGGAATTCATCTATTATTTACCGCTAATGTTTGGATAAAGAAATCCTTAAAGGACGAATATCCAAAATATTATTGGGAGTAATAAATCCGCACACATCCTTGAAAGAAGCCTTGATTATAATCGAGGATATTTCAACTTTTGTCTCCATGGTTTACGAGCCGTGAAAGTATGAAATACTAAGGCAAAAAGAGGCTTTTAAAGCGCTCTGAATTTCCTTAAATTTCTAAATCTTGGCCCCTTTTTCCTTGCGATTTACGAGTCGCCAACTTTTGAAATACTAAGGGAAAAATGAGCTTTCAAAGAACATGGAATCTCCTTGCATTTCTATCCAAATAATTTTTATTTGAATCAAACTTAGTAAAATTGATGGGATTAGAAAACACCAACACCATAGCAATTATAGAGCAAATCAAAAACCAAGCAGCTTACCTTAGGTAGGGCGTACTAGGGGTGCTAATACCTTCCCTTTACGCAACCAGTCCCTTGCCTTAGAATCTCTGAAAGACCAGTTAGGGTTCCTAGTGACCAAAATACTAGGTGGCGACTCCAAAGAACCAAATCAGTAAAACAAAACGAAAGTCGCCAGTCGATGCCGCATTCGGATTTTTTAGGGTGCGACAAGTGGCACGAACAAAACATTGTAGCAGGCAGAGGAGTCAGACCTGGTCTGAAAATATGAGTAGTCATCAAACTTCAACGTGACAGAGCTCTCTCTACAAAAATCTGTTTATGATGCTACAAGTTGAGAGTGCAAGAAGGGATTTACTAATTGCATATGCTACAAATATTTCTCTCATCAGTTTCAACATGAAGAAGCTGTAGTAGGTTGAAAAGCCAGACTTGGTTTGAAAAACATGAGCAGACATCAAACTTCAACGTAGCAGAGATCTCTCGACATGAATCTGTTTGTGGATATGCAAATGGGAAATCCAAGAAGGGATGCAGTGGTTTCAGATTGTCCATAATTGTTTCCTTCCAATATCGGCATTAAAATGAAAAAGTGGTTGTTTGCTGCACCGTCAGTGAGGAATCAAAGAAGAAATAGAAGATATTGTAGAGTCATCGGGTTCTCTTCCGATTTGGACAATGTGTGATTCCACACGCTTTTGTTTTTGTGCGCTGCCAGGATTACCAAGATATTAAGAGGTTTCCAACAATCCTAGAACAACAACAATATCATTGGAAGATTGACATGAAGTTGTGTGGATTGCCAAGAAAGAATTGAACATGTTATGAAGAGAGGAAAGATTGAAGGTTCTGTCATGGATTCCAGAACAATGATGAGAGGTGAATTAGGAGATGACTTCGACGGTGTGAACCCTTAATTATGTGGTATAGCCAGGTCTCACGATAGCATCAATTGCTCAAATGTCTTTGCCAAGATGGGACATTCCTCTGCCGTTTAAGTTTGTCGACCAGCATCTGCCAGATTACAGAATTTTGCTTGACTCCGACAAATCCCATGCAACCACCAATTTCTCGGTGGTATAATCCAGATAAGAGATGTGATGTCATGGTGGGGTCCTTAACCATTTCAAGTGAACAGTTTCAAGAATTGCAAGAATTGAGTCTTGAAGTTGGTGAGCAAGAGACAAGTGGAGCCGGTGAAGGAGGGTGTCATTGGCTATATTGTCCCCCGAACATCTTCAGAATGACATGTTGATCGAAAGCGCTTGGCAAAACACAAATATTGCCAGAAAAGCTGATTCAAGAATGGTGATGAACAGTCAATCATATTGTTTTGGAATTCTGCATTTTGTTTTGGGATCACATCTCATCCTTCAACGAAACATGCCTTGCTTTTGTCTTTTTGTTGTTTGAAATCAACAGATGTTTAACGTTTTCTCTGATAAAATATTTTGATCAAACTCCAACATGCGATAAAGGTTAATCAATCCTAAAGATTAAAAGTGTTTTGATTGCAGAAATGACTCGATTCTTGTTGAAATGACATGAGGTGACTAAACAATTTTGAACTCATACCTCCTGAAACTGAACCACACATCATATAGCTAAGTTTTAACAGTATGCATAATGACATGTAATGGATTTGGTAGTTATGGACTCGTGAATCATTGACTCTTACAAGTCCAAATCATTACACTGGATGAGGTCAAAATTTATCAGTTTTAACTGACCTTGCTTGAAATGAGAAAAGGCCATCTTTGTTATCCTTTCACGTTTCTTGAAATATGATCCCTTGCAGTCCCATTTTAAGCCTAGTGAAATATTTTCTTTCAAAAAGAAACCTTGACTAGGATCATACCCCACACTGGGGGCAGATGAGAGATATGTTGGAGACATTGATATGATTAATGGATAAAGAGGAAGGCTTAGAACAAAAGTCCAATGATTGAGAGAGAGCTAGAAGAAAACACATAGACTATAGGCATATAAGGAAATTTCGAGGAAGGCTATGATGAACGAGCAAAAAAAAAAAAAAAAAGAAGAGGAGAATGCCTATCAAGTCTAGGAAGAGCAAAAGAAATTTCAATCAAGGAAAGGCACAACAAAAGTCAATACCAAAAAGAAAAAAAAAGACTAAGCTATAAACGTGACTTTTGATATCCATTATAAAGCTATGATGTTATCAGATGATTAAGGTTGGTTATTCACCATGGAAATGTGGATTCGCATTATGACTTATGTTAATAGAAGTTTGATCTTTGAGGTTAACAAGGTTCTATGTCGTTTCCTCAACAAAGACAACAATAGAAAACGAGTTGATGAATAATTGATGTTGATCCTAGGTCTTTGAAACCCTCAAACACCTCTTGAGCCTTTGAAATTCTTTTCTTTCACAGCCATGAACCATAGCCTGCATTACGCGCCTTTAAAAGCCCTTTTTAATCAAGCAAGCAATTTGAATCGATAAATGGCGCTCTCGAAACTGGAAGAGCTTTTCTATAAGGGTCGGGACTTCATGAATTAAGCTACTAGTTATTATGCATGTTGATAAAATAAATGCTAAGAAAAGAAACAACCTTTCTTAATAAAGCCTGAGCATCTTGTTTTTGAAATTCATAAAAATGTCACCTCATCGCAGACCATCAAAAGATATACCCAAAATCAGAGTTTCAAGTGGATAGAATGAACCATGGGAAAAACCATTTTAAATCATACAACGGGTCATTTCTGTTTTCAAGATACAAGACAATCAAAGGACTGCATTGAATAGTGTGTTGGGTCTTTGACCAAAGAAGTTTGAATTTCAAAAAAAAAAAAAAATTCAAAAACAGACATCTCTCTGATTTCATTTCAACAATTAGACTTGAATAGACATGATCGTTGAAATGTGAGATTTGATTCCAGAACAAGAAAGATTTTCAAACAAGAACATCAGTTGAGTTTGCAAAATCCTTGAAAAAATGACATCAACATTTCTCGACACTCCTTGAAACGTTGACCACCTGGGGGCAATACAGTGGGCCCTTAGAAGAAAAACAAACAACATTCTGATCAGCTGGGGTCAAAGAAAGAATCAGATGATGAGTCATCAAAGTACATGAAAGTTATGTTTAGCATCTGACAATGACAAAGGAAGACCTTTTTGAGTATAAACTGATGAACGAGCATGTTCAGATCAACTAGGGGCAATGTTGTTTCAAAGACAATCCATGATTTAGTGAACTCCAGCAGCAATGGATGAGCAACGCTGCACTTTAATGATATTTTCATATCTTCATCTTGGGTCACCCTCTGAAACATGGCTATGACTCCTGACAGATGTTATCGGTGAGGGTACTTGAATGAATATCGAACAGATGCATACCACCAAGACTGGCTGTGGGACCATATATTTTGAAGCTCAAGGGGCGCACTTCACCGCATGAATATGGGTGGTGAACATCATTGATAATGCCAAATCATTTCTTTGCACAAGCTGATTTGACAAGCTAAGAAGAACTCATTGACAAGAGCATCGAGCATACAACGATGAGTCTGTCCCTGCAAAGTATGAGATGCATGTCGGAATGACGTGGCAGTGCCATGATTATGGATGACCACATATACTTGAATGATGTTTCAATTGGAGGTAGTTTTAGACTGGTTAACAATCTTGATGGGTGTTGGCATGATGCACACAATCAATCAAAGGATAATCCTCGAAAGAATCTAGGAGAGAAAATCCTTCATAATGAATCGAGCAGCACCACACTTGGGGGCAGGGTCAAACTTGATGAACGATGCAAGCAGTAATTATCGAAGACAGCCCGGGATGGGCACTGCATTTACAACTGAGCGGATGGCTAGCACATGAATGATCCAATGCATCGGAAGAACAAAGAAAGCTTTGGGATACAAGCAAGGGAACCCTAGGATGATGGAGCATCAAAGAGGGGGGGACCTATATTTCAAATCAGGTAAGGATGCATGCATATCATCTAACCTCAAAAAAAAAAAAAAAACCATTTGCACATATTTTTGAATTGTTACAGGAAAATCCTTAATGAGGTCCAGCAAGATGGTGGAAAGAGAAAGAAGCATTGTGGTGATGATAAATAAAGAATCGGTTTTGATCATGGAATAAAAGGACGATGGGATGAACCCTACCATTACGAAAATCCCAAAGAAATGAATAGATCAACCTTGCAACCGGGAAGCCTCGAGTTTTCAACCCTTGCAGTCAGGAAACACCGAGTTTTCAAACCCCATGATCGGGAATTACCAGTAAGCACCAAGTTTTCCAGCCCTTCTTCTGTCATCCCCTCAGGACTTCGCTAGGTAAGTCCTATTTTTTACACTTTTCATATCACATTCTTTCCATCTGGGTAGGTCGCCCATCATAATAAGACCGTTTTTCACATTTTTTTCATCTGGGTAGGTTACCCGTGACAATGAGACCGCACTTCATCTTATTTTTTCCATCTGGGTAGGTCACCTATTACAATGAGACCACACTTCATATTTTTTCCATATTTGGGTAGGTCACCCATTACAATGAGACCGTACTTCACATTCTTTCTATTTGGGTAGGTCGCCCATCACAACGAGACCACTTCATCATATTTTGTCCATCTGAGTAGGTCACCCATTACAATGAGACCACACTTCATATTTTTTCCATCTGGGTAGGTCACCCATTACAATGAGACCACACTTCATATTTTTTTCATATTTGGGTAGGTCACCCATTACAATGAGACCACACTTCATATTTTTTTCATCTGGGTAGGTCACCCATTACAATGAGACCACACTTCATATTTTTCCCCCTGGGTAGGTCACCCATAAGAATGAGACCACTCTTCCTCTTTTCCATCTGGGTAGGTCACCCATCACAATGAGACCACCATTTTTTTTCGGGGTAGGTCACCCATTAGAATGAGACCATTCTCCATCTTTTTTTTACCTGGGTAGGTCACCCATAAGAATGAGGCCATTCTTCCCCCTGGGTAGGTCACCCATAAGAATGAGACCACTCTTCCTCCTTTCCACTTGGGTAGGTCACCCATTATAATGAGACCACTTTTTACACTTTCTTTTGTTCAAGTTGAATGAGGTCGCCAGATGGGATCTCATGTAGCTTTGGTTAAAGGGAATCGCTAGATGGGGTTTCAGGTTGACCGAGCTACACACATTCCTTGGTTATGGTTAAAGGGGATCGACGAAGGGATCTCAGTTTAACCTAATTGGAAAGGATTTTGGTTCTGGTTGAAGGGGATCGACGAAGGGATCTCAGTTCAGTCTAACCACACAGACCTTGGTTATGGTTAAAGGGGATCGGCGAAGGAATCTCAGTTTAACCTAATTGGAAAGGATTTTGGTTCTGGTTGAAGGGGATTGACGAAGGGATCTCAGTTCAGTCTAACCACACAAACCTTGGTTATGGTTAAAGGGGATCGGCGAAGGAATCTTAGTTTAACCTAATTGGAAAGGATTTTGGTTCTGGTTGAAGGAGATCGACGAAGGGATCTCAGTTCAGTCTAACCACACAGACCTTGGTTATGGTTAAAGGGGATCGGCAAAGGAATCTTAGTTTAACCTAATTGAAAAGGATTTTGGTTCTGGTTGAAGGGGATCGATGAAAGGATCTCAGTTCAGTCTAACCACAAAGACGACTCTGGTTAAAGGGAATCACTAGATGGGATTTCAGGTTAACCGAGTTACACACCGGTTTTTGTTCTTGTTAGATCGCCAGATGGGATCTCAGGTAAACCCAATAAAAAGGGCAGGTCGCCCGTGAAAATAGACCAGTGTGAGAGTGTGGGTCGGTCGCCCGTGAAAATAGACCAGAGTGAGTATGGGTGGGCAGGTCGCCCGTGAAAATAGACCAGTGTGAGTGTGTGGGCAGGTCGCCCAAGATAATGAAATCATTTTCCTTTTGTTTTCTTTACAAAGCTTACTATGCAAAACATTGAGGATTTTTGCTTTGTAAGCATTGTAAAGAGGGGGCATCTGTTGCTACCCATTTTTTGACCCATGTTTTTGATATATTTTTTAAAATATTCAAAAATAGAGAAAAACAAAGAAAATCCAAAAAAATATGTTTTTTAATATATTTTCATCATTTTAGCATTTTCAACGTCGTCTAAAAAAAAATTTAAATTTTTAAAATATTTTCAAACGTGTTCAACTTTTCACGCGTCATTTTTAAAATCATTGATTTTCCTCGTTGAGTCGACGTTGATATTGCTCGTTTTCAAACAATACAAAAAAATAAAAATTTACAAAAAAAAAAAAAAAGAAGTTGAGGGATCAAGTTGAAAAAAAAGAAGCCGCCCCCCTCCGGTCTCAATTTTTGAATTTCAAACCGCTGCTCACCATAGTCTTCTTCTCAAAACAGCCTCAACACCTGGCAGCGATCTCCCCCTCCACTGTCATCTCCCTCACCAGCCTTCACCTCTCTCGGCCGCTCATTTCTTAGCCGGCCACGCAGATCCGGCCACCAGAAGCCGCTCAGCCCCCGATCAAAAAAACAAAAAGAGAAAAAACCAACTCCCAGCCACGACCCAGCTCCCTTGGGCACAAGGCCACGACAAATCCTTTCCCTCTCTTGGTTCATCCAGAAACAGAGGCCGGTCGTTTCCCCCTACAGTCCCCGCCATTTCCAGCACCGTTCACCGACCAGCCTCCTCCCACCGAAGAACCCAGCGGCGGCCGACAGCAGCAGCACCCACAGGCGCCATCCCTTCCTCATCCGCCAGAGCTGCTCACCTTCTTCCTCCAGCACACCGAACCCGCCACCGATATCCCCACAACTGAAGAACCCAACGACGGCTGAACAACCACTTCAATAGTCACGGACAACAGCGCCGCCGATCTGCAACCAGCGAAGGAAGAGAAACAGATCTGTAAAACAAAAAAAAACAGATCTAAAAATGAAAAAAACAAATTAAAATCAACTGCCTGTGTTGTTTTCGGGTGCTTTGCAGGTCACCGCCGGCGTAGTGAAGAGGGGAAGAAGTCGATCCAACCCCCTGTTTCTGGTTTTTCTTCCTGCAGCGGCGCGTGAACCCACGCACCGCCACTGTTCCCGCAGCCAGAAACCTTGCTCAACACTGTTCCGGCTTGAAGAGGGGCATTCATGTAATTTCAGATGGTGTTGAGGCCCTTATTGTAATTTTTATGTTTTTGTTTTGAATTTGTATTTTTGTATAAATGTGATGTAAAAGAAAAAAGAAAAGAAAAGAAAAAAGAAAAAAGAAAAATAAATAATAAAAAGAAAGTTGTGTGTGTGTGTGTTTGTTTATTTATTTATGCTATTGAATTATAAAAATAAAAAAGAAAAAAAAGAAAAAAAATAGTAAAAGATAATGTGGGTGTTTGTATTTTGTTTTATTCATTTTTATATTTTTTAATGATAAAATTGTAAATATTAAAGAAGAATTTAATATTTTGATTGGATCACGGTTAAGAATTATTAACTTATACGTAAGTTATATTTCTAATTTCCGATGAAAAGACAATTATTAAAACTTCTTTAACACATCAAATTCGCGAAGCAGCTTACCTCAGGTAGGGTACGTTAGGGGTGCTAATACCTTCCCTAACCACAACCAGTCCCTTACCCGTGAATCTCTAACAAGACCAGTACATCCGGTTTCCTAGTAGCCCGCAATCAATTACTAGGTGGCGACTCCAACGAACCAAATTCAAGCAAACAACAACAACGAGACTTAAATCGCCAGCCGATACCGCGCACTGATTTTTTGGGGTGCGACAAAATGTATGAATAATGATATGTAGTGAACTCGTTGCTCATGACTCATGAAATGCATCTTTGCAAAGACCAGACCATCATACTGGATGAGGTCAAAGTTTATTGATCTTAACTACTTGCGCTTGAAATGAGGAAAGACCATCTCTGTTATTCCTTTCACGTTCTGAAATAAGTACATCCCTTGCTATCCCTTTTTGAGCCTAAATAATTTTTCTTTCATGAAAAAAAAAATCCCGATTAGGATCACACCCCACACAGGGAGCAAGAGAAAATTTTCAATGAGAAAAGAGAAAATTCTGCAAGAAAGCCAAAAAGGCATAAAGAGCCCAAGAAACTCAAATGCTAGGGGGCATGCCTAAATCACAAGAAAAAGTGATAACCAAGATAAAGTGAGTATGCTCTAGCAAAGCAATGAAAAAGAAAAGAAAAAAAGGGCAAATCAAAGAAGAGCGGCACAATAAAATATGAATGACATCAAGAGTAAAACTGTTGATAGTGATCCTCAGTCTTTAAAACCCTGAAACACTCTTTGAGCCTTATGAATCATTTTCTTTCATAGCCAAGAACCACAGCCTACGTTATGTACCTGTAGAAGTCCTTTCTAATCAAGCAAGCAAGCAACCTAGAACAATAAACAATGCTCTCAAAATGCAAAGAATACTTTTTCATAAGATTCATGACATCAAGAACAAACTATTCATTATTATTCATGTTGATAAAAATGAGTGTTCAAAAAGAGACAAATTTTTCTCAAACAAAACCTCGATCTTTTTCTCGAGCCCTTCACTTTGGAACAAAAGGTCATCTCATAACATATTTTCACTGAAGACCTCATTGCCAAACACAAGAGCAAATAATCTCTTTTTCAAGAAAGAAAATACCAAGGAGTTGCAAGATTTCAAAAGCAAATTGTTTTAGATTCACATCGAAATAATTTTTGTTTTCAAAATGCAAGATCAAGATTTCAAGATTTATTCTAGACCCATATTCCTTCACCAAACTGAAAATGAGAGAATGGCCTTCTAAAACCATTATTTGTCTAAGTCGCTGACAAAGCAAACTTAAGGGCAATAACCAGTACAAGGGGGCAACATTGTGTTTAAGGAAAATCTATCATTCCTTACAACAAGACAAGGGGGCATTTTGGTTTACGAAAGATAGTTTGATCCTTTCAACAAGTGATACCGAATGCTTTTAGCAGTGAGACGAGGGGTAATGAATGATCCTCTCAAATTATTTGATGAGTCATAAAAAAATCTTTAGCAAGCAAGTGGGTCAAGATGGGCACCACAAAGTTTGAGTTGTGCAAACAAATCTGGAAATAGATTTACATGGGCTAACTCGAGTGGGCTAGAAGCCAAGTGACAAAGATGACCCGAATCAGAGGTAGCAAGTCCTCATCAGTCAAGCAACAAGAAGACTAAGAAGAAATGGGGGCCTATATTTCAAAACAGGTAAAGATGCATGCATATCATCTAAACTTCGAGACATTGAACAATGAGTTTTGCAAATTTCATATGAGAAAATTCCAACGAAATCCATCAAGTGGAAGGCCAACTTGAAATGGCCAAGATTGAAATTGCTTTTGAAAATTTTTCACTTTTGAGAATTTTTCATCCTGGGCAGGCCGCCCATGAGAATTAGGCCACCTGAAAAATCTCTGTGTTTTTCCACCATTTTCGAGTGCGCCTTTGAGCCCTCGACCATCATAGGTAGTGCATTTCCTATCCTACCTCCATTCAAGCGCACCTTCAAGCCCTCGTCTTATCTTCATTCGAGCGCGCCTTCGAGCCCTCGTCTTATTTCTTTTCGAGCGCACCTTCGAGCCCTCGACCATTAAAGGTAGTGCATTTCCTATCCTACCTCCATTCAAGCGCACCTTCGAGCCCTCGTCTTATCTTCATTCGAGCGCGCCTTCGAGCCCTCGTCTTATTTCTTTTCGAGCGCACCTTCGAGCCCTCGACCATCATAGGTAGTGCATTTCCTATCCTACCTCCATTCGAGCGCGCCTTCGAGCCCTCGACCATCAAAGGTAGTGCATTTCCTATCCTACCTCTTTTTGAATGAGCCTTCGAACCCTCACCTCATTTCTTTTCAAGCGCGCCTTCGAGCCCCCGACCATCAAAGGTAGTGCATTTCCTATCCTACCTCTTTTTGAGTGCGCCTTCGAGCCCTCATCTCCTTCGACTTCCATCTCTTGAATAGTGCGCCTTCGAGCCCTATCATGCCATCTTTGAAAAATCATCGTATTTTTTCATTGGGTCGGTAACCCATTACAATGTGATCACTTTTGAAAAAACCTCGTATTTTTCTCCCTAGGCAGGTAACCCATTACAATGTGACCACTTTTGAAAAATCCTTGTATTTTTCTCCCTGGGCAGGTAACCCATTACAATGTGACCATTTTTTGAAAAATCATCGTATTTTTCCCCTAGGCCGGTAACCCATTATAATGTGACCACTTTTGAAAAATCCTCGTGTTTTTCTCCCTGGGCAAGTAACCCGTTACAATGTGACCATCTTTGAAAAATCCTCGTATTTTTTCACTGGGCCGGTAACCCATTATAATGTGACCACTTTTGAAAAATCCTCGTGTTTTTCTCCCTGGGCACGTAACCCGTTACAATGTGACCATCTTTGAAAAATCCTCGTATTTTTCCACTGGGCTGGTAACCCATTACAATGTGACCACTTTTGAAAAATCCTCGTATTTTTCCACTGAGCAGGTAACCCATTACAATGTGACCATCTGGGCAGGTAACCCATTACAATGTACCATCCTGAAAAATCCTCGTATTTTTCCACTGGGCAGGTAACCCATTACAATGTGACCATCTGGGCCGGTAACCCATTACAATGTGACCACTTTTGAAAAATCCTCGTGTTTTTCTCCCTGGGCAGGTAACCCATTACAATGTGACCACATTTGAAAAATCCTCGTATTTTTCCACCAGGCTGGTAACCCATTACAATGTGACCACTTTTGAAAAATCCTCGTATTTTTCCACTGGGCAGGTAACCCATTACAATGTGACCACTTTTGAAAAATCCTCGTATTTTTCCACTGGGCAGGTAACCCATTACAATGTGACCGCTTTTGAAAAATCATCATATTTTTCTCCCTGGGCAGGTAACCCATTACAATGTACCATCCTGAAAAATCCTCGTATTTTTCTACTGGGCAGGTAACCCATTACAATGTGACCATCTAGGCAGGTAACCCATTACAATGTACCATCCTGAAAAATCCTCGTATTTTTCCACTAGGCAGGTAACACATTACAATGAGACCATCTAGGCTGGTAACCCATTACAATGTACCATCCTGAAAAATCCTCGTATTTTTCCACTGGGCAGGTAACCCATTACAATGTGACCATCCTAAAAAAAAAAAAAATCATCCTCGTATTTTTTTTTTCATCGGGCAGGTCGCCTGGAACAATTAGACCATTCGCGAAATTCTTCGCGTTTCTTTTATCATCGGGCAAGTTGCCCAAAACAATTTGATTCATTAAAAAAAACAAAAAAACAAAAAAACAAAAAAAAAAGGTGGGTCATCTTCCAAATGACTTGTTTCTTGATTTCTACATCTCTGTGTAAAGGTCATGTGTCAATCTATTGTTTTCGAAGTTGTCAAGACTAAAAAAAAAAAGAGGTTCTTTCTTTATCTACTTTTCTTTATAAATTTACTACACAAAGCTAAAAGAAAATGAAAATTTTCAATATCTTTGCATTGTAAATATTATAAAGAGGGGGCAACTGTCATAACTCAATTTTTGACCATTTTTATTTTAATTATTATTGTTATTTTATTTACTGAAAAGGATAAAAAATGATGATAAAAAAATAAATAATGATGATGAAAAACAAGTAAAATGAAGAATGAATTAAAATTTGGGTTAAGGGCAACATGATTGGAAGTTTTGGGGTTTAATTAAATTTTGTAATTAATCTAATTAATCCAATCAAGGGCTTAATTGGAGAATTGATAAGTTTTGAGACTTAGTTGAGCTTGGAATTAATTTCATTAATCCAATTAAGGGTTTAAGTGGAGAATTGATAAGATTTGAGACTTAATTAAGCTTGAAAATTAATTTAATTAATCCAATCAAGGGTTTAATTGGATAATTGATAAGTTTTTGAACTTAATTGGCTTGAAATTAATTTAATCAGGGACTTAATTGAAGAACTATCAAAGTTTGGGGTTTAATTGGGGTCTAAATTGCAAAAAATAAAATCCAAGGACCAGCTTGAAAATGGCGCGGAAATGCAAGGATCCAATTACATTTTAACCAAGGGCTTGATTGCAAAAGTATAAAATTCCGAGGACCAAATTGAAAGAAGTCTTTGGAATGGGAAAACGGAGTCGTTTTGGGAGGCCACTGTTCGCTCGTCTTCTTCCTCTGCAACGGCTCCGCCATTAAAGGCAGAGACGTTTGTCCATTGAATGCAGCGCCCCACGCCATTACTGCCGACCGTTACACCGCCGATCGACCTTTGGCCCTATAAAAGCTGGGCAAAAGACAACCACAAAGGGGGGGATTTCTTTGGACTGAAAAGAAAACAATAAAACCACCGAGGAAGACAGAGGGAAGAAACCCATAAAACAGAAACCCAGAAATAGTACACACAGCAAAAACAGAGACCAATACAAGCAGTAAACCCAGAAAACCAACGTTAATATCATCGTCTTCTCAATTGCCCCCTCCCCTGCAAATCAGAAAAAGGAAGAACCCGAAGTCAGTAAAAAACTTAGAGAAAGCCGACATATCCATTACCTTCCTCAATAATTGAGAAGAAGAGAGAACAGTGGACACAGCGGCAGAGAACACAAACAGAAGAGGAAAGCAGAGGAGAGTAGAGAGTAAGTAAAAAACCCAACAAACAGAAACACACGAACAGAGGGGAAGAGACTGAGAGGAGGAGGAAGAGAGAATTCTCCGGGAGTGCTCGAGTTGTTGCTGTCGCCTGCGCCTTCGAATTGCCAGGTAAGGCTTCTCTGTTATCTTCATTTCTGCGCCTTTAATTTAAGAAAAGAAAACTGGGCTAAGGTAATTTAATTACCTTTGCCCTGTGCAGTGCACACGTGGTTTGAACATGGGCTGAGCTGGGCCCAGCCCCCAAAAAACATGTGCTGGGTTGGGCCCGGCCCGGCCCAGCCCAAAAAATAATAAAAAATAAACAGAAAAATAAAAAATAAAAAAATGTGTATGCATGAATAAAAATAATGTAAATTTATTGGTTTATTCACTGACGCCAGAGTTAGGAATAAAAATACCGGTTTAAATTTATATTATTTTTATTCGTTGTATTTTATTTTATTTGGCTAGAAAAATAGAAAATATTTGCATTCGTAAAAAATAAATTTATTATTATTTATTTATTCATTGGCGCCAGAGTCGGGAATAAAATAAAATACTGATTTAATTTATTTTATAGCTACGTAATATTTACCAACGCCAGAGTTGGAAATATTTGTAGTTGAATATTCACTGGCGCCAGAGTCAGGAATATTATAAGCAATATTTCATAGCATAAACTAATAAACATTTAGCAAATTTAAAACGAAACTAGCAATGCAGCCTGCCTTAGGCAGGATGTTTAAGGGATGATAATATCTTTCCTTTTACGTAACCAGTCCCGAACCATAGAATCTCTGTTGACCAGTTAGGGTTCCTAGTGACCATAATACTAGGTGATGACTCCTTAAACAAGACATTTTTTCCTAAAAGAACAGGATGCCAGAAATCCATTCTTTTTCCATAATACAAGAGAATTATTTTTAGGGCCGCCGCGACAACTATCAGGAAGTTGGGATGAGTTTGGCCTAGAGGCAGGAAGTGGCCTTCATCTCATCTTCTTTCAAGAGTTGGTCTTCCACGAACTTCTGATGATTTTTGCTTTTACCAAGCTCGATCCTCAGCTTATCCAGTTCTTCTTGGAGATCTTCTTCGTTGTTGACCCTTTTTCTTTTAAGCTTCGATGTCAGGGATGACTTATCTCGGATTTCCCCTTGCTCTTTTGCCTCTGAAGTATTTCCAATGAATTGCCGCTCCTCCATATTGAATAATTAGGGCTAACCGAGAACTCTTTTTGATGCTCCTCTTTGTGGACCAAAACAGGCTGCTTCCAGTCATTTCTGATGGCATCTAACTTATCCAAAGAATTGGCTTCTTTAAACGGACCGGTATATTCAGCTAACCCCCAAGTTCTTAGCATGTATTGTACTCCTCCAAATTGTTTGGCCACCAATGAGGGTGAATAGTTGCTATAACTAGTCAAGCCAATTAATGGGACCCATGCTTTGTCGCCGTAACTCATGAGGTAAGATGAACCATTTACCCAAGGAGCTTTCCATCTGAAATTACTTTGGGGAAGTTCTTGGTATTTCTTTACCCATGCCTTTTCATCCAAATCATTCCACTCTTTAGTCACCACCAGCTCAAGTGGCCTCATGTTAAACCACCAAAAATTATTGAACACTTCTTTTGACGTTTCCAAATGGCTAACTATCCACATGAATAAGAGAGGAACACAGCATCACATCGCCCCTTTCCCATGCAGTCTACAATGATTTAGAGACATGAAGGTTTCGGCTAGGATAGCTAAAGTAGGGTTATTCTTTGTTTCTTCAAATTCAAGGAATGCATTAGCAACTTCAATGCTAATAATTCCAGCAGCTTCTGGAGGAAACAGAACCAACCCAAAGATGGAAAAGACAATTATCTGATATCTTTCTTCACCCAACTTCCCCTTTTCCTTATTTGTCTTCAATTTATTCTCGATCATTTTCCATTTGAACCCTCCATTGGATGTCCTGTATCGTTCAACTTGGTCCAAATGTAGAAGTTTTGCAACCGCTGTGACTGTACTCTTAATTCTCTGCCTAAAGTACACTTTGTAAGGGTCATTCGGAAAACTCAAGATCTGGGCATATTCTTCAAGAGTAGGGGTCATATCAATATCCCCAAAGGTGAAACATCTGTAGCTTGGATCCCAAAAATGCATCAAGGCTTTGACTGCTGAAATCTGAACAAGAATTCTTATTAGATGAGCAATTCTTCTATACTTCTTCTCAAACAGATTCTCATCTATATATCCCAGAATTGGGGCCAACTTCTTTATGCTGTCTACGGAGCAGTGCACTTTAGTTATGTGCGGTAATTCTTCAACCTTGGTTATTGAGCAATCCCCTTCAACTAATTGCATCACCTCAGATCTTTCCCCGTATTCCAAAAAGGTAAGGGAAGCCATGGTCTTAGCTCAAAAATCCTGTGGAGTGCAGACAAACTCTAGGTTATTATATGAAGGATATGTTTTGTAACTGGTCTCAAAAGGTCTATGAACTGCCCAGTGACTACCTTTCGTGAAGGCAGTATGGGGGTTTACACGGAATGGTTGGGGCATGGTGTGATCGCCATTACCAAGTAAACACTCAGCTCATAGTTGAATGTTTCACGAATCTGAACCCCAACTAAAAGTCATGAGGCAGACCGCTACTCCCCACCTATCCTAGAATTGGGTCTTTTTGGCAAAAAAATGCATGAATGCATTAATATTTATGCATCAACAAGAAATAAAAGTGTTGAAACAGTAAAGTTAAACAGACCAAAACAAATAATCAAACAACTAAACAAACAAAGCTTAGTCCTGTGTGAGGGGTTGTGTGTTGGAAAGTCTTTTGGATTTAATCATAAAATTATGATTAATGTTTAGGAGTCGTCACCTAGTATTATGGTCACTAGGAACCTATGGTCTGCGAGAGTCTGGGTAAGGGACTAGTTGTGCAAGGGGAAGACGCATCACCCCCAGTACATCCTACCTAAGGTAAGCTGCATTGTTGTTTGATTTTTTTTTTCTAAGTCGAGTTGATCTTTTCTAAGGTGCAAGGCAGATCTCTCTTCATGAGAGAGTCTCTACCTTATTCGGTTAAATTCTAACTGTTCTAAAGTCTACTTTTTTACACTTTGTATCTTTAATACCCGAGGGTGTACTTTATCATGTAATTTTACACCCCACAAATATTAAAGTCTACATCTAGATCCTAAAAAGATTGGAAAAGGATTTTTGACATGTTGGCCAAATCCTAATGGATAATCATAAACTGGTTATAATTTCCATTTTTTTTTTATGAAAAAATATGCTTGGAAAAATTTTAGGATTTGACCGTATGAAATAAAATATATTTTTTTTGAAATTTAATTTTTTTTCCAGAGAAAACCGGGTATTTTAATACCGGATTTGTATCTTACAGTGTAAGTATACAATCCAATATTGAACAAAATTGATAGAAAAATATTTGAGAAAATTGCAAATTTTTTGAAAGTATTTTTGAAAATTTTTTGTTTATTTTATTTTATTTTTTATTTTTTTAATTATATATTGAGTAATTAAATATATTAAAGCATGTGGGTTGGGCCAAGCATAGGTCCAGAAACAAGTGTATTGATTATAGGCTCCAAATGGTTGGGCCGGCCTCGACCCAACATATTTTCTTCCTGCATTTTAGGGACGGGCTGGACCCGGCCCAACCAACTGGGCTGGGCTAAGGCAGGTCCAGCTCATAGCAGCTTAGTCACTGGCAAGCCCAGTGACTAAGTTGCAGGAACAGTGCAACGTGAATTATAATTCACGTTGCACTGTTCATGTGCAGCGATGGCGGTGAAGAGAAGAAGAAGAAGAAAAGAGGAGGGAGACTCACCTGGCATTGAAGGTTTGTTGCATGATCATTTCTGATTTCTATAGGTGGATGTGTGCTTGCGACCAAGGTTTGTTCTCTTGATAATTTTCTGATTTTATTAAATTTTGTTTGATAGTTTTCTGTTTTCTTTTGCTTTAGCCTAGATAGCGTCCAACACTCCCCCCCCCCCAAATTGCATATCCTCTAGCATAAAAATTTGACTTGAACCTTCCTCGTGGGATCGACCCCTTGCTTGCTCTATACTATCTTGTGTGTTGTGTTTGAAGCTAGGGTAATTAATTTATGCGACCACGACATCGCAACAAATTTTGGTGCCGTTGCCGGGGAAGTAATTTTAGTTGATTCTTGTGGTATTATTTTTTTTTGCTGTGATTTTTATTTCTTTTTCTGAAAAAAAAAAACAGAATTTTTGCTTGCTGTGGTACTGTTCATTACGGCAGCAGTTCTGTTCAAAACAATTATTTTGGTGGAATTAGGTATCGACCTTTCTTTTCTTAAAGGGAAACGATGTTCTAAACAGGACTAGTGGCCACTAGCCCCACTTTATCGAGGCCAAATTCTGTTGTTTTCTAGGGTTTGAGGTAGTTTTAGTTTTCTAGCGTAGGATTTTCGTACAATTTGCATTGTTTTCGATCTCTTGAATGGTTGGTTTCTTTTGAGTTTTCTTGATGATTTATGCCAATAACCCATTCTACTAATCAAAGTCAAGTGTAGTTAGATCTCGAAATAGAAAAAAAACTTTACGCAGGTTACGAAAGAAAGCTCGCCTCAACACTATGGCTGTTGCACGACAACAAACACTCAAGGAGCTTGCTGCTCCTAACATGGAAAATCATCCATTGTGCATAAACATCAACAATAATGTAAACTTTGAGCTCAAATCTGGTTTTATACATTTGCTACCAACATTTAATGATCTTGCAGGAGAAGATCCTCATACTCATCTCAAGGAGTTCCATATGGTTTGTGTTGGCATGAAACCGAATGGAGTTTGTTGTAACCCATTTTTGGGTCCCCACAAAAAAAAATATAATAAAATAAAATAAATAAAATAATAATAATAATAATAATAATAATAATAATAATAATAAATAAAATAAATATATAGCCGGAAGAAATTAAAAAAAAAATAATAGGACGCGGGAGCGCTCAGAAAATGGTCAGAAAAATTGGTTAAGGAAGTTAAAAATACAAAGATTGAAATTTTGACAATATATTCTTAGATGATGAGAGCCCTGTTGGAAAAGAAAATTTGAATTTTGAAGAGAAAAGTCCAAATTTGGATGTTTATGGACTTAATTGGATTTTATTAAAGGTTTAATTGAATTTATAGAGGGTTTGATTGCAAGAAAAATGGATTTTTAAGTCAATTTGGGCTTTAATTGGAAGAAATTAAAGTTCTGGGGTCAAATTATAATTTTTAAGAGTTGATTTGGTCAAATTAGGGGCTTAATTGCATAAATATTTAAGTTTAATGTCCAATTAGGGACTTAATTGAGAAAATCCGAAACCAAGGACAAAATTGGAAAAGGCGGGTAAATATAGTGGCTGTAATTAATAAAATCAGGGGCCAAATTGAAGAAATTGGAAGTTTATTGATCAATTGAGGGTCCAATTGCATAAATCAAAGACCAAGGACTGAAGTGAAAAACGCGGCCAATTAGAGGGGCGAAGACGAAAATTGAAAGGGATGCAATTGAAATGAACAAAAGATAATTGAGGGCTGATTTGAAAGTTGACGCATTCTGGCGCCTTGTTTTATTTAAATGAAACAACACGTTTTGTCCAAAACGACGCCGTTTCATTTTTTTTAAAAAAAGAAGACCAGAACGGTGTCGTTTTGAACGACACTATTCCTCTTTCTTCTTCCCCTGAACTTGCAGCCGGGGAAGAAGGAAAAGTTTTGTTTTTTTTTCCTCTCTCTCTTCTCGCGTGCTCTGCCAAAGTCCCGAAGCCCCACGCCCTTTGATGATGAGAAACCAAGGGAGCCGCTCCTTGCCAGACGCACCCACTGGCCAACTGACCGGCGCTGCCCCGCTCCCCATGCTGCCATAATGAGGTCCCGCTCCCTTTGCCCACTATAAATGGAGACTGATCGCCAGCATGCGAAGGAGAAAAAAAAGGAAGGAGAGGGAACGAACCGAAGGGAGGACGAACCGAAGGGAGGCAGAAAAAGAAAACACAGAGAAATAAAAAACAAAACGAAATAGAGAGAGAAAGGAAAGAGTAAGGGGAATCTTGAAACCAGAGAGGAAAGGTTTTTTTTTAAAAAAAAACAAAACCGATATGACAAAGGGATAACCACGGGTAAACGAAGCAGAGAAAGAAAAAAAAAAGAAAAAAACTAGAGGAGAGGGGAATAGGAAGAAATCTCGCTCTCTCCGCCGCTTGAACAGCAGCACCGCTGCTTGGAGCCCCCGTTCGTGAGCCACGATACCGCCACCGGCCTCCACCACAGTACCACCAGCGAAGTAGTCCGACCAGCAGGACCGCCTCCTCCGCACCAGGTACACCTTCTTCCCCCTCTCTGTTTTTGCTTTCAGTGGCCGTGTTCCCTCCTGCATGCAGAACGAATATCATTCAAGTTGTTTAGGTCTACTATCTAGTCATTGTTATCTTCTTAAATTCACTCGCTGTATTTCTCGATGGCAAAGTATCAACAAAAATTTCAATAAAATAACAAAAAAAAAAAAGAAGCATGGCTATTTCACTGTGACAAAATGATCCGTTACGCTGTACTTCAAACGAGATTTATAATAGAATATTGTTAGCGTGTAAAACCATTATAATTGTAATGCCTTAAAGCCATTGTAGAGAATGCTTCCACCTTTGATGCATTTGCTTTATCCTATACTTTAAACAAGGTTTGATAATATATATATATATATATTCTAACCCTTCCCACTACACCATTAAACAGTTTTACCGACGGATTCATTCCGTCGATGTAAGACATACAATTCGTAGGTAACATTTTTACCAACAAGCTCACTGATGGAATCTGTCAGTCGAAATATTGATCGTTGGTAAATCCTATTTTCGTCTCTACTTCGGTTGGAAAAAAAACCCAAACACCAACAGTCTTACAAACAGGGGAAGCGCGCCAAAAAAATAATTCTTGCAAGAACTTTACCGATGGACTTATTCCGTCTGTATTTCCGATGGTAAATCACCGACAGACTAGCCGTCGGTGATTTTGACATGAGCAGTAAATATTTCAGAACTCTCTATAAAACACCAATAGATATATCTGTCGGTCATATCAATGGGATATATCCAAGCCTTATAAGGGACATTCCTTGATTGAATTTACCCATGGGTTCTTGAAAGGTGCATTGGGTTCATGGGTGACAAATGACATATTAAATGGTATCAATTCCTCAGAAGTGCAACATTTTGTAGACTTTCTAAGAATCTGTCAGCAGCCAACAAAGCTTCATTAGCCAAGGAAACTCAAAACTCTAAACATGCCGCGTGCAGCAGAGCTCCGTCAAGCTGGAGTCAAGTTTAAGCTGGGGTCGAGCAGGAATCTATTTGACGTAAAATTCAATAAAAGTAGAGGGAGACTGGAAATTCCACGATTACTAGTAATTGACCAGACAGAGATCTTATTCAGAAATCTTCAGGCATTTTGGAAATACTCGTTCGGAAGAAAGGAATTATAGAAAACTGGCTGATTGATAATGACGCAGTATTAAGTGTTCTCCACAATCTTGACAAAGAAAATCTTATCTTCCTCGACAATTTCTACTTTTCTGAAATTGTTGAAGATCTGAATAAATACTGTAGAAAGCGGAGGCACAAATGGATACAAACTGTGTGCTCTCTCATTCAAGCTGTTTATGTCTACGATCTCAGTTGTTTAGTCACTGTTAGCTTCTTAAATTTACCTGCTGTATTTCTTGATGGCAAAACATCACAAAATTTTTAATAAATTAAAAAAAAAAAAGAGGCGTGGCTATTTCACATAACAAAATTCACGTAAAAAATATGATCTGACTTGCCATTCAACACGAGCCAGGGAGCTAGCCATGCTCTACCATGATTGCTTGCTTTTTGCTATACTTTATACTTCAAACTAGGTTTATAATAGAATATTGTTAACGTGCAAACCACTGTAGAAAATGCTTCCACCTTTGAAGCATTTGCTTTATCCTATACTTGAAACGAGGTTTGAGAATATATATTATATTCTAACCCTCCCAGTGCTAAATCAACAATTATGGCTTTGTATGGTTTTAATTAACTACTAGTGCTAATCCATTTGATAGAACAGAGAGCTGGTTCGCTAAACATTTCACGCCGTTTCAGCATCAATGTTAAATACTTAATATTATCTCGTCCAGAATTAGCTTTCCTCTCCCTCGGATTACGTAGCCTGGTCTATTGATCTTCATTTTGTGGATCGCTGAAACTAGTTTGAATATTACAGGAGATCCAACTGTCTGACAAGTAACAAAGTGGTGTTTAATTGGCAACCAACATGTAGAATTTCTTGTAAAAATTTGAGTTTAAGTCGTTATTCACATTTTGTTTGGGGCAAATTTCTATTTAACTACTCATAATTAATCCCAAATCTCTATAAACGTAATTATTATAAAAAGAGGATCCTTTGCTTGCCATTGGAGAAATAAAACATTTTGGAATGTATATTAAAGAGGGAGAGTCTACCATTCTTGGTACATCTCTTTGGACACTAGAGGCAGAGCAAAACTTCTAAAACTGCCGGTTGTCGAGAGCTTTTAAGTATGTAAGTTTCTATCCAACAGGCTTTTTATGATTGACATAATGTTTTTTTTTTGTTCTAAATAAAATTGTGTGAAAAATAATTCTCTTAAGATAAAAAGAATTATCAACGTTATTTGCATATTTCTTTATCATACGTTTTTTGTCATGATAAAATAACATTTTTTTTCTAACGACAAACTCTTAGAATTCTTTTCACAAATATACAACTTATTAAGCAAATTTCATATGAAACAATATAAAATAATGATTTATTTTGATAATTAATTTTTATCATTTGATACAAATAATGTGGAACTATACAAGGCACATTATTAATATTTTTAATTAAAGAAGCTTAATACATCACTTAAGTTGTATCACTCATGTGGTCCCATATATATAAATTACTGGTTAAATTGTTGCTGGTGAAGGCAAACTTAAGGCTGTAAGTTTCATCTCTTTTTTGGGTTTCGTAATTGAATTTGTTTTCTCAGTGGTAATAGTTTTTTTGATCTGCTTGTTTTGTTATAATACTAGCTATCTTCTCAGTTCTGTCACAGTATTGGAATCTGGTGGACCATCAAGCACTAATCATGACGGAAAAGTACTGGGACTTAACCAAATCATTCTCCGGTGATGGAAGAGCTGAGAATCTCACAATATTAAAATCATTGTGCATAAAGCCACCAGTGATGGAAGAGCTGAAAATCCCAATTGCTTTCTCAGGCAGATGTTGTATATATAAAGTTCCTGAGCGATTACGCGAGTTGAACGAAAAGGCCTACACACCTCGTGTAGTCTCCATAGGCCCAATTCACCATGGTAATGAGAAGCTAATAGCCATGCAAGACCACAAAAAAATGTACCTGCAAGAATTCATTGCCAGGACCGGGGTAAGTGTGGAGATTCTTTTTGAATTGATCAAGGAGAAGGAAACGAGATTGCGCAATTGCTATGCGGAGACCCAAGAGTTTAGTAGAAAAAATTTCAGAGAAATGATATTACTGGATGCTGCCTTCGTCATTATGTTTTTGCTGAAGTGCAAGTACACAGAATTAAGAGGAAGAAGAGACTACATTTTCTATCCTCCATACAAGACTGTAGAAGCAAGGCTTGATATCTGTTTGCTTGAAAATCAGCTCCCGTTCTTCATCCTCGAGGAGTTGTGTGGACTATCCACTATATTCGGCATTTCTCCAAAAGCTACACTGATTGAGCTTACTCATTGGTTCTTTTCACATGAATGGGGTTCATGGGCAGTGGAGGATTTTTTGGAGAAAATAGATTTCTCCGAAGCGAAACATTTGGTTGATTTTCTTACAATTTATCATCAGCCAACTGAACGGCAACCGAATGAGGGACTTGAGGTTCTAACCGCACCCAGTGTAAAGGAGCTCCACCAAGCGGGGGTCAAGTTTGTGTTGAGTTCAAGCAAACATCTTCTTGACATTAAATTCGATAGAAATAAAGGGGTACTAGAGTTCCCACGATTGCAGTTTGTTGACGACTCAGAAATCATAATCAGGAATATGCAAGCCTTTGAGCAGTGCCATGGCCTGAAACATGGTTATGTTGGTGACTATATCTTCTTGATGGGTCTCTTTCTCCGTGCCAGTAAGGATGTGGAAATGCTTGTTGAAAATCGTATTATAGAAAACTGGCTACCATCTAATGAGGAAGTGGTACAACTCTTTTACAATCTCAACAAACAAAATGGTGTGTGGCGACGTACTTTTCTCTTCAAAGGTCTCATTAAAGATCTGAATGCATACTGCGAACAGCCATGGAACAAGTGGAAGGCAAATTTAAAGCAAAATTATTTCGATACCCCATGGGCAGCAATCTCTGTCTCAGGAGCTGTTATTGTTCTCATTCTGACTGTCCTACAATCCGTCTGCTCTATACTCCAAGTAGTTTAGCTTCTGCAATTTCAATTCTTTCATACCGCATGTTGCATTAATTGTACCCATAATCCTTGTTCTCTTACTTGAGGTACTTTTCTTCTAATAAATGACAAAGTTGTTCTGATTGTCTCTTTGAAACTGAAATTGTTTTATTCTATGCCTTCCACGCGCATGCTTAACAAGGGGTTTAAGGTCGTAGCGGCTGCTTTCTTTCATCTTAGATTATTGATAAAGGAAGAAAGCATAACTCTTTACGGCTTGTTTGGGATGTCGTTGCAATTCTTTTTTAAAGTACTTTTCATGCTGAAAAACATTAAAATAATATTTATTTATTTTTTAAAAATTATTTTTGAGATCAGCACATCAAAACAATCCAATATATATATACAAAATAATTTTTAATAAAAAAAAATTGAATTTTTTAGACACGCGGATTGACCTCCATTTCCAACGCTCTTTTAGTCATCATGCCAACACACCTTGAGATTATTGTTTACATTACCATAAAGCTAGATTCACAACCGACAATTAGGGTGGAAAATAAAGTCACATAAGACGGATTTCAAAATCAAAACCTCTAGGGTAATTGACACGATCAAAAGCTTGATGTCTTTTCCCAAGTGCAGGAGTGTCGAAGTAATAAATAACCCGGCAAGACCGGGGTCGAACCACAGAGAGGTTAATTGTATAAATTATAAATAACAAAACAACAACAACAACAATAATAATTACAATAATAATTACAATACTCAGTACGTGGCGTTGTTACACCTGAGAATGATCCAAAAGACCGGGTCACAAGTTTCCAGCCTATATACTGAGTTTATGAAAAGATCAAAGGGATATATTACAGAATGTAAATAACAACAATAAAAATAATAATAATAACAATAGTAGTAGTAGTAGTAATAGAAGAAGATGAAGAAATTAATGAGAACTTTGAGTTGGACGTCATTGCTAACATCATAATTTGCCCAGAATCCTCAGGAATGTTCTAGGAAATTGTCTCAGCTTTCCAACAAAAAAAAGATGAGGTCATTTGGACTTCTAGAACTCAAGATATGGGCTGAACACTAAATAGTGTCTGGGCTGCAGGACAGCTTCGGACTTCTTCGTTGTTCCTTCAATTTGGACTTCAAAACGGCCTTCTTAGATCTTGGGCTCCTCATGAAAGTTGTAGGCCTTTGTCTTACCTTTCCATCCATATAAAATGGACCTAAATCCGAGATCTAGAGCTCCATATATAATCCAATTACCGAGCAATGTTCCGGTTTGGACTGCACCGCCATCTCTTTTCTAAGTTTGGCCATCTCTTTGTCCTTTAAATTTCAATACTTAAACTCATCAATCAATCCTTTTATTTATGTGATCGGCCTGCATTTAAGATGAGCATTTACCATAAATTAAGGTATCTTATAATATCAAAGTTGTTATTATAAAACATGCTTTAGTTAAGGAGTTATTGATACTTCAAGTGCAAAATGATGATATAAAACCTTGATAAACATGCACTTTTAAGTACTAATCAGTAATTTTTGTTACAAAATATATTTATTTTATTTATTTATTAAAAATACAATAATATTTTTAATTTAGCTTATATATAATCCCATAGTATTAAGGTTAAAAACATAACTTCAAAATAAAGTGATCAATGAAACCTTAACCCCTTTCTCTTTTATGTTCGTATTTCTCTTTGTTTGAGACAAATTGCTTAATATGGTATTAGAGCATGGTTCCGTGGAACGAAACTTAATCTCAAATACAATTTTCATGAATTTTTTAGAGTGATATTTGTTCAATTTCTATAATAAGTTTTTGCAAATATAGTATTTTGTCTTCTCTTTAGTTTCAACAATTTAGTATTTCGTCTTTCCTTTAGTTTCTGCAATTTAGTATTTGCATTCTATTTCTGAAATTTTTTTAGGAGTGATCATATAATTTCGAGAAGATATTTATTCAGTTTTTGCGATATTTGTTCAGTTTCTACAATCTAGTATTTTGTTTCCTCTGGGTTTTTTTTTCTATTTGTTGATTATGGCTGCTGAAAGAGATAATTCGCTTCAGTCTGTGAGTATGAGGTTAGATGAAAAGAACTATTCATATTAGAGTTATGTAATGAGAAATTTCTTTAAGGATAAAAAGATATGGAGATATGTTAATGAAACTTATGTTATACCTAAGAATATTGACTAAAGGTATGCTATTTTGATAAATGCATGGGAAGCAAACAATGCAAAGATTATTACTTGGATTAACAATTTTGTTGAGCATTTCATAGGCATGCAATTAGCAAAGTATGAGACAACAAAAGAGGTTTGAGATCATTTGCAAATGTTATTCACACAATCAAATTTGTCAAAGCAATATTAATTAGTAACATTGATGTAAATCATATCATTTTGTCTTTATATGTTAATGACATAATTATTATTGGTGATGACATTGATGATATTTCAGTTTTGAAGACAAATTTGGTTAGACAGTTTGAAATGAAGGATTTAAGTTATCTTCAATATTTCATGGGTATTGAGGTAGCTCGCTCATTCAGAGGTTACCTTCTTTCTCAATCAAAAAATATTGTAGATATTCTTGAGCGGGCTAAACTTACTAACAATAAGACTATAAATACTCTCATTGAGATTAACGCAGTATATTCATTTTCAGATATATTTCATGGGTATTGAGGTAGCTTGTTCACTTAGAGGTTACCTTCTTTCTCAATCAAAAAATATTACAGATATTCTTGAGCGATCTAGATTTACTAACAATAAGACTATAATAATAATAATAAAATAAAATAAATTGATAATATTGATGGTAATAAAAACATAGATAAGTTTGGTTTCGTAGCCTCCCTAACCTAGGCAATTAAGCCCGAAGGGGTGTTTTAACACCTAATACCCTAAAGTCAACTGAATTGGGAGCTATTGACCCAAAGCTTGTTACATGGGTTAAGGAGAAAAGCTTAAGGGAATCAAACATTGCACTTCTACGTATCAGTATCTGCAATCTGAGTTGCTAAACTAGTAGGGGTGTCTCAACACCTAATGCCCTAAGACCAACTGGTCTGGGAGTCATTAGCCTAAAACTCGTTACATGGGTTAAATATACATTGTGTTTTAAGTTGTATGTGCATACAAATAAAGAAAAAAAAAGAAAAAATAATAATAATCCCAACCCTAGGAAGTTAACCTTAAACATTAGAACATAATATTGTTTTCTTCCAACAAAAGCCCCATCATCTATGTTTTCATACATTGAGCACATAAAAAGAATGTTTATTAATATCTTGTTTAAGAAGTATGAAGCAAGAATATAAATTTAATGAGAGTTTGTTTATCTGGATAGATTAATGGAAGTTGAATGATGAATGCCTTGCTTTGTGGAACTTGTAAATTGTTTTTCTATTTTAACGCTTTGATTACTAGGGACTAGTAATAAGCTGGTTAGGGGGTGTGATTGGTACTTAAAAGTGCATGTTTATCAAGGTTTTATATCATCATTTTGCACTTGAAGTATCGATAACTCCTTAACTAAAGCATGTTTTATAATAACAAGTCTAATACTATAAGATACCTTAATATATGATAAATGTTCATCTTAAATGCAGGCATATCACATAAATCAAAGGATTGATTGATGAATTCAACTACTGAAATTTATGAAGATAAAGAGAGGGTGAAGCTTAGAAAAGAGATGTTGGTGTCGTCCAAACTGGAACATTGTTCGGTAATTGGGTCATATCTCGAGTTCTAGATGTCCAAATGACCTCAAATGTTTACACTGATTTGGTAAGACATAGGCCTACAACTTTCATGTGGAGGCCAGGATATAACAAGGCCGTTTTCAAGTCCAAATTATAGCAACAATGGAGAAGTCCGAATCTGTCCTGCAGCCCAGACACTGTTTAGTTCTCAGCCCATATCTTGAGTTCTAGAAGTCCAAATGACCTGAACTTTTTTTTCCTGGAAAGCTAAGATAATTTCCTATAAATTTCATGATTTCATATGGTTCCAGTTCTAATGTCAGCAATGACGTTTTATTCAGACAAGAAGATAAGGATTTTCTCCAAGTCAAGATATGGCCACCCACTCAACAATTATTCATCAAATCAATAGTTCCAAATTTTGGCCTATAAAAGGAGGCATTTTCCATGCATTTAGGCATCCTGGTTTTCAGATCAAGATCATGCTCTTGCTCTTTTTCTTTGTATTTTGTAATGTTTAAGTTTTATTTGATGTTATATTAATCTCTTGTTTATGCTCTTCATTTCCTTTCCTTTATTTGTATAATTATGTTCTTATCTTGTTTATTTATGTTTCTTTCTTTCATTATGTTTAGCTAAATCTATTATGTCAAGGTGAAAAGGGTACACTAATGGTGTAAGAATAAGTATAGTATAAACTCAACATGGACTTTAATGCTTGATATTAACATGTTTTATATTTATTATCTTGCTCACTCTTAATACCTTGCTTGTTAAATGGTTAATCTAGATTTGTGTTGAACAACCTTTGGTACAACAAATGCTTGTCACTTTCATAGCCCAACCGTATGGTGTAACCTATACCTGTGCTATGAAAGGAACTTGATTTGTTGTTAACATAAGTTATCACCATGAATACCTGATAATATTTACAAGTATTGGCATTACTCGAATAAGATAATTAATGTAATCATGTTAACAATTATAATCTGGTTGGAACCTCCTTTGTGTGTGGTTTCCAATTGAGTAATAAGAGTTTATATTATACTTATTTGAAGTACCATTAGTGGAACCTTTAACCTTGACATTTGTTTTTATCATTGTTTAATCCTTACATTAATCTTCCATCTCAAAGTTCTCATTAACTTCTTCCTCTTCTTTTATTACTACTACTACTACTACTACTACTACTACTACTATTATTTACATTCTTGTTATATTTTATGTACATTAAGTATGCTCTATGTTTGATCAAGAATCCTGACATTGTTGGTCTTGCCTTGTTCATTCGCATCAGAAATCTGTTTATATTATATAATATATCTCTTTGATCTTTTTATAAAATCAGTATAGAGGCTGGAAACTTGTGACCCGATCTTTTAGATCATTCTCAAGTATAACAACGCCACGTACTGAGTATTACTATTACTATTACTATTATTGTTGTTATTGTTGTTATTTATAATTTATACAATTAACCTCTCTGTGGTTCGACCCTGGTCTTTGCTTGGTTATTTATTACTTTGACACTCCTGCACTTGGGAGAAGACATCAAGCTTTTGGTCGTGTCAAGTTTTTGACACCGTTGCCGGGGAGGTAAATTCTTTTATAAATTATAATATTTAATTTACTTTCTCTTTTCTCTTTTCATTTTATCTAACTCTTGTTTCTGTTGTTTTGTTTTGTTTCTTGTTCTTCTCTTTTGTTTTCTTCCTTTTATTCTCTTCTTATACGTGCATGAGAGTTTGGGCACGTACATTAAGTGGTCGACTTTGTAGGGTATCCTCATCATTTTCAGAAAATATGGCTGAAGAAGATAATCAATCGCTTCATAATGAGAATAATGAGAATAACCGTATGAGAACATTTAGAGACCACATGAATCCCACAAGAACAAGTGCACCCTCATGCATAGTTTTCCCTCCTGATGCATCTCATTTAATTTTAAGCCAGACATTATTCAACTTTTACCTTCTTTTCATGGTTGAGACCTAGAAAATCCATACTTGCATTTAAGGGGATTTGAGGAGGTCTATAATACCTATAATGACTCAAATTGTAGCATGAACACTATTAGATTAAAAGCTTTTTTCTTTTTCATTAAAATATAAAGCTAAAACATGGCTTTAAAATTTGAGACCAGGATCTATTCGTGCTTGGGATGAAATGCAACGACAATTTTTAAAGAAGTTTTTTCCGTCTCACAGAACAAACTCTTTCAAAAGACAAATCATGACTTTCACTCAAAAGCTAGGAGAAACATTTTACCAATGTTGGGATAGGTATCGAGACTTGCTTAATACTTTCCCTCATCATGGTTTTGAAACATGGAGATTGGTTTCACATTTTTATGAAGGTTTAACACCTAGAGATAGGCAAATGGTTGAATCGATGTGCAATGAAACTTTTGAAGATAAAGATCCTAATAAAGCAATGGAGTACCTAGACTTGCTAGGCGAAAATGCTCAAAATTAGGACACCACAGGTACTTATGAGGCACCAAGTAAAACTCAACCTCATACATCTAGTGGAGATATGCACAACCTTAGGAAAGATCATGACCTCCAAGCCAAGTTTACATCTTTAGCTAGAAAAGTCGAAGCACTTGAATTGAAAAAGAGTGGTTAATTAAAATCTGTTCAAGACATTATGTGTCAAATCTGTGAAACCAAGGTGACACGACCAAAAGCTTAATGTCTTTTTCCAAGTGTAGGAGTGTCGAAGTAATAAATAACCCGGCAAGACCGGGGTCGAACCACAGATAGGTTAATTGTATAAATTATAAATAACAACACAACAACAACAACAATAATAACAACAATAATAGTAATAGTAATAATAATATTAATAATACTCAGTATGTGGCGTTGTTATACCTGAGAATAATCTCAAAGATCGAGTCACAGGTTTCCAGCCTATATACTGATTTTATAAAAAAGATCAAAGAGATATATTATATAATATAAACAAGTTTCTGATGCGAATGAACAAGGCAAGACCAACAATGTCAGGATCTTTGATCAAACACAGAACATACTTAATGTACATGAAATATAACAAGAATGTAAATAGTAGTAGTAGTAGTAATAAAAAAAAGATGAAGAAATTAATAAGAACTTTGAGATGGAAGATTTATGCAAGGATTAAACAATGAAAAAAACAAATGTCAAGGTTAGAGGATCCACTAATGGTACTTCAAATAAATATAGTATATACTCTTATTACTCAATTGTAAACCACACATAAAGGAGGTTCCAATCAGATTATAAATTGTTAACATGATTACATTAGTTATCTTATTCGAATAATGCTAATACTTGTAAATGTTGTCAGGCATTCATGATTATAACTTATGTTAACAACAAATCAAGTTCCTTTCATAGCTGAGGTGTTGGTTATACCATACAGTATGGGCTATGAAAGTGCCAAGTATTTGTTGTACCAAGTGTTATACAACATAAATCTAGATTAACCATTTAACAAGCAAAGTATTAAAAGTGATCAAGATAACAAATATAAAACATGTTAGTATCCAACATTAAGGTCCATGTTAAGTTTATATTATACTTATTCTTACACCATTAGTGTACCCTTTTCACCTTGACATAATTAACTTAGCTAAACATAATGAAAGAAAGAAACATAAATGAACAAGATAAGAACATAAATGAGAAAGAAGTTAACTAAGTAAAGGAAAGGAAATGAAGTGCATAAACTTGATATTAATGAAAGCAAAACATAAGCAATACAAAGAGAGAAAGCAAGAGCATGATCTTGATCTGAAAACCAAGATGCCTAAATGCATGGCAAATGCCTCCTTTTATAGGCCAAAATTTGGAACTATTGATTTGATAAATAATTGTTGAGTGGGTGGCCACATCTTAACTTTCTGAAAATCCTTATCTTCTTGTATGAATAAAACGAAAATGCTAGCATCAGAACTGGGTCCATTTGAAAACATGAAAGTTCTAGGAAAGTCTCTTAGCTTTCCTAGAAAAAAACGATGAGGTCATTTGGACTTCTAGAACTCAAGATATGGGCTGAACACTGAACAGTGTTTGGGCTGCAAGACAGCTTCGGACTTCTCCGTTGTTGCTATAATTTGGACTTGAAAACGGCCTTCTTAGATCTTGGTGTCCAAATGAAAGTTTTAGGCCTATGTCTTACCAAATCTGTGTAAAACTTTGAGATCATTTGGACATTTAGAACTCGAGATATGACCCAATTACAAAATAGTGTTCCAGTTTGGACTGCACCAACATCTCTTTTCTAAGCTTCACCCTCTCTTTATCTTCACAAATTTCAGTAGTTGAGTTCATCAATCAATCCTTTAATTTATGTGATATGCCTGCATTTAAGATGAACATTTACCATATATTAGGGCATTTTATAGTATTAGACTTGTTATTATAAAACATGCTTTAGTTAAGGAGTTATCGATACTTCAAG
Source organism: Populus tomentosa (assembly GCA_018804465.1). NCBI lineage: Eukaryota > Viridiplantae > Streptophyta > Magnoliopsida > Malpighiales > Salicaceae > Populus > Populus tomentosa. The sequence goes on from CM031973.1 coordinate 19,442,347, forward strand.
TGCAAAATGATGATATAAAACCTTGATAAACATGCACTTTTAAGTACTAATCACCCCCCCAACCAGCTTATTATTAGTCCCTAGTAATCAAAAGCGTTAAAATACAGAAACAATTTGCAAGTTCCACAAAGCAAGGCATTCATCATTCAACTTCCATTAATCTATCCAAATAAACAAACTCTCATTAAATTTATATTCCTGCTTCATATTTCTTAAACAAGATGTCGCACGTGTGCGGCGAAAAATTATATAGTTTTTTGTTTCCATTTTCTTAATCTACAATGTAAATCTATCTATATCTATGGGGATACAAGAAAATGCCGTCTTTTATTGGTAGAAAATGGAATGGGAGTCGCCACCTAGTATTTTGGTCACTAGGAATCCTAACTGGTCTCAGAGATTGGGTACGGGGACTGGTTGCGTAAAGGGAAGGTATTAGCACCCCAAATACGCCTTACCTAAGGTAAGCTGCATTGTTTTATTGTCTGATAAAAAACTAAGGTGTTATTGTGTTTTCCTAGTTGTTGGTCTGTCTATGGTTCAAGAAAAATCCTCCTCGGTAAGGAGATCTTTATCTTATTGGGTAAAAAACCTCACCGTTCTAATGTCTATACTAAAACTTTATTAATAATATTTAGGAATACGTTTTACGTATAAATTTGTAATCCCAAATACTAAAAGAAAACAAAAAGATTTTTCTAGAATTTTGAAATATTGGCCTAGTTCTCATGGCTTGAATAAACTGGTTATTGAAGTCAAAATGCATGTTAATATATATATTATTTTGAAAATTTCCTTTGTTGTGCTATAATACAATGTTATAATATTTATATATATATATTGGAGAGACTAGGCCGTATTTTAAAAAAAAAAAACAAATTTTAAAAAAATATTATTTTTTTTATGCTTTGACGAAAATAGGGTATTTTAATACTGAGTTTGTATCCTTACGGTATAAAAATACAACCCAATATTAATCCAATTTAACAAAAATATGTAGAAAAAATCAACAACATTTTTAGGGACTTTTTAGAAATTTTTTGAAAGCAAAAACATTTTTTATTCTGAAAATCTTTGATGTTTTGACAAAAACCGGGTATTTTTAACACTGGTTTTGTATCTTTACGGTATAAAAATACAAACCAATATTAAAACATTTTGACAAAAATATGCAGGAAAATCAACAATATTTTTTTAAGATTTTTCAAAATATTTTATATATATATATATATATATATATAATATATACACACATATATATTATAATATATTATAATTTATAATATATAATAAAAAAAAAATTCGGGCTGGGCTGGCCTAAATAAACGGGTCGGACTCAACCCAACAAGGAAAGGTTGGGCCGAACTCGGCCCAACCAAAAATTCTTCTTCAGTCTGGGCCAGGCCCGGCCCAGACGTGCAGGGGTTGGGCCAGCATCAGCAGCCCAGCAGGGGGAGAATTATTTTTCTCCCCCCCCCCCGCCTCCTGCATGCAACATGCAGGAGGCAAGACTGCCACGACGAAAGAAAAGAATGCAGGGGGGAAGAAATGTGTACCTGGTGTGGAGGCGGTCGCTGGTGGAGCTGCGGTGGCGTTGCTCGCGTACGGCGGCTCCGGGCGGTGCTGTGGCGGTTCAAATGGCGGCAAGATAGATTTCTTCCCCCTCTCCTCTTTTCTTCTCGTTTTTTGTGGTTCCCTCTATCCCTTTTTGGTTTGTTTTTTTCTTTTATTCCTTTTCGTTTGTTCCTTCTCTTCCCTCTCTCTCGCTTGTTCTCTCTCTTCTCTCGCCTCTCTCTCTCTCCCCCTCTATTCCTCTCGGATCTCCCCCTCTTTCGGTTTCTTCTGTATTTATAGGGGAAGAAAAGGTGCTGGGACCATTGTTAGTGCATCTTGGAGCGGGTTTCACGGGCGGCTAGTCGGCCACCACCCGCGACAGCAAGGCGCCGTTTCTTTACTTTCGGCCGGTGGTCGGCCAATGACTTTGGTCGGTGGTCCCACGGTGTGGGGCTTCGGGCTGTTCGGTGGAGATGTAGGGGAGAGAGGGGCGGGAAGTTTTTTGCAAAAAACAAAGCTTTTCCTTCTGTTGCAGGTTCGGGGGGAGGGGAAGAAGAAAGGGGAACAGTGCTGTTCAAAACGGCAACGTTCGGTCTTTCCCTTTTTTTATATATGAAACGACGTCGTTTTGGAGAAAACATGAAATATGAGGTCCCTTCTGACGACGTCGTTTTTTTTTATGTATGAAACGGCGTCGTTCAGTCTTTCCCTTTCTTTTTTTTATGTATGAAACAACGTCGTTTCTGGCTATCTCCATCAACTTGGAATCCCATCTGGCAATTCCTTTTATTCAAACATGAAATATGAGGTCCCTTCTGGCGACCTTCATCGAAATACGAGATCCCTTCTGGCGATCTCAAACAACTTGGAATCCCATCTGGCGATTCCCTTTTATTCAAAGCTGAAATATGAGGTTCCTTCTGGCGACCTTCATCGAAATACGAGATCCCTTCTGGCGATCTCAAACAACTTGGAATCCCATCTGGCGATTCCTTTTATCAAAAGCTGAAATTTGAGGTCCCTTCTGGCGACCTCTATTGATGAATATCGAAATACGAGATCCCTTCTGGCGATCTCAAACAACTTGGAATCCCATCTGGTGATTCTTTTTATTCAAAGCTGAAATATGAAGTCCCTTCTGGCGACCTTCATCGAAATACGAGATCCCTTCTGGCGATCTCTTTTAACCAAACAACTTGGAATCCCATCTGGCGATTCCCTTTTACCGATTGCTATCGATGTCGTTCTTCCTGCTGGCAGGATTTGAAAAATATTATCTTCTCTTCTTGTTGTTCTAAAATCAACTCAATGATTCTTTCTTCGTCCACAATCTTGTTGGAATGCACTAAGATCTCCTCCTGTAACTATAAAAAAAACATACATGCAATGATTTATGATTAGATGCAATGCATGCATTCGTACCTAGTTTTGAAACATAGGCCCCCTCATCTTCTTCTAGTTCATGAAGCTCTTTCTTAATACGAGCTTGCTTTTGAAGTCGTATGTTGGATTCATCTCTCGTGTTGCCTCTTTTTACTGATCATATTCTTGGAGAAGAATTCTTTGACTTTCTTCAAGTAGTCCTTTTCTCAAAATGTAGGACTTGTCATTGCCTCTTTGTCATGCTTTTGTCAAATGCTTTATCTTTTTTCAAATCCACGGGCTCTTATCCCGTTTTGAAAACATGTAAAACTTTTCGGGAAATATCCTTTATCTTTTCCAAATCCACGGGCTCTCATCCCGTTTTGAAAACATGCAAAACTTTTCAGAAAATATCTTTTATTGCCCCCAGTGTGGAGTGTGATCCTAGTTCGGGATTTTATAAAGAAGAAATTCATTCCGACTCAAAACAAAACCACCAACAAAAAACTCTTTAGAGAGTGAAAGGACAATAATTTTTTTTCCGAAATGCACATTGTTAGGATTGATAAACTCTATTTTTATCTTGAAACAAATTTACAGGTGATGTATCAATTCATTATGTTATCCAGAGGTAAGGTTGTATTTCGAGGGTAGCTTTTCTTAAATTTCATTTTTGATCGATTTATGATACTTTCTTTGTAACCACTCAACCTTGTTTAAAAAGTGCATAATCTCATCATTTATAGAAAGAAAAGGTAGGCTCAAAGACAAACACAAAATCTGGCTGACATCATGAGCCCTGATTGTCCACTAGATAAAATAAAAGCAATGACAAAAACATGCTAAGGCAAATAAAGTTGTTTTACATTTTGAAAACTACAAGAAGTTCTTGGGTCAACCCGTTCTGAAACTTCTTCTAGTGTGAAGAAAGTCAACTGCGGCAATGCTTCATCTTCCTTCCCCACTTGCGTTTCCTTGTCTTCTCCTTCGATCTCACCTTCTTCATTATTAATGATTCTTGACCAAAGTTTTCCAACCCTTTATCCCATATTACTTTTGTCATGACCAGGCAATGGATTTGAATTGATATTGGGTGTGTCTTCAAATGACACCCATCCTACATTGATGAGTTCCAACAACCTCTTCTTGAAAGCATAGCAGGTTTCAATCCCATGCCCGGGATTACCCCCATGGTACTCGCAAGTCAATTCAGGCTTGTACCAAATTGAGAATGGTGGTTGTAGTGGTAGTGTAGGGATAGGAGCTATTTGTCCAATGCTCAGTAGTTTGGCATACATGTCCTTCAAAGGCATGGGTAATGGCGGTAGTTGTTCTGAAATGTATCTTGTGTTTGGTCTTTGGTGGTTGTTTTGGGTGTTTGACTAGTTATTTGCTCGATTAGGGAAAAAAGATTTGTTAAAGTTTATGTGGGCCACATGAGAGGTAGGTATTTGTGGGTTATATGCATCCGTTATCTTGTCATTGGACCCACCTTCGAAGTTGTTAACGGGACCTTTCATTTTTCTTCCAATAAAACCCTTTGTCTCCAATGGCTCAATTATGCGTCCAGCTTTAATCCCTTGCTCTATTCTTTCCGCTATGCGTACAGCATCATAGAAATGTTGAGCTGAGCTACCCATTAAATGCTCATAGTAGGGTGCCTTGAATGTATTGGCGAACAAAGTCACCATCTCCGTTTCTATCAAAGGGGGTTGCACATGCGTGGCCTCATCCCTCCATCTTTGCGCATAAGCCCTTACTGACTCTTGGCTTCTCTTTTCCATTGACATAAGGCTTGTTCGATCTGGAGCAATTTCCAAATTGAACTTGTATTGCTTAAGGAAAGCCTCCACTAAATCCTTCCATTTCTTAATCCTGGCATTTTCCAACCTCATGTACCAACTTAGCGTCGACCCTGATAGACTGTCTTGAAAAAAGTAGATCAGTAACTTATCGTCATGAATCACCTCAGCCATCTTATTGCAATAAGATCGAAGGTGAGTGTTTGGGCATTCCAACCCAGTGTACCTTATAAACTCTGGTATCCTAAAATCTTTTGGTACCGTGATGTTTGGTACCAAGCATATTTCAGACGCTCGCATGGGGTCAAACCAGTCATTTCCCTCGACTGCTCTTAACCTTTCTTCCAAGGCTGATATCTTGTCATCGTTCATAAAACCAGTGGACCTATTATCGGAAGGCCCATCTGTTGTTAAATCTACAGTGATGTGAGCTTGAGGGGGCTGAATGGGAATGGCAGGTGCAAAGTGCTGCTCCGTCACTAAATCTGCCCCCAAGTTCTGAGATACCCTCGGGACATGAACTGACGGTGCTCCTATAGGTGGTTGGGTAGACGTTCCCTCCCCGTTCTTGGCTCTTAAAAGTTGCTCAAGCAGATTGGTCAGTCGAGAAACTTCATTTTTCACGGATTCCAACTCGGTCTGGTAGTGCGACTCTAAGTGAGCTCTTTCTTCGTTTTCCATTCTTGATCTGGACCGGGTTTGGTGGACTCTGGATGTGGGACCTATGTTTCACGATCTGGAATGCATATGATAACAAAATGCGTGATGAAAATGTGATGCACAAGTGATGTACGATGAGTATAACATTGCAAACAAAGATACATAACCTAAGGACAAGCTCTATTTATTAAGTGAGAGTGGGTAGTTTTTCTATCTAGTCTTGAAGGGTCTCATATCTGCCCAGTGACGTTCTTCGTAAAGACAGTATGGGGGCGTTGCAAGGAACAGTTAAGACACGTATACCCACCATTACCAAGCAGGCACTCAGATATGAGTTGGGTGTTTCACGCATTTAAACCCTGACCAATAGTCTTAGGGTAAATCGCTAATTCCCCATTTAACTTAAAGCTTGTGTGTGCTTCTCAAAATAAAAGCAAGTGATGCATGAGACAATTTTATACAATGCATAAATAATACGAGTAAAAAAATAAAAAACAAATATGCAAATAAACGGAAAGGCATATTAACAATAAACACACAAAAACACAAACAAATCAGACAAAAACAAAGCTTAGTCTACAAGGTCCCCAGTGGAGTCGCCATTCTGTTGCACGTGTGCGGCGTCGCGGCGAAAAATTATATAGTTTTTTGTTTCCATTTTCTTAATCTACAATGTAAATCTATCTATATCTATGGGGATACAAGAAAATGCCGTCTTTTATTGGTACAAAATGGAATGGGAGTCGCCACCTAGTATTTTGGTCACTAGGAACCCTAACTGGTCTTAGAGATTGGGTACGGGGACTGGTTGCGTAAAGGGAAGGTATTAGCACCTCAAATACGCCCTACCTAAGGTAAGCTGCATTGTTTTATTGTCTGATAAAAAACTAAGGTGTTATTGTGTTTTCCTAGTTGTTGGTCTGTCTATGGTTCAAGAAAAATCCTCTTCGGTAAGGAGATCTTTATCTTATTGGGTAAAAAACCTCACCGTTCTAACGTCTATACTAAAACTTTATTAATAATATTTAGGAATACATTTTATGTATAAATTCGTAATCCCAAATACTAAAAGAAAACAAAAAGATTTTTCTAGAATTTTGAAATATTGGCCTAGTTCTCATGGCTTGAATAAACTGGTTATTGAAGCCAAAATGCATGCTAATATATATATTATTTTGAAAATTTCCTTTCTTGTGCGAAAATACGATGTTATAATATTTATATATATATATATATTGGAGAGACTAGGCCGTATTTTAAAACAAAAACAAATTTTAAAAAAATATTATTTTTTTTTATACTTTGACGAAAATCGGGTATTTTAATACTGAGTTTGTATCCTTATGGTATAAAAATACAACCCACTATTAATCCACTTTAACAAAAATATGCAGAAAAAATCAACAACATTTTTAGGGACTTTTTAGAAATTTTTTGAAAGCAAAAACATTTTTTATTCTGAAAATCTTTGATGTTTTGACGAAAACCGGGTATTTTTAACACTGGTTTTGTATCTTTACGGTATAAAAATACAAACCAATATTAAAACATTTTGACAAAAATATGCAGGAAAATCAACGATATTTTTTTAAGATTTTTCAAAAAAGTTTATATATATATATATATATAATATATACACACACATATATATTTATAATATATTATAATTTATAATATATAATAAAAAAACAATTCGGGCTGGGCCGGCCCAAATAAACAAGCCGGACTCAGCCCAACAAGGAACTTCAGTCTTGGCCAGGCCCGGCCCAGGCATGCAGGGGCTGGGCCAGCATCGGGCTGGCCCGGCATCAGCAGCCCAGCGGGGGGGAGAATTATTTTTCTCCCCCCCCCCGCCTCCTGCATGCAACATGCAGGAGGCAAGACTGCCACGACGAAAGAAAAGAATGCAGGGGGGAAGAAATGTGTACCTGGCATAGAGGCGGTCATTGGTGGAGCTGCGGTGGCGCGGCTCGCGTACGGCGGCTCCGGGCGGTGCTGTGGCGGTTCGAACGGTGGCGAGAGAGATTTCTTCCCCCTCTCCTCTTTTCTTCTCGTTTTCGGTGGTTCCCTCTATCCCTTCTTGGTTTGTTTTTTTCTTTTATTCCTTTTCGTTTGTTCCTTCTCTTCCCTCTCTCTCGCTTGTTCTCTCTCTTCTCTCTCCTATCTCTCTCTCTCCCCCTCTATTCCTCTCGGATCCCCCCCTCTTTCGGTTTCTTCTGTATTTATGGGGGAAGAAAAGGTGTTAGGACCATTGTTAGTGCGTCTTGGAGCGGGTTTCACGGGCGGCTGGTCGGCCACCACCCGCGACAGCAAGGCGCCGTTTCTTTACTTTCGGCCGGTGGTCGGCCAATGACTTCAGTCGGTGGTCCCACGGTGTGAGGCTTCGGGCTGTTCGGTAGAGATGTAGGGGAGAGAGGGCCGGGAAGTTTTTTTCAAAAAACAAAGCTTTTCCTTCTGTTGCAGGTTCGGGGGGAGGGGAAGAAGAAAGGGGAACAGTGCCGTTCAAAACGGCACCGTTCGGTCTTTCCCTTTCTTTTTTTTTATGTATGAAACGGCGTCGTTTTGGAGAAAACGCGCCGTTTCATTTAAAAATGGCGCCAGAACGCGCCAAATTTCCAATTTAGCCCTCAATCATCTTTGTTCATTTCAATTGCGTCCATGCCAATGTCGGTCCCCGCCCCCATAGTTGGCCGCGTTTTTCACTTTGGTCCTTGGCCTCTGATTTATGCAATTAAGCCCTTAATTGATCAATAAACTTCCAATTTGTTCAATTAGGCCCCTGAATCAATTCAAAACAGCCCCTTCTATTTACCCGCTTTTTCCAAATTGGTCCCTGGTTTCGGATTTTCACAATTAAACCCCTAATTGGCCATTAAACTTCAATATTTGTGCAATTAAGCCCCTGATTTGACCCAATAAATTCCTAAAAAATATATTTTGGCCCCAGAACTTAAATTTATTCTAATTAAAGCCCAAATTGACTTAAAAATCGATTTTTCTTGCAATCAAATCCTCTATAAATTCAAATAAAAATCCAATTAAGTCCATAAACATCCAAATTTGGACTTTTCTCCTCAAACTTCCAATTTTCTTATCCAACAGGGCTATCAAGAATATATTGTCAAAAATCCATCTTTGTATTTTTAACCTCCTTGACCGATTTTTCTGACCATTTGCTGAGCGCTTCTGCCTCCTGTTATTTTTCTAACCTCCTTTGGCTATTTATTTTATTTCATTTTTGTGGGGGACCCAAAAATGGGTTACAACACAAGATATTAATAAACCTTATTTTTATGTGCTCAATGTTTGAAAACATAGATGATGGGGCTTTTTTTGAAAGAAAACAATATTATGTTCGAATGTTTAAGGTTAACTTCCTTGGGTTGAGATTATTATTTTTTTTTCTTTGTTTTTTTTATATACACATACAACTTAAAACACAATGTATCTTTAACCCATGTAACGAGTTTTAGGCTAATGACTCCCATACCAGTTGGTCTTAGGGCATTAGGTGTTGAGACACCCCTACGAGCTTAGCAACTCGGGTTGCAAATATGATACGTAGATAGTGCAATGTTTGATTCCCTTAAGCTTTTCTCCTTAACCCATGTAACAAGCTTTGGGTCAATAGCTCCGAAGTCAGTTGACTTTAGGGTATTAGGTGTTAAAACACCCCTTCGGGCTTAATTGCTTAGGTTAGGGAGGCTACGAAACCAAACTTATCTACGTTTTTATTATCATCAATACTATCATTTTTTTTTTTGCAAATTATATACTATCCCTTTCCCTTAGTTGTTACCTTCAACAAAAGAACATAATTAATGTAATAATCCAATGTGCAACCCACAATCATATGTTAAAGTGTGTGTGTGAAAATGAAGGTTTAAGAATACTTGTTAAATGAGTATATAAGCAGAATCAAGTGATAACAATGCGAGAGTTTGTAAACCTGAATATTTCAAGAAGTATTATGATAGACCTTGGTAATGATACTTACTAAGATGCGTCTCTAGAGTCAATAAAATTTCCTCCTTACTCTGCCATCCTAATAAGGATACTTACTAAGATGCGTCTCAAGAGTTAATAAAACTGACTCCATACTCTACCATCCTAATAACAATTTTGTCAAATGGCAAAAACAGTTAGCAAGTTAGTTTTTTTTTTTTTTTTTTTTTTACTACTACCCTCTCCCCCCAACCAAAACGAGACATTGTCCTCAATGTCCTAAGGTAGAAAGATAGAGTATAGAAGACATCACCTGAAACAACGAACAGTAACAAACAAAATAATATGATTTTTCGACTTTGTAACCAAATATAAGAAGTAACCAAACAAAATAATATGCTATTAATAAAACCAAAAGACACAAGGTTTCACAAATGAAGGCTCAAATCTAATCTAAGCTTTTTACGACTTTGCATAGTTGACCAATCTAGGCGACTCATGCAGGGATCAATGACAGGGATGAAAGATTGTAGTTGGTCAATCAATTGTTCAGCAGTAACAACAAAGATTATGATTTGTCATGCCGAAGATGTTAGAAATTCATGTTCCACAGCTTGATCAAGGAAAGACAACAACTTATCATAAAAACCATTAACATTTAACAAACCTATAGGTTTATGGTGAATGTGCAGTTGGGCCCAAGATGAAATATGAAAGATCTCTACCAATGTGCCTAGACCACCTAGTAAGGCAATGAAGGCATCAACATGGCTAAACATGGCGTTTAGTCGATCAGACATTGTGGGGACCTGTAGTTCCTCTCCAATTGTTTTTCCAATGATGTTCTCATTTGCTAAAGCTTTGGGGACAGCCCCCCAAAACTTGACTACCTCCTAAAAATGCAGCCATTGACACACCTCCCATTAACCCAAGGCTGGCTCCCCCATACACTAAATGAATCTTTCTCTCAGCTAGTACCTGACCAAGATGATTTGCTAATTCTAAAAACTCTTTTTCTTTCCCAGGACTGGATCCAGCAAAAACACAAATATTTCTTATGTGATGACTTGAGGAACCTGCCATTTCTACACACTTCTATATTTGATGAATGTATGGGTTGAATAGAAATGAAGGGAAGGAAGAGAAGAATCTATAGATGAGAAATTGAAAATGCAATCATACCACCTATATGTAGGACAACTGTAGTCTCACACACACTCTCTCTCTTTAATGAAGAAATATGGAATCACACACAAAGTTGCCACCCCTTATCACCCTCAAACAAGCGGACAAGTAGAGCTTGCTAATAGGGAGATCAAAGAAATCTTGGAGGAAACGGTGAACCCTAATAGGAAAGACTGGTCTTTAAGACTTAACGATGCACTTTGGGCTTATCGAACTGCTTATAAAACATCATTAGGTATGTCACTTTATAGACTAGTCTATGGAAAACCTTGTCACTTGCCTGTGGAAATTGAACATAAAGCTTATTGGGCTATTAAAGCTTTCAATTCAAACCTTGATGATGCTAGTCAGCTACGAAAATTGCAAATAAATAAGCTTGAGGAAATAAGAAATGATGCATATGACAATTCAAGAATTCATAAAGTAAGAATCAAAGAGTTTCATGATAAGAAAATACTGAGAAAAACATTCAATGTTGGTCAAAAAGTCTTGCTTTATAATTCTCGACTCCATTTATTCCTGGAAAACTAAGATCAAGATGGAGAGGTCCTTTTATTGTGAAAAATGTGTATCCATATGGGGCCTGTGATATCGAGAATCCAAAGAATGACAATGTTTTCAAGGTAAATAGGCATCGTTTGAAAGTTTATTTGAATAATTTTTCAGTTGAAAATGACTCTATTGAATTGAGTGATCCTGTATATAAAGATTGATTCTTTTTCTCACATTGTTTTGTGTTCTATTTTGTTTTTTCTAGTCTCTCTCTCACCCCGGTCAAATGGCAGATAACGGTACTCTGTGACTTAAGTTGGTTCTTTCAGTTTCCCAAATAAGTGATACCTGTATATATTTGTACAATTCTTTGCTCTTTCTCCCTTCTTTGAATCTTTTCCCCAATTCTTATTTGAAAATGGACACCACTCTTGAAAAGTTGAAAAGGTATTTTCCCGCTAAGTCTCCAAATGCAATTACAAAAATTTATTGTGCTAGGTGTGCAAGATTGAGGTTGTTAATGAATCATGGAATTCCTGAAGATATTCGCTGGCTAATTGAAGCAAAGGTCTGATTATCAGGTGAGTCCTTCAATTCTTTCATTTCACACATGCCTAGAACAGGTACAAGCACTTTGCAAAGAAACATCGTGCAAAATGACTAAAAGTCTGTCAAAGATGTGCTAGATGGACTTGTAATGCGACATGCCGTTCTTTAGGAATGGTATCTGTAAACTATGAAGATGAAATACAATTCATTAAAGATGGCTTGAGTAAGGGGTCCTTAGATAATCTTTTGTTGACCCTTGAGACGCATCCTAGTGGAGATGTGCATCATGCAATTCATGATTTATGGCCACAATTCCATAAAGAACATGCTCGACTTAGTCTTGGGAATTTGACTAAAAAAGACCATGTTTGCCAGTTTTTAAGAAAACTGGATGGGAAGCCTATCCCCGACCCATAGAGGGCGTTTAAACCGTTCTTAGACGTAAAACCAAGAGAAGATGTGAGCCACAATCACAACTACCTGTACATACATGCTTTGTCAAAATAAATAAATAAAGAGAGAGAGTGTGAGACAACAGTTGGCCTACATATAGGTGGTATGATTGCATTTTCAATTTCTCCTCTATAAATTCTTCTCTTTATTCCCTTCATTTCTACCCAACCCATACATTTATCAAATATAGAAGTTTGTAGAAATGGCAGGTTCCTCAAGTCATCACATAAGAAATATTTGTGTTTTCGGTAGATCCAGTCCTGGGAAAGAAAAGGAGTTTTTAGAATTAGCAAATCATCTTGGTCAGGTACTAGCTGAGAGAAAGATTCATTTAGTGTATGGGGGAGGCAGCCTTGGGTTAATGGGAGGTGTGTCAATGGCTGCATTTTTGGGAGGCAGTCAAGTTTTGGGGGTTGTCCCCAAAGCTTTAGCAAATAGGGACATCACTGGAAAAACAATTAGAGAGGAACTACAGGTCCCCACAATGTCTGACCGACTAAATACCATGTTTAACCATGTTGATGCCTTCATTGCCTTACCAGGTGGTCTGGGCACATTGGAAGAGATCTTTCATATTTCATCTTGGGCCCAACTGCACATTCACCATAAACCTATAGGTTTGTTAAATGTTAATGGTTTTTATGATAAGTTGTTGTCTTTCCTTGATCAAATTGTAGAACAGGAATTTCTAACATCTTCGACACGACAGATCATAATCTCTGCTACTACTGCTGAACAATTGATTGACCAACTACAATCTTTCATCCATGTCATTGATCCCTGCATGAGTCGCCTAAATTGATCAACTAAGGAAAGCCGTAAAAAGCTTAGATTAGATTTGAGTCTTCATCTGCGAAACCTTGTGTCTTTTGGTTTTATTAATAGCATATTATTTTGTTTTGTTACTTCTTATATTTGTTTAAGTGTGTTTCAGGTTTGTCATTGTTCGTTGTTTCAAGTGATGCCCTCTATAATTTATCTTTCTACCTTCAGACATTGAGGACAATGTCTCGTTTTGGTTAGGGAGAGAGGGTAGTAGTTGACATTAAAAAAAAAACTAACTTACTAACTATTTTTGCTATTATTAAAACCATTTGACAAAATTGTTATTAGGATGGCAGAGTATGGAGTCAGTTTTATTAACTCTTCAGACGCATCTTAGTAAGTATCCTTATTAGGATGGCAGAGTAAGGAGAAAATTTTATTGACTCTAGAGACACATCTTAGTAAGTATCATTACCAAGGTCTTTCATAATACTTCTTGAAATATTCAGGTTTAGAAACTCTCGCATTGTTATCACTTGATTCTGCTCATATACTCATTTAACAAGTATTCTTAAACCTTCATTTTCACACACACACTTTAACATATGATTGTGGGTTGCACATTGGATTATTACATTAATTATGTTCTTTTGTTGAAGGTAACAACTAAGGGAAAGGGATCGTATATAAATTGCAAATAATAATAATAATTGATAATAATTGATAATATTGATGATAATAAAAACGTAGATAAGTTTGGTTTCGTAGCCTCCCAAACCTAAGCAATTAAGCTCGAAGGGGTGTTTTAACACCTAATACCCTAAAGTCAACTGACTTGGGAGCTATTGGCCCAAAGCTTGTTACATGGGTTAAGGAGAAAAACTTAAGGGAATCAAACATTGCACTATCTACATATCAGTATCTGCAACCCGAGTTGTTAAGCTCATAGGGGTGTCTTAGCACTTAATGCCCTAAGACCAACTGATCTAGGAGTCATTAGCCTAAAACTCGTTACATGGGTTAAAGATACATTGTGGTTTAAGTTGTATGTGTATACAAATAAAGAAAAAAAAAGAAAGAAAGAAAAGAAAAAGAAAAGAAAAAATAATTATAATCCCAACCCAAGAAAGTTAACCTTTAACATTCAAACATAATATTGTTTTCTTCCAATAAAAGCCCCATCATCTATGTTTTCATACATTGAGCACATAAAAAGAAGGTTTATTAATATCTTGTTTAAGAAGTATGAAGCAGGAATATAAATTTAATGAGAGTTTGTTTATCTGGATAGATTAATGGAAGTTGAATGATGAATGCCTTGCTTTGTGGAACTTGCAAATTGTTTCTCTATTTTAACGCTTTTGATTACTAGGGACTAGTAATAAGCTGGTTAGGGGGGTGTGATTAGTACTTAAAAGTGCATGTTTATCAAGGTTTTATATCATCATTTTGCACTTGAAGTATCAATAACTCTTTAACTAAAGCATGTTTTATAATAACAAGTCTAATACTATAAGATACCTTAATATATGGTAAATGTTTATCTTAAATGCAGGCAAATCACATAAATCAAAGGATTGATTGATGAATTCAACTACTGAAATTTGTGAAGATAAAGAGAGGGTGAAGCTTAGAAAAGAGATGTTGGTGTCATCCAAACTGGAACACTGTTCGGTAATTGGGTCATATCTCGAGTTCTAGATGTCCAAATGACCTCAAATGTTTACACAAATTTGGTAAGAAATAGGCCTACAACTTTCATGTGGAGGCTAGGATCTAAAAAGGCCGTTTTCAAGTCCAAATTATAGCAACAATGGAGAAGTCTGAATCTGTCCTGCAGCCCAGACATTGTTTAGTGTTCAGCCTATATCTTGAGTTCTAGAAGTCCAAATGACCTCAACTTTTTTTTCCTGGAAAGCTAAGAGAATTTCCTAGAACTTTCATGATTTTATATGGTTCAAGTTCTAAGGTTAGCAATGATGTTTTATTCAGACAAGAAGATAAGGATTTTTACCAAGTCAAGATATGGCCACCCACTCAACAATTATTCATCAAATCAATAGTTCCAAATTTTAGCCTATAATAGGAGGCATTTGCCATGCATTTAGGCATCCTGGTGTTCAGATCAAGATCATGCTCTTGCTCTCTTTCTTTTTATTTTGTAATGTTTAAGTTTTATTTGATGTTATATTAATCTCTTGTTTATGCTCTTCATTTCCTTTCCTTTATTTGTATAATTATGTTCTTATCTTGTTTATTTATGTTTCTTTCTTTCATTATGTTTAGCTAAATCTATTATGTCAAGGTGAAAAGGGTACACTAATGGTGTAAGAATAAGTATAGTATAAACTCAACATGGACTTTAATGCTTGATATTAACATGTTTTATATTTATTATCTTGCTCACTCTTAATACCTTACTTGTTAAATGGTTAATCTAGATTTGTGTTGAACAACTCTTGGTACAACAAATGCTTGGCACTTTCATAGCCCAACCGTATGGTATAACCTACACATGTGCTATGAAAGGAACTTGATTTGTTGTTAACATAAGTTATCACTATGAATACCTGATAATATTTACAAGTATTGGCATTACTTGAATAAGATAATTAATGTAATCATGTTAACAATTATAATCTGATTGGAACCTCCTTTGTGTGTGGTTTCCAATTGAATAATAAGAGTTTATATTATACTTATTTGAAGTACCATTAGTGGAACCACTAACCTTGATATTTGTTTTTATCATTGTTTAATCCTTACATTAATCTTCCATCTCAAAGTTCTCATTAACTTCTTCCTCTGCTTTTATTACTACTACTACTACTACTACTACTACTACTACTACTACTACTATTATTATTATTATTATTTACATTCTTGTTATATTTTATGTACATTAAGTATGCTTTGTGTTTGATCAAGGATCCTGACATTGTTGGTCTTGTCTTGTTTATTCGCATCAGAAATCTGTTTATATTATATAATATATCTCTTTGATCTTTTTATAAAATCAGTATATAGGCTGAAAACCTTTGACCTGATCTTTTAGATCATTCTCAGGTATAACAACGCCACGTACGGAGTATTACTATTACTATTACTATTACTATTATTGTTGTTCTTGTTGTTGTATTGTTATTTATAATTTATACAATTAACCTCTCTGTGGTTCGACCCTGGTCTTACTGGGTTATTTATTACTTCGACACTCCTGCACTTGGGAGAAGACATTAAGCTTTTGGTCGTGTCACATAGTAGTCAACTTCTACCTCACTACTAGTGGATCCTTTAACACAAACACCGCAATTGTATGTCTTTCTTCCTTGTCCATATTCTTCAGTATGAAAAACATATCCATTGATAAAATACCCGTTGTAGCACTTAACTTTTCTTTCAGGCCCGAGGCTTAGTGAAGACAATGACTTAGGCGCACTCCTTCACATTTGAGAAACCTTGTATATATGTAATGTACATCAATAAACAATAAATGAATGAGAATCTCGTAATGACATGCATACGTACAGTAATTTTGCAAGTTATAATGAGTTTGTAATAGTGCTTACATGTGTTCTGAACCATATGGTAAATTGTTCATCTTGTAATTGAAAGATCTGGGATTCGGTCAGCTGTGAGTCATTGGAGAGCAAATATTGTCGATGTTGCCTACAAGCGATAATGAATGTATGATATTACAATATATAATTAACAGTATATTACTGAAAAAGTTTAATTAGTATTACACATATATAAACTTACTGAATAAAAGGTCTCAGCTCATCACAGTTAAATAGAACATAGTTGTGTGCTTGTTTAAACTCTATTTCCGACAAATATCTTCCTCTTACGGTATTTTTAGGTGTGGGTTGTCCAGTATTGGAGAATATTGACAAGTTCCCACTAGAAGGCACTTCACCACCATCATCATGCTGTGGGACGCGATTGATTCTTGTTCTCAGATGAGGTTCGAAATAGTACGAGATAAATGTTGAGATCTCTTCAACAATATATGCCTCACATATCGAAGCCTCAACATGCGCCTTGTTCTTAACCTTTTTCTTGAGATTAAACAAGTACCTGTATTGAATTACAATTCAAGTATTTTCAATTAAGAAAAACATAGAAAATACTTTTATATATGAATTACATTGCAACTGTAATATCTAACCGTTCGAATGGGTACATCCATATATACTAGATTGGTCCTCCAGCTTTTGCCTCGAACGGTAGATGTATAGGGAGATGCTCCATTAAGTCAAAAAATGATGGAGGGAATATCATCTCAAGTTTGCATAATGTCTCGATGATATTCGTTTGAAGCCTCTCAATGTGCTCAACATTCAACTTGATGGAGCATATATCTTTGAAGAAGTGACTGATCTCCGTCAGTGCATCCCATATTCCCTTTGGCAACTACTCACGAAAAGCTAATGGGATGAGTGTTTGCATAAACACGTGGCAGTCATGACTCTTCATTCCATACAATTTGCAGTCCTTTATATTAACCAGCCTTGATATGTTCGATGCATGTCCATCCGAAAAACGCAGACTCTTAAGCCATTTGTAGACTACCAGTTGTGTGTTTTTCTCTAACACGAATCTTGCCCTTGGTTTTGCGACCCGTAACTCATCATAAACCAACTCCATATTTTTACGGTTATAATACAAAGCTATATCCAATCTAGCCTTGATGTTATCCTTTGTCTTCCCCTTCACATCCATGACGGTGTTAAAAATGTTCTTAAACACATTCTTTTCGATGTGCATGACGCCAAGGTTATGGCGGAGCATATTGGTCTTCCAATAAGGAAGCTCCCAAAATATACTTTGCTTTACCCAATTATGGGTCAAACCAAAATCAGGAAACTTTTGCTTACTTGATTGAAGGCCAAACACAATGTCACCGTACTCTGATACAACATGATGCAATTCTTCACCAGAAAGACGCGGGGATGCAACATCTCTTTCAACACTGCCAACAAAGAAATCTTTTTTGTTCTTTATGTACCTGTGATTAAGTGGCAAGAAGCGATGATGACAGTAAAAAAAAGAAGCTTTACCTCCGTTTGCTAGCGTGAATGCCTTGTTGTTTTCCATGCAGTATGGACATGCAAGTTTCCCATGCGTGCTCCAACCAGAAAGCATTCCATAAGCTGGAAAATCATTGATAGTCCACATCAAAGCTGCCCTCATAAGGAAATTTTGTTTCCTCGATATATCATAAGTCAGAGCTCCGGAGGACCACAACTGCACCAACTTATCAATCAACGGTCGAAGAAAAACATCTATATTCCGCCCTAGGCTGCTTGGACCGGGTATGACAGTAGATAAAAACATGAAGTCCAGCCTCATACACATTCCCTAGGCAGGTTATAAACTGTGAGTATGACCGGCCAACAAGAATAGGGAGCAGCAAATGTCCATCGGCATCTCACAGAGAGTTCGAAAATAATTACAAAAGAATGCCATAATCACCGACGTCTTTACAAACAGATTAACCGACGTCCATACCGATGGAATAAAGTTTGTCGGTATCTCACAGAGAGTTGGAAAATAATTACAAAAGAATGCCACCCTCACCGACGGACATGCCGACATATTCGTGTCCGTCGGCATCTCACATAGAGTTCAAAAATAATTACAAAAGAATGCCACAATCACCGACATCTTTACAGACAAATTAACCGACATCCATACCAACAGAATAAAGTCCATCGGTATCTCATAGAGAGTTGGAAAATAATTACAACAGAATGCCACCCTCACCGACGGACATGCCGACATAATCATATCCGTCGGCATCTCACAGAGAGTTCAAAAATAATTACAAAAGAATGCCACAATCACCGATGTCTTTACAAACGGATTAACCGACGTCCATACCGACGGAATAAAGTCCGTCGACATCTCATAGAGAGTTCAAAAATAATTACAAAAGAATGTCACAATCATCGACGTCTTTATATACGGATTAACCAACGTCCATATTGATGGAATAAAGTCCATCGGTATCTCATAGAGAGTTGGAAAATAATTACAATAGAATGCCACCCTCACCGACGGACATACCGACATCATCGTGTCTGTTGGTATTTTGTCGGTGACCAAATTTTACCGACAAAAATACTAACGGAATGTGCAAATTCCAAAGGGTGTGCATCGAATGCACCTCTAACAGTGTCAGATTACCGACGAACCGCGAAAAATATGGAGGTAATTAAAAATTTCGGTGCGAAATTCAAAATTACCAATGAATTTTTGATCTGTTACCGACGAATTTAATTAAAATAATAATAATTTTTTATTTTCATCGGTGAATCCGGCGGTAAAACTTCACTATAAGTTTCAGCGGCCGCCCCTTCAGTTCATTTTTCCTTCTCCACCGTTTTTCACCTTAAAATTTCAATTTTTTTCCTTTCAATTCTTAAAGGCTTTCACCTAGAATCTCTAGCAAGCTTTGTTGTGAATCTTTATCACATTAAAAGGTATGTGCTGTTTTCTATTTCATTTTATTTTCTTTTCTTTTATTTTTAGTTATTTTTATTCTTGTTATTTTTTTTGTTTTGGTGTATTTTTTTGTAATGTAGATAAAATTTTGAATTCAACACATTATTAAGGTATGCATATTTCTTCCCTCAAGTCTATAGTTTATATATATATATATATTTGAATATTTTTTATTGTTTTATTAGCATAATTGTTATTAGTTAATTTGTTGATTATTTGTTGTTCATGTTGAATTTACCTTAGAATTAGTAATTGAATATGTTATAATAATTAGTAATTTAATTGATTTTAATTGTTAGTCTATAATTTTTTTTAATTTATTGAATATATTATATTGTTGTATTGGCATAATTATTGAATAATTTGTTGAATTCTTATTATTGTTGTTGAATTTACCTTAGAATTAGTAATTGGATATGTTGGAATAATTAGTAATTTTTTTATATTATTGCATGATTTGTGTTTAATTGTATCCATTAATTTTAATTGTTAGGCTATAATTCTTTTTTAATTTATTGAATATATTTTATTGTTATGTTACCATAATTATTGAATAATTTGTTGAATTAATATTGTTAATGTTGAATTTACATTAGAATTAGTAACTGAATATGTTGGAAGAATTATTAATTTAACTCTATTATTGCATTATTTGTGTTTAATTGTTTCCATTTCTTTTGAATTTATTGTTTTGTTGTATTGGCATAATTATTGAATGATGTTTTGAATTGTAATTGTTAATGTTGAATTTACCTTAGGATTAGTAATTGAATATGTTGGAATAATTAGTATAGATTGGGTCAATTGGTTGTGGCTATTGTTAATATTTGCATTTAATTATATAATTGATGATATAAAATTGGTTAGATGCGCAGAATGAAAACCAGAGCTGGTTGTTCATGTCCGGAACCTACACCACCTGCGCCATCAACCGATACTGCCTCTTCAAGCACTAGTTCATAGCGCAGATGCGGCGTGCCTTCGCAGCGGAATCAATTTAACCGCAAGTACGAGGCACAGTGGAAGGACGACCTTTCAATGTAAGTTTGTTAAGGTTTTAGTTTTTTTTTTTAAAAAAATAAAACATAATTTATGAAGTAATCACTATATCATTAATTTCATTTATTTTCAGGTTCACAAACATTGAGGCCGCCCGATTAATATCATCGACGTTTAAATCATCAATGGAGATTCCATTGTTTCAATGGAGTCAGATATCCAGCCATCATGAATGGATGCCTGACACGACCAAAAGCTTGATGTCTTTTCCCAAGTGCAGGAGTGTCGAAGTAATAAATAACCCGGCAAGACCGGGGTCGAACCACAGAGAGGTTAATTGTATAAATTATAAATAACAATACAACAACAACAACAATAATAATAATTATAATACTCAGTACGTGGCGTTGTTACACCTGAGAATGATCCAAAAGATCGGGTCACAGGTTTCCAGCCTATATACTGAGTTTATGAAAAGATCAAAGGGATATATTACAGAATGTAAATAACAACAACAACAATAATAATAAAAATAATAGTAGTAGTAGTAGTAGTAATAGAAGTAGATGAAGAAATTAATGAGAACTTTGAGTTGGAAGATTAATGTAAGGATTAAACAATGATAAAAACGAATGTCAAGGTTAGAGGATCCACTAATGGTACTTCAAACAAGTATAATATAAACTCTTATTACTCAATTGGAAACCACACATAAAGGAGGTTCCAATCAGATTATAAATGGTTAACATGATTACATTAGTTATCTTATTCGAATAAAGCTAATACTTGTAAATGTTGGCAGGCATTCATGATTATAACTTATGTTAACAACAAATCAAGTCCCTTTCATAGCTCAGGTGTCGGTTATACCATACAGTATGGGCTATGAAAGTACCAAGTATTTGTTGTACCAAGTGTTATACAACATAAATCTAGATTAACCATTTAACAAGCAAAGTATTAAAAGTGAACAAGATAACAAATATAAAACATGTTAGTATCCAACGTTAAGGTCCATGTTAAGTTTATATTATACTTATTCTTACACCATTAGTGTACCCTTTTCACCTTGACATAATTAACTTAGCTAAACATAATGAAAGAAAGAAACATAAATAGACAAGATAAGAACATAAATGAGAAAGAAGTTAACTAAGTAAAAGAAAGGAAATGAAGTGCATAAACTTGATATTAATGAAAGAAAAACATAAGCAATACAAAGAGAGAAAGCAAGAGCATGATCTTGATCTGGAAACCAAGATGCCTCAATACATGGTAAGTGCCTCCTTTTATAGGCTAAAATTTGGAACTATTGATTTGTTAATTAATTGATGAGTGGGTGGCCACATCTTGACTTTGTGACAATCCTTATCTTCTTGTCTGAACAAGACGTCATTGCTAACATCATAATTTGCCCAGAATCCTCAGGAATGTTCTAGGAAATTGTCTCAGCTTTCCAACAAAAAAAAAATGAGGTCATTTGGACTTCTAGAACTCAAGATATGGGCTAAACACTAAATAGTGTCTGGGCTGTAGGACAGCTTCGGACTTCTTCGTTGTTCCTTCAGTTTGGACTTCAAAACGGCCTTTTTAAATCTTGGACTCCCATGAAAGTTGTAGGCCTTTGTCTTACCTTTCCATCCATATAAAATGGACTTAAATCCGAGATCTAGAGCTCCAGATATGATCCAATTACCGAGCAATGTTCCGGTTTGGACTGCACCGGCATCTCTTTTCTAAGTTTGGTCATCTCTTTGTCCTTTCACTTTCAATACTTAAACTCATCAATCAATCCTTTTATTTATGTGATAGGCCTACATTTAAGATGAGCATTTACCATAAATTAAGGTATCTTATAGTATCAAACTTGTTATTATAAAACATGCTTTAGTTAAGGAGTTATTGATACTTCAAGTGCAAAATGATGATATAAAACCTTGATAAACATGCACTTTTAAGTACTAATCAATGCCTCAAATCAATGCATGGTTTTCCAGATTTGAGGTTACTGTTAATATATAATTTTCAGCTTATTTCTAATAAATTATTAATATAATTGTAAATAAATTATTATTTTTAAAAAATTAAATTTTTATACACAGGATTGATTCTGCTGGGATAGTGAACATAACACTGTTGTGAGGAAGGTATGGGAAAATCACGCGGCAACTAGGTAACATCGAAAACAATACAATTTTTTTTTTAGAAAAAAATTTATGTTTCGAAATGTAATTTTTTCTTGCTTGAAGTAGGTTGCATGATTTTTGGTACGAAGCCCAAAAAAAGACAAAAACAACAGCGAGGGATAAGGGGTTCCAAGGCTAGAACAATGTTGCGGTTTGGAGGGATTTCAAACCGATATACATCCCGGAAGATATATGGCAGCACTATCTTCAGCACGTGATGTTTGAGCGGTTCACACGACGCTCACAGTCCGGTTTTGGCAACCGGAATCAGCCAATTCATGGCTCGGTGACAACGCACACCGGTGGCTCCGTTCCGTTTGCTGCACATGCGAAATGGATGGTAAGATTAATTTAAATGAAATATATCGTTCAATTAATTTGTTAATAATTTTTTTTCATTATAGGCTACGTCACTTGGACGTAAGCCGAGCCTGATGGAGCTATTTGTGGAGACGCACGTGCGGAGTCAAGACTGCCAAAAGGGGGCGCAACAGTTCGTTGACAGCCGTGCTCAACATTTCGTGGTATGTTTGTTCAACCATTTTATTTTGTAAGTTATTATTATGTTTATTGAATTGAATATGATGATTACTTTTTTTATTTTCAAGAGACCTATAATAATCGGTTAAGGGAGAGATACGGGGATGATCTAACGACCCATTCGGAATTCGATCCGGATTTGTGGATGGAGGTTGGATCGTCAAGTGGACCCGATAAAAATCGGGTTTACAGGCTCTCCAACACTACTGCCGACAACTTGCGGTCGGCCCGTAGTGTTTCAACTGTCGAGAGCTCCTAATCAATATCGAGCTCCCAATCCAAGGAGTTCGTGGCCTTGCAACAACACACGGCTCAGCTCACCGAAAAGTACGACCACCTATCAGAGGCGTACACACAACTCAAAGCACAACAAAAAGTGGAGTCTGAACAACAAAGAGCGGCCTACGAACAGCTTCGCGAAATGGTCATCAACATGGCACAAGGTGGAACATGTGTGCCTAATCCTTTTTGGTCGTATGACCAGCAGCCTCCTCCTCCTCTTTTGTATAATTTTTAATAAAACATTATTTACCTTCAAATTTTTGTTTAATATTTTTTTGAAACACATTCGTTTTGTAATGAATATTATTTAAATTTGATTTTTTGTTTTTGATGCTTAATATAATTTTTATTTGCATATTTGGTTTTTATTACCATTAATTAATATCATTTTATATTATGTATTCCAAATAATTTTAAAAAAAGTTTTTTAAAAAAAACAATTACAAAGGGATTTACGGACGGACATAATCCATCGACATTTGACAGTAGCTGCCACTATCACCGATGAATTTCCAGACAGATACATTCGGTCGATATTCCATACACTCATTGATAGTATTACCGACGGAATTAATTCGTTGGCGTTGTACAGTAGCTACCAAAACTTACCGACTAATTTACAGACGGATATATTCAGTCGATATTAAAACAATCACCAACAAATGTACTGACGGTAACTTTCCATCGATAACGCACGATATCACCGACGGATTAAAATCCGTCAGTATATTCCAAGCAGACAACTTTTTTTTGGCGCCTAAATTCCGTCTGTAAAACCGTCGGCAAATGGTTTTTTTTTGTTTTTCCGACCGATATAGTGACAGAATGTGGAATCACCGACGAAAGGTTAGCCGACGGACATTTTCTGTCGGTAATATAGTCAATAAATAATTTACCGACGAACTCTCAATCACACACCGATGGAATATTTCAGTCAGTAAAACTGTGAAATCTTGTAGTGGCTGAAACAGAAGAAAAACCTTGAGATATTGTTCCATGGCTTATTAGATAAATCTTTTGTAGAACTTACCATGGCCACAAAAAATGTTATTGTCACCCGAAGACAATAATCCTAAAAATTATATAAATTATATTTTGAAGTTTCATTTAACAATTTAAAGTTTTAAATTAAAATGGTTCTGGTAAATTTGTCCCAAATCTAAAAATTCTTGATGTATACTGGATTATGTAAAGACCTCAAACTTCTCTTTGATTAGGTTAACAACATAATCAAGTTTTTGGTTAATCACTCAATTTAATTTAGTTAGATTACTCGGATTTAATTTGTATTAGTAAAGATATTACTAAATAAGTATTGTATGAGTGACTCAAATCCTAACCCAATTTTAAAATAAACTTAGCTTAAACTAAATTATGAATTAACATGTCACTTGGTCAACCGGCCAACCCGGTTGATTCTGATAAATTTGTCCCAAATTTTACAAACTAAACAAAAAAAAAACACACACACACACAAAATCCATCACGTTCCCGAGCAAATAAAGCATTTCCACTGGGTACTTAACAAAGCACGCGGATCGCGATCCGGTTAACACTTCTCTAGACATTCACAACCATCGATTTCTTCAAAATTCGTTGCCCACCAAATCTTCCCCGTAAGATTAAATGAGAAATTGCATTGCTTAACTTGGATTCTGCTTGATGATTTGTCTTTAAATCTCTTTCTAATCAATCTTGTTCCCAAATGGAAAGGATAGAGCATCTTATGCGTTGTATTGATCATGCTTCATGGTTCATAGAGACCTAATTGTCCAAAACGTTTGATTTTAAAGACTAAAATGTAATATAAGAACATGAAATCTCAAATAAGGACTAATTTGTCAATAAAAATAAAGTAGGAAAACGAAAAATTTAAACCAAACAACTAACAATAATGATAAATGATCTTTCCAATCATTTCTTTATCATATTTTTTTCTAATGATAAAATATCAGTTTTTTCTAAACACAAATATACAACTTATTAAGCAAATTTTATACGAAACAATATAAATTAATTAATTATTTTCATAATTAATTTATGTCATTTGATATAGTAGCAGCTGATCTCCTTCACTGTCAATTGGCCAGCTCGTCCCAGACCCAATTAGAGCCCCCGTAGCATCTCCTCCCCTAGCGGCGGCCGAACAACAGCAACCAGCAACCTCTTCATCTCCTTCAACTAGCAGAGCCACGCCCCTGCATCGTTGTAATCCGACCATAGATTCCCTGAACTCAGAGCCATCGACCGTCTGTAAAGGAGGAGATCTGCAGTGGAAACAAATCTGAATGGAAAGCTGAAGAAAATTGATCTACAAAAAAAACTTAAAACAAACTACTTGTGTTTCTCTTTTTCTTGTTGAAGGTCACGGTGAAAGCCACCACAGGCAGGGAATAGAAGAGAGGAGGAAACTGTTCCAAAGCCCCCCTGTTTGTTGGACTTTCCTCACGCGTCGCAATGGCGACTGCGCGTGGATAGGACGCGCCGCCACTGTTCCAGCACTGTTCCCGAGGATTTCTTTTTTTTTTTTGTAATTTCTAGATGGTGGTGGGTATATTTAGATATTGTTGTTTGATTTATTTTAAATTTTTGTTATTTTGTAACATGTAATTGTGGTGTAAAACAAATATAGTAAAAAAGTGATGTTATTGTGTGTGTGTTTGTATTTTCTTTTGTGTATGTTTTCATTTAATGTTAAAATTAAAAAAATAATAATAAAAAGAAGAAAAAAGAATTAAGTGTTTTAATTTGTATATGGTCAAGTATTTTAACGACAAATAAAATCATGTTGTACTTCCCGTGAAAATATAAGAACACGTTTCTATATATATTTTGATATTTAATAACTAATTTATTAAAGCCTTAAGAATTTGATTAATATCTCAAATTTTTAAATCACATTAAACAGCAAAGCAGCTTACCTCAGGTAGAGTGCGCTAAGGGTGCTAATATCTTCCCTAGCTACAATCAGTCCCTTACCCGTGAATCTCTGACAAAGACCAGTACATCCGGGTTTTCTAATAACCATCAATCAAATACTAGGTGACGACTCCCAGGACTCAAATCAACCAAACAAACGGAAAATCACCATCGGACACAACGAAAAGAACGTGCGACAATATGAGTTATCAACATCTAGTAGATGAATTTTCAAATTGTATATTCCTTAAGAGGGGGTGAATTTATTAAGCAACAAGGTCAGGAAAACAAGAAATGAAAGGAACTAACGTTTCTCAGGATTTGAATTACTTTGAAATCATGAAAAAGAAAATACAAAGGGATTAAATATTTATCACAGTTGAAGGATAGAGCACACCGTTTGTATGATAGTGAGTACAAGGAGAACAGTAGCAGCAAAAATGGAGATGCCAGTCCATGGATTGTTGAAGTAAACCTGCTTCAAGTTTGCCTTCCACTTGTGCCTACGCTTTTTCTCTAGCTCCTTTCCAAGACAAAGTAACCACAAGAGATATTTTATTTCAGCATGACTATCTCACCTTTTAGGAATCAAAATGCGCTTTTTGCAATAAAAGTTTGGAATCTTCAAGTCACCTCTTCATTTACTGTCACTTTACTTGGAATATATGACTGAAACTGCTTTCTAAGCAGGGCTTTTGCAGTGTTTTCCCAAAATCTGTTGATGATATGTGATACCAATGGTCTTCCATGGTTAAAGACAAGCAGCAGAATCTCTCATGACAACTTCTTTTCTCATGTGTTGTACATAATTTTTGGCTCCATCAAAATGACGTCATTTTTAATGATGCTGCCCATAACCTCCAAATTAGTTTCTCCATGGTGCACCGAAGTATTTTTTTTATGGTTAAGGCTTGATTCTAGCTCTTTAGAGCTTAATATACAGAATGTTCAATAGGGAGGAGTTGGTTTCTTATGTTTTTTTCCCCTAATTGTTGCGCTTCCCTATTTCATGCAATAGCTTTTGTGTTTTCTTTTTCTCTATTTCCTTTTCTTTGCTTATTCATCTGATGTAAGTTATGGTATTATTTTTGCAGCCATTTTCGTAATAAAACTTTCAACTATTACAAAAACAAAAACAAAACATTGCTCGGGATTTGAAGTACATTGAAATCATAAAAAGAAATAGAAAATACAAAGGGATTAAATATTTATCACAATTGAAGGATAGAGCACACAACAAGATCATCAGGAAAACAAGAAACGAAAGGAGCAAATATTGCTCAGGATTTGAAGTACATTGAAATCATAAAAAGAAAAGAAAATACAAAGGGATTAAATATTTATCACAATTGAAGGATAGAGCACACCGTTTGTATGACAGTGAGTACAAGAAGAACAATAGCAGCAAAAATGGAGATGCCAATCCATGGATTGTTGAAGTAATCCTGCCTCAAGGTTGCCTTCCACTTGTGCCTACGCTTTCTGCAATGTAAATTCAGCTCTCCGTAGAGACCCTAAAGAAAAATTTGTGAAGAGATAACATTTTCTATGATAACACTACCAGAAATTCGCTAAATACCAACGGACTCACCGACAGAATTTTTTCTGTTGGTATTTTTCGGTCGAAATCACCAACGGACAATTTTCGTCGGTAATTCAGTCAGTAATTCCCGAAGGATATAGTCCGTCGGTAATTACCGACCGAATTACCGACAGAAAATTCAGAATTAATGAAAAAAGGGCGGGTAGGTGGCGCGGAGGTTTTGGCGGGTGATTTTTCCGACGGAATCACCGACAGACTGAAAACTGGGGAGCCGTACACGTGATGGGACCTGTTCACAGTCAATAATACCGACGAAATCACCGACGGATTTGAAATGCCAGATCCGTACCGGTGATGTGACCAGTGCACCGTTAAAAATACCGATGGAATCACCGAGGGATTTGAATAGCAGGTCCGTGCGGTGACGTGTCGATTGCCCGTCAGAATTACCGACAGTTTCGCCGACGTATTCACCGACGGAAGAAAACCGTCGGTAAGGTTGTCGGTAAAAGTGAATATATGACCACTCTGCCGACACTCTCCTCCCCCATTTCTCCTTCTTCTTCCTAATCCTAACCCTCCCCATCTGCAAATAACCAGCCCCCCCTCGCCCCAAAACAAAAATCTTCCTCATCTCAGCACAACAAGTTGTATTTCTTGAAGTTTTGTGGTCACAACATCCGTGTTCTGATTTACCGACGGATTTTATCATTTTTTGTAAGTAATTCTATCTTTTAAAATTTTAACATTTAAATGTCAATTTTATTGTTTTTTTAGTATATGTATTTTTTTTTAGTAGATGTACATGTTTTATTGTTATTTCTCAAACAAACTTGTAGTATATGAATGTATAATTTTATACTTGTTATGGTTTGTTTTAGATTTTGTAAGATTGTATTTGTATGTAAATTGTTAAAACTTAATTTGTAGAATTACCGAATTACATGTTATGTTTTGAAATAATTAAGAGCTTGCTTAATGGGTCCTTTTTATAGAGGTTCGATAGAAGTCATGGATGATCGTTCATGGATGTATCTAGATTCACCCCAAGGATTGCGGAGGATGGATTATTGTAACGGGGTTCAGGGTTTTATTAATTTCGCAACATCTATTCCCAGAAATTTTACTGGAGGCGGTATTAGGTGTCCATGCAGGAAGTGTCAAAATAAAAAGTATATGCATCCAGATGTTGTAATGATGCATCTTCTACACAAAGGGTTTATGGAGGATTACGAGTGTTGGTATGCACATGGAGAGGTATTTGTTAGTAATAGGAGAATGCGAGAAACGGTGGTTGGGTCAACTTCTAGTGCTAGCAACGTGCATGAAGCGGCAAATGACAACATTAATCCTTATAGAAACATGGTTATGGATGCAATGAGAATGAATCAAGATAATGTCAATCAATGTCCAATCGTAGAAGAAGAACCTAATGCAGAGGTAGCTAGGTTTTTCGATTTGTTGAAAGATTCTGATGAACCATTATGGGATGGCTGCACAAACCACAGTAAATTATCGGCCGTGGCACAGGTGTTCACCATCAAGTCAGATCACGGGTTGAGTGAGGCCGGGTATGACAAAATTATTGATTGGGCAAGAAGCATTTTACCTGAAGGGAACAGGCTCAAAGAGAACTTCTATGCTGCGAAGTCCATGATGAAACCCCTCGGTTTAGGATACCAGAAAATTGACATGTGCCCTAACTTCTGCATGTTATACTACCTTCAAAATGTTGAGATGACCGAGTGCATGACATGCGGGCATTCCCGTTACAAACCCAGAACTGGCAGGGGGAAGACTCTAGTGGCATATAAAAAACTTAGATATTTCCCGATCACACCTAGACTGCAGAGGTTATTTATGTCACCAAGGACTGCTGAGCACATGACATGGCACCAAACACATGATGTCGTTGATGGTGTGATGGTGCATCCTTCTGACGGCGAAGCGTGGAAACGCTTTAACAGTGTTCATCCTGACTTTTCTGCTGAATCAAGGAATGTTCGACTTGGGTTGTGTACAGACGGGTTCAACCCATTTGGGTCATTTGCTGCTCCCTATTCTTGTTGGCCAGTCATTCTCATAGTTTATAACTTGCCACCGGGAATGTGTATGAGGCCGGAGTTCATGTTTCTATCACCTGTCATACCCGGTCCAAGCAGCCCGGGGCGGAATATAGATGTTTGTCTTCGACCGTTGATAGATGAGCTGGCGCAGTTGTGGTCCTCTGGATCTCTGACTTATGATATATCGAGGAAACAAAATTTCCTTATAAGGGCGGCTTTGATGTGGACTATCAGTGATTTTCCAGCTTATGGAATGCTTTCTGGTTGGAGCACGCATGGGAAACTCGCATGTCCATACTGCATGGAAAACAACAAGGCATTCACGCTAGCAAACAGAGGTAAAGCTTCTTTTTTTGACTGTCACCGTCGCTTCTTGCCACTTAATCACAGGTTCAGAAAGAACAGAAAAGATTTCTTTATTGGCAGAGTTGAAAAAGATGTTGCATCCCCGCGTCTTTCTGGTGAAGAATTGCATCCTGTTGTATCAGAGTACGGTGACATTGTGTTTGGCCTTCAATCAGGTAAGCAAAAGTTTCCTGGTTTTGGTTTGACCCATAATTGGGTAAAGCGAAGTATCTTTTGGGAGCTTCCGTATTGGAAGACTAATCTTCTCCGCCATAACCTTGACGTCATGCACATCGAAAAGAACGTGTTTGAGAATATTTTCAACACCGTCATGGATGTGAAGGGGAAGACAAAGGACAACATGAAGGCTAGATTGGATATAGCTTTATACTGTAACCGTAAAAATATGGAGTTGGTTTATGAGGAGTCACGGGTTGCAAAACTAAGGGCAAGCTTCGTGTTAGAGAAAAACGCACAACTGCTAGTCTACAAATGGCTTAAGAGTCTGCGTTTCCCGGATGGACATGCATCGAACATATCAAGGCTTGTTAACATAGAGGATTGCAGATTGTATGGAATGAAGAGTCATGACTGCCACATGTTTATGCAAACACTCATCCCATTAGCTTTTCGTGATTTATAATTGTTGTATTGCCATATATAATTATTGATTAATTTGTTGAATTATAATTGTTAATGTTGAATTTACCTTAGAATTAATAATTGGATATGTTGGAATAATTAGTATTTTTTATATATATATATATTATTGCATGATTTGTGTTTAATTGTTTCCATTGATTTTAATTGTTAGGCTATAATTCTTTTTTATTTTATTGAATATATTTTATTGTTGTATTGCCATAATTATTTAATAATTTGTTGAATTAATATTGTTAATGTTGAATTTATCTTAGATTTAATAATTGAATATGTTGGAAGAATTATTAATTTTACTCTAACTTGATGATTTGTGTTTAATTGTTTCTATTTATTTTGAATTTATAGTTTTGTTGTATTAACATAATTATTGAATAATTTGTGAATTGTAATTGTTAACGTTGAATTTATCTTAGGATTAATAGTTGAATATGTTGGAATAATTAGTATAGATTGGGTCAATTGGTTGTGGCTATTGTTAATATTTGCAGGTTTGTGGTTTTGGGTAGTATCAAGTATAGGGGAGATGCTGCTGATTTTTTTTTAAGTTTTGAATGTTATTATACAATTATTTATATAAAATTGTTTAGATGCGAAGAATGAAATCCAGAGCTAGTCGTTCACGTCCAGTCGAATCAAGTTCATCTAGCAACGATGCTGATGTTTCCTTAGGTGCCTCTCAAGAAGAGGCACCTACACCACCTGCGCTGTCAACTGATGCTGCCTCTTCCAGCGATGTTTCACATCACAGAAGCGGTGTGCCTTTGCAGCGGAATCAATTTACCCGCAAGTACAAGGCACAGTGGAAGGACGATCTTTCAATGTAAGTTTGTTAAGGTTTTAGTTTTTTTTATATATATAAAAAACAAATTTAAAACATAATTTATGAAGTAATCACTATTTCATTAATTTCATTTTTTTTCAAGTTCACAAACATTGAGGCCGCCCGAGTAATATCATCGGCGTTTAAAACGTCGATGGAGATTCCATTGTTTCAATGGAGTCAGATATCCAGGCATCCTGAATGGATGCCTCAAATCAATGCATGGTTTCGTAGATTTGAGGTTCGTGTTAATATATAATTTTCAGCTTATTTCTAATAAATTCTAGTTATAATTGTAAATAAATTATTAACATTTTAAAAAATTATTTTTTTATACACAGCATCGATTCAGCTGGGACGATGAACATGACACTATTGTGAGGAGGGTGTGGGAAAATCACGCGGCAATTAGGTAACATCAAAAACAATACGACTTTTTTTTTTACATAATTATTTATGTTTCGAAATGTAATTTTTTCGTGCGTGAATTAGGTTGCGTGATTTTTGGTATGAAACCTAGAAAAGGCCAAAAAACCAGCGAGGGATAAGGGGTTCCAAGGCTGGAACGATGTTGCGGTTTGGAGGGATTTCAAACCGATATACATCCCGGAGGATATATGGCCGCACTATCTTGAGCACTTGACGTCTGAGCGGTTCACACGACGCTCACAGTCCGGTGCTGGCAACCGGAATCGGCCAATTCATGGCTCCGTGACAATGCACACCGGCGGCTCCATTCCGTTTGCTGCACATGCGAAACGGATGGTAAGATTAATTTAAATGAAATATATCGTTCAATTAATTTGTTGTTAATAATTTTTTTTCATTATAGGCTACGTCTCTTGGACGTGAGCCAAGCCCTATGGAGCTGTTTGTGGAGACGCACGTACGGAGTCATGACCGCCAAAAGGGGACGCAACAGTTCGTTGACAACCGTGCTCAACAGTTTGTGGTATGTTTGTTCAACCATTTTATTTTGTAAGTTATTATTATGTTTATTGAATTGAATATGATGATTTTTTTTTTCAGGAGACCTATAATAATCGGTTGAGGGAGAGATACAGGGACGATCCTTCGACCTATCCGGAATTCGATCCGGATTTGTGGATGGAGGCTGGATCGTCAGGTGGACCCGATAAAAATCGGGTTTACGGGCTCTCCAACACTGCCGCCGCCAACTTGCGGTCGATCGGTACTGCTTCAACTGTTGGGAGCTCACAATCTGTATCGAGCTCCCAATCTAAGGAGTTCGTGGCCTTGCAGCAAAGGTGCGACCACCTATCAGAGGCGTACACACAACTCAAAGAAGAGCAAAGATTGGCGAACGAACAACACAGAGCAGAGTCTGAACAACAAAGAGCGGCCTATGAAGAGCTTCGTCAAATGGTCATGAACATGACACAAGGTGGAACATGTGCGCCTAATCCTTTTTGGCCGCCTAACCCCCACCCTCCTCCTCCTCCTCCTCCTCCTCCTCCACCACCTTTATATTAATTTTTAATAAGCATTATTTACATTTAAAATTTTGTTTAATGTTTTTTTGAAACACATTCATTTTGTAATGAATATTATTTAACTTTGAGTTTTTGTTGCTTAATATAAATTTTATTTTCATAATTGGTTTGTATTACCATTAATTTATATTATTTTTTCTAAATAATTAAAAAACAATTAAAAAAAAAATTACACAGGGCTTTACCGACGGAATAACTCCGTCGGCATTCGACAGTGTCTGCCACCATCACCGACGAATATTCAGACGGACAGATTCGGTCGGTATTCCATCCCATCACCGACATATTCACCGACGGACATAATCCATCAGTGATTGTGGCAGACACTGACGAATGCCAACGGAGTTATTCCGTCGGTAAAGCCCTGTGTAACTTACCGACGAATTTACAGACGAAAATATTCGGTCGGTATGAAATATCACCGACACTTTTACCAACGGATTTAGTCCGTCGGTATGTACATAACACCGACGGTATTCCGTCGGTATATTCCAAGCGGGAAACTTTTTTTTTTTGGCGCGCACGGTCCGTCGGTAAAACTGTCGGTAAATGTTTTTTTTGTATTTCCGACCGATATAGCGACGAAATGTGGAATCACCGACAAAAGGTATTCCGACGAGCGTATTCCATCGGCAATATAGTCGGTAAATAATTTACCGACGAACGTTCTATCACACACCGACGGAATATTTCCATCGGTAAAACTGTGAAATCTTGTAGTGTAAGATTGTGAAAAAGATTTGATACTGCTTCGTCACTACTTAGCATATTTTTCAAATTCTCATTCTGAGCAAGTACTTCCACATCTTTGGTAGCCCTGACGAGCAGCTGATGAAAGTAATATAGGCATTTACGAAAGTGTCCCCGTACACATGATGGCATTGCTCAAAGGCCTGGAGATTTCTGAATAAGATTTCTATCACATCATATATTTTTAGTTGTGGAATTTCTAGAATCCCATTACTGAATGTTATATCTAATAGTAAGCTTTTTCCTGTATTCTTAAACTTCGCTCCAGATTGATGGAGCTTCGTTGCTGTGGGTGCGCTTAAGAAAGTAGTTTCTTTCGCTGGAAGATTCTGTTCCATTGGAAGTCAACGAAATGAAGGACTCCAGAGGAATCGATTTTTTTCCAACCGTCCTCTTTTACCCAGTTAGACCATGGTACTTTTAATAACCCACAGGTAAGCTCAATGAGGGTACAATTCTCAGGATTGGCAGCTACACTGGATAGCTCAAACAACTTCTGGAGGATGAAGAATGGAAGCTGATTCTCAAGCAAGCTCATATCAAACATTACGTCAACTAACTTAAATGGACAATAGAAAATGTGGTCACTACGTCTGCTTTCATAAAACCCTCTTAAGTACTTCATGTTCAGCAAGACCATAATAATGAAGACAGCATCCAGTAAGATCATTTTTGTGAAGTCTTTCCTACTGAGATCAATGGTCTTTGCATAACTATCTCATAATTTTGTTTCTCCTTGATAATGTTAATTAAATCCTCCACACTTACTAATAAATTCTATTCGAGAAACTGCTGTAGCGTGCAGGTGTTAGGATATTGCCATTTAGTGGTAATACCCCACCACCAAGCAAGTGGAAGCACCATTAGTGCCACTAATGGTGGCATGTTTTAAGCCATGTTTTAAGGCTTTATTGTCCCCTCTATGTTGACAAAATGTGCTGGAGGAGCTCATCCATTTGCCTATAAAATGAGGCATGTTGTTGAGAGCAAGTTGAGAAGTGCAAAGAGCATGTGAAGAGGATAGAGAGAAAGAGAGAGCTGCAATGGCAGCAACCATTGTAGCAACTACAAGGGCAGCAATGAGAGCTGGGAGTAGAGTAGAGTGAAGTGATCCTCCTCCTCCATGTGTGTTGTAAATCTTTCTCTATCTCTAATAATATTGACTCTCTCGTGGATGTAGGCGATTTGTCGAACCACGTTAAATATTGTGTCAGTGTGCTTACCCTCCTATGAGCAATTATCAGTACATCACCGGTCGGGATTTCCCCCAACAATTGGTATCAGAGCATTTGGTTTAAAGTGGTGTTTGATCTTTGCTTAAAAATGAAAGTTGTAAAAATTGTGTTTTGACCATACCAACGTGTAGAGGAGGAAGAGATGAAGCCACTGGTGAAAACCGCGTCGAAATCGGACGTCAGACATGGCCGCATGCGCCATCACGCGCCGGCGAGGTGGCTAGCCACGCGCGCCACGCGTCTTCTATGCCCGGATGGGCTGACCGACCCGAATACCAAACGACCCGACCCACGTGGCTGACCCGGATAAGGATGACATCAGCATGATGCAATTGTGACGTCATCATACACAGTCAGCATACACGTCAACACAGTGGGACCCACTTGCCATGTCACCAGCCGTGAGCCGAGCCGAGGGATAGGATTCTATGCAACAGAGTCTACGTGCAATCGGATCTGAGATTGAATCTGAGCCGTTGATCAGGCCAGGATTGTTTTGATCAAATTTTAGCCATCTGAAATGCGATTTGGATGATTTCAGACTTGTTTCTAGCTAATTTGATCGTTCTGGATGCAATGGTATGGTCCGATCATTGAGATTTGAGACCGAAAATGGTAGTGGTGAATTATTAAAGAGAGATTGCCCGATTAAGAGGCATCTGAAGGTCTAGATTGAGGTCGATGGAGATGAAGAAGAAGAAGGTGCACATGTTTGACCAATTACATGTGTTGAACTGTTAAGTGGGGAAATTTAATGCCTTGAAGGAAGGAAAAATTGGGACACTCTGGACACCCGGTTATGTGGACAATTAAAGGTGTAGAGTGAAAATTGACAATGACCAATCTTGACGAATCTAAGCACTAGTAGTCTCACTAGATGTTGAGAAATCATGTATTAAACCGGTATATTCCAGATCACTTGTAAAGGAAAGCCGCAACAAAGCTAGCAAATGGTTGTATATACGGAAAGACAGTACGATGGATACATATGGCTTAAGAAGTTCTGTCAAGGAGATTGGGTTTTAAACGGGACTAGTGTGACCCCTCCAATCTTTCCTGGGAAACTTGCTTAGTGGAAGGATTATCCATATGGTACTATTTTCGTATATGTAACAGTTTGTTATGAAACTGTTAAAGACTAGCAGGAGGACGGCATAAGGGGAACAATTGGGTTCCGTATGAACAAGGATATGATGGAGTAGTGATTTCTCCAAACAGGTTTCCAAGAGCTTTGATGAAGGTGGTAATCTCAACCACCATCAAAAGGAAAGCAAACTAAGGCTCAAAAATCGGTTGCTTCCATGGACTGCACCACTGTTGTTCTAGGCAGGCTGTTTGGGATTGCTGAATGGTGGTGATGGTGTTAGGTGCAGGGTTTTGGGTGAATTTTGATGGTGCTTGGAGGGTTTCCGGTGGATGAAGCCAGTGGTTTGTGTGTTTTTTCAGGGATAAGGCCAGTGGCTTGTGGTGCTATATATTTTGCTGGAAGTGTGTATGGGTGATTTCCATGGAGGTTTTCTAAGGAGGTTTTGATAGGGGAGAATTCCTCGCCTCTTCTTATTCTACACAAAATTCACTGCCAACCTTTCCTGACTCGGTTAGTTAAATTATATTATTTTTTAATATATTTTTTTAAATGAAAATATTTTAAATTTAAAATTTATATAAATTTATATTATTTTATATTTAATTTTTATCGAATAAATAAAAATAATCCTGAACTACTTGAT
The DNA here is from genome assembly GCA_018804465.1 of Populus tomentosa. Taxonomy (NCBI): domain Eukaryota; kingdom Viridiplantae; phylum Streptophyta; class Magnoliopsida; order Malpighiales; family Salicaceae; genus Populus; species Populus tomentosa. The sequence goes on from CM031973.1 coordinate 19,479,216, forward strand.
TATTAAAATTTGAAGATCACATAAAAGTATAAACAGAATTCAAAAATTTAAATTTTTAAATAAAATATTATATATAATTTATATTATTTTTCAACATTTCCGCACTTATACTGTTGCCTTTTAATTGCTATCTTCGTGGAAAGAAAGGTGAAAAGTGCAAAATTTTCCTGTGATGCGATATTGATTCAGAGATTTGTGGAAGATAAGGTACAAGACGAGAAAAGTTTGTGTGTGAGAAGTTTGAAAAGTACTACGTTTTCCTGTGATGCTAAGTTTTACATGGAAATTCTGGTCTGAAATCGACATAGATTTTTATTCGAGTCCAATTATTCACATTACTTTAAGAAACTTTTTCTAAAACATCATTATCACGACAGTTTTCATGAATTAATTATGTATTTTGGTGAAGACTCGTGTCATTAAAGTCAGGTAGCATCCCCTCCATGTCAGCCAGTCAATCAGGCAGTCCATTTGGCTGGCCGAGTTCGGCTCAATATATATTTAATAAAATAATGATATTAAAATAATATTTGTGATTTTTGAATTTTCAAAAAGGAATTTTAAAAATATTACTCTTTGCTTTGTGGAAAGTCATGCCAGAAAAACAATACCTGCGGTCACAGTCCTCTACCCTGCCTAGAAGTAGGCTTTGTGGAATGTCATGCCACTTATTCATGGAAATTGGCACGATTTTTATGCCAGAAAAAGGGAAAGCTTGCAAAGCTAAAGCTGTTTATACATGGAAATTCTAGTGTGAAATCGACAGGGATAGGGCAGATGAATGATGAATATACGAATCCAATGAGTTAATTGTATCACATGCGACCATGCATGCCCCACATGGATGGATGGATTTATATATTCATAAAAGTAGTCAAAAGAATGATTTAAAATGAGCTTATTATAGTCTTTAAATATGCTAAAAAGTAGTTAATATTACTTTCACCTTTCCCCTCTTCGGATTACATTCATAGTTTTCCATTAGCTTACCGATCAACGGCTCAAATCCCATTTCACTGTCTCCTTCCTTCCTCCTTCACCTCTCGCCTTGCCCCTATAAAAATCGCCAGAACCTCCTATCCCTACCCACCCAAAACTTGCAAATCTCTAACTTTCCCTCGTTTTCCCGAGAAACAAACAGAAACCCGTAAACCCAGTTTCCCAATTCAGTTATTTCAATGGCACAGCAAGAAAATCCACCGGAGGGAAAGCCCCAAGGAACAACTAGCCACGAAGGCAGCCAGCAAAACTTCTAAAACTGCGGTTGTTGAGAGCTTGTAAGTAGTTTAGTTTCTGTCCATGTGGCTTTTTATGATAGACATCATGTTTTTTTTATTCAAAATAATACTACATCAAAAATAATTTTTTAAGAGAAATTATCAAAATTATTTGCACTTTCTTTATCATATATTTTTTTAATGATAAAATATCAATTTTTTCTAAACAAAAATATAGAACTTATTAAGCAAATTTCGTATGAAACAATATAAATTAATTAATTAATTTATATCATTTGATACAAATTATGTGGAACAAGGCACGTCGTTAATAATTTTAATTAAAGAAATTTAATGCATCGCTTAATTAAATTGTTGCCAGTGAAGGCAAACTTAAGGCTGGAAGTTTCATCTCTTTTTTGGGTTTCGTAATTGAATTTGTTTTCTCTGTGATAACAATTTTTTTGATCTGCTTGTTTTGTTCTAATAGTAGCTATCTTCTCAGTTCTGTCACAGCATGGAATCTGGTCGACCATCAAGTACTAATCATGAGCTGAGTCATCAAGTTTCGCTTGATATTGATAGATTAGCCCAATCCGTGACGGAAGAGCTAGAAATCTCAAATCCTTTCTCCGACACATGGTGTATATATAAAGTTCCTGAGCGATTACGCGAGCTGAACGAAAAGGCCTACACACCTCGATTAGTCTCTATAGGCCCAATTCACCATGGTAATGAGAAGCTAAAAGCCATGGAAGACCACAAAAGAATGTACCTGAAAGAATTCATTGCCAGGACCAATGTAAGTGTGAAGGGTTTTATTGAATTGATCAAGAAGAATGAAACAAGATTGCGTAATTGCTATGCGGAGACCAATGGGTTTAGTAGCGAATACTTCATAAAAATGATATTAATGGATGCTGCCTTCGTCATTATGTTTTTGCTGAAGTGGACTTGCACAGACTTCAGAGAAAGTAGAGACAGCATTTTCTATCCTCCATACAAGAGTGTAGATGTTGATGGAAATAACTTAATCTTAAACAATATAGTTTATGTAAAGAAAAAGAAACAGATTTAAGATGGCAGAGTTGAGTAGAAAGATCAATTATATTTCATTCTATATAGGCTTACATAGAACTTGAAATGAATTAAAACTCTCAACAAACTTGAGAGATTATTGGAATTGAAATCCTAGACTAAGCAGAAACGAATTAAAACTCTCAACAAACTTGAGAGATTATTGGAATTGAAATCCTAGACTAAGCAGAATGTTTCTGCTGCAAATCCTGAAGGAAATAAACTGTTACAGAATTTAAATATTAAAAACTGATCTTAATTCTATCTATCTAAAGGCAAAATCTCATAATTCAAACACTCCTCCTTGAGACTTGCCTTAGACAAACCAAGTTTCATCCTTAGAAATTCCAATCTTGATCTAGGAAGAGCTTTAGTCATTATATCAACAAGTTGAACATCTGTTGGACAGTAGTGTAGCTTTATAAGCTTGTTCTTCTTAGCTACTCTTATAGAATGAAACTTCACATTGATGTGCTTGGTTATGCCATGTTGAACCGGATTTAGAGCAATAGCAATGGCAGATTTATTGTCACAATGAAGCTCAGTTTGTGAGCTTTGTTCTTGACCCAAATTAGCAAGCAATTTGTTCAACCAAATTGCTTGATTTGCAGCAGCTGCCATGGAGATATACTCTGCTTCAGCAGTTAATTGTGCCACCACCTCCTGCTTCTTTGCATTCCAACAGATTGCACCTGAACCAATATTAAAACATACCCAGAGGTGCTCTTCATGTCATCAACACTCCCTGCCCAGTCACTATCTACATAACCAATTAGTTTTACTCCTCCTGTCTTCAAGTACCAGATGCCAAGATCAGTCGTTCCTCTAATGTACTTCAACACCCTTTTAGCAATTCTCATGTGAATATTGCTAAGTGAGCTCATGAACCTTGACAGCAAACCAGCTGGAAACATTAAGTCAAGTCTAGTTGCTGTCAAGTATAGTAAACTGCCCACTAGGCTTCTAAATCCAGAGGGATCTTCAAGTTTCTCACCATCATTCTTTGAAACTTTCTCATTTTGTGCTAAAAGAGTTGCTACTTCTTTGCATGACTCAAGTTTGAACTTCTTGAGTATATCAACAACATATTTCCTTTGTGAAACAAAAATACCCGAACTACATTGATGTATTTCCATTCCAAGAAAGTAGTTCATAATGCCAAGATCAGACATTTCAAAAACACCTTGCATTTCAGTTTTGAACTCTTCCAGCAACTTTGCATTGCTTCCAGTAACTAGCATGTCGTCTACATAGAGTGATATCACCAGCTGCAAACCATCTTCATCTTGTTTCAGATATAGGGTAGCTTCATTTTCACTTCTTTTGAATCCTAGTTGAATCAAATGAGTATCAATTCTGCTGTACCAAGCCCTTGGTGCTTGCTTCAAACCATAAAGAGCTTTGTGTAGCTTGTAAACTTTGTGTTCATCACCACCAACAACAAAGCCTTCTGGTTGCTGAACATAAATTTCTTCAAGTAGTATTCCATTTAGAAAAGCAGACTTCACATCTAAATGATATACTCTCCATCCTTTTTGTCCCGCAAGAGCAAGTAGGAGTCTTATAGTGTCATGCCTAGCTACTAGTGCGAAAGTATCTGCATAATCCACTCCATCAACTTGAGCAAAGCCTTTAACAACCAATCTAGCCTTGTGTTTGAAGATTGAACCATCTGGATTGAATTTGGTTCTGAAAACCCACTTCACTTCAATTTCCTTTTTATCTCCAGGAAGTTCAGTCAATCTCCAAGTCCCATTTCTTTCAATGGAATCAATTTCTGATTTCATTGCTTCAATCCAAGCTGGATCTCCTGCAGCTTCAGAGTAATTTGTAGGATCAGCATGTACAAGGTTACATCTTTCATACATATCAGACAATTGTCTAACCTTAAGTATTGTTCTATCTGAAGTTGCTTCAATGGCTTGTTGATCTTCAACATCAATACTTTGTACTGGTGATTCAAGTGCAACTGTGATAGTCTGTTGAACTCCTTTTAAGTTCCAATTCCAGCAGGCATTTTCATCAAATTGCACATCTCTGCTGACCTGAATTTTAGCTGAATTCAGATTGAAAATTCTGTAACCTTTTGATTCTGTTGCATATCCCACAAGAATCCCTTTTTCTGCTCTAGCATCCAGTTTTCCTCTTTTGGCAGATGGAACATGAAAATAGCACAATGATCCAAACACTTTTAAATGTTTGGCAGTAGGCCGGACTCCAGACCATGCCTCCAATGGTGTTTTGTTTTGAACAGACTTAGTTGGAAGTCTATTAAGCAAGTATACTGAAGTATTTACTGCTTCAGCCCATAGAAACCTTGGCAACTTCTTTTCAAACAATATAGATCTGGACATCTCCATCACTGTTCTATTCTTCCTTTCAGAAACTCCATTCTGCTGTGGAGAGTAAGGAATCGTCTGCTGGTGTACAATCCCAACTTCTAAACAAAAGGCATTAAACTCCTTCGAAATATACTCTCCACCATTATCAGTTCTCAACACTTTGATCTTCTGACCACTTTGAGTTTCAGCCATGCTTTTGAAGTTTTTGAACATAGATAGAGCTTGTGACTTGTTTTTCAGAAAATAAACCCAAGTCATTCTACTGAAGTCATCAATGAATAATATAAAATACACATTATTATTCAAAGAAGCTGTCCTCATAGGTCCACATATGTCTGAGTGAACCAGCTCCAGCATGTGTGTTGCTCTTTTGGATATACCTTTAGGAAATGGTTGTCGATGTTGCTTTCCCAGTTCACAACTTCCACATGTATGAGCAGTAACATGAATTGCAGACATGTTTTCTACCATTCCAGTATCATACAGCAACTTTAATGAATTAAGATTGTAATGACCGAATCTTTTGTGCCAAAGAATGCTTTCATCAATCTTTGCACTAAACACATGTCCATTAACAGCATCAAGCTTCAAATAGAAGCTATTACCATCCATTTTGATTTTTGCTATCTCTGAATTATGTGTATCAGTGATAAAGCAAAATTTCTCTTTAAAAGAGACTTCATAACCATTCTTGAGCATTTGTGCAACACTAAGGAGATTTTGATCTAGTTCAGGAATGTAAAGAACATTTGTGATGGTTTTAATACCTCTATTTGTGTTGACTGCAACAGTTCCTTTCCCCTTAGCTTGCACAATATCTCCATTTCCCAGCTTAATCTTCGGTTGAACTGATTTGTCAATAGAGGAGAAAATTGACAGAATTTTAGACATGTGACTCGTGCAGCCACTGGCTATAAGCCATGTATTCAGTTCAGAGGTATTGCTAGCTTGTGTTGCCATAAACAAATGCTCCTCCTCATCTTTGCCTTCTTCAGAAACATTTGCTTGTTGTTGTATTTGTTGCTGAGGTTGTTTCTTCTTGATTCTGCAAAATTTCTCACTGTGACCAAGATTATTACATAATAAACACTGAAGAGAAGGTTTCCCCTTAAACCAGCAATCTTTCTCAGTATGGTTAGTTCTTCTGCAATAAGAACATGGTGAGAAAGTCTGTCTTTTTAAAGGTATACTTGATTTCCTTTTAGCATACTTGACAGGTTTGTTTCTTGGTAGGTTACCAGCACTCCTTTCCCTGTTGTTTGCTTGGAAAGCCCCTTCAACTGCCTCATCATCTCTCATATGAACTCTTTGCTCCTGAATATGAAGTTTGCTAATTAACTCAGAAATAGTCAGACTTTGCAGATCGCAAGATTCTTCTATTGCTGAGATCTTAGCTTCAAACTTTTGAGGAACAGACATCATAAGTTTTTCTACTACCTTATGATCTTCAAATGTGTTTCCAAGAAGCCTTATTTGATTTACAACATCCATTAATCTGCCAGAATAATCTTTGACAGATTCATTGTCTTTCATCTTCATCAATTCAAATCCCCTCTTAAATGCAAGAAGTTTAACTACTTTGACTCTGTTGCTGCCTTCAAATTCAACTTGAAGCTTATCCCATACCTGTTTTGGTGTTTCCAGATTCATTATTTTTGTGAAAATATGATCTGCAAGACCAGAATGAAGACAGGTAATGGCTTTGTCCTTCTTGAGTTTTTCTTCTTCATGTGCTTTCATTTGAGCAATTGTAGGATTTGCATTCAATGGTGGAGGATCAGAATCAGTTGCCACAACATTCCATAAGCCATGAGATCTTAGATAAAATCTCATTTTGACAGCCCAAATATGATAGAGTTCTCCACTAAACATTGGAATTGCAGATACAATATTGTTTGAAGAAGAAATTGACAAAAAACAGAAAGAAAATAACTCTCAAGTGTTTCGCTCACCCTCTCTGTGTTTGTCTCACCCTCTCTTATATAGGGAATTCCGACCGGTGATGTTCTGATATTTGCCCATTGGAGGCTAAGCACACTGACACAATATTTAACGTGGTTCGGCAAACCGCCTACATCCACGGGAGAAGCCATTTGATTATATAGGGAGAGAACAAGATTTACAACAATAGAGGAGGAGGAATCATCCCCTCTTTGGCAACTCTCAACCTCACTCTATTTCTCTCTTCTTAGTGCTGCAATGGCAGCTACTGTTGGCTGCCTTGGCAGCCCACTCTCTCTTACATTTCTCTCATATTTGGCTCTACTTCTTCCTCTCATTTTGCTCTCTAATGTATGCCTCTATTTATAGGCATCCATGGTAGCTTCTCATGCTCTTTTGTCAACAATGGTGGTTGCCAAACTTGCCAAACTTTGACATTAGTAAATGGTTGTTGGGTGCCACCAACAACCCACCATTGTAGCCTCCTTCTTTGACTCTCACATGGCAACCACATAATTGGCAAATCCTAACAATCACCCCCTTTGACATTTATGTGGGGCAACTGTCCTCTTGCTTCTTCAGCACAAGCTTGCATCCTGCAGCTCTTCCAAGCTTACCATTCCGAGAGCGTCTGTGGCCAAGTTTACAGGTACTTGCCAAACCTTTCAATCACCAGAGTCAACCAAGCACCCCTTTGCTCACTTCAAAGGATCACTTCAACCAGATGGTTTCATACATCACATCTGAAGAGTGTTCACGCTTGTCTTTAGGAACATTCCCCTTCGAGCGTATCAACCATGCTCGGTCCGGAATGATTTATCAAGCCTTACATCAAGGCTTACAACACCCCCTCAAACTGATATTCCCAAGTGCAACAGTCATTGAGTATTTTAATGTGATCACGAGCTCACCACTCTTCCAAGAGTCTACTCATCCAGGAGTTGCGTCTGCCCTCTGTTCCACCTTAAGAACCACGCCTTACTTCTCCATGAGTCTCTCACTCTTAGTCTCAAGAGTTCGGGTAGCTATCCACCTTTACTTATGGGGGCAGCCCATTACAGGTTTATCCATATCAATCTTCATACTCTGAGTATTACAATGCCATCTCCGAGCTCACCACCTTGACAAGAGTCAACTTGTTCCCGGAACCTGCGCATGCCCTCTGCTCATTCATAGCAGTCGCGTCTTAATGCTCCACAAGTCACCCACTTATTATTCAAGGAAAATGTCTTCTAGCTCATTGATCTTTAGCATGGGGGCAATATCCATGAAAGTCAATCCTGCATTTGTCTTCATACTCATCATAGCCACTTCATTGGCTATACACTTGTCCACTCATATCTAGCCATCACATCGGCTCTGGGGCGATCTGAATTGGGGCTTCTATCCTGGCCCTCACACCTTCTCCTCAGGTGACTCCGCTCGTCGTCATGTGGCGGTCTAAATCTGGGGCTCTTATCATGGCCCACACACCTTCTTCTGAGGTGTCTCCGCTCGTCGCCATGCGGCGGTTTGAATCTAGGCTCACATCATGGCCCACACCTTCCTCTGAGGTGTCTCCGCCCGTTGTCATGCGGCGGTTTGAATCTGGGCTCATATTATGGCCCTCACACCATCCATCCGAGGTGTTTTTGCTCGTCATGAGACGGCCTGAATATGGACTCATATCAAGGTCTTCACACCTTTCATCTGAGGTGTCTCCGTCTGTCATCATGAGACGACCTGATCTTGAACTCATATCATGGTCCCCACACCTTCTGTCTAAGGTGTCTTCGCCTGTCGTCATGAGACGGTTTGAACATGGACTCATATCATGGTCCTCACACCTTCTGTCTGAGGTGTCTCCGCCTGTCGTCATGAGACGGTCTGATCTTGGACTCATACCATGGTCCTCACACCTTCTGTCTGAGGTGTCTCCGCCTGTCGTCATGGGGCGGTCTGAACCAAGTCTCTAATCTTGGCCCACACACCTTCCATCTGAGGTGTCTATACTCGTCATCATGAGACGGCCACATCCTCCTTCATAGGGGATGTCTCTAGTGGCTTCAAGATTCTCTACCACCATGTGGACTTGGGAGAGATCACTACCACTGATCATATAGAAAGAGAAAGTTGCGGTGCACTCTTCACAGTTTTCCATCTCATTTTCTATGTTTGGAGCTTCTATCCTTTTCTGCTTGATAGCTCCACCCACACCAACTCTCTTTGGTGTCTTCGCCTTTCATCATAGGCGTTCGCACCCCTTTAATTCGGTGCTTCTGCAACAGCTCATCTTTCCATCCTTGCATGCATTGGAAAGGTCCTCACTTGTTGCCTTTATCAAGAGCACAAGAGACTTCTTGTTGTACAACTTTTTCACACAGTCTCTGCTCTGAGCTTCATCTGGGAACTCTTCTTCTCCTTGCACCTATTGTCTCATTACAATACCTCGTTGGATCCTACGGGTACTCCTGCATAATCTCCGTGTGCTCTCGTGCAATTCCGGTTCTCCAGATTTCTCCCTATTCTTTGCTTTTATGTTTGACAGCAGCTCATCCTGTCACAACATTTATCCAAGTCAAAATAGGGTGCCAATCTTTATCCCCTTGTGTATTTCTCTTCCATTATCAGGGTCTTCATCAATTCTTCGTTCGAGAAATCACAGTCACCGAATCTAACTTCTTTGGAGAAATCACCACTTCATCAGATCCTTGATCATACGGAATCCAACTGTTCCTTTGTGCCGTCATCCTGCTAGTCTTCAACAGTTTCATAACAAACTGTCACATATACGAAAATAGTACTGTGTGGATGATCCTTCAACTAAGCAAGTTCCCAGGAAAGATTTGGAGGGGTCACAACGGTCCCGCTTAAAACCCAATCTCCTAGACAGAACTTCTTAGAACGTATCTATCCACCGTACTGCCTTTTTGTATATACAACCATTTGCTAGCTTTGTTGCGGCTTTCCTTTACAAGTGATCTGGGATATCCTGGTTTTATACCTGATTTCTCAACATCTGGCGAGACTACCAGTGCTTAGATTCGTCAAGATTGGTCTTCATCAGTTTCCACTCTCCACCTCAAATCGTCCACATGATCGGGTGTCTAGAGAGTCCCAATTTTGCCTTTCATCAAGGCAATTAAATTTTCCCACTTAATAGTTCAGCACACATAATTGGGCAAATGTGTGTACCTTCTTCTTCTTCATCTCCATCGACCACTATGATGACCTTCAGATGCCTCCTGATCGGGCAATCTCTCTTTAATAATTCACCACCGCCATTTTTGGTCTTGAATCTCAACGATCGGACCATACCATTGCATCCGGAATGATCGAATTAGCTGGAAACATGTCTTGAATCGTCCAAATCGCACATCAGACGGCTACGATTTGATCAAAACAATTCTGGCCTGATAAACGGCTCAGATTCAATTTCAGATCCGGTTGCACGTAGGATCAGCTACACTGGATCCTATCCCTCGGCTCGCGGCTCGGCTCCAATTCGGCTCGGCTCAACTCGGCTCAACTCGGCTCGCGGCTGATAACGTGGCTGGTGGGTCCCCCCTATGCTGACATGTCTGTTGACTAGTCAATGCTTTGCTGACTGTGTATGTGATGTCATCCTTGCATCATGCAGATGTCATCCTTTGCATGGCACTGTTCATGTCAACGTCACTGTTCATGCCTACTGTTCACATGGGTCGAGTCAACTGGTTTTCGGGTCGAGTCAACTCATCCGGGTGAAGAAGACGCGTGGCACGCGTGGGGCGCGTGGGCAGACACCTTGCCGGAGAGTGATGGAGAGTGCGGCCATGTCCGACGTCCGATTTTGACGCGGTTTTCACCAGTGGCTTCGTATCTTCCTCCTCTACACAGTGGGATGGTCAAAACACCATTTTGACAACTTTCATTTTTGAGCAAAAAATCAAACACCACTTAAACCATATGCTCTGATACCAATTGTAGGGAATTCCGACCGATGATGTTCTGATATTTGCCCATTGGAGGCTAAGCACACTGACACAATATTTAACGTGGTTTGGCAAACCGCCTACATCCACGGGAGAAGCCATTTGATTATATAGGGAGAGAACAAGATTTACAACAATAGAGGAGGAATCATCCCCTCTTTGGCAACTCTCAACCTCACTCTATTTCTCTCTTCTTAGTGCTGCAATGGCAGCTACTGTTGGCTGCCTTGGCAGCCCACTCTCTCCTACATTTCTCTCATATTTGGCTCTACTTCTTCCTCTTATTTTGCTCTCTAATGTATGCCTCTATTTATAGGCATCCATGGTAGCTTCTCATGCTCTTTTGTTAACAATGGTGGTTGCCAAACTTGCCAAACTTTGACATTAGTAAATGGTTGTTGGGTGCCACCAACAACCCACCATTGTAGCCTCCTTCTTTGACTCTCACATGGCAACCACATAATTGGCAAATCCTAACATCTTATTGTTATCACTCAAAAGAAAGAACATTTGTTTGCCCCACAGCCCGTAGGATCTATATGCTCTAATACCACTGATGGAAATAACTTAATCTTAAACAATACAGTTTACGTAAAGAAAAAGAAACAGATTTAAGATAGCAGAGTTGAGTAGAAAGATCAATTATATTTCATTAACTTCGAATGCCTATATATAGGCTTACATAGAACTTGAAATGAATTAAAACTCTCAACAAACTTGAGAGATTAATGGAATTGAAATCCTAGACTAAGCAGAATGTTTCTGCTGCAAATCCTGAAGGAAATAAACTGTTACAGAATTCAAATATTAAAAATTGATCTTAATTCTATCTATCTAAAGGAAAAATCTCATAATTCTAACAGATGTAAGGGTTGATATCTGTTTGCTCGAAAATCAGCTCCCGTTCTTCATCCTCGACGAGTTGTCTAGACTATCCACTATACTCGGCGATTCTCCAAAAGCTACACTGATTGAGCTTACTCATTGGTTCTTTTCATATGAATGGGGTTCATGGGCAGTAGGGGAATATTTGGGGAGAGTAGATTTCTCCGAAGTGAAACATTTGGTTGACTTTCTTACAATTTATCATCGGCCAACTGAACAGCAACAGTTTGGGGAACTTGAGGTTCTAACCGCACCCAGTGTAAAGGAGCTCCACCAAGCGGGGGTCAAGTTTGTGTTGAGTTCAAGCAAACATCTTCTTGACATAAAATTCGATAGAAATAAAGGGAGACTAGAGTTCCCACGATTACAGTTAGATGACAGAACATAAATCATAATCAGGAATATGCAAGCCTTTGAGCAGTGCCATGGCCTGCAACATGGTTATTTTGGTGACTATATCTTCTTGATGGGTCTCTTTGTCAGTGCCAGTAAGGATGTGGAAATGCTTGTAGAAAATCGTATTATAGAAAACTGGCTAACGTCTAATGAGGAAGTGGTACAACTCTTTTACAATCTCAACAAACAAAATAGTGTGTGGTCAGGTACTTTTCTCTTTAAAGGTCTCATTAAAGATCTGAATGCATTCTGCGAAAGGCCATGGAACAAATGGAAGGCAAATTTAAAGCAAAATTATTTCAATACCCCATGGGCAGCAGTCTCTGTCTCGGGAGCTGTTATTCTTCTCATTCTGACTGTCATACAATCCGTCTGCTCTATACTTCAAGTAGTTCCGCCGGAACTCCTAACAAGTAGATCGCCAGAATTTCATTTACATTGAATACTGCTGGATTGTCATCTTTGAATGTCACTTTCTCTGAAAGTAAATAACCTTAAAATTCAAATCTATTTTTATATGCTATTTAGTTCTTGTTCAAACAATTCTGCTCATAAGACACCTGCAGTCGTTTTCTTCATGTCTGTCTTAAGTAGGTTTGCATGTCATTGTTCTATGTAAGACATGCTCGATGTTTAGTTAATATCCTTGTTTTAATAAATGCTAGTTTCTTTCATGTCTAGTTTTTTTCTTCAACATGGTTATTGTATGAAACAAACTGCAATCAATTTGTCAAAAGAGTAAAATCACGGAGAAGGGACAGGAAACGGTCAGGGATGTTGAATGAAGAGCAGAATTGTTGCCAGATCGAGAATGGTTAATTTCCCACAGTAATTATATGGTTTGAGTTGATCAAGAAGAAGGTTGGGTTTCTAGATTTTTGTGAAAAGGTAATCAGATGATCATTGTAAGCAGCAGGTACTGGAGTTGATCATTCTGACAGAGAATCAGCTGACACATTTTTGATGTCCCAGACACCAGTTGTATGACCAGCAAATAGATAAGGCCTAAGGGCCATAAAGTATTGTTTGAATTGAAGCATACTCAGGCCTGTCATCTGAATTTCATGCACAAGAATTTGACCAGCAAATAATAATAATAATAATAAAGTAAAGCATTATGCTTGTGCTTCACACCTGAAGCTGGAATTTGCAAACTTGAATCATTAATCGCTGCCTCAGCACCTTTTAAATACGTCCAAGTTGGTATTCTCAAACTTTTCATATACAGAGATTAGAAACAATATAATGTAATCTAACACCATCTATAAAACCTTCTAGTCTTAGTTCATAAGAACTACGTGTAGCAGAAACAAATTTGCTTTCCTGATAGCAATATTTTCAGCTTCGTTTAGGTTTCTTTGATGCCCATAGGACATTGAAACATACACTTAAAATTTTCAACCCGATAGTATCAAAGAATTATCTCAACCCAATAATTTAAGCAGGTTTCAAGATATGATTTATATTATTTTCTAACACACCCCCTCAAGTGAAAGCTCTTTGCGCCATTTGCATAAGTTCATATTACCTCATGTTTAATTTTTATCAAATAAATAAAAATGATGAGATTCGAACTCGTGACCACTTGGTCGTCAAGACTCTTATACAATATCAAAGAACTATCAAAATCCAATAACTTAAACTATTAAGTGAAACTCTATAATATAATTTATATTATTCTTTTTCATATGATTTTTTTTCCAAGTATTTTGAGTATTATAGAGTATTGATTTATATTAATTTAATTATTTAATAGATTTGTAAAATAGATTTTTTAAAAAATATATTTTTAAATAATTACCGACGGAATTACACATGGTATTTTTCAAAGGAAAATACCGACAGAATTACACACGGTATTTTTCTGAAGAAAATACCGACGGAATGAATTTTATTTTTTTTGCGTGTCTTTTCCGTCAGTAAATCAATCAGTAATATTCAAACGAGGGCTATATAGAATATTGTTAAACTTGTAAAACACTGTAATTGTAATGCCTTAAAGCCATTGTAGAGATTGCTTCAAACGAGGTTTATATAGAATATTGTTAAACTTGTAAAACACTGTAATTGTAATGCCTTAAAGCCATTGTAGAGATTGCTTCGACCTTGGATGCATTTGCTTTATCCTATACTTGAAGCGAGGTTTGAGGATATTATATTCTAAGTTCTAACCCTTCTAGCGCTGAATATTCCACAAAGAAAATGGCAGGAAAAATCAATAATTTTATGGTTTTAACTACAAGTGCAAATCCATTTGATAGAACAGAGAGGTTCGTTAAACATTTCATGCCATTTCTGCATCAACGTTTCGGTCTAGATATTGAATGTGCAGTTACCTCCGGAGTTAGCTTTACTCTCTCGGGTTATTTAGCCTGATCTGCTGATCTTAATTGTGGATCATTTTGGAACTTATATTAAATAGGGAGAGTCTACCATTCTCGGTACATTTCTTGATCATACTTTTTTCTAATCATAAAATATCTTTTTATATTAAATCATTTAAAGATACCAAATATATGTTTCGGTTTCCCTACCTACACTTTCTTTTTCTCAAACTATAATTTGATCTTGATTTTTTTTTTTTTTTAGCATTTATCTAACTATTTGGTAACTGTGATACTAGCGATTGTCTAGGCACAGGATGAACGTTGCTGGAACATCAAGAGCGCAGATGGATAGTGGCGATCATGTTTCTCTCGACATTGCCAAATTAGCAGAGTCTGTGGAAGGAAAGTTGAAAACCTTGCGTTCTTTTTCAGATCAGTGTTCCATCTACAGAGTTCCAAAACGACTACGTGAGTTAAATGGAAAGGCTTACACACCTCGAGTAATCTCCATTGGCCCACTTCACTACGGAAAAGAAGAGCTAAAAGAAATGGAAGAGCATAAGAGACTGTACCTGAGGGAATTTCTTGAATTGAGCAAGGTAAGGATGACGGAATTTATTGCAGCTATTGCAGAGAGCGAGACTAGATTGCGTAGTTGTTATGCAGAAACCTTCGATAAACTAAGTAAAGAGGAATTTGTGGAAATGGTGTTGCTGGATTGCTCCTTTCTCATTATGCTCTTTCTGAAAGCATTTTCTCCTGGTATCCAAAGTAGAAATATTGACCGCATATTCAATAAACCATGGATGCTAGATGAAATAAGTATTGATTTGTGCTTGCTTGAAAATCAGCTTCCATTCTTCATTGTTGAGGACTTGTTCAATCTATCCAAAATACAGCACCATTGTGAGGAATATTCCATGATTGAGCTTACTTACGCGTTCTTACTTGCTGCATGGCAATCATGGGTGTAAGAGGAAATTTTGGAGAAAATCAATTTGCTTAAAGTAGAGCATTTTGTTGACTTTCTAAGAGTCTGTCAGCAGCCAGCACAGGAGATGCAGCCAAAGAAACTTGCGAATCTAACCACTCCAAGTGTAGCAGAGCTCCAGCGGGCTGGAATCAAGTTCAAGTTAGGGTCCAGCATAAACCCCCTCCTCATAAAATTTGATGATAATAAAGGGACGTTGGAAATCCCACAGTTAAAGATAGGCGATCACGCAGAAATCCTGTTCAGAAATCTCCAAGCTTTTGAGCAATGCAATTACGATGCTAATACATATGTATGTAACTATATTACCATGCTCTTTTTGCTTGTCCCCGATGCCAAGGACGTGGAAATACTTGTTAAAGAAGGAATTATAGAAAATTGGCTCCATGATAATGATGCAGTTTCACGCCTTTTTTGCAATCTTTCCAAGGAAAATGTTATCAACGTCAACAATTTCTACTTTTCTGGTGTAGTTGAAGATCTGAACAACTACTACAGTAAGCGGGTACACAAATGGAAGTCAGCCTTGAAGCAGAAATATTTCCGTAATCCATGGACTATAATCTCTGTTGTAGCAGCTGCTGCTCTAGTCATACTCACTATCATACAGACAGTGTGTTCGATCATTCAAGTTGTTTGATTATGCTATTTCAGTTGTTTTCTGTAAATTAACTGTGTATTCTGTTATCTCGTCCCATGAAATTTCTATATATGTTCTTCAATAACTCATCGATATTTCCTCCCTATCTTGCTTTCTCTGCTACATTTTCCCCCACTACTGTTGCCTTATAATTTCTATCTTCTGCTTTTGGCACTTTCTGGTGTAGTTAAAAGATCTGAACAAGTACTGCAGCAAGCGGAGAGACAAATGGAAGGCACCCTTAAAACAGAAGTATTTCATTCTTAAAGTAGCTACTAATTTATAGGATATATATGGCTATATAGCTATGGAAAACATGAACTAGAAGCTCATGGAGTCTCTGTATACTCCTCCTAATTGGACTATGTTAACTCTCTGGTTCAATCTATCATCTTCACTGTGCTTCTTCCTTTACATTTCCTTGGTGATTGCTGTGTATAAAGAAAATATATAAGTCAATAATTTCCTTTGATTTCATTTACATATATATAGGCTTTGATTAGAAATTTCAGAATGGTTATACGTTCTTTTTTATTTTGATACAAGTAGTATAGTTCGACACTCCAAAATGAGTTCAAATTTGAACTAGAAAAGTCATTTAATCAGTCAAATCTAGCTAGTTGATTCAATAATTAATTTGACCAAATTTGATTACATTATATTTTTATAAAAAACAATTTAACTTGCATCCTTTACTTGATGGTTTATCATATAGATTAATCCATGACGACATCCGGGTAAGTTCAATAGCAAATCAACGGTCCATATTTATTCTCCCTAACTCTCTAAACATTTCTAATCAACTCTTTTACATAATTTTTCTCCCCTTAAATTTATATCTAGCCTTAATAAAAAAAAAAAAAAAAAAAAAGGGCCAAAGCCTAGACTCGCATGCGTATAGGTCATCACGCTTGGGCAACTGCAATGAAGAGCCAAGGAGCTCTGGCGAGCCCTTCAAGCCTAGGACCGCAGGCTTGGGCTTGTTTTTATTTTATTTTAAAGATGAATAACTTGTTATTTTCTTTTTAAAAAAAAAGTAAGGAATAGATTCTGATCATCACAATGATGGCTAGAAAATTAGGGCAGATACACTTTAGATTATAAACTTAATTTTTCAGTCATTTAAACCCAAAAACACTTCCCCAATACTCTTATAATATCCAAGAATCATTTTATTAATTTCAAATACCAAAAAAATAGCCCAAAACCACAAAATCAAATAAGGTTAGCTTTGGTTTGTCCGCTTAAATCTGGTTTTTCTTGCGATATTGCAGCTCGAAATAACCAACCCGACATGATTGTTTGCTTTATGCTATACTTCAAACGAGGTTTATAATAGAATATTGTTAACTTGTAAAACACTGTAATTGTAATGCCTTAAAGCCATTGTGAGAATGCTTCCACCTTCGATGCATTTGCTTTATCCTATACTTGAAACGAGGTTTGAGAATATTATATTCTAAGTTCTAATCCTTCTAGCGCTGAATATTCCTCAAAGAAAATGGCAGGAAAAATCAATAATTTTATGGTTTTAACTACAAGTGCAAATCCATTTGATAGAACAGAGAGGTTCGTTAAACATTTCATGTCATTTCTGCATCAATGTTAAATCCTTCATGAAGAGATTGATCTGGGTTTCGGTCTAGATATTGAATGTGCAGTTACCTCCGGATCGTTAGCTTTACTCTCTCGGGTTATATAGCCTGATCTGCTGATCTTAATTTTGGAACTTATATTAAATAGGGAGAGCCTACCATTCTCGGTACATTTCTTGATCATACTTTTTTCTAATCGTAAATTATCTTTTTATATAAAATCATTTAAAGATACCAAATATATGTTTCGGTTTCCCCACCTACACTTTTTTTTTCACCAGTTAGGTTTTGGTTTTATTTGATATGAGTTAAGTGGAGGCACAAATGGAAGGCAAGCTTGAAACAAAATTAGTTCCGTAATCCATGGGCCATAATATCTGTAATCGCTGCTGCTATTCTTCTCATGCTCACTGCGATACAAACCGTGTGCTCTCTCATTCAAGTTGTTGAGGTCTACTATCTCAATTGTTCTGTATGACTTCTGCACTGACTTTACTGCCTAGTCATTGTATCTCAACTTTACTGCCTCTTAACGTGCAAACCACTGTAGAAAATGCTTCCACCTTTGATGCTTTTGCTTTATGCTATACTTGAAACGAGGTTTGAGAATACATAGTATATTCTAACCCTCCCAGTGCTGAATATTCCTCAAAGAAAATGGCGGGCGCAATCAACAATTATGGCTTTGTATGGTTTTAATTAACGTAACTACAAGTGCAAATCCATTTGATAGAACAGAGAGCTTTCCTCTCCCTCGGATTACATAGCCTGGTCTATTGATCTTCATTTTGTGGATCGCTGAAACTAGTTTGAATATTACAGGAGATCCAAATGTCTGACAAGTAACAAAGTGATTTTTAATCGGAGAATTTCTTGTATAATCTTTTTAATTGGAAACCAACATGTAGAATTTCTTGTAAAAATTTGAGCTTAATTCAATAATAAATCTCCAATTAATATCATTGTTATTCTAATCTCGCATGATCATATTTCTTTTTAGATTTATATTTAGCCCTCCAGTTTATCACGGCATCTATCAAGTTATTTACATTTTGTTTGGGGCAAATTTCTATATAACTAATCATAATTAATCTCAAATCTCTACAAACACGGCTACATCATAATTATTATAAAAAGAGGATCCTTTGCTTGTCATTGGAGAAATAAAACATTTTGGAATGTATATTAAAAGAGGGAGAGCCTACCATTCTTGGGACATCTTTTTGGACGCTAGAGGCAGAACATAACTTCTTAAACTGCCGGTTGTCGAGAGCTTTTAGGTATGTAAGTTTCTATCCAGCAGGCTTTTTATGGTTGACATTATGTTTTTTTTGTTTTTGTTCTAAATAATATTGTGTGAAAAATAATTTTCTCAAGAAAAAAGAATTATCAACATTATTTGCACATTTCTTTATCATACTTTTTTTGTCATGATAAAATATCGTTTTTTCTAACGACAAACTCTTAGAATTCTTTTCACAAATATATATACAACTTGTTAAGCAAATTTCATAAGAAACAATATAAAATAATTATTCATTTTAATAATTAATTTATATAATTTGATACAAATTATGTGGAACAGACAAGGCACATTATTAATAATTTTAATTAAAGAAATTTTAATATCACTTAATTTGTATCACTTATGTGGGCCCATATATATATATATATATATATATATATTGAAGGTTGATTTGTTGCTAGAGAAGGCAATCTTTTTTGGGTTTTGTAAATGCATGTGTTTTCTCTGTTGTTTTGTTCTAATGCTAGCTATCATCTCAATTCTGTCACAGGATGGAAACTAATCATGAGCCGAGTCACCAAGTTTCGCTTGATATTGAAAGATTAGCCCAATCCGTGAAGAAAGAGCTGCTAATCTCAAATCCTTTCTCCGACAGATGGTGTATATATAAAGTTCCTGAGCGATTACGCGAGGTGAACGAAAAGGCCTACACGCCTCGTGTAGTCTCCATAGGCCCAATTCACCATGGTAAAGATATGCTAGAAGCCATGGAAGACCACAAAAGAATGTACCTGAAAGAATTCATTGCCCTAACCGAGGTAAGTGTAGAGGGTTTTATTGAATTGATCAAGGAGAAGGAAACAAGATTGCGTAATTGCTATGCGGAGACCATTGAGTTTGATAGCGAATACTTCATAACAATGGTATTAATGGATGCTGCCTTCGTCATTATGTTTTTGCTGAAGTGCAATTACAGAGACTTCAGAGAAAGCAGAGACAGCATTTTCTATCCTCCATACAAGATTGTAGATGTAAGGGTTGATATCTGTTTGCTTGAAAATCAGCTCCCGTTCTTCATCCTCCAAGACTTGTTTGGACTATCCACTATATTCGGCAATTCTCCAATACCTACACCGATTGAGCTTACTGACGGGTTCTTTTCACGTGAATGGGATTCATGGGCAGTAGGGGACATTTTGGGGAAAGTAGATTTCTCTGAAGTCAAACATCTGGTTGACTTTCTTACAATTTATCATCGGCCAACTGAACAGCAACAGTTTGGGGAACATGAGGTTCTAACCGCACCCAGTGTAAAGGAGCTCCACCAAGCGGGGGTCAAGTTTGTGTTGAGTTCAAGCAAACATCTTCTTGACATAAAATTCGATAGAAATAAAGGGAAGCTAGAGTTCCCACGATTACAGTTAGATGACAGCACAGAAATCATAATCAGGAATATGCAAGCCTTTGAGCAGTGCCATGGCCTGCGACATGGTTATGTTGGTGACTATATCTTCTTGATGGGTCTCTTTGTCAGTGCCAGTAAGGATGTGGAAATGCTTGTTGAAAATCGTATTATAGAAAACTGGCTACCGTCTAATGAGGAAGTGGTACAACTCTTTTACAATCTCAACAAACAAAATAGTGTGTGGTCAGGTACTTTTCTCTTTAAAGGTCTCATTAATGATCTGAATGCATTCTGCGAACAGCCATGGAACAAGTGGAAGGCAAAATATTTCAAAACCCCATGGGCAGCCATCTCTGCTTCAGGAGCTGCTATTGGTCTCATTCTGACTATCATACAAGCCGTCTGCTCTATACTTCAAGTAGTTTAGCTTCTGCAATTTCAATTCTTTCATATGAATTAATCCGCATGTTGCATTAATCGTACCCAAAATCCTTGTTCTCTTCTTTGTTTTGTTCTTCTAAATGACATATTTGTTTCAGTAGAAATTTCAAGCAATGAAGACTGTATAATTTGTTCTGATTGTCTCCTGGAAACTGAAATTGTTTTATTCTTTTCTATGCTTTTTACAGGCATGCTTAGCATGAGATATACTAATTTATTTATTTAAATCAATAAAAAATAAATTTTTAATCTAAAAACCTCAAGATTTATAAAATAAATATAAATAAAATTGATTGAATAAACTCACGCCCTAAAAAATTACCTAACAAATCAACAATATTATTTAAAAATAAATATTTTTTATTTTGAAAAATAATGTTAACTTATATAAAACAAAAGCAAATACAGAGAATTTGGAATAATATCTTGAAAAATTAAACACAAACAAAACAATTCTAAAAATGGCATACAAAACCAGTGATTTACATTATGAGATCTGTCACGACCCGAATCCCGGATCCGTGACCGGCAACGTAGGAGCGGTGTCGAAAGGACACCTCACCTACGCTAAGCCTCAGAACGGACATATCAAAAGAACAATTTGTTCAAAAATACGCAGCGGCTCATAATATTCAGAAATATTATATTATTCAAATACTGATGAAACCGAAAGATAATTATTAAAACAAAAATAATAATTCATAATACTCATTACATTGTCAAAATCCAAATTTAATTAAACCAAGGTAACAGTGGAGCGTCTAAGACATCAAATCAAAACTGAAAGGAAAGCCTCGTGAACAAGCAAGGCATACCGACCAGAACTGAAGAAGCGGAAACACTCAACAAAGTCCCAGAAACTAAGAACCTGAAATAATATTAAAAATGAGAGGTGAGTTCAACCAACTCAGTGAGGGAATAACATTTAATATACATTTCAGATATTTCAGATATTAATAATTTGTAAGATGATTTATCTTAATATACATATACATATACTTACTAAACATATTATCATAACATAGTGGATTACATGTCAGAGATCAGATGACACCCGTCGGTGACCACTGTGGGATGATCAATCGCCACAGGCTCATGCCTCTCTCACCAGCTAGGTAACAGAATACTATGTGCACACAGGCTAACTATTCTCCGTTAGCATGGAGTTACTGACAAGTCCCATATCAAGGCATAATAGATATTCACAGAATCATCAAAGAAACGTATATCATATCAAATAGAATTTACTTTATCAGATTGCGAGTGCAAATTCAATAATAAATGAGTACTCGGAAAATAAAGCAACATATATAAATATTCAAGAAATTTACTAGTAGTACTCATTGTATAATCAACATACATATTTATTTATATTATATGCATATTAAAGATTATTCCACTCACCCAGAAAATATAGAACTAAAAGGAATGTCGGACGAAAGACCCGAAAATCCTATTAAGGATCGTTAGGAGAACCTACAATAAATATATGAAATATACTCAAAAATAAATCAAACAAAAGATCCCAATGCATAAAATAAAACCGGGCTTAATCTCCTAGGTTTAGGGACTAAAACGACAATTTTCCAAAACATGGACCGTAATTTTACCAAAATTGGAGGACCAAACTGTAAATATATATCCATACTGAAATTTATCCATAATTCATCCTTATCTTTGTCCAGAATCTTGAATTATTCCCCAAGGTCCAAAATGTGCTTTTATCAAAAGTTGAGGGGTCAAATCGTAATTTGTCAAATTGGAGGACCAAACTGAAAATATCATATATTCCTAATTATACTGGAATTTTGCCTTTAAATCATCCTCAGTTCTGTTCAGAATCTCAATTTATGCCCCAGGGACCAATCTGTAAAATTTCCAAAGTTCGGGGACTAAACTACAATTTCCACAAATTGAGGGACCAAACTGAATTTTCGTCATCTTCAACCTCAAACCCAGAATTTCAACAGATCATCTACTGTTATCTCCTGATTTCTAACACAATTTCACCTTTTAAACAAAATCATAACTCAAAATCATTATCCTTCAATTCAATCTCTCAAAATCAACTAATTAATCAAATACCCACAATAATCAACTCCTAACCTTCAAATTAATTCATCAATTATCTCAAAATACAAACTTCAAAACTCTCAAAATTAATCAAAACCGAAATTTAACATATTATATACTTAAAACCATAAATCTTACCTTTTTACTTATTTCCTCTACTTCTCTTCTCCTTCCTTTCCTTCTCTCCTTTCTTTTCTTCTTCTTCCTCTTTCCCTTTCTCACCCGTAGCTCTCTTTCTCTCAAAATCAGATCATTCTTTTTTCTTTTTTTTTCTTTTCTTATTTATATTTATCAACTATTGGTCAATTACCACATTACCCTTCAATCATTTATACCCTCTTTTTAAGCCTCCAAGGGCTTTATTGTATTTTCCAATCTTTTTAATACAAAACATCACAAGATCGGGATAAACTCAAAGAAAAGAAATTAAAAGTGATTAGAAAAACAATATTTTATATATTAAAAAAAACTAATGTAGAACGATTAGATCACACGGCAAATTAAATGTCAAAAAATAAAACCAGAAAAAAATAAGGATGAAAAAAATATTAATTAGAAGGAAAATAAAAATTTTTAATTGGAGGGTTAAATTGAATTAGAAATATGTTTAACAAAAGAAAAAAAATCAAAATAATGAGGTTTTAACTACAAAAAATAAAACAACAAAAACTTTGATTAAAAGATGAAATTGAAAGGAAAAACAAATCAATAAAATGGCAAAGAAAAATATTAAAAATAAAGAATAAGGACTGAAATTAAAAAAAAAAACATACGAGAAATTATAATTGAAGAACTAAATTTTAAAAAAATATGTCTATAAAAGGAATAGGAACAAAATAAGAAATAAAAGGAATAAGGACTGAAACTATATATAAAAAATAAGAATAAGATTAAAAAATGAGGACTGAAATTAAAAACAAAATATATAAGACATTGTAATTGAAGGACTAAATTGAAAAAAAAATTCTATAAAAGGAATAAAAACGAAATAAAAAATTAAAAGAATGAGAACTGAAATTGAAAAAAAAACGAACAATGATATACTTTATATGTTAGAAGAGAGAGAAAAAAAACAAATGACTATCATACACCTACACGCGCCACACTACGTAAATGAGGACATACACCATCTGAATGGTGCGGATGCAACTCACTTGGTGTGTGCATGTGCCAAAAGCTTTTTTGATTAAAAAAATCAAACAAAAATGTCAAAATATCAAAACGCCCCTATAATCATTTTAATTACACAAAATATTCGTGTGAAAATATAAAAACACCCCAAATACAAAAGCTTTTTTTTTTTTATATCTTTTCTAAGGTTAAAAACGTGCTTTCACTTTTCATGGATAATGGAAAACCTGAAAATCCTTATCCCACAACTCAATAATTTTTTGATCGAGGGGCTAAAAAATATTTTTATTGTGAAAAATCATGAAAACTCTCAATCAACAGTTTTAAAATTTGTTGATTTTAGAATAGCTAGAAAAATATTTTTATTGTGTAAAAATATGAAAAAGACACATAAATCTATAAATAATACCACTTAGCTAGTGAAAAAGATCAAAAACCCTAGCTTTAAGGCTTAATTTTCCTAATTTAAGAACAAAATAATAATTCCATTATACCAATTCATGATAAATAACATTTAGTACTACGTACAGTGAAACTCCCAAACAGTTTAAAGTTTTTTTGTTAAATATTATGTTTCCTCTTCCCACTACGTAAATAATTTGGGCTGAAGCCCCCCCTCAAAATGAATTTCATTGATTACTTTCTACATAGAAAGTAGTGTAATTTAATTTTGAGGATGCATTGTTTCTTCTCCATGTTAGGCAATAATTTTTATCACAGAACAGCTGAAACCGAAGGAAAACCTTGAGATGTTCCATGGCTTATTAGATAAATCTTTTGTAGAACTTACCATGGCCGCAGAAAATGTTATTCTCACTCAGAAGATAATAATTCTAAGAATTATATAAATTATATTTTGAAGTTTCATTTAATAATTTTAAATTTTAAATTAAAATGATTCTAGTAAATTTGTTCCAAATCTAAAAGTTCTTGATGTAAACTGGATTATGTAAACTTCTCTTTCATTAGGTTAACAACATAATTAATTTTTTGGTTAATCACTCAATTTAATTTAGTTAGATTACTCGGATTTAATTTGTATTAGTAAACAAATTACTAAATAAGTCGTGTTTGAGTGACTCAAATCCTAACCCAATTTAAAAATAAACTTAGCTTAGACTAAATTATGAATTAACATGTCACTCGGTCCACCGGCCAACCCGGTTGATTCTGATAAATTTGTCCCAAATTTTACAAACTAAAAAAAATAAAAAACACAAAATCCATCACGTTCCCGCGCAAATAAAGCATTTCCACTGGCTTCTTAACAAAGCACGCGGATCGCGATCCCGCTAACACTTCTCCAGACATTCACAACCGTCGATTTCTTCAAAATCCGCTGCCCACAAATCTTCCCCATAAGAAGAGGAGGGTCTCCAAATTTTAAAAGAGCCAAAAGGTTTAAGAATCTGAGCCCGCCAGTCAGAAGAATCCTATTGGTCACATCACAGCGCACACTGATCGCCATCTCCACCGTTCATAACTTTACTAATCAACGGTGTGAAATCTATTTCATTCTTTCCTTCTCCCGCTCACTTTCCCCTATAAAAATGGTAAGAACCTCGTATCTCTACGCATCAAAAACCCTAACTTTCCCTTGTTTTCTTGAGAAACAAGCAGAAACCCAAAATCCCAATTGCCAATTCACTCATTTCAATGGCTCGTACAAAGCAAACAGCAAGAAAGTCCAATGGAGGGAAAGCTCCAAGGAAGCAACTAGCCACGAAGGCAGCCAGGAAGTGCAAATCCATTTGATAGAACAGAGAGCTTTCCTCTCCCTCGGATTACATAGCCTGGTCTATTGATCTTCATTTTGTGGATCGCTGAAACTAGTTTGAATATTACAGGAGATCCAAATGTCTGACAAGTAACAACGTGGTTTTTAATCGGAGAATTTCTTGTATAATCTTTTTAATTGGAAACCAACATTTAGAATTTCTTGTAAAAATTTAAACTTAATTCAATAATAAATCTTCAATTAACATCATTGTTATTCTAATCTCGCATGATCATATTTCTTTTTAGATTTATATTTATTCCTCCAGTTTATCAAGGCATCTATCAAGTTATTTACATTTTGTTTGGGGCAAATTTCTATATAACTAATCATAATTAATCTCAAATCTCTACAAACACGGCTACATCATAATTATTATAAAAAGAGGATCCTTTGCTTGTCATTGGAGAAATAAAACATTTTGGAATGTATATTAAAGAGGGAGAGCCTACCATTCTTGGGACATCGTTTTGGACACTAGAGGCAGAGCATAACTTCTTAAACTGCCGGTTGTCGAGAGCTTTTAGGTATGTAAGTTTCTATCCAGCAGGCTTTTTATGATTGACATTATGTTTTTTTTTTGTTTGTTCTAAATAATATTGTGTGAAAAATAATTTTCTCAAGAGAAAAGAATTATCAACATTATTTGCACATTTCTTTATCATACTTTTTTTGTCATGATAAAATATCGTTTTTTCTAACGACAAACTCTTAGAATTCTTTTCACAAATATATATACAACTTATTAAGCAAATTTCATAAGAAACCAATATAAAATAATTATTCATTTTAATAATTAATTTATATAATTTGATACAAATTACGTGGAACAGACAAGGCACATTATTAATAATTTTAATTAAAGAAATTTTAATATCACTTAATTTGTATCACTTATGTGGGCCCATATATATATATATATATATATATATATATTGAAGGTTGATTTGTTGCTAGAGAAGGCAATCTTTTTTTAGTTTTGTAAATGCATGTGTTTTCTCTGGTGTTTTGTTCTAATACTAGCTATCATCTCCATTCTGTCACAGGATGGAAACTAATGATGAGCCGAGTCACCAAGTTTCGCTTGATATTGACAGATTAGCCCAATCCGTGAAGAAAGAGCTGCAAATCTCATATGCTTTCTCCGACACGAGCTATTTAAAGTTCCTGAGCGATTACGCGAGGTGAACGAAAAGGCCTACACGCCTCGTGTAGTCTCCATAGGCCCAATTCACCATGGTAAGGAGAAGCTAAAAGCCATGGAAGACCAAAAAAGAATGTACCTGAAAGAATTCATTGCCCATAGCGAGGTAAGTGTAACATGGGCCATGAATGATTGAGCTTACTCACGGGTTCTTTTCACGTCAATGGGGTTCATGGGCAGTAGGGGAACATTTGGAGAGAGTAGATTTCTCCGAAGTGAAACATTTGGTTGACTTTCTTACAATTTATCATCGGCCAACTGAACAGCAACAGTATGTGGAACTTGAGGTTCCAACCGCACCCAGTGTAAAGGAGCTCCACCAAGCGGGGGTCAAGTTTGAGCTGAGCTCAAGCAAAAATCTTTTTGACATAAAATTCGATAGAAATAAAGGGAGACTAGCGATCCCACGATTAGAGTTACATCGCGGAGCAGAAATCATAATCTGGAATATGCAAGCCTTTGAGCAGTGCCATGGCCTGAATTATGTTTGTGACTATATCTTCTTGATGGGTCTCTTTGTCAGTGCCAGTAAGGATGTGGAAATACTTGTTGAAAAGCGTATTATAGAAAACTTCCTAACATCTAAAGAGAAAGTGAAACTCTTTTACAATCTCCAGAAAGAAAATCTTGTTGAAGGTCTCATTAAAGATCTGAATGCATTCTGCGAAAGGCCATGGAACAAGTGGAAGGCAAAATGGAAGGCAAATTTACGGCAAAGATATTTCAATACCTCATGGGCTGCAGTCTCTGTCTCGGGAGCTGTTATTCTTCTCATTCTGACTGTCATACAATCTGTCTGCTCTATACTTCAAGTAGTTTAGCTTCTGCAATTTCAATTCTTTCATATGAATTAATCCGCATGTTGCATTAATTGTACCCATAATCCTTGTTCTCTTCTTTGTTTTGTTCTTCTAAATGATAAAGTTGTTTCAATAGAAATTCCAAGCAATGAAGACGGTATAATTTGTTCTAATTGTCTCTTGGAAACTAAAATTGTTTTATTCTATTCTATGCTTTTACAGGCATGCTTAGCATGAGATTCACTGAATTTATTTATTTAAATTAATAAAAAATTAATATAAATGAAATTGATAGAATAAATTGACGCCCTAAAAAATATCATGCAAGACCCAACAAATCAACAATATTATTTAAAAATAAATATTTTTTATTTTAAAAAATAAAGTTAACTTGTATAAAACAAAAAAAAAATACAGATGAATTGAAATAATATCTTGAAAAATTAAACATAAACAAAACAATTCTAAAAATGGCATGTAAAATCGGTGATTTATGTCATGAAATCAAGATGAACTCAAAAAAAAGAAATTGAAGGTGATTACAAAATCAATATTTTTTTATAAAAAAAATTAATGTAGAACGATAAGATCACACGACAAATTAAATGTCAAAAAATAAAACTAGTAAAAAACATAATTACACAAAGGATAAAAAGAAAATAAGGGTGAAAAAAAGAACATTAATTAGAGGGAAAATAAAAAATTTTAATTGGAGGGTTAAATTGAATTAGAAATATCTACAAAAGGAAAAAAATTAAAAGAATGAGGGTTTAACTACAAAAAATAAAATAACAAAAACTTTGATTAAAAGATGAAATTAAAAGAAAAAAAATTCAATAAAATGGCAAAGAAAAAATATTAAAAAATAAAAAATTAGGACTGAACAAAACATACAAGAAATTATAATTGAAGAACTAAATTTTAAAAAAATATGTTTATAAAAGAAATATGAACAAAATAAAAAATAAAATGAATAAGGACTGAAATTATAAAAAAGAATAAGAATAAAATAAAAAATTAAAACAATGAGAATTAAAATTAAAAACAAAACATATAAGATATTGTAATTCTAAATTGAAAAAAAAAACTTTTATAAAAAAAATAAAATTAAAAATTAAAAGAATGAAATCTGAAATTGAAAAAAAAAAAAAAACAATGATATACTTTATTTGTTAGAGAAAAGGGACAAAAAAACAAAACAAAACAAAATACAAAATCCATCACGTTCCCGCGCAAATAAAGCATTTCCACTGGCTACTCAACAAAGCACGCGGATCGCGATCCCGCTAACACTTCTCCAGACATTCACAACCGTCGATTTCTTCAAAATCCGCTGCCCACAAATCTTCCCCATAAGAAGAGGAGGGTCTCCAAATTTTAAAAGAGCCAAAAGGTTTGAGAATCTGAGCCCGCCAGTCAGAAGAATCCTATTGGTCTCATCACATCGCACACTGATCGCCATCTCCACCGTTCATAACTTTACAAATCAACGGTGTGAAATCTATTTCATTCATTTCAATGGCTCGCACAAAGCAAACAGCGAGAAAATCCACTGGAGGGAAAGCTCCAGGGAAGCAACTAGCCACGAAGGCAGCCAGGAAGTCAGCTCCAGCCACCGGAGGAGTGAAGAAGCCCCACCTTTCAGGCCAGGAACAGTGGCGCTGAGAGAAATTAGGAAGTACCAGAAGAGCACTGAGCTGTTGATAAGGAAACTTCCATTTCAAAGGCTGGTGAGGGAAATAGCCCAAGATTTCAAGACGGATTTGAGGTTCCAAAGCAGCGCAGTGGCTGCCCTTCAGGAGGCGGCAGAGGCATATCTTGTTGGGTTGTTTGAGGATACCAACTTGTGTGCTATTCATGCTAAGAGGGTAACTATTATGCCTAAGGATATCTAATTGGCCCGAAGGATTAGAGGAGAGAGGGCTTAATTGTAAAATTTTCTCAGATTAAGGCTATGTTTATTTGCAGGAAAGTAATTTTTTTTTTGGAAAGTGAATTCCTGAAAAGTAAATTTCAGGAAAGTATTTTCCGATGTTTAGTAGTGTTATGGAAAATGAACTGGAAAACACTTTCCAGTGTTTTGTTGTGTTATGGAAAATAAACTGGAAAATAATTTATTAATAAATTAAATTTTTTTTCAAGTTTATATAATATATATAAAATATTTAATCACTTACAATTGTCATAACCTAATTTTGACTTTTTTTTATTTTTATTATTTAAAAAAAAAAGATGATGAAAAATAAAAATAAAATAAATGAAAGATGAATTAAAATTTGGGTTAAGGGCAACATGATTGTAAGTTTAAAGATTTAATTAAACTCTTGACTAGTTTAATTAATTAAATCAAGGGTTTAATTAGAGAATTGATTTAATTAAATTTTAGATTATTTTAATTAATGAAATCAAGAGTTTAATGAGTTTGAGGACTTAATTAAACTCTTTGCATTTTAATTCACTATTCACTGCTACAGTAGCAGCGAATTATAATTCGATGCTACTATAACAGCGAATTATAATTTATTGGGCAGGCGTACGCTACGCACGCCAAAAGAAAAATGTTTTCCTTTTTTTAACAGAAGGAAAACACTTTCTTAGAGCAGTGATTTTATGTTGACCGGAATTAAGTTTTCATTTACTTACTGTTTTATATTGTTATCAAACATGGAAAAGTAAGGAAAACAAATTCCAGGAATTCGTTTTCCTTGAAACAAAGAGAGCATAAATGAGAAATTGCATTGCTTAATTTGGATTCTACTTGATGATTTGTCTTGCATAACCTGAATTGAGTAATTATATCTCAAATCACTCATACA
This sequence comes from Populus tomentosa, assembly GCA_018804465.1. NCBI lineage: Eukaryota > Viridiplantae > Streptophyta > Magnoliopsida > Malpighiales > Salicaceae > Populus > Populus tomentosa. The sequence goes on from CM031973.1 coordinate 19,509,473, forward strand.
TAGCAACAAGTTTTAGGTTATACAAGAAGAAGTAATTATATCTCAAATCTTTAGGATTTTCTACTAATTCGAGTCATAGCGCAATTTTAGAAAAAGTATATGATCTTAAGCAAATTTTATACGAAATCTTAACATGTTCTAATGATTGACAAAGAAACGAGAAGACCTCAACTCAATAATCTTAAATCGATGTTAATTATTAAAAAACATATAGAAATCAAAACCAATTCACTAAGATACAAGTCAACCCTTTTTTTTCTAGAATTTAAATTAAAAATATTTGAACAAGAAATTTCAAATCTAATTACAGAGATTTTTGGAAGAAAACAATATGTTTCCACCACAATAATATCGAACATTTATATATAATCCCCTCCACATTTATGAATGGTCAAGAACAATGATAAGAGCTGGTGAATCGAAATAGAAAAGGAAGAGAACATGCAGGCTTGAGAAGAATCTGATTTTTTTTATATATATTTAGAGTTTCAAAACATGATGTCTTTATTTTTTTTTAACAAAAATTAAAATAATATTTTTTAATTAAAAAGAATTAAAGAAAATGAACGAATTGATAATCGGGTTTTGATCAGGTCAGACTCAAATTAATTAGATCACCAGGTTAAACTAGTTTTTGAATTAAATCAACTAGGTTATTTATTTATTTTTTAACCCGGACCAATCCAGGTTCTCACTTCTCGAGCTAGTTTGAATTTTAAAATTTACTTTATAAATAAACTAATTAATCATAAATATTTTGATTTTATAAGAAGATAGAAATTAGAGATAGAATTTTTTAACCCAATAAACACAAAGTATTGTAATTAATTTGGTTTAGTAGATTGGTGTTTTGGTAAAATTTCTGAATTTTTTTGAAGTATTTTTTAAAAGTGTTTATGATTTTATTTTTTTTATGTTAAGAAAAACTCTCACTCAATCACTCAGCCAAACACATAATTATCTCTCCTGCTATATTTCTGGTTCTAACTTCATTTGGTACAATATCATCTGCATATCTGAAATCAAATCCAGCCATTAGACACTCAGTTCTGAAATCCCATTCTGTTCCCTTTCTATCTTCACAGAATCTACGTACCCATACCAGATTTTTATTTTTTTCAAAAGAATAAAGTGTTTATCATTTTAGGAGGACAAACACCTAAATTTTTACTTATTCTTTTCTACTTGAATAAGTTGAAAAGTATGGAAATCGTTTTTAGTGGTGTTGGAAAGGAAAACTCATGAATCATTAATAATGAGGGCCCATCATTCAAAAGTATGGAAATCTTTTTTAGTGGTGTTGAAAAGGAAAACTCATGAAAATATTAATTTAAAGAAAAATAATTTAAATATTTTTAAAACACAAAAAAAAAAACATCATCTTTGTAAATCTTTTCTACATACATTTTTAGTGGTGTTGAAAAGGAAAACTCATGAAGCATTAATAATGGAGGGCCATCATTCAAAAGTATGGAAATCTTTTTTAGTGGTGTCGAAAAGGAAAACTCATGAAAATATTAATTTTAAAAAAACAATTAAAATATTTTTAAAATATAAAAAAAAAACATCATCTTTGTAAATCTTTTCTACATACATTTTTAGTGGTGTTGAAAAGAAAAACTCATGAATCATTAATAATGGAGGGCCCATCATTCAAAAGTATGGAAATCGTTTTTAGTGGTGTTGAAAAGGAAAACTCATGAATCATTAATTATTTATTGATTCAACCAATTGATGGATTGGCAGGAATAATAAATATCTCATAAATGTACGCGTAAGGAAAATTCAGTGCTGTTATTATTTCATTATGGCCCTTTAAATGAAACCACATCAATTTGACAAAGTCCGCGTCGAAAAGATTTACAAAGATGATGTTTTTCTTTCTTTTTTTTATGTTTTAAAAATATTTAAATTTTTTTTCTTTAAATACCAAGCAATTGTCAACTTCACATAAAGAATAAGTAAAAAATTAGGAGTTAATTTGTCCTCCTAACTTTATTCTTTTGAAAAAAATAAAATCTGGTATGAGTACGTAGAGAAACATATATTTTTTTGTTTCTTTAATGTAAAATGATATTTTGTCATTAGAAAAAAAAAGTATTCTTTCAATAAAATATATTTTTGAAACATAAAAAAAAAAAAAAATTATTCTTTTTATATGTTAGATATTCAATCAACCTTTTAAAGTAGTCTTGGTTTTTGGTTGGGCTTGAGATGAATATGGCATGCATTTTGCATATCCATTTGAAATTATATAGATTCCGTCATTTTTTGTTTTCAATGTTACTGGTTATTCACTCATTTTCTTTTATATTCTTCTCCCTGGATTTTCCTTAGCGGGCAACATAGCTAAGCCCCTCGATCTCCATAGCTTACTTAGTGCTGTACCGGTCAAAATCTGAGTCATCTCAATTTTATTTTCTTAAAAAAATTATTGGTTTTGGGCTAGATTTAGCCGGATCGACCATTTATTTGATTACTCAAGTTTGTCCACGTGAGTGACAAAACGGGTTGAATTTAATTAATATAATTACATGTATAATCACATGAAGATGAATATATACATGTCTATAACTATGATAATAAAAAACAACAAATAGAGAAAACTTGAAATGAAAATGTGTTTTTTTTAAATTAAATAAAAACGGGGAACTTGTTGATCGGTCCCGCTATAATTATTCGATGTCATTTCTGTAGTTATGAATCAACCAACCTAATGTTGGGTGTGAGACAACGTAAATGTCACCTGTCACAGCAAATATATTTTTTTAAAATCTTCTGTCCTTACCTATATTATTTCTCACATTGTCATACAAAAGTTTGGGAGAAATATCCCAAGGACATGCTAAATATATTAAATGGCATCTTATCGCCCCACCTACCAAGACTTATAACTATAAATACTTCCTATATTTCTTTTTCTTTACATCATTTATTTTATTTTTATTACTTTAACTAATATTTAAAGGGTGTTTGAGAATGTGATAACGGTTGTTTTTTTTATAGTGTTTTTCATTCCAAAACACATTAAAATATATATATTTTTATTTTTTAAAAAATTATTTTTAACATCAAAACATCAAAATGATTTGAAAACATAAAAAACATATTAATTTTTTTTAAAAATTAATCTTTTTCAAAAATATTTCCGAAACGCAATTCTAAATACTGCCTAATGAAATACAATAGGAGGACATTTGGAGGATAATAGTATGCAAAATTGCGTTATTTCACAACTTCCATATAATTGGGGACTGATTTTCGTTTATCTCCAAAATTATTCTGCCTATGATCTAGCTTCTCGGTCATCTTCTTTTGATAATAAGATAATTTTCCCATGTGCCTTGATTTTGACGACTTGGATTTTACAATTGTTCGGGTTTTGTGTTTTTAGAGATGTGAGAATAAGTCACCGGAAAACAGGAAGGAGAAAAAAAGACACCGGTTCACCCTATTTCAATCACAATAAAAGATAATCATGGTGTTCATATATTTGCTTACGTGGACAAGTTGCATTGAAGAGATTTAGAATTTTCATCTTGTCATGAAAAATAGATTTTGGCTCACAAACTCATAAAATATCAAGGCATGATTCTTATTATTTTTTTTTTAATAAAAATTTGTTTTAACAACCCAGTCCTTTCTCGAAAATTTATATAACTTAGCGCGCGCACAGAGAAAATTTATTTCCTTCAGCCTTCAAGGCTATTGTTCCTTTCTTGAATCCAACCCTAGAACTCAATTTATTGCAACTTGAAGGTTAGGGTTGTTGACTGTTAATTAAATGCATAATAATTAATTTAGATTGTTATAAACCCTGGTTAAAAAAATAAACGATTAATTAAATTAATATTGTTTGAAAGTTTGAAATAAGTATGTACTGAGGATGAGAAAATAATTCCAAAGAATTATAATGAAAAAAAAATTTAAGAAATAATTGTACTGTAAGCATTAATTTAAAATCGGTAATATTACCGGAAAACAGTAATAAATTTATAAAAAAAATAAATAATAAAAATATAAAATAAATATATTTGAGATAAGAAAATTAATGGTCTTCATAATGGATTAAAATAATTTATATGATTAAAATATAAAATATTGTTTTACTTTATGATCTAACTTTGTTTTTGTTTAAAAGGTTTTAATTTTTGTATTATTTAATAATTATTATTTAAGCATTTTATATTTCGATCTTATTTTTTTTTATATGTTTTGGTTTTTAATTTTTTAGAGATGTGAGAAAAAATCCCTAGAAAAGAAGAAGTGAGAATAAGACCAGTTTTTTTTACCACAACAGTTTTTTTGCACATTATTTGCACATTTATTTATCATACTTTTGTTTTTATAATGAAAAAAAATATCATTTTACATTAAAGAAACCAAATATATGTTTTGGTTTCTCTACCCATACCAAGTTTTATTTTTAAAAAATAAAAATAAAGAGTTTAACATTTTAGGAGGACAAACTCCTAATTTTTTACTTATTCTTTTCTACATGAACAGATGGAGAATCTTGCTTAGCAATGTGAAGTCGACAATTGCTTGGTCCCCTTTTATCTTCGGAGAGATGTATAAGTAAATTACTGGATAAGAAGGTATTGAGATCCCGAGATAGTAATGATTCATCATAAAATATAAAGAAGAAATATTTTTATATGGATTTAATGAAATGATGCTTAGTATTTTTTTTTTTTTTTTTTTTTATGATTATGTTGATAGGATATCAATTTTATTTTCAAGACCCTTATAATAATAAAATAAATATTGTTTGAATATTAGTTATTTTTTATATATTTATGATAATTAATATATATTATGGGATGAATAATGATGTAAATGATATTAAACGAATCCATTTGATTGTAAAATATAATTTTTATATGTAACTAATGTGAATGTTGTTGCTACCTAATTTTTGACCCATGTTTTGGTAAATTTTCAGAAAAAGTCCAAAAATAGCAAAAATATTGAAAATCCAAAAAAATATGTTTTTTTAATATATTTTGCATCGTTTCTAGCATTTTTAGCCTCGTCTAAAAAGAATTTAAATTTTCAAGGGTCTTTTAAACGCGTTCAACTTTTCACGCGTCATTTCTAAAAATTATTGATTTTCCTCATTGAGTCGACGTTGATGTTGTTCGTTTTCAAAAAATACAAAAAAATTAAGAAAAATCAAATTTACAAAAAGAAAGAAGTTGAGGGACCAAGTTTGGAAACCTAGCAATATTTTTACCTATAAATACTGGTCCTCTCAACACACTAAAGGAGGGGGGGCAATTTTGAAAGAAAAAAAAACAAACAAAAAAAAACAACCTAACCCTAAACCTATCTCTACCAAGCCTACCGCCCCCTCCCCCCGACTGGTTTGAATTTTTCTCCCCGAGTCTTATTCTCCTGAAGCCAAGATAGGCCGGTGACACGACCAAAAGATTGATGTCTTCTCCCAAGTGCAGGAGTGTCGAAGTAATAAATAACCCGGCAAGATCGGGGTCGAACCACAGAGAGGTTAATTGTATAAATTATAAATAACAAGACAACAACAACAACAATAATAACAAAAATAACAACAACAACAACAACAACAACAACAACAACAACAATAGTAATAGTAATAGTAATAGTAATAATAATATTAATAATAATACTCAGTACGTGGCGTTGTTATATCTGAGAATGATGTAAAAGATCGGGTAACAGGTTTCCAGCCTATATACTGAGTTTATAAACAGATTTCTGATGCGAATGAACAAGGCAAGACCAACAATATCAGGATCCTTGATCAAACACAGAGCATACTTAACGTACATAAAATATAACAAGAATGTAAATAATAATAATAATACTAATACTGATAATAATAATACTAATAATAGTAATAATATTAGTAGTAATAATAATAATAACAATAAAAAGAAGAGGAGGAAGAAATTAATGAGAATTTTGAGATGGAAGATTAATGTAAGGATTAAACAATAATAAAAACAAATGTCAATGTTAGAGGATCCACCAATGGTATTTCAAACAAGTATAGTATAAACTCTTATTACTCAATTTGGAAACCACACACGAAGGAGGTTCCAATCGGATGATTTGTCATTAATAGCTCATTATAAATTATTAACATGATCATATTAATTATCTTATTTACATAACACCAAACTTTTAAATATTGTCAGAAATTCATGATATTAACTGATGTTAACAACAAATCAAGTACCTTTCATAGCCCAAGTGTAGGTAATACCATACGGTTGGGCTATGAGAGTGCCAAGCATTTGTTGTACCAAGTATTATACAACACAAATCTAGATTAACCATTTAACAAGCAAGGTATTAAGAATTAGTAAGATAAAAAGATAAGACATGTTAATATTAAACTTTAAGGTTCATGTTGAGTTTACACCATACTTGTTCTTACACCATTAGTGTAACCTTTTCACCTTGACATAATAAACTTAGCTAAACATAATGAAGAAGGGAAACATAAATAAATAAAACAAGAATATAAATAAAATACAAGTTAACTAAGGAAAGGAAATGAAATGAAAAGCATAAACAAGAAATTAATAAAAGCAAAACTTAAGAATTATAAAAAATATAAAGAGAGAAAATAAAGAGCATGAACTTGATCTAAACAACCAAGCTCCTAAATACATGGCAAATACCTCCTTTTATAGGCCAAAATTCGGAATTATTGATTTGATGACTAATTGTTGAGTGGGTGGCCAACTTTTGACTTAGTGAAAATCCTTATCATCTTGTCTAAATAAAACAAAAATGCTAGCATCAGAAATGGGTCCACTTGAAAGCATGAAAGTTGTAGGAAATTGACTCAGCTTTCCAGGAAAAAAAAGTGGAGGTGATTTGGACTTCTAGAACTTCAGATATGGGCCAAACACTAAATAGTGTTTGGGCTGCAGGACAGCTTCAGACTTCTTCGTTGTTCCAACAATTTGGACTTAAAAACGGCTTTTTTAATTCTTGGGTTCCCATGAAAGTGGTAGGCCTATGTCTTATCTTTCCATCCATATAAAATGAACCTAAATCCGAGATCTAGAGCTCCAGATATGATACAATTACCGAATAGTGTTCCAGTTTGGACTACACCAACATCTCTTTTCTAAGCTTCACCCTTCTTTATCTTCAAAATTTCAGTAGTTGAATTCATCAATCAATCCTTTGATTTATGTGATAAGCCTGCATTTAAGATGAACATTTACCATATATTAAGGCATTTTATAATATTAGACTTGTTATTATAAAACATGCTTTAGTTAAGGAGTTATTGATACTTTAAGTGCAAAATAATGATATAAACCCTTGATAAACATGCACTTTTAAGTACTAATCAGCCGGCCCCCCCACCGGGCTTTTGATTTTTCCTCCCCCACATAGCAGCAATCTTGACAAACCAGAGCAGCCACATTTTACCCACACCGTTCACCATCCTCCTCTCTTCTCTCTTAGCCGGCCATTTTTCCTTCTCATTTTCCCCCGCCGCTCACCATCTTCCTCTCCTCTCAGCCGGTCTTCTCCAGCAGCAGCGGTCAGGGCAATCGACCACGAGCAGCGCCACAGAACAGCCTCATCTCCACCGACCAGAGAACGGGCATGGCTGTTTCGTATCGCCTCAGACCCACGGTCTCCTTCTTCGGCCGAATAGCGCCGTCCACATCCAGCCACAGATCCACCATCAACCAGCAGCGCCGCCCGATCTGGCCACTCAAAGCAGAGGAGAAGATGGAACCCCTAACGAACTGACCTGCCGTGAAGTAGATCCAAAGAAGAAGAGGGGGGAGAAGCCGATCTGAAGAAGGAGAAGAAAGAGCAGACCTAAAAAGGAGAAGAAAGAGCAGATCGGAGAAGAAGAAAAACAAAATAAAAACAACTGCTTGTTGCGTTTCTTGGCTTTGCAAGTGACGTTACCTCTCACCGCCGGCAGGGAAGGGAGGAGAAGAAGATAGCCGACCAGATCCGTCCATCTCCAGGCGTTGTTTGCGGCGGCGCGTGAACCCACGCGCTGCCAGTGGCGGGGGCGCGTGGGAAGACGCGCTGCCACTGTTCCCGTGCACTGTTCCTGCATATTCTAGAAGCCTTAGGATGTTTTAGGGGCTGTTTTGTAATTCTAAATGGTGTGATGTAATTTTTTTTTTATTTAGCCTTGAATTTTTATTATTTGTATTGTAGATGTAAAAGAAAAGAAAAGGAAAAGAAAAGAAACAAAAAATAGTGAAAGTGTATGTGTGTGTTTGTATTTGTTTTATGAATGTTTTACTTTTTTTATGATAAAATTGCAAAGATTAAAGAAGAATTTAATATTTTGATTGGATCACAGTCAAGAATTATTAACTTATACGTAAGTTGTATTTCTAATATCCGATGAAAAGACAATTATTAAAACTTCTTTAACACATTAAATTCGCGAAGCAGCTTACCTCAGGTAGGGTGCATTAAGGGTGCTAATACCTTCCCTAACCACAACCAGTCCCTTACCCGCGATCTCTGACAGGAACAGTACATCGGGTTTCCTAGTAGCCTTCAATAAATTACTAGGTGGCGACTCCAATGAACCAAATCAAAACCAACGCATAACGAGAAAAATCGCCAGCCGATGCTGCGCAGATTTTCAGACGTGCGACAGAATGACGACTCCACTAGGGAAGGTACTGTTTCTGACATTATTGGACTAAGTTTTGTGTATTTGATGTTTTTAAGCTTTTTGCAATTTTATCTTTTTTGTTTTGTTTTTGTTTCCATGCATTTTATAGAATTGTTCATACATCACTTGTTTTAATTTTGAAAGCACACACAAGCCTTAAGTTAAGTGGAGAATTAGCGATTTGCCCTAAGACTATTGGTCAGGATTCAGATGCGTGAAACACCCAACTCATATTTCAGTGCCTGCTTGGTAATGGTGGGTATACGTGCCTTAACTATTCCTTGCAACGCCCCCATATTGTCTTTACGAAGAACGTCACTGGGCAGATATGAGACCCTTTTGAGACCAGATAGAAAACCTACCCATGTTCACGCAATGAATAGAATATGTCCTTAGGTTGTATGTGCTATCGTTATTTGCATCAGGGCAAACCCTTCTTGAAGAATCTTGAACTCAAGACTTGTGGGTGACACATTGGCCGTCACTTTGAAAATTTTCATTGTAGAGTTTGGACAAAAATCACGATTCTTGTTCCATCATACAAGAGTTACGACCATATTGTCATCCCTTGAAGGGCGAATTCATCATATAGATTACATGTTCATAAATTTGCCATGCATGCACCGGGATGAAAAGTAGGTCCCTTACGAGTCTACAACACCCGACTTTGAACGAAAAAACACAGAAGATGAAGAGTGTGCTCGTCGTAACGTTCATTTTTAAAAAGAGTTGGAGTTTCTGAGGACATGTGTGACTCGCCTCTAGCTTACTCGAGAAAATACTGAAAAATAACTCTAGGGAAGTTTCCTTCCAACCGACCTATCATCTTTGTTCAAAATCTCACAATGACTCAGCCCGAAGAAATTGGGGGCAAACGTAATCAAGAGCCTCAACACAATCCTGTATTTCTGCAAAATCTTTTGTGGAAAGGCTGACTGAAGGAGAATTGCACCACCGATGCATATTGGAGCCTGTTCTTATTCTGCAGAAAAAAAAAAAAAAAAAAAACACCTCTGTTTGATCATGCCTGCAAAACTTCTTGATTTTTGTTTCAACCTGTTCTAGTTTTGTTGGTAATTTGGCTCTAAATTTCATTAAAAAAAAAAAAAACTTTCCCTGTCAAATGAGTATTTCTTGTTAATAAGATCAGGTGTTTTCCTATAATCATAACATACCTTTATTTTTGTTGTAGTTTCATACAAAGAACATATTGAGCATAACTGTTAAGCATGAAACCATCACATCAAGAATCTTTGGGTGTGTTTTCCTTTTCTTCCAAAATTATGCATGATCGCACATCAGGATTTTTGGGAATTCAAAGTTTAGTACAAAAACAGAAATCATATTGACGTTTGTCCAAAAACAAATGAGTTCTGGAAATTCAGGTGATTCCTTAGAAAGTTAACCATACACCTAGAAAACATATATATAAAAAAAACACATCATAAAGTGACGCCAAAAGCTGAGTTTTATTTGAATGAATAATGAGAAATCACATTGTATACTCGCATGAAAGCAAGGCTTATCGATCCTAAATGCATGAATTTGAAATGAAGAAAGGCCATCTTTGATAATCTTTTCACGAGGCTAAAATATATCATTTGCAGTCCACTTTTGAGCCTAATGCTTTTCTTGATAAATAACCTTGGCTAGAATCATACCCTGCACTGGGGGCAAGTGCGATGACATAGAGAAAACCTCAATGATCGAAAATGCCCAAGCAATACTAGGAGGCATAAAAGAAAATTCTCAATCATCAAAGGTTCCCAAACAAAGCTTGGGGGCATGAAGAAAAATCCAAAGGATCCAAAACTTTTGAGCAAAAAAAAAAAAAAACCAATACGATGATGCTCAAAACCAAATGAAGAGAACAAAAACAAAGAGAAAAAGTCCAAGCCCAACACTAGGGGGGCACGATAGACAGTTTTGGAAAGACAATCAAATGACAAAAGGTCAGGAAACAAGCACAGGTGATCCTTAGTCTTGAAATCCCTTAAACACCTTTTGAGCCTACAAATATCATTTTCTTCATAACCAAGAGCCCAAGCCTACATTACATGCCTAATTAAGCCCTTTCTGATCAAAGGCAAGCAATTTAGATTAGTAGGCAATGCTTTATCATGTGAACCAAATCATTATTCATGTAAATAAAATGAATGCTTTCAAGACTGGTTCTTTAAAACTCTCATATTAAATGCTGAACCATTTCGACTAGCCAAATGTCACTTCATATTTTTCACCAAAAGTCAAAACAAAAAGTTTTCATCACTTCTGATAACCTCTTCATAGGAAGCACTTGAATTTCTTCAGAATGAGTTTGCTTTGAATCGATATCAAAATAATTTCTCTGTCTGGAATAGCTTTGGAATCCTAAAAATTCTGCATGAAAACAACTCCTTGTCAAACCTTCCTTCACATAGCCTCATCCCTAAACCCGAATTGAACACTTGGGGGCATGATCAAGCTAGAGGACAATAAAAAACATCTGGTAGAGTTGGCTCCATGATTCCCTTTCTAAGAAACTATCGGGCAAAATCGGCAACCTTTGAGATAAAGGGCGGAGGATAAAGAAGTATGATGATATCAAGTCGTTCCTAGAGGTCAAGATCATAAGAGATGACTCGAGTAAGCAAGAGCGAAAAAGCCATCGAAGTTCATTGCCAACACTCCAACTTTTGAGAAAAGAAAGACACCATGAAGAAATGGGGACCTATTTTTCTCAGGTAAGTATACATGCATATTGACTATAATACATTGCTTTTAACATTGTCAGATCGGTGTTTCATCACCACCTTTTGGGTAGTGCGTTTTCTAACCCTACCTCATTCCGAGTGTGCCTTTGAGCCACCACCATTCAGGTAGTGCATTTTCCAACCTTACCTCATTTCGAGTACGCCTTTGAGCCGCCACCATTCGGGTAGTGCGTTTTCTAACCCTACCTCATTTCAAGTGCGCTGTTGAGCCCTCATTTTCTTTTAAGTGTGCCTTTGAGCCCTCACTTCTCAGGTAGTGCGTTTTCTAACCCTACCTCCTTTTGAGTGCGCCTTTGAGCCGTCGCCAACATTTTTCTGGGTAGGTCACCCATTACAACGTGACCAATTCTCCATGTTTTTTATCTGGGTAGGTCACACATTACAATGAGACCATTCTTTCACCTGGGTAGGTCACCTATTACAATGAGACCGCTCTTTCCTTTTTCTTAGGTAGGTCACCCATTACAATGAGACCAATATTTTTTTGGGTAGGTCACCCATTACAACGCGACCACTTCTCCATGTTTTTTTTACTTGGGTAGGCCACCCATTACAATGAGGCCATTCTTCCACTTGGGTAGGTCACCCATTACAATGAGACCGCACTTCACATTTTTTCCATCTGGGTAGGTCACCCATCACAACGAGATCGCTTTTCATATTCTTTCCATATGGGTAGGTCACCCATTACAATAGACCATTTTTTACACATTTTTTGGTTAATGAGATCGTCAGATGGGATCTCATGTACCTTTGGTTAAAAGGAATCGCCAGATGAGATTTCAAGTTAACCGAGTTACACATATTTTTTTGTTTTTGGTTTAATGAGGTCGCTAGATGGGATCTCATGTGGCTTTGGTTAAAGGGAATCGCCAGATGGGATTTCAGGTTAATCGAGCTGCATATATTTTTTAGTTCTAGTTAAATGAGGTCGCCAGATGGGATCTCAGGTGGCTTTGGTTAAAGGGAATCGCCAGATAGGATTTCAGGTTGACCGAGCTGCACATATTTTTAGTTCCAGTTGAATGAGGTCGCCAGATGAGATCTCATGTAGCTTTGGTTAAAGGGAATCGCCAGATGGGATTTCAGGTTGACCGAGCTACACATATTTTTTAGTTCCAGTTGAATGAGGTCGCCAGATGGGACCTCAGGTGGTTTTGGTTAAAGGGAATTGCCAGATGGGATTTTAGGTTGACCGAGTCGCACATATTTTTTTGTTCTAGTTGAATGAGGTCGCCAGATGGGATCTCATGTAGCTTTGGTTAAAGGGAATCTTCATATGGGATTTCAGGTTAACCGAGCTACAACATTCTTTGGTTTTGGTAAAGGAGGTTGCCAGAGGGGATCTCAAGTTAACGAAAGAGAGAGAGAGAGAGAGAGAGAGAGAGAGAGAGAGAGAGAAAGACAAGAAAAAGAAATAGAAAAAGAAAAAAGTAAGGTCTTTAAATGAGTGGATATTGAGCAAGTTAGGAAGATAAGAAGACAAGTTTTTCTTTACAAAGCTTACTATGCAAAACATTGAGGAGTTTTGCTTCGTAAGCATTGTAAAGAGGGGGCATCTGTTGCTACCCAATTTTTGACCCATGTTTTGGTAAATTTTCAGAAAAAATCCAAAAATAGCAAAAACATTAAAAATCCAAAAAAATATGTTTTTTAATATATTTTGCATCGTTTCTAGAATTTTCAGCGTCGTCTAAAAAGAATTTAAATTTTCAAGGGTCTTTTAAACGCGTTCAACTTTTCACGCGTCATTTCTAAAAATTATTGATTTTTCTCATTGAGTCGACGTTGATATTGCTCGTTTTAAAAAAATACAAAAAAATTAAGAAAAATCAAATTTACAAAAAGAAAGAAGTTGAGGGACCAAGTTTGGAAACCTAGCAACTTTTTTGCCTATAAATACTAGTCCTCTCAACACACTAAAGGAGGGGGGCCAATTTTGAAAGAAAAAATAATAATAATAATAAAAAAAACAACCTAACCCTAAACCTATCTCTACCAAACCTGCCGCCCCCTCCCCCCGGCTGGTTTGAATTTTTCTCCCCGAGTCTTCTTCTCCTGAAGCCAAGACAGGCTGGGCCCCCCCACCGAGCTTTTGATTTTTCCTCCCCCACACAACATCAATCTTGACAAACCAGAGCAACCATATTTTACCCACACCATTCACCATCCTCCTCTCTTCTCTCTCAGCCGGCCATTTTTCCTTCTCATTTTCCCCTGCCGCTCACCATCTTCCTCTCCTCTCAGCCGGTCTTCTCCACCAGCAGCAGTCAGGGCAATCGACCACAAGCAGCGCCACAGAACAGCCTCGTCTCCACCGACTAGAGAACGGGCAGGGTTGTTCCCTATCGCCTCAGACCCATGGTCTCCTTCTTTGGCTGAACAACGCCATCCACATCCGACCACAGATCCACCATCAGCCAGCAGCGCCGCCCGATCTGGCCACTCAAAGCAGAGGAGAAGACAAAACCCCTAACGAACTGACCCGCCGTGAAGTAGATCCGAAGAAGAAGAGGGGGAAGAAGCCGATCTAAAGAAGGAGAAGAAAGAGCAGACCTAAGAAGGAGAAGAAAGAGCAGATCAGAGAAGAAGAAAAACAAAATAAAAACAACTGCTTGTTGTGTTTCTTGGCTTTGCAGGTGACATTACCTCTCACCGCCGGCAGGGAAGGGAGGAGAAGAAGATAGCCGACCAGATCCATCCATCTCCAGACGTTGTTTGCGGCGGCGCGTGAACCCACGTGCCGCCAGTGGCGGGGGCGCGTGGGAAGACGCGCTGCCACTGTTCCCGTGCACTGTTCCTGCATATTCTAGAAGCCTTAGGATGTTTTAAGGGCTGTTTTGTAATTCTAAATGGTGTGATGTAATTTTTTTTTTATTTAGCCTTGAATTTTTATTATTTGTATTGTAGATGTAAAAGAAAAGAAAAGAAAAGGAAAAGAAAGGAAAAGAAAAGAAACAAAAAATAGTGAAAGTGTATATGTGTGTTTGTATTTGTTTTATGAATGTTTTACTTTTTTTTATGATAAAATTGCAAAGATTAAAGAAGAATTTAATATTTTGATTGGATCACGATCAAGAATTATTAACTTGTACGTAAGTTGTATTTCTAATATCCAATGAAAAGACAATTATTAAAACTTCTTTAACACATTAAATTTGCGAAGCAACTTACCTCAGGTAGGGTGCGTTAGGGGTGCTAATACCTTCCCTAACCACAACCAGTCCCTTACCCGTGATCTCTGACAAGACCAGTACTTCGGGTTTCCTAGTAGCCTTCAATAAATTACTAGGTGGCGACTCCAACGAACCAAATCAAAACCAACGCATAACGAGAAAAATCGCCAGCCGATGCCACGCGGATTTTCAGACGTGCGACAAATGTTATATTTTTTAAAAAAATTATGTTAAATTAAGTAATTGCATTTTATAATGCTTGTTCATATAATTAGTAAAATAAAAATGAAAATTACTTTAAATTTTTATATTTAACTGAGAAATTATCTAGATAAAATAATATGGATATTGTAATTATATCTCGTGGTATGTGGTGATTAAGGATTATTGATAGTTACATGTGTGGTGATTAAGGTTTGGTCGAAGTGTGAATGCTACATGAAAAAAGGGAAATTTTTACATGGTCTTAAAATATCATTTACCTTTAATTTTATATACTATATAAATTTTTACATGGTCTTAAAATATCATTTTAGGAGGACAAATTAACTCTTAATTTTTTACTTATTCTTTTCTACATGAACAGATTGAAGGAGAATCTTGCTTGGCAATGTGAAGTTGACAATTGCTTGGTTTCCGGCCCTTTTATGATCTATGAAGAGATGAATAATTATTATTTATTGATTCAAAAGTATGGAAATCGTTTTTATTGGTGTTGAAAAGGAAAATTCATGAATCATTAATTATTTATTGATTCAAGTAATTGATGGATTGGCAGGAATAATAAATATCACATATATAAATGTACGCATAAGGAAAATTCAGTGTTGTTATTATTAATTTCATTGTGGCCCCTGAAATGAAACCACATCAATTTGACAAAGTCCGCTTCTGAAAAGGTTGAAAATAAACATAATATTTATTCGATATAAATATATTAAAATAATCTAAAAATATTTTAAAATAAAAAAATAAAAATAGTTTTTTTAAAACACCTTTAAAATGCAAAAATAAAATAATATTAGCTTTTTTATATGTTAGATATTTGACAATCCACCTTTTAAAGTAGTCTTGGTTTTTTTGGTTGGGCTTGAGATGAATATGGCATGCATTTTGCATATCCAATCGAAAGTATATAGATTCCGTCATTTTTTGTTTTCAATGTTACTCGCTACTCACTCATTTTCATTTATATTCTTCTCACTGGACTTTCCTTAGCGGTCACCATGGCTCAGCCCCTCGATCTCCATAGCTTATTTAGTGTTGTGCCGGTCAAAATCTGAGTCATCTCAATTTATTTTCTTTAAAAAATTCTTGGTTTTAATTGGACAGGGTTTGTCCGGATCAACTGATTCACTGGATTACTCATGTTTGTCGAGATTAGTGATAAAATTAATTCAAATTAAAATCTAATCTGGATCAAGTTTTGAGTTACTGATTTATCAACTCAGCTGTCTTATCGTCTCAAATCTAATGACTATAACTACATGTATAATTACATGAAGATGAATATATACATGTCTATAACTATATAATAAAAAAATAACAAATAGAGAAAACTTGGAATGAAAATGTGTTTTTTTAAAATTAAATAAAAGAAAGGGGAACTTGTTGATCGGTCCCCTCTATAATTATTCGATGTTATTTTTGCAGTTATGAATCAACCAACCTAATGTCGGGTGTAAAACAAGTACACGTCACAACAAATAAATTTTCTTAAAATCTTCTTTGACCTTACCTATATTATTAAATGGCATCTTATCGCCCCACCTACCAAGACTTATAACTATATTCTTCACTATATTTCTTTTTCTTTACATCATTTATTTTGTTAATTATTACTTTAACCAACGTTTTAATTGGAGTTTTAAGGAAATAAAATAGGAGGACGTTTGGAGGATAATAGTACAGAAAATTGCGTTATTTCACAACTTCCATATAATTGGGGACTGATTTCCGTTTATCTCCAAAATTATTATGCTTATGATCAAGCTTCTCTGTCATCTTCTTTTGATAAAAAGATAATTTTTCCATGTGCCTTGATTTTGACGACTAGGATTTTATAAATGTTCTGGATTGTTGGAAATAAATCTGATCTTTATTCTAAAACACAATAACAGTTAAGATTAACTCATTTAATGACTTTTCTTAATATCATGCAACAACTTTGTTACGAGTATAGAAATTAAACGAATAAGTAAAAAATAAGGAGTTAATTTGTCCTCCTAAAATGTTAAACACTTTATTCTTTTGAAAAAAATAAAATTTGGTATGGGTAGAAAAACCAAAACATATATTTTTGGTTTCTTTAATGTAAAATGATATTTTGTCATTAGAAACAAAAAGTATGATAAATTAACTCCTAATTCCTTGTTCTCTTCTACATTAACAGAAGGAGAATCTTGCCTATCAATGTGAAGTTGAAAATTGCTTGGAATGATAATATTTTATTTTATCTTATAAAAAAACTTTGAGAAATCATGTAGTTTCGAATTTTTCCCACCATTGAATAAGGGCATGGAAATTCTAGTGTGAAATCGACAGAGATAGGACAGATGAATTCACGAATCCAACATTCAATTGTATCACATTCGACGATGCCCCACATGGAAGGATTTATATATTCATAAAAGTCAAAAGAATGATTAAGATGAGCTTATTATAGTCTTTAAATAAGCTAAAAAGTAGTAGTTAATATCGCAATATTGTTACGTAGGATTCAACTTATAATGCAAATATTACATGCTAGTTTTTTTTTTTTTTAATACGACTATTAAGATTAGTATTTGCATTACATGTATTCATATGTACAGTTGAATTATTATAAAAAACAAAAAATGATTATTTTTTTGTGTTAAATTAATTAAGTGCATTCTATAATACTTGTTCATATGATTATAAATTTTTTATTTTAAATTTTCATATGTTTAAATGAGAAATATTCGGATAAAATAATGGGGATATTACTGTGGTACGTGGTGATTAAGGATTAATTAGTCGATGGCTACATGTGTGGCATGTGATGATTAAGCATTAATTAGTTGATAGTTATTGGACGTCATTTCTGTAGTTATGAATCAACCAACCTTATGTCTGGTGTGAAACTCTTTTTTGTTTGGGAGAAATATGACTGAGAGATGCCAAATATATTAAATGGCATCTTATCGTCCCACCTACCAAGACTTATAAAAAAAATATACAAAAATCAATTGTAAGAACTATTTTTTTTTTTTGGATGCCTCTCCTTACCATTGTTATAAACTTGGCTTGAGTGACCTACCTATCCTAACCTGGATCGGTTCAAAAGAATAACACATTCTTCTTTTACTAAAATAAAATAAAATGTCAAAATAATGTTGTTTTTGTTCCTCTAAATTCTTAAAACAATATTATTTTAGGGTTTTTTTTTTTAAATCAAAAATTTAGTTAGCCTATTAACTTATGAATCAACCTACCTAGCTTTCAACCGGGTGGAACTCCTGGTTGGTACTTACCATTATGTTCTTCAATCGTATTGTTTCTCTTTCCATCATTTATTTCATTCTTATAACTTCAACCAACTCTTTCGAGTTTTAAGGAAAAACAATATTGGTGAATAATAGTATACAAAATTGCGATTAACTGGGACTGATTAACATTTATCTTCAAAATCATACTGCCTATCAAGCTTCTCTGTATTTGTCAATAATTGATAATAAAAATAATATATAATAATTTTAAGAGGTATAGCTTAACTAGTTAGATTCTAAATTTACCTTATAAAAATTACAAAAAAAACTTTATATATTATATTCATAATAATCAAAAGAATGATTAAGATGAACTTATTATAGTCTTTAAATATGCTAAAAATAATTAATATGGCAATATTGTTACGTAGGATTCAACTCCTTATGCAAATATTACATGCTAGTTTTTTTTTTTTTTTTATTAAGATTAGTATTTGCATTACATGTATCATATGTACAGTTGAATTATTATCAAAAACAAAAAATGTACATTTGAATTAAAAAAGCGCGCACACAACTTACTTGTAAAAGTAATAATATTTATAGATATAATATTACCTTCACTTTTCCCCTCTTCGGATTACTTTTATAGTTTTCCATTCAAAGCAACTAAATAAAACTTATTTATATATCTGTCGCACATGATTAAAAAAAAAAGTCTAAATAATTATGGTTTATCATATAGATTAATCCATGACGACATCCAGGTAAGTTCAATAGCATATCAACAGTCCATATTTAATCTCCCTAAACCTCTAAAAAGGAATCAAATCAAGCATTTCTATTGGTCACTCAACAGAGCTCGCAGATGGCGATCCTCATCACGCTTCTCTACATTCTCTAAATATAGTATTTGTTTTTACATTTTAAAAATTCTTTTAAAAAATTTTAATTTTTTTATTTTAAATTTATTTTTTTATTTTTTTATATATAGTTTAATATGCTGATATAAAAATAATTTTTTAAAATATAAAATTTTTTATTTTAATATATTTTTAATAAAAAATTACTTTAAAATACAATACTCCTAAGTCCTAACTATCCAAAATCTTCTAATGAAAAAAACAATCCTTTTTGCTGCTTCACGTGCACACGGATCTCCATCTCCACCATCCTTTAGCTTACCGATCAACGGCTCAAATCCCATTTCACTGTCTCCTTCCTTCCTCCTTCACCTCTCCCCTTGCCCTATAAAAATCGCCAGAACCTCCTATCCCTACCCACCAAAAACTTTCGTAATTGAATTTGTTTTCTCTGTGATAACAATTTTTTTGATCTGCTAGTTTTGTTCTAATACTAGCTATCATCTCAGTTCTGTCACAGGATGGCAACAGTTGGAACATCAAGCACTGATGATGAGCCGAGTCATCAAGTTTTGCTTGATATCGAGACATTAGCCAAATCTGTGAAGGCCGAGCTGGAAATCTCATATGCTTTCTCCGACACATGCTGTATATATAAAGTTCCGGAGCAATTGCGCGAGTTGAACGAAAAGGCCTACACACCTCGATTGGTCTCCATAGGCCCAATTCACCATGGTAATGAGAAGCTAAAAGCCATGGAAGACCACAAAAGAATGTACCTGAAAGAATTCATTGACCTGAGCAGGGTAAGTGTGGAGGATTTTATTGAATTGATCAAGGAGAACGAAACAAGATTGCGTAATTGCTATGCCGAAACCATTGAGTTTTGTAGCGATTATTTCATAAAAATGATATTAATGGATGCTGCCTTCGTCATTATGTTTTTGCTGAAGTGGACTTACACAGACTTCAGAGGAAGAAGAGACAGCATTTTCTATCCTCCATACAAGTGGTTTGATGTAGGGGTTGATATCTGTTTGCTTGAAAATCAGCTCCCGTTCTTCATCCTCAAGGAGTTGTATAGACTATCCACTATAGTCGGCAATTCTCCAAAACCTACACTGATTGAGCTTACTCATAGGTTCTTTACAGGTGCATTCGACTCATGGGCGGTAGGGGACATTTTGGGGAAAGTAGATTTCTCCAAAGTCAAACATTTGGTTGAGTTTCTTTCAGTTTATCATCAGCCAACTGAACAGAACCCGACAGAGAAAGGCAAAGCATTACCCCTACCCAGTGTAAAGGAACTCCACCAAGCGGGGGTCAAGTTTGCAATGAGTTCAAGCAAACATCTTCTTGACATTAAATTCGATATAAATAAAGGGGTACTGAAAATCCCACGATTACGGTTAGATGACAGCACAGAAATCATAATCAGGAATATGCAAGCCTTTGAGCAGTGCCATGGCCTGCAACATGGTTATGTTGGTGACTATATCTTCTTGATGGGTCTCTTTGTCAGTGCCAGTAAGGATGTGGAAATGCTTGTTGAAAAGTGTATTATAGAAAACTGGCTACCGTCTAATGAGGAAGTGGTACAACTCTTTTACAATCTCAACAAACAAAATGGTGTTTGGCGACGTACTTTTCTCTTCAAAGGTCTCATTCAAGATCTGAATGCATTCTGCTTCCGGAGATGGAACAAGCAGAAGGCAAAATATTTCAGAACCCCATGGGCAGCCATCTCTGCTTCCGGAGCTGCTATTGGTCTTATTCTGACTGTCATACAAGCCGTCTGCTCTATACTTCAAGTACTTTAGCTTCTGCAATTTCAACTCTTTCATATGAATTAATTCGCATGTTGCATTAATTGTACCCAAAATCCTTGTTCTCTTCTTTGTTTTGTTCTTCTAAATGACAAAGTTGTTTCAGTAGAAATTAATTCCAAGCAATGAAGACTGTATAATTTGTTCTGATTGTCTCTTGGAAACTGAAATTGTTTTATTATATTCTATGCTTTTTACAGACATGCTTAGAATGAAATTTACTGAATTTATTTATTTAAATTAATAAAAATATTTATAATTTAAAAACCTTTTGATTTAAAAAATAAATAAAAATAAAATTGATTGAATAAACTCACGCCCTAAAAAATATTATGCAAGAGCCAACAAGTCAACAATATTATTTAAACATAAATGTTTTTTTATTTAAAAGGAATAGGAACAAAATAAAAAAAAATAAAAGGAATAAGGACTGAAACTATAAAAAGAAATAAGAATAAAATAAGAATTTTAAAAAAATAAGGACTGAAATTAAAAACAAAACATATGAGACATTGTAATTGAAGGACTAAATTGAAAAAATAAACTTCTACAAAAAAAATAAGAACGAAATAAAAAAAATAAAAGAATAAGAATTGAAATTGAAAAAAAAAAAGAGGATAATATTGATATACTTTATCTGTTAGAAGAGAGAGAGAGAGAGAGAGAGAATAAAACAAAATAAACGACAATTATACATTTACACACGCCACATCATGTAAATGAAGACATGTACCCTTCGACACTTGAGGGTCTAGCCCATTGGTGAACTGCAAGGCTTGTCTTTGCGAAGGTTCTGGGTTCGATCCTCAAGAGTATCAGCCTGTCACCCCTGTGGTGCCTTACCTGCCTACTGGGCTTGCAAGATGTTCAGTAGGCCCTGAGATTAGTTGTGATGCGCGTAAGCTGGCCCGGACACCCAGGGTCATCAAAAAAAAAAAAAAAAAAACATGCACCCTTTGAATGGTGCGTATGCAACCCACTTGTTGACATGTGTGCATGTGCTAGAAGCTTTTGTTATTAAAAGATTCAAATAAAAACGTGAAAATACCGAAACTCTCCTATGATCATTTTAATTACACAAAAACTCGTGTGAAAATATAAAAACACCCCAAATGCAAAGCTTATTTTTTCTATCTTTTCTAAGGTTAAAAATGTGCTTTCAATGTACATGGATAATGGAAAAACCTGAAAACCCTTGTCCCACAACTCAATAATTTTTTGATACCAAGGGCAAAAAAATATTTTTATTGTAAAAAAGCTTGTGAAAAGTCATGAAAGCTTTTAGTCAATTGTTCTAAATTTTATTAATATTAGGTTAAAAATATATTTTTACTGTGTAAAAAAATGAATAAAAAATACACCTAAATAATTTTTTAATGACCAATTAGCTAGTGAAAAAGATCAAAAACCCTAGCTTTAAGGCTTAATTTTCCTAATTTAAGGACAAAATAATAATTCCATTATAGCAATTCATGGTAAATAACATTTAGTACTACGTACAGTGAAACTCCAAACAGTTTAAATTTTTTGTTAAATATTATGTTTCCTCTTCCCAATACGTAAATAATTTCGGCTGAAGCCCCATTTCATTGATTACTTTCTACATAGAAAGTACTGTAATTTAGGCTATTTTTTAATTTTTTTGGAAAGTAGTTTTTGAAAAACTATTTTCCAAATTTTCATGTGTTTGTTTGTCATTAGAAAAGTTGGTCAACGAAAAACACTTTCTAGTCAAAGGAAAATTTGGCTTCGTTTCCAGGAAAGTGTTTTCCTAGAAAATTTGGGCGGAAAACACATTCTCGAAGTTGTGAAAAATTTAGAAATGTCATATTATTGGCTGATTATATCAAATTTGATCATCAAACTTTTAATTAATATATATATATATATATATTGTTTTGAATATTTATTTTTCAATTTCATCTCTTAAAATTTAATTTTTGTATTAACTTTGGTCCTTTTTTTTTAATTGTTATTTGCTTTTTCCCTATCATTGTTTTATTGAAATTTTTTATCTATCAAATTTGGTCCTCATTCTTTTGATTGTTACTTATTTTATTTGAAATAATTTATGAAATGTTAATTATTATTATTTTAATTTCTTCATCTTTCAGTTTTTTTTTAGATTTGATCTCTATTGTTTTGATTATTATTTATTTTATTTGAGATAATTTTTGAAATTATATATATTTTTTTCAATTTCATTCTCATTCAACTTTTTAATTTGTAAGATTTGTTCGTTATTATTTTAATAAACTTGAGAAAAATAAAATATTAATAATTCATTTTCCAGTTTATTTTCCATGATATAACCAAACACTATAAAGTGTTTTCCAACTTATTTTTCATTACACTACCAAATATCAAAAAATAATTCATTTTCCTAGAATTTACTTTCCAAAATAAAACCACTTTCCAGCAAACAAACGTGCCGTTAATGAAGAGATTCAACACAATTCCTTTGGGATGCATTGTTTCTTCTCCATGTTAGGCAATAATTTTTATCATAGAACAGCTAAAACAGAAGGAAAACCTTGAGATATTGTTCCATGGCTTATTAGATAAATCTTTTGTAGAACTTACCATCTTCGCAGAAAATGTTATTGTCACTCGAAGACAATAATCCTATAAATTATATAAATTATATTTTAAAATTTTATTTAATAATTTAAAGTTTTAAATTAAAATAGTTCTAGTAAATTTGTCCTAAATCTAAAAATTCTTGATGTATACTGGATTATGTAAAGACCTCAAACTTCTTTTTAATTAGGTTAACAACATAATCAACTTTTTGGTTAATCACTCAATTTAATTTAGTTAGATTACTCGGATTTAATTTGTATTAGTAAAGAAATTACTAAATAAGTCGTGTATGAGTGATTCAAATCTTAACCCAATTTAAAAATAAACTTAGCTTAAACTAAATTATGAATTAACATGTCACTCGGTCAACCGGCCAACCCGGTTGATTCTGATAAATTTGTCCCAAATTTTACAAACTAAAACACACACACACACACACACAAAATCCATCACGTTCCCGTGCAAATAAAGCATTTCCACTAGCTACTTAACAAAGCACACGGATCGCGATCCCACTAACACTTCTCCAGACATTCACAACCGTCAATTTCTTCAAAATCCGCTGCCCACAAATCTTCCCCATAAGATTAAATGAGAAATTGCATTGCTTAACTTGGATTCTGCTTGATGATTTGTCTTTAAATCTCTTTCTAATCAATCTTGTTCCCAAATGGAAAGGATAGAGCATCTTAATTATGCATTGTATTGATCATGCTCCATGGTTCATAGAGACTAATTGTCCAAAACGTTTGATTTTAAGGACTAAAATGTAATATAAGAACATGAAGTCTCAAATAAGGACCAATTTGTCAATAAAAATAAAGTAGGAAAAAGAAAAATTTAAACCAAACAACTAACAGTAATGATAAATGATCTTTCCAATCACTTTTATTATTTATGAATATCAAATTTGATTCTTTGGATTTTTTATATAAAGCTTTTCTTAAAAAACATTATCGTCAAATTATCATCAAGGTCATATTATTGATGAAAGATCTCATCTTATCATAATTATTATAAAAAAAAATGTAATATTAAAATTCTTATTCAAAGGAGATAAAACTTTGAAATAAAACTAAAAGAATTAATAGAGAAAATAAATAAAAAAAATTAGATCCAAAAACTACCGACAACTGGATTTGAATTTATTAAAAATAAATAAATAAAAAAGAACTGAAAGGGCTGTCGTGGATGAAAGAATCATCCGTGGCATATGATGAAGGAAATAAAGGCATAAAAAATAAACCATAATGCCTAAAGATATCCAGTTAGCCCGTAGGATTAGAGGAGAGAGGGCTTAGTGAAGTTTTAAGAGGAATAATACTACATGAAAAATAATTTTCTTAAGAGGAATTATCAAAATTATTTGCTCATTTCTTTATCATATATTTTTTTTCTAATGATAAAATATCAATTTTTTCTAAACACAAATATACAACTTATTAAGCAAATTTTATATGAAATAATATAAATTAATTAATTATTTTTGTTGCTACCCAAATTTTGATCCATGTTTTTGATCTATTTTCAAAAAAATCCAAAAATAGAGAAAAAACAATGAAAATCAAAAAAATATGTTTTTTAATATATTCTCGTCATTTTAGCATTTTCAGCGTCGTCTAAAAAAGAATTTAAATTTTCAAAAGATTTTCAAACGAGTTCGACTTTTCACGCGTCATTTTTAAAATCATTGGTTTTCCTTAATGAGTCGACATTGACATTGCTCGTTTTCAAAAAAATACAAAAAAATAAGAAAAATAAAAATTTACAAAAAAAAAGAAGTTGAGGGACCAAGTTGAAAAACCTAGCAACATTTTGCCTATAAATACTAGTTTTCTCAACACATTTGAGGGGAGGGGGGATTTTGAAATATCAGAAAAATACAAAAAACAACCTAACCCTAAATTTATCTCTTTCATTTGAAGCCGCCGCTCCCCACTCCTGAGTTTTTCTTCTTCCTCCCCCCGGCCACCTCACTCTCTCATCTCTCAGCTGATCCCTCCTTCCCTTTTTCCTACAAACAGAGCCGACCCTCCCTCCACACCGGAGCCCTCATCAGGAGCTCACTCCGTCCCTCAACCGGTTCTCTCTCAACACCCCCTCACACTCCTCTCTCCGCTCGTCCTCATAGGAGATCCAGCCTGTTCACGGTCTCCCTCATCTCTCCCAGCTTTCTCTTAGCCTCACCGTGCGGCGGTGTCCCCTCCATCGTAGCTTCAGCAGCCCCAGACCCACGGTCTTCACCGATTAGCCGCAGCGGCACCCCCTGACTCAGGCGACCAGCCCCCACAACGACTCCCCCTGACTCAGGCGACCAGCCCCCACAACGGCTCCCTTTCAGACCGGTCCGAACACAGCGGCGCTCACAGATCCTAGATCTGTCCACCGTCTTCCTCCAGCTCCTATACAGCGCCGGCGCCGCCCAACAGCTGACCCGAAAGAAGCCGATCTGAAGAAGGAGAATAAAGAGCAGATTTGAGAAGAAGAAGAAGAAGGAGCAGATCGGAGAAGGAGAAAACAAAAAATAAAGTGAACTGTGTTGTGCGTTTTCTGTAATTGCAGGTAACGGTGGCCCTCACCGCCGGCAGGAAAAGGAAGGGGAGAAGAAGGCGTTCCCGATCCACTGGTTTTTGGCCTTCATCGGCGGCGCGTGAACCCACGCGCCTCCAGTGGCGGTGGCGCGTGGGAGGACACGCCGCCACTGTTCCTGCACACGCTTTCGGCTTGCAGAAGGGTTTCCTTGTAATTTCAGATTGTTTTGAGGCCCTTATTGTAATTTTAATGTAGTTTTTGTTTTGAATTTGTAATTTGTAATGTGATGTAAAAGAAAAAAAGAAAAGAAAAGAAAAAATAAATAATGAAAAAAAAGTTGTGTGTGTTTGTTTTTATTTATTTATATTATTGAATTATAAAAAAAAAGGATAAAAAAAATTAATTGTTGATTTAAATATGGTTAAATATCTCAAGGACAAATGAAATCAAGTTGTATTTTTCTTGAAAATGTAAGAACATGTTTCTACATATATTTGAGGATTTAATAACTGATTTATTCAAGCCTTAGAATTTAATTAATATTTTAAATTTTCAAATCACATCAGAATACAAAGTAGCTTATCTCAGGTAGGGTGCGTTAGGATGCTAATACCTTCCCTAACCACAACCAGTCCCTTACCCGCGATCTCTGACAAGACCAGTACATCAGGTTTCCTAGTAGCCCTTAATGAATTACTAGGTGGCGACTCCAACGAACGAATTCAAAACAACATAACAACGAGAAAAGATCGCCAGCCGATGCCGTGTGGAGATTTTTCGACGTGCGACAGAATGACGACTCCACTGGGGACGGTAATGTTTTCAACATTATTGGACTAAGCTTTGTGTATTTGATGTGTTTATGTTTTTTCATTTTTGTCTTATTTTATTTTGTTTTATCCATGCATTTTATAGAATTGTCTCATGCATCACATATTGTATTTTTTTTTTTAAAGCACACACAAGCTTCAGGTTAGGAGGGGGACTAGCAGCTTACCTTACGACTTTTAGTCAAGGTTTAAGTTTGTGTAAACCCCAATTTTTCGTTGAGTGCCTAGACTGGTAATAGTTGGACACGTGCCATCTCACTGCCTACTGGCCCCTATATTGCCTTCAAGAGGGTAATCACTAGGACAACGAGAGATCCTTTTTGTAGAGACCAACTAATAGACCTACCTTTTGTCTCACTTAAAAGGATTAGAACCTGCCTTTAGGATGTATGTTCCGTATACATTATTTTGCATCCGAGCAAGCCCTTCTTGAAGCATCTTGAACTCTAGACTTGTGGGTGACACAATGACCGTCGCTCAGAAAATTTTCATTATAGAGTTTGTGCAAGAATCAAGATTCTTGTTTCATCATGCAAAAGTTGCGACCATATGTCACCCCTCGAAGTGCGAGTTCGTCATATAGATTACATATTCATACATTTGTCATGCATGTACCAGATTGAAAGGTAGGTTCCCCTGCACAAGCTGTGATTGAAGAAATGATGGAAGTGAAGAAAGATGTCAGATAGAGGCTCATTATCAGATTGAGGTTGAGAGCATCAAAGGTGAAGTAGCTAGACTCAGATCTGCTCGAACAAGTGTTGAGCATCAAATGGAAAGAGAATGTTTGCACAGTTTTCTGTGAGAACACTGCTTGTCCACGTCCAATTGAAGCTGCCTCTCCTTTTCAGTCATGAACAACAACAACAATGCCTTCAGTCATCAACTAATGACAACTCTAGTTCTTGTCCAGTTGCACTGTTAAGTGTTCATCACCTCCACATCATCTAATGGAACCAAACGACTACTAGCCTCCTGTTCATGGTGCATTAGTCTGCTTTGAAGTTACCCCAATTATGAGCTCAATTCCAGTTCAGCAGCACAAGATGTTGGTCTAAAAAACCATGATCAGACACTGAACTTCTACGTGGTAGAGCTCTCTGTAGAGATTTATTTATGGATATGCCAATGAGAAATGCAAAAGGGGATGTATTAATTTCATATGCTTTGAAATTTTTTTCCCACCAGTGGCACCAACAAAACATTGTAGTAGGCAGAGAGTCAGACCTGGTTTGAAAATATTAGCAGTCGTCAATGTGGTAGAGCTCTCTCTACAAAAATCCCTTTATGGCTCTGCAAATTGGGAATGCAAGAGGGGATTTATAAGTTGCATATGCTACAAATATTTCTCTCATCAGTTTTAGCACGAAGACATCTTAGTAGGTTGAAGAGCCAGACCTGGTCTGAAAAACATGAGCAGACATCAAACTTCAACGTAGCAGAGCTCTCTTAGCAGGAATCTGTTTGTGGATCTGCAAGTGGGAAGTCCAAGAAGGAATACAGTAGTTTCAGGTCATCTATGATTTTCCTCCAACAGTGTCAGTATTAAAATGCAAAAGTAGGGAGAAGAGACATGCCTAGACTGAAAAACATGAAGGAGACTGAAGCTTCCACAGAGCAGAACTCCCTCTATTGGTGCCTGTTTGCTGCACCGTTCGAGAGGAATCGAAGAAGAAATAGAGGAGATTCATGTTCATCGTTTTCTCCCATAGAAGAGATAAGGCATGATTCCACGTGTTGGTAGTGGCGATACTACAAGTTTTTGGGCGCTACCAAGATTACCAAGCTGTTGGAAAGTTTTCTAACAATCCTCAACCAACCACAACAACATTGGAAGATTGAAATGATGTTGTGAGGATTTGCCGAAGAATTGAACAAGCTATGAAGAGAGGAAAGATTGAAGGATCTACCATGGATTCCAGAGCAATGATGAGAGATGAATCAGGAGATGATTTTGACAGTGTGAAACCTTAATTATGTGGTCTAGCCAGGTCTCACGGTAGCATCAATTGCTCAAATGTCTTTGCCAAGATTGACATTCCTTTGCCACTTAAGCTTGTTGACCAGCATCTGCCAGATTCCAGGATTTTGCTTGACTCCGACAAATCCCTTGTAACCACTATTTTCGAGGTGGTTCAATCTGGACAAGAGATGTGTTGTCATGGTGGGGGTCCTCGGCCATTTTAGTTAAACAGATGCAAGAGTTTCAAGAGTCGAGCTCAATTTGCGAAAGATGATGTCATCAATCATTTTCAGAATGACAAATGATAGGAATTGCTTGGCAGAACATAGATATTGCCGGAGAAGCTGATCCAAGGAGTTAAACTGTCAAGCATTTTTGTTATGGATTTTTGCCATTTTGCATTTTTGTTTTGGGATCACATCTCATTCTTGAACTTGTTGTTTTGAAATCAAGAGATACTTCTTTCAAAGGGTATTTTGACAAAATATTTTGATCAAACTCCAACATGCAAAATTAAGGATAATCAATCCTGAAGATTAAAATTATTTTGATTGCAGAAATGACTTGATGCTTGAAAATGACATGAGGTGACCAAACAATTTTGAACTTGTAGTTTTTGAAACTGAACCACACATCATATAGCTAAGTTTTAGCAGTATGCATAATGACATGTAGTGGATTCAATAGTTATGGACTCGTGAATCATGACTCTTGCAAGTCCCAATCATTACACTGGATGAGGTCAAAATCTATCGGTTTTAACTGACCTTGCTTGAAATGAGAAAAGACCATCTTTGTTATCCTTTCACGTCTCTTGAAATATTATCCCTTGCAGTCCCATTTTGAGCTGGATAGAATATTCTTTTCGTAAAAACCCTGACTTGGATCACACCCCACACTGGGGGCAAATGAGAGATACTTTGAAGACATTGATATGATTAATGGATAAAGGGGAAGGCTTATAACAAAAGTCCAATGATTGAGAGAGAGCTAGAAGAAGACACATAGACCGGGGGCATATAAGAAAGTTTTGAGGAAGGCTATGAGAAAAAAAAACAAAAAAAAAAGGAAGTTGAAATTACCTTCACTTAAAGACAAGTTAAAGATAAAGGAAGGAGAACGCCTATCACGTCTATGAAAAGCAAAAGAAATTTCAATCAATACCAAAAAAAAAAAAAAGACTAAGCTATAAGCGTTGACTTTTGGTATCCATTATAAAGCCTACGATGTTATCAGATGATTAGATTAGTTATTCAACAAAGAAAAAGTTGGATTATGACCTATGTTAAGAGAATTCTGATATTTGAAGATTAACAAGGTTATATGTCACTTTCTCTACAATGACAACAAGAGAAAGAGAATCGATGAATAGTTAATGTTGGTCCTAGGTCGTTGAAACCCTCAAACACCTTTTGAGCCTATGAAATTCCTTTCTTTTATAGCCATGAACCATAACCTACATTACGTGCTTTTAAAAGCCTTTTTTGATCAAGTAAGCAATCTGAACCGATAAATGGCGCTCTCAAAACTTGAAGAGCTTTTCCATAAGGGTCGTGACTTCATGAATTCATGCATTTATTTTATCAACCATAACCTACATTATGTGCTACTAGTTATTATGCATGTTGATAAAATAAATGCTAAGAAAAGAAACAACCTTTCTTAGTAAAGCCTGAGCATCTTGTTTTTGAAATTCATAAAAATGTCACCTCATCACAGACCATCAAAAGATATACCCAAAATCAGAGTTTAAAGTGGACACAAAGAACCATGAAAAAGTCATTTTAAATCTTACAACGGGTCATTTCTGTTTTCAAAATACAAGACAATCAAAGGACTGCATTGAATAGTGTGTTGGGTCTTTGACCAAAGAAGTTTGAATTTCAAAAGAAAAAATAATAATTTCAAAAACAGACATCTCTCTGATTTCATTTCAACAATTAGACTTGAATAGACATGACCTTTGAAGTATGAGATTTGATTCTAGAACAATAAAGATTGTCAAACAAAGAAGAACATTTATTGAGTTTGCGGAATCCTTGACATGAAATGACATCAACTCTTCTCAAAACTCCTTGAAAGGTTGACCACCTGGGGGCAATACAGTGGACCCTAAGAAGGAAAACAAACAGTATCCAGATCAGCTGGGGGCAAAAAAAGAATCAAATGATGAGTCATCAAAGTCCCGGAATGTTTTAACATCTGACAATGATCAAGAAAAATCTTCTTGAGTATAAACCGATGAATGAACCTTCAGATCATATTGGGGGTAATGTTGTTCAAACACAATCCATGATCTAGTGCACTTCAGCAGCAATTGATGAGCAACGTTGCACTAGAAGGATATTTTCATATCTTCATCTTGGTTTATCATCTTCAACATGGTTATGACTTTTGAACGATGTTATCACATAGTTGCATGTGCATGAATGCTAGAAGGATGCACCCACCAAGACTGACTGTGGGACCATTTTTTTTGAAGCTCAAATGCACACTTCACTGCATGAATATGGGTGATAACATGAACATCATTGATGATGCCAAAGCAGTTATTTTCACGATCTGATTTGACAAGCTAAGAGGAATCCATAGAGAAATACATCGCGCTTACAATGATGAGTTGTTTACTACAAAGCATGAGATTCATGTCTGGATGACTTGGCAGTTCCATGAAGGCTGGTAACCATACATACTTGAATGGTGTTTCAACCGAAGGCAAGTTCATGATTGATTAACAATCTTGATGGGTGTTGGCATGATGCACACAATCAATCAGAGGATAATTCTCAGGAGAAGCCAGGAGAGAAAATCCTTCATGATGAATCAAGTAGTACCACACTTGGGGGCAGGGTCAAGCTTGATGAACGATGCAAGCAGTAATTGTCGAAGACAACCCGGGATGGGAACTGCATTTACAGCTGAGTGGATGGCTAGCACATGAATGAGCCAATGCATCGGAAGAACAAAGAAAGCTTTGGGATACAAACAAGGGCACCCTATGACGATGGAGCATCAAAGAGGGGGGGACCTATATTTCAAATCAGGTAAGGATGCATGCATATCATCTAACCTAAAAAAAAAAAAAAACCATTTGCATATATTTTTGAATTGTTACAGGAAAATCCTTAATGAGGTCCAGCAAGATGGTGGAAAAAGAAAGAAGCATTGTGGTGATGATAATAAAGAATCGGTTTTGATCATGGAATAAAAGGACGATGGGATGAACCCTACCATTAGGAAAATCCCAAAGAAATGAATAGATCAACCTTGCAACCGGGAAGACTCGAGTTTTCAACCCTTGCAGTCAGGAAACACCGAGTTTTCAAACCCTATGATCGGGAATTATCAGGAAGCACCAAGTTTTCCAGCCCTTCTTCTGTCATCCCCTTAGGACTTCGCCAGGTAAGTTCTATTTTTCACACTTGTCATATCACATTTTTTCCATCTGGGTAGGTCGCCCATCATAATAAGACCGTTTTTCACATTTTTTCCATCTGGGTAGGTCACCCATGACAATAAGACCGCACTTCATCATATTTTTTCCATCTGGGTAGGTCACCCATTACAATGAGACCACACTTCATATTTTTTCCATTTTGGGTAGGTCACCCATTACAATGAGACCGCACTTCATATTCTTTCCATCTAGGTAGGTCACCCATTACAATGAGACCACACTTCATATTTTTTCTATTTTTGGGTAGGTCACCCATCACAATGAGACCATCATTTTTTTTCTGGGTAGGTCACCCATTAGAATGAGACCATTCTCCATCATTTTTTTTTCTCTGGGTAGGTCACCCATTAGAAAGAGACCATTCTCCATGTTTTTTTTACTTGGGTAGGTCACCCATTACAATGAGACCATTCTTTCCCCTGGATAGGTCACCTATTAGAATGAGACAATTCTCCATCATTTTTTTTTCTCTGGGTAGGTCATCCATTAGAATGAGACCATTCTCTATGTTTTTTTTTCTTGGGTAGGTCACCCATTACAATGAGACCATTCTTTCCCCTGGGTAGGTCACCCATAAGAATGAGACCACTCTTCCTCTTTTCCACTTAGGTAGGTCACCCATCACAATGAGACCATCATTTTTCTTTGGGTAGGTCACCCATTAGAATGAGACCATTCTCCATCTTTTTTTTACCTAGGTAGGTCACCCATTATAATGAGACCATTCTTCCCCCTGGGTAGGTCACCCATAAGAATGAGACCACTCTTCCCCTTTTCCACTTGGGTAGGTCACCCATCACAATGAGACCATCATCTTTTCTGGGTAGGTCACCCATAAGAATGAGACCATTCTCAATCTTTTTTTTACCTGGGTAGGTTGATTAGTACTTAAAAGTGCATATTTATCAAGGTTTTATATCATCATTTTGCACTTAAAGTATCAATAACTCCTTAACTAAAGCATGTTTTATAATAACAAGTCTAATACTATAAAATGCCCTAATATATGGTAAATGTTCATCTTAAATGCAGGCCTATCACATAAATCAAAGGATTGATTGATGAATTCAACTACTGAAATTTGTGAAGATAAAGAGAGGGTGAAACTTAGAAAAGAGATGTTGGTGCAGTCCAAACTGGAACACTGTTCTGTATTTGGGTCATATCTTGAGTTCTAGATGTCCAAATGATCTCAAATGTTTACACAAACTTGGTGAGACATAGGCCTACAACTTTCATGTGAACATAAAAATCTAACAAGGCCGTTTTCAAGTCCAAATCATAGCAACAACGAAGAAGTCCGAATCTGTCCTACAGCCCGAACACTGTTCAGTGTTTGACCCATATCTGAAGTTCTAGAAGTCCAAATGACCTCTACTTTTTTTTCCTGGAAAGCTGAGTCCATTTCCTACAACTTTCATGTTTACCAGAGGAGCCAGTTCGGATGGTAGCATTTTTGTTTTATTCAGACAAGAAGATAAGGATTTTCACCAAGTCAAAAGTTGGCCACCCACTCAACAATTAGTCATCAAATCAATAATTCCGAATTTTGGCCTATAAAAGGAGGCATTTTCCATGCATTTGGTTGGCTTGGTTGTTTAGATCAAGCTCATGCTCTTTATTTCTCTCTTTATATTTTTTGTAATTCTTAAGTTTTGCTTTCATTAATTTCTTGTTTATGCTTTTCATTTCCTTTCCTTTTCTTAGTTAACTTGTATCTTATTTATGTTCTTGTTTTGTTTATTTATGTTTCTCTTCTTCATTATGTTTAGCTAAGTTTATTATGTCAAGGTGAAAAGGTTACACTAATGGTGTAAGAACAAGTATGGTGTAAACTCAATATGGATCTTAATGTTTTATATTAACATGTCTTATCTTTTTATCTTACTAATTCTTAATACCTTGCTTGTTAAATGGTTAATCTAGATTTGTGTTGTATAACATTTGGTACATCAAATGCTTGGCACTCTCATAGCCCAACAGTATGGTATTACCTACACCTGGGCTATGAAAATAACTTGATTTGTTGTTAACATCAGTTAATATCATGAATTCCTGACAATATTTAAAAGTTTGGTGTTATGTAATTAAGATAATTAATATGATCATGTTAATAATTTATAATGAGCTATTAATGAGAAATCATCCGATTGGAACCTCCTTTGTGTGTGGTTTCCAAATGGAGTAATAAGAGTTTATATTATACTTGTTTGAAATACCATTGGTGGATCCTCTAACCTTGACATTTATTTTTATCATTGTTTAATCCTTACATTAATCTTCCATCTCAAAGTTCTCATTAATTTCTTCATCTTCTTCTTCTTTTTCTTCTATTATTATTATTATTATTATTATTATTATTATTATTATTATTTATTATTATTATTACTATTACTATTATTGTTATTATTGTTGTTATTGTTATTATTGTTATTATTATTATTATTGTTGTTGTTGTTATTGTTGTCTCTTCCTCCTCCTCTTCTTTTTATTATTATTATTGTTATTACTATTACTATTACTAACACTATTATTATTATTATTATTATTATTATTACTATTATTATCATAAAATCAGTATATAGGCTGGAAACCTGTGACCCGATCTTTTAGATCATTCTCAGGTATAACAACGCCACGTACTGAGTATTATTATTATTATTATTATTATTATTATTATTATTATTATTATTATTGTTATTGTTATTGTTGTTGTTGTTGTTGTTTTTTTGTTATTTATAATTTATACAATTAACCTCTCTGTGGTTCGACCCCGGTCTTGCCGGGTTATTTATTACTTCGACACTCCTGCACTTGGGAGAAGACATCAATCTTTTGGTCGTGTCATAGGTCACCCATAATAATGAGGCCATTCTTCCTCCTGGGTAGGTCACCCATAAGAATGAGACCACTCTTCCCCTTTTCCATTTGGGTAGGTCACCCATCACAATGAGACCATCATCTTTTCTGGGTAGGTCACCCATAATAATGAGGCCATTCTTCCCCCTGGGTAGGTCACCCATAAGAATGAGACCACTCCTCCTCCTTTCACTTGGGTAGGTCACCCATCACAATGAGACCATCATTCTTTTTCTCTGGGTAGGTCACCCATTATAATGAGATCGTTTTTCATATTTTTTCCGCCTGGGTAGGTCACCCATTACAATGAGACCACACTTCACATTGTTTCCATATGGGTGGGTCACCCATCGTAATGAGACCGTTTTTCACATTTTTTCCATCTGGGTAGGTCACCCATCATAATAAGACCGTTTTTCACATTCTTTCCACCTGGGTAGGTCACCCATTATAATGAGACCACTTTTTACACATTTTTTGGTTTTGGTTTAAGGAGGTCGCCAGATGGGATCTTAGGATGATGGGAAAAAAAAAAAGAGAAAGAGAGAAAGACAAGAAAAAAGATCAGAGTAAGGTTTTTAGATGAAGTGGATATTGAGAAAACAGAAAGACAAGTTTTTCTTTACAAAGCTTACTATGCAAAACATTGAGGATTTTTGCTTCGTAAGCATTGTAAAGAGGGGGCATCTGTTGCTACCCAAATTTTGACCCATGTTTTTGATATATTTTCAAAAAAATCCAAACATAGAGAAAAAACAATGAAAATCCAAAAAATATGTTTTTTAATATATTCTCGTCATTTTAGCATTTTCAGCGTCGTCTAAAAAAGAATTTAAATTTTCAAAAGATTTTCAAACGAGTTCGACTTTTCACGCGTCATTTTTAAAATCATTGATTTTCCTCATTGAGTCGACATTGACATTGCTCGTTTTCAAAAAAATACAAAAAAATAAGAAAAATAAAAATTTACAAAAAGAAAGAAGTTGAGGGACCAAGTTGAAAAACCTAGCAACATTTTGCCTATAAATACTAGTTTTCTCAACACATTTGGGGGGGGGGGGATTTTGAAATATCAGAAAAATACAAAAAACAACCTAACCCTAAATCTATCTCTTTCATTTGAAGCCGCCGCCCCCCACTCCTGAGTTTTTCTTCTTCCTCCCCCCGGCCACCTCACTCTCTCATCTCTTAGCTGATCCCTCCTTCCCTTTTTCCTACAAACACAGCGGACCCTCCCTCCACACCGGAGCCCTCATCAGGAGCTCACTCCATCCCTCAACCGGTTGTCTCTCAACACCCCCTCACACTCCTCTCTCCACTTGTCCTCATCGGAGATCCAGCCTGTTCACGGTCTCCCTCAGCTCTCCCAGCTTTCTCTTAGCCTCACCGTGCGACGGGGTCCCCTCCATTGCAGCTTCAACAGCCCCAGACCCACGGTCTTCACCGATTAGCCGCAGCGGCACCCCCTGACTCAGGCGACCAGCCCCCACAGCTGCTCCCTTTCAGACCGGTCTGAACACAGCGGCGCTCACATATCCTAGATCTGTCCACTGTCTTCCTCCAGCTCCTATACAGCTGACCCGAAAGAAGCCGATCTGAAGAAGGAGAATAAAGAGCAGATTTGAGAAGAAGAAGAAGGAGCAGATCGGAGAAGGAGAAAACAAAAAATAAAGTGAACTGTGTTATGCGTTTTCTGTAATTGCAAGTAACGGTGGTCCTCACCGCCGGCAGGAAAAGGAAGGGGAGAAGAAGGCGTTCCCGATCCACTGGTTTTTGGCCTTCATCGGCGGCGCGTGAACCCACGCGCCGCTAGTGGCGGTGGCGCGTGGGAGGACGCGCCGCCACTATTCCTGCACACGGTTTCGGCTTGCAGAAGGGTTTCCTTGTAATTTCAGATTGTTTTGAGGCCCTTATTGTAATTTTAATGTAGTTTTTGTTTTGAATTTGTAATTTGTAATGTGATGTAAAAGAAAAAAAGAAAAGAAAAGAAAAGAAAAGAAAAGAAAAGAAAAAATAAATAATGAAAAAAAAGTTGTGTGTGTGTTTCTTTTTTTTTATTTATATTATTGAATTATAAAAAGAAGGACAAAAAGAATTAATTGTTAATTTAAATATTGTTAAATATCTCAAGGACAAATAAAATCAAGTTGTATTTTCCTCGAAAATGTAAGAACAAGTTTCTACATATATTCGGGGATTTAATAACTGATTTATTCAAGCCTTAGAATTTAATTAATATTTAAAATTTTCAAATCACATCAGAACACAAAGCAGCTTACCTCAGGTAGGGTGCGTTAGGGTGCTAATACCTTCCGTAACCACAACCAATCCCTTACCCGCGATCTCTGACAAGACCAGTACATCAGGTTTCCTAGTAGCCCTCAATGAATTACTAGGTGGCGACTCCAACGAACGAATTCAAAACAGCATAACAACGAGAAAAGATCGCCAGCCGATGCCGCGTGGAGATTGGCCAACTCGCCCAGATCGAATTATAGCCCCTGTAGCAGCTCCTCCCCCATCGACAGCCGAACAGCAGAAACCAGCAACCTCTTCATCTCTTTCAACCAGTAGAGCCACCCCCTTGAACTCAGAGTCATTGACCGCCTGAAAAGGAGGAGATCTGCATTGGAAACATATCTGAATGGAAAACAGAAGAAAGCCGATCTACAAAAAAAACTTAAAATAGACTGCTTGTGTTTCTTTTTTTCTTGTTGTAGGTCACAGTGAAAGCCACCA
The DNA here is from genome assembly GCA_018804465.1 of Populus tomentosa. Lineage (NCBI taxonomy): Eukaryota > Viridiplantae > Streptophyta > Magnoliopsida > Malpighiales > Salicaceae > Populus > Populus tomentosa. The sequence continues at coordinate 19,547,165 of CM031973.1, forward strand.
CGGGCAGGGAGACAAGAGAGGAGGAAACTGTTTCAGAGCCCCCTTGTTTGTTGGACTTTCCTCAATCCCTGCAGTGGGGGATGCACGTGGATACGACGCGCCACCACAGTTCCAGCACTGTTCCCGAGGATTTTATTTTTTTGTAATTTCCAGATGTTGATGGGTATATTTAGATACTGTTGTGTTTTGATTTATTTTGATTTTTTGTTATTTTATAACATGTAACTGTGGGTGTAAAAAAATATAGTAAAAAAGTGATGTTAGTGTGTGTTTGTATTTTCGTTTGTGTATGTTTTCTTTTAATGTTAAAATTAAAAAAATAATAATAATAAAAAGAAGAAAAAAGAATTAAGTGTTTTAATTTGTATATGGTCAAGTATTTTAAGGACATATAAAATCATGTTGTACTTCCCGTGAAAATATAAAAACACGTTTCTACATATATTTTGGTATTTAATAATTGATTTATTAAAGCCTTAAGAATTTGATTAATATTTCAAATTTTTAAATCACATCAAACCGCAAAACAACTTACATCAGGTAGGGTGTGCTAGGAGTGCTAATAGCTTCCCAAGCCACAATCAGTCTCTTACCCGTTAATCTCTAACAAAGACCAGTACATTCAGATTTCATAATAACCCTTGTCGCACGTCACCTGCGCGACATCGGCTAGCGATTTATTTGTTACTGTGTTTTGCTTTGATTGGTTCGTTGGGAGTTGCCACCTAGTAATTGATTGAAGGCTACTAGGAAACCGGATATACTGGTTTTGTCAGAGATTCGCGGGTAAGGGACTGGTTGTGGTTAGGGAAGGTATTAGCACCCCTAACGCACCCTACCTGAGGTAAGCTGCTCCGTGGCTTTGATGTGTTAAAGAAGTTTTAATAATTGTCTTTTCATCGGATATTAGAAATACGACTTGTAAGTTCATAATTCTTGACCGTGATCCAATCAAAATATTAAATTCTTCTTTAATCTTTACAATTTTATCATAAAATAAAAATAAAATAAATAAATAAATAAATTCATAAAACAAATACAAACACACACATTCACTATATACTATTTTTACTCACACTACTATAATTACATGTTCAAAATGTACCAAAACAAAATATAAAATGTTGACAATAATTTAAATACACCTTTCAGCTATTCTAAAAATAACAAAATAGACTCCGTAACACTGCCTAAAGGTTTTTGGACCCCAAAAACATTGGTGGCGCGTTGGTCCACGTGCGGCCGCCGCACAAAAAACTTGGAAACCGGGTGGGTTTGGCTCAGCTTCCTCTCCTCTTCCCTTCCCTGCCGACGGTGAGGGCCACCGTCACCTACAAAAGCAGAAACACACACAAACAACAATTGATTTTAATTTTCCTTTCTTTTTGGTCCAAATTGGTTTACATCTTCATTTGGGTCTGATTTTCTTCTGTCGATGGCAGATCTAGCAGTGGCGGTCTTTTGTAGCCACTGCTGGGTTGTTGATGACGGGTGGATCAGCGGTGTGCAGAGGGCGGTAGTTTTCCGGTTGACGAGTTCAGTTTGAGGAAGGTGAGCAACGGTTGGTGGCAACTCCCAAAACTCAAATCAACCAAACAAACAAAAAATCACCATCGGACGGCGCACAAGGGACGTGCGACAATATGAGTTATCAACATCTAGCAGATTAATTTTCAAATTGTATATTCTTAAGAGGGGGTGAATTTATTAAGCAACAAGATTAGGAAAACAAGAAATGAAAGGAACTAACGTTTCTCAGGATTTGAAGTACTTTGAAATCATGAAAAGAAAATAGAAAGGGATTAAATATTTATCACAGTTGAAGGATAGAGCACACCGTTTGTATGATAGTGAGTTCAAGGAGAATAGTAGCAGCAAAAACGGAGATGCAAGTCCATGGATTGTTGAAGTAAACCTGCTTCAAGTTTGCCTTCTACTTGTGCCTACACTTTCTGCAATGTAAATTTAGCTCTTCGCAGAGAGTCGAAAGAAAACATTTTCTATGATAAGATTGTGAAAAAGATTTGATACTGCTTCGTCACTTCCACATCTTTGGTAGCCCTAACGAGACAGCTGATGAAAGTACTATAGTCATTTACGAAAGTGTCCCCATACACATGATGGCATTGCTCAAAGGTCTGGAGATTTCTGAATAAGATTTCTATCACATCATATATTTTTAGTTGTGGAATTTCTAGAATCCCATTACTGAATGTTATATCTAATAGTAAGCTTTTTTTCTGTATTCTTAAACTTCACTCCAGATTGATGGAGCTTCGTTGCTGTGGGTGCGCTTAAGAAAGTAGTTTCTGTTAGGATATTGCCATTTAGTGGCAATACCCCACCACCAAGCAAGTGGAAGCACCATTAGTGTCACTAATGGTGGCATGTTTTAAGGGTTTATTGTCCCTTCCATGTTGACAAAATGTGCTGGAGGAGCTCATCCATTTGCCTATTAAAGAGGCATGTTTTTGAGAGCATACAGAGAGAGTATAGATCATGTGAAGAGGATAGAGAGATAAAGAGAGAGCTGCAAAGTACAGTAAGAGAGTTGGGAGTAGAGTAGAGTGAAGTGATCCTCCTCCTTCATGTGTGTTGTAAACCTTTCTCTATCTATCTCTAATAATATTGACTCTTTCATGGATGTAGGCGATTTGCCGAACCACGTTAATTATTGTGTCAGTGTGCTTACCACTCCTATGAGCAATTATCAGTACATCACCGGTCGGGATTACCCCAACAATTGGTATAAGAGCATATGGTTTAAGTGGTGTTTGATTTTTCTCAAAAATGAAAGTTGTCAAAATTGTGTTTTGACCATACCACCGTGTAGAGGAGGAAGAGACGAAGCCACTGGTGAAAACCGCGTCGAAATCGGATGTCGTACATGGCTGCACGCGCCGACGAGGTGGTTGGCCACGCACACAGACACGCACCACGCATCACACCCATCTTCTTCGCCCGGATGGGCCGACCCGACCCACGTGGCTGAACAGGATAAGGATGACATTAGCATGATGTTATTATGATGTCATCATACATAGTAGACATGGCCCATGATGACATCATCATGATGTAATGGTGACGTCAACATGCACAGTCAGCATGCCATGTCAGCACCCAGTCAACAGACACGTCAGTGCAGTGGGACCCACCTGCCACGTCATCAGCCCCTAGCTGAGCCGAGTCAAGCCGCGAGCTGAGGGAAAGGATCCAGTGTAGCTGATCCTACGTGCAACCGGTTCTGAGATATTGTTTAAGAATTAAGGGAAATTTTATTGACTCTAGAGACACATCTTAGTAAGTATCATTACCGAGGTCTATCATAATACTTCTTGAAATATTCAGGTTTACAAACTCTCACATTGTTATCACTTAATTCTGCTTATATACTTATTTAATAAGTATTCTTAAACCTTCATTTTCACTCACGCACTTTAACATATGATTGTGGGTTGCATATTGGATTATTACATTATTCATGTTCTTTTGTTAAAGGTAACAACTAAGGGAAAGGGATAGTATATAATTTGCAAAAAAAAAAAAACAAATTGAATAAAAAAAGTAGATAAGTTTGGTTTCGTAGCCTCCTTGATTTAAGCAATTAAGCCCGAAGGGGTGTTTTAACACCTAATACCCTAAAGTCAACTGACTTGGGAGCTATTGGCCCAGTACTTGTTATATCGGTTGAGGAGAAAGCTTAAGGGAATCAAACATTGCACTATCTACATATCAGTATCTACAACCCGAGTTACTAAGCTCGTAGGGGTGTCTCAACACCTGATGCCCTAAGACCAACTGGTCTGGGAGTCATTAGCCTAAAGCTCGCTATATGGGTTAATAATGCATTATGTTTTAAGTTATATGTATATATACCAAAAAAAAAAAAAGATAATAATCTCAACCCAAGGAAGTTAACCTTAGAAAAACATTAGAACAGAATATTGTTTTCTTCCAATAAAAGCCCCATAATTTATGTTTTCATACATTGAGCACATAAAAGAAGGTTTATTAATATCTTGTTTAAGAAGTATGAAGCAGATATATAAATTTAATGAGTTTGTTTATTTGGATAGATTAATGGAAGTTAAATGATGAATACCTTGCTTTGTGGAACTTGCAAATTGTTTTTCTATTTTAATGCTTTGATTACTAGGGACTAGTAATAAGCTGGTTGGGGGGTGTGATTAGTACTTAAAAGTGCATTCTCATTAAAGTTTTATATCATCGTATTGCACTAAAGTATCATTAAATTCCCTAACTACAACATGTTTTATAATAACAAGTCTGATAATATAATATATCTTTAATTTATGGTAAATGCTTATTCTGAATGCAGGTATATCTCACAATTCAAAGGATTTATTGATGTGATTAACTATTGAAAGTGAAGAGACAAAAAGAGGACTAGGCTAAGAGAAGAGATGCTGGTTCAATTCCAAACTCGACCACCATTCGGTTATTGGATCATAACTGAAGTTGTAGAACTCGGATTTAGGTCTACTTTATATGAATAGAAAAGCTAAGACATAGACCTAAAACTTTCATGAAGAGTCCAAGACTCACTTCTGCCGTTTTCAAGTTCAAATCTTAGAAACAACGGAGAAGTCGGAACCTGTCCTGCAGCTTGGACACTGTTCGGTTTTCAGCTCATATCTTGAGTTCTAGAAGTCCAAATGAGCTCTGGTTTTTTTTGTTGGAAAGCTAAGACAATTTCCCACAGCTTTCATGGAACAAAGGGCTCTAATTCTAATGTTAGCAATGACGGTTTGACTAGCCAACAATATCAATAACCAACCAACAATGTCAAGAACCAGCCACCAAATCAATGGATGGCCACCAACTAAATAGTTTGTCAACCAATCAATAGTTCTAATTTTTAGCCTATAAAAGGAGGCATTTGCCATGCATTTAGAAATATTATTTTTCAGATCAAAATCATCTTCTTGCTTTCTCTCTTTGTAATGTTCAAGTTTTCTTTCATGCTATATTAATATCTTGTTTATGCTTTTTCATTTCCTTTCCTATACTTAGTTAACTTATATCATGTTTATGTTCTTATATTGTTTATTTATGTTTTTCTTCTTCATTATGTTTAGCTAAGTTAATTATGTCAAGGTGAAAAGGTTTCACTAGTGGTGTTAGAATAGATATAATATAAACTCAACATGGACTTTAATGTTTATATCCAAGAAAGATTGTTATTAACATGTTTTATCTTTTTATCTTACTAATTCTTAATATCTTGCTTAATGGTTAATCTAGAATTGTGTTGTATAACACTTGGTACATCAAATGCTTGATCCTTCATAGTTTTCGGCCAACATCATTATTATGATAGGAACTTGATTTGTTGTTAACATAAGCTAGCAACATGAATGCCTGATGATATTTATAAGTATGGTGTTACTTAGATAAGATAATTAATATAATCATGTTAACAATTTATAATGAGCTAATAACGATAAATCATCCGATTGGAACCTCCTTTGTGTGTGGTTTCCAGTTGAGTAATAAAAAGAGTTTATATTATATTTATTTGAAATACCATTAGTGAATCCTCTAACCTTGACATCTGTTTTATCATTGTTTAATCCTTACATCAACCTTACCTCTCAAAGCTCTCTTTATTATTACTACTACTATTATTATCATTTAGATTCTTGTTATATTATATATACGTTAAGTATGCTCTGTGTTTGATCAAGGATCCTAACATTGTTGGTCTTGCCTTGTTCATTCGCATCAGAAATCTATTTATATAATATAATATATCTCTTTAATATTTTCATAAACTCAGTATATAGGCTGGAAACCTGTGACCCGATCTTTTAGATCATTCTCAGGTATAACAACGCCACCTACTGAGTATTCTTATTATTACTCTCAATATTACTATTACTATTACTATTATTGTTGTTATTATTGTTGTTGTTATCGTGTTGTTATTTATAATTTATACAATTAACCTCTCTGTGGTTCGACCCCGGTCTTGCCGGGTTATTTATTACTACGACACTCCTGCACTTGGGAGAAGACATCAATCTTTTGGTCGTGTCAATATCCATGAAAGTCAATCCTGCATTTGTCTTCATACTCATCATAGCCACTTCATTGGATATACACCTTTTCACTTATATCTAGCCATCATATTGGCTCCTGGGCGTTCTGAACTGGGCTCATTTATGGCCCACACACCTTCTCCTCAGGTGTCTCCGCTCGTCGTCATGCGGCGGTATGAAATGGGGCTCCTATCACGGCCCTCACACCTTCTCTAAGGTGTCTTCGCCCGTTGTCATGGGACAGTCTGAACTGAGGCTCTTATCATGGCCCACACACCTTCTCCTCGGGTGTCTTCGCCTCTTGTCATGGGCGATCTGAACTGGGGCTCCTCTCATGGCCCTCATACCTTCTCTAAGGTGTCTTCGCCCGTTGTCTTGGGGCGGTCTGATCTTGGGCTCATTTCATAGCCCTCACACCTTTTCTAAGGTATCTCCAATCGTCGTGGAGCGGTCTCATCCTCCTCCATCTGGGATGACTCTAGTGGCTCCAAAATTCTCTACCACCATGTGGACTTAGGAGAGATTACTGTCATTGATAACATAGAAAGAGAAAGTTGCGGTACATTCCTCGCCATCCTCCACCTCGATTTCTATGTTTGGAGCTTCTACGCCTTTCATCATTGCGCTTAATAGCTCCACCTATACCAACTCTCTTTGGTGTCTTCGCCTTTCATAGGCGGTCGCCTTTTATCACAGGCGTTTGCACCCCCTCAATTAGGTGCCTCTGCAACAGCTCATCTTTCCATCCTTGCATGCATTGGAAAGGTCCTCGCTTGTTGTCTTCATCAAAAGCACAAGAGACTTCATGTTGTACATAGTCTCTGCTCTGAGCTTCATCTGGGAACTCTTCTTCTCCTTGCACCTGTTATCTCATTACAGTACCTTGTTGGATCCTACGGGTACTCCTGCACAATCTTCGTGTGCCCTCGTGCAATTTCTATTCTCCAGGTTTCTCCCTATACCTTACTTATGTTTGACAGCAGCTCATCCTGTCACAACACTTGTCCAAGTCAAAATAGGGTGCCAATCTTTATCCCCTTGCTGTATTTCTCTTCCATTATCAGGGTCTTCATCAATTCTCCCCTCAAGAAATCACAGTCACCGAATCTACCTTCTTTGGAGAAATCACCACTCCATCAGATCCTTGATCATACGGAAACCAATTGTTCCCCTTGTGCCGTCATCCTGCTAGTCTTCAATAGTTTCATTACAAACTGTTACATATATGAAAATAGTACCGTATGGATAATCCTTCCACTAAGCAAGTTCCCAGGAAAGATTAGAGGGGTCACACTAGTCCCGCTTAAAACCCAATCTCCTAGACATAACTTCTTAGGCCATATCTATCCATTGTACTGTCTTTCCGTATATACAACCATTTGCTAGCTTTGTTGCGGCTTTCTTTTACAAGTGATCTGGGTATCCTGGGTTTATACCTGATTTCTCAACATCTGGCGAGACTACCAGTGCTTAGATTCGTCAAGATTGGTCTTCATTAGTTTTCACTCTCCACCTCAAATCGTTCACATAACCGGGTGTCCAGAGTGTCCCAATTTTACCTTCCTTCAAGGAAATTAAATTTTCCACTTAATAGTTCAGCACATGTAATTGGGTAAACATATGCACCTTCTTCTTCTTCATCTCCATTGACCTCCATCAAGACCCTCAGATGCCTCTTGATCAGGCAATCTCTCTTTAGTAATTCACCACCATCATTTTTGGTCTCGAATCTCAACGATCGAACCATACCATTGCATCCGGAATGATCAAATTAGCTGATCAGGCCAGAATTGTTTTGATCAAATCTTAGCTGATCAGGATTTGAAGTACTTTGAAATCATGAAAAGAAAATAGAAAGGGATTAAATATTTATCACAGTTGAAGGATAGAGCACACCGTTTGTATGATAGTGAGTTCAAGGAGAATAGTAGCAGCAAAAACGGAGATGCAAGTCCATGGATTGTTGAAGTAAACCTGCTTCAAGTTTGCCTTCTACTTGTGCCTACACTTTCTGCAATGTAAATTTAGCTCTTCGCAGAGAGTCGAAAGAAAACATTTTCTATGATAAGATTGTGAAAAAGATTTGATACTGCTTCGTCACTTCCACATCTTTGGTAGCCCTAACGAGACAGCTGATGAAAGTACTATAGTCATTTACGAAAGTGTCCCCATACACATGATGGCATTGCTCAAAGGTCTGGAGATTTCTGAATAAGATTTCTATCACATCATATATTTTTAGTTGTGGAATTTCTAGAATCCCATTACTGAATGTTATATCTAATAGTAAGCTTTTTTTCTGTATTCTTAAACTTCACTCCAGATTGATGGAGCTTCGTTGCTGTGGGTGCGCTTAAGAAAGTAGTTTCTGTTAGGATATTGCCATTTAGTGGCAATACCCCACCACCAAGCAAGTGGAAGCACCATTAGTGTCACTAATGGTGGCATGTTTTAAGGGTTTATTGTCCCTTCCATGTTGACAAAATGTGCTGGAGGAGCTCATCCATTTGCCTATTAAAGAGGCATGTTTTTGAGAGCATACAGAGAGAGTATAGATCATGTGAAGAGGATAGAGAGATAAAGAGAGAGCTGCAAAGTACAGTAAGAGAGTTGGGAGTAGAGTAGAGTGAAGTGATCCTCCTCCTTCATGTGTGTTGTAAACCTTTCTCTATCTATCTCTAATAATATTGACTCTTTCATGGATGTAGGCGATTTGCCGAACCACGTTAATTATTGTGTCAGTGTGCTTACCACTCCTATGAGCAATTATCAGTACATCACCGGTCGGGATTACCCCAACAATTGGTATAAGAGCATATGGTTTAAGTGGTGTTTGATTTTTCTCAAAAATGAAAGTTGTCAAAATTGTGTTTTGACCATACCACCGTGTAGAGGAGGAAGAGACGAAGCCACTGGTGAAAACCGCGTCGAAATCGGATGTCGTACATGGCTGCACGCGCCGACGAGGTGGTTGGCCACGCACACAGACACGCACCACGCATCACACCCATCTTCTTCGCCCGGATGGGCCGACCCGACCCACGTGGCTGAACAGGATAAGGATGACATTAGCATGATGTTATTATGATGTCATCATACATAGTAGACATGGCCCATGATGACATCATCATGATGTAATGGTGATGTCAACATGCACAGTCAGCATGCCATGTCAGCACCCAGTCAACAGACACGTCAGTGCAGTGGGACCCACCTGCCATGTCATCAGCCCCTAGCTGAGCCGAGTCAAGCCGCGAGCTGAGGGAAAGGATCCAGATTGGCACCCTATTTTGACTTGGACAAGTGTTGTGACAGGATGAGCTGCTGTCAAACATAAGTAAGGTATAGGGAGAAACCTGGAGAATAGAAATTGCACGAGGGCACACGAAGATTGTGCAGGAGTACCCGTAGGATCCAACAAGGTACTGTAATGAGATAACAGGTGCAAGGAGAAGAAGAGTTCCCAGATGAAGCTCAGAGCAGAGACTATGTACAACATGAAGTCTCTTGTGCTTTTGATGAAGACAACAAGCGAGGACCTTTCCAATGCATGCAAGGATGGAAAGATGAGCTGTTGCAGAGGCACCTAATTGAGGGGGTGCAAACGCCTGTGATAAAAGGCGACCGCCTATGAAAGGCGAAGACACCAAAGAGAGTTGGTATAGGTGGAGCTATTAAGCGCAATGATGAAAGGCGTAGAAGCTCCAAACATAGAAATCGAGGTGGAGGATGGCGAGGAATGTACCGCAACTTTCTCTTTCTATGTTATCAATGACAGTAATCTCTCCTAAGTCCACATGGTGGTAGAGAATTTTGGAGCCACTAGAGTCATCCCAGATGGAGGAGGATGAGACCGCTCCACGACGATTGGAGATACCTTAGAAAAGGTGTGAGGGCTATGAAATGAGCCCAAGATCAGACCGCCCCAAGACAACGGGCGAAGACACCTTAGAGAAGGTATGAGGGCCATGAGAGGAGCCCCAGTTCAGATCGCCCATGACAAGAGGCGAAGACACCCGAGGAGAAGGTGTGTGGGCCATGATAAGAGCCTCAGTTCAGACTGTCCCATGACAACGGGCGAAGACACCTTAGAGAAGGTGTGAGGGCCGTGATAGGAGCCCCATTTCATACCGCCGCATGACGACGAGCGGAGACACCTGAGGAGAAGGTGTGTGGGCCATAAATGAGCCCAGTTCAGAACGCCCAGGAGCCAATATGATGGCTAGATATAAGTGAAAAGGTGTATATCCAATGAAGTGGCTATGATGAGTATGAAGACAAATGCAGGATTGACTTTCATGGATATTGACACGACCAAAAGATTGATGTCTTCTCCCAAGTGCAGGAGTGTCGTAGTAATAAATAACCCGGCAAGACCGGGGTCGAACCACAGAGAGGTTAATTGTATAAATTATAAATAACAACACGATAACAACAACAATAATAACAACAATAATAGTAATAGTAATAGTAATATTGAGAGTAATAATAAGAATACTCAGTAGGTGGCGTTGTTATACCTGAGAATGATCTAAAAGATCGGGTCACAGGTTTCCAGCCTATATACTGAGTTTATGAAAATATTAAAGAGATATATTATATTATATAAATAGATTTCTGATGCGAATGAACAAGGCAAGACCAACAATGTTAGGATCCTTGATCAAACACAGAGCATACTTAACGTATATATAATATAACAAGAATCTAAATGATAATAATAGTAGTAGTAATAATAAAGAGAGCTTTGAGAGGTAAGGTTGATGTAAGGATTAAACAATGATAAAACAGATGTCAAGGTTAGAGGATTCACTAATGGTATTTCAAATAAATATAATATAAACTCTTTTTATTACTCAACTGGAAACCACACACAAAGGAGGTTCCAATCGGATGATTTATCGTTATTAGCTCATTATAAATTGTTAACATGATTATATTAATTATCTTATCTAAGTAACACCATACTTATAAATATCATCAGGCATTCATGTTGCTAGCTTATGTTAACAACAAATCAAGTTCCTATCATAATAATGATGTTGGCCGAAAACTATGAAGGATCAAGCATTTGATGTACCAAGTGTTATACAACACAATTCTAGATTAACCATTAAGCAAGATATTAAGAATTAGTAAGATAAAAAGATAAAACATGTTAATAACAATCTTTCTTGGATATAAACATTAAAGTCCATGTTGAGTTTATATTATATCTATTCTAACACCACTAGTGAAACCTTTTCACCTTGACATAATTAACTTAGCTAAACATAATGAAGAAGAAAAACATAAATAAACAATATAAGAACATAAACATGATATAAGTTAACTAAGTATAGGAAAGGAAATGAAAAAGCATAAACAAGATATTAATATAGCATGAAAGAAAACTTGAACATTACAAAGAGAGAAAGCAAGAAGATGATTTTGATCTGAAAAATAATATTTCTAAATGCATGGCAAATGCCTCCTTTTATAGGCTAAAAATTAGAACTATTGATTGGTTGACAAACTATTTAGTTGGTGGCCATCCATTGATTTGGTGGCTGGTTCTTGACATTGTTGGTTGGTTATTGATATTGTTGGCTAGTCAAACCGTCATTGCTAACATTAGAATTAGAGCCCTTTGTTCCATGAAAGCTGTGGGAAATTGTCTTAGCTTTCCAACAAAAAAAACCAGAGCTCATTTGGACTTCTAGAACTCAAGATATGAGCTGAAAACCGAACAGTGTCCAAGCTGCAGGACAGGTTCCGACTTCTCCGTTGTTTCTAAGATTTGAACTTGAAAACGGCAGAAGTGAGTCTTGGACTCTTCATGAAAGTTTTAGGTCTATGTCTTAGCTTTTCTATTCATATAAAGTAGACCTAAATCCGAGTTCTACAACTTCAGTTATGATCCAATAACCGAATGGTGGTCGAGTTTGGAATTGAACCAGCATCTCTTCTCTTAGCCTAGTCCTCTTTTTGTCTCTTCACTTTCAATAGTTAATCACATCAATAAATCCTTTGAATTGTGAGATATACCTGCATTCAGAATAAGCATTTACCATAAATTAAAGATATATTATATTATCAGACTTGTTATTATAAAACATGTTGTAGTTAGGGAATTTAATGATACTTTAGTGCAATACGATGATATAAAACTTTAATGAGAATGCACTTTTAAGTACTAATCACACCCCCCAACCAGCTTATTACTAGTCCCTAGTAATCAAAGCATTAAAATAGAAAAACAATTTGCAAGTTCCACAAAGCAAGGTATTCATCATTTAACTTCCATTAATCTATCCAAATAAACAAACTCATTAAATTTATATATCTGCTTCATACTTCTTAAACAAGATATTAATAAACCTTCTTTTATGTGCTCAATGTATGAAAACATAAATTATGGGGCTTTTATTGGAAGAAAACAATATTCTGTTCTAATGTTTTTCTAAGGTTAACTTCCTTGGGTTGAGATTATTATCTTTTTTTTTTTTTGGTATATATACATATAACTTAAAACATAATGCATTATTAACCCATATAGCGAGCTTTAGGCTAATGACTCCCAGACCAGTTGGTCTTAGGGCATCAGGTGTTGAGACACCCCTACGAGCTTAGTAACTCGGGTTGCAGATACTAATATGTAGATAGTGCAATGTTTGATTCCCTTAAGCTTTCTCCTCAACCGATATAACAAGTACTGGGCCAATAGCTCCCAAGTCAGTTGACTTTAGGGTATTAGGTGTTAAAACACCCCTTCGAGCTTAATTGCTTAAATCAAGGAGGCTACGAAACCAAACTTATCTACTTTTTTTATTCAATTTGTTTTTTTTTTTTTGCAAATTATATACTATCCCTTTCCCTTAGTTGTTACCTTTAACAAAAGAACATGAATAATGTAATAATCCAATATGCAACCCACAATCATATGTTAAAGTGCGTGTGTGAAAATGAAGGTTTAAGAATACTTATTAAATAAGTATATAAGCAGAATTAAGTGATAACAATGTGAGAGTTTGTAAACCTGAATATTTCAAGAAGTATTATGATAGACCTCGGTAATGATACTTACTAAGATGTGTCTCTAGAGTCAATAAAATTTCCTCCTTACTCTGCCATCCTAATAAAGATACGTACTAAGATGCGTCTCAAGAGTTAATAAAACTGACTCCATACTCTGCCATCCTAATAACAATGTTGTCAAATGGTTTTAATAATAGAAAACATAGTTAGTTAATAATTTTTTTTTAAAAATATCAACTACCCTCTCCCCCCAACCAAAACGAGACATTGTCCTCAATGTGCTAAGACAGAAAGAAAGAGTATAGAAGACATCACCTGAAACAACAACTACTGACAAACCTGAAACATACTTAAACAAATATAAGAAAGAACAAAACACAATTATGATATTAATAAAACCAAAAGACACAAGGTATCACAGATAAAGGCTCAAATCTAATCTAAGTTTTTTACGGCTTTCCTTAGTTGACCAATTTAGGCGACTCATGCAAGGATCAATGATAGTGATGAAAGATTGTAGTTGGTCAATCAATTGTTCAGCAGTAGCAGCAGAGATTATGATTTGTCGTGCTGAAGATGTTTGAAATTCCTATTCCACAGCTTGATCAAGGAAAGACAGTAACTTATCATAAAAACCATTGACATTTAACAAACCTATAGGTTTATGGTGAATGTGCAGTTGGGCCCAAGAGGAAATATGAAAGATCTCTTCTAATGTGCCCAAACCACCTGGTAAGGCAATGAAAGCATCAACATGGCTAAACATGGCGTTTAGTCGATCAGACATTGTAGGGATCTGTATTTCCTCTCCAATTGTTTTTCCAATGATGTCCCCAGTTGCTAAAGCTTTGGGGACAACCCCCAAAACTTGACTGCCTTCCAAAAATGCAGCCATTGACACACCTCCCATTAACCCAAGGCTACCTCCCCCATAAACTAAATGAATCTTTCTCTCAGCTAGTACCCGACCAAGATGAATTGCTGATTCTAAAAAGTCTTTTTCTTTCCCAGGACTAGATCCACCGAAAACACAAATATTTCTGATGTGATGACTGTTGCGATGTCGCGGTCGCACAAATTAATTACCCTAGCTTAAAACACACAAGATAATATAGAGCAAGCAAGGGGTCGATCCCACGAGGAAGGTTTAGTTCAGATTTTTATGCTATACGTTATGCAATGGGGGGGGTTTGATTTGCAATGATTTAAACTATGGCAGAAATTAAACTAGCAAACAAAATCAATTGAAACTGAAATATATCAAGAAAACAAACCTTGGTTGCAAGCACACATCCACCAACGGAAATTAGAACCGATCCTTGAAACGAAACTCCAGTTTATATTATGAATTTTATCTTTTCTTAATATTGGTTAACTAACGGATCCGCCGTATAACTAGCCCTAACCAACAAACAATCACAGTGTCTGCACTAATGATTTAATCCAATGGCAGCCTTAAGATCCAGATAAATTCATTAATCTTAACAACCAAGTTGTCAATTTGTGTTGCTATGATCGAATGTTCTCCCTAAGTTTAATAACGTAGTTCCGCTACAATTATCAAGCTTAGTTGCTTCACAAGTTTATATACCACAACTCCGATTTTGATATCAAACTGATTAGTACTTAAAAGTGCATGTTTATCAAGGTTTTGTATCATCATTTTGCACTTGAAGTATCAATAACTCCTTAACTAAAGCATGTTTTATAATAACAACTTTGATATTATAAGATACCTTAATTTATGGTAAATGCTCATCTTAAATGCAGGCCGATCACATAAATAAAAGGATTGATTGATGAGTTTAAGTATTGAAAGTTAAAGGACAAAGAGATGGCCAAACTTAGAAAAGAGATGTCGGTGCAGTCCAAACCGGAACATTGCTCGGTAATTGGATCATATCTGGAGCTCTAGATCTCGGATTTAGGTCCATTTTATATGGATGGAAAGGTAAGACAAAGGCCTACAACTTTCATGGGAGCCCAAGATCTAAGAAGGCCGTTTTGAAGTCCAAATTGAAGGAACAACGAAGAAGTCCGAAGCTGTCCTGCAACCCATACACTATTTAGTGTTCAGCCCATATCTTGAGTTCTAGAAGTCCAAATGACCTCATCTTTTTTTTGTTGGAAAGCTGAGACAATTTCCTAGAACATTCCTGAGGATTCTGGGCAAATTATGATGTTAGCAATGACGTTTTGTTCAGAAAAGAAGATAAGGATTGTCACCAAAGTCAAGATGTGGCCACCCACTCATCAATTAGTCAACAAATCAATAGTTCCAAATTTTGGCCTATAAAAGGAGGCACTTACCATGTATTGAGGCATCTTGGTTTCCAGATCAAGATCATGCTCTTGCTTTCTCTCTTTGTATTGCTTATGTTTTTCTTTCATTAATATCAAGTTTAAGCACTTCATTTCCTTTCTTTTACTTAGTTAACTTCTTTCTCATTTATGTTCTTACCTTGTTCATTTATGTTTCTTTCTTTCATTATGTTTAGCTAAGTTAATTATGTCAAGGTGAAAAGGGTACACTAATGGTGTAAGAATAAGTATAATATAAACTTAACATGGACCTTAACGTTGGATACTAACATGTTTTATATTTGTTATCTTGTTCACTTTTAATACTTTGCTTGTTAAATGGTTAATCTAGATTTATGTTGATAACACTTGGTACAACAAATACTTGGTACTTTCATAGCCTATACTGTATGGTATAACCGACACCTGAGCTATGAAAGGGACTTGATTTGTTGTTAACATAAGTTATAATCATGAATGCCTGCCAACATTTACAAGTATTAGCTTTATTCGAATAAGATAACTAATGTAATCATGTTAACAATTTATAATCTGATGGGAACCTCCTTTATGTGTGATTTCCAATTGAGTAATAAGAGTTTATATTATACTTGTTTGAAGTACCATTAGTGGATCCTCTAACCTTGACATTCGTTTTTATCATTGGTTAATCCTTACATTAATCTTCCAACTCAAAGTTCTCATTAATTTCTTCATCTTCTTCTATTACTACTACTACTACTATTGTTATTATTATTATTGTTATTGTTATTGTTGTTATTTACATTCTGTAATATATCCCTTTGATCTTTTCATAAACTCAGTATATAGGCTGGAAACCTGTGACCCGGTCTTTTGGATCATTCTCAGGTGTAACAACGCCACGTACTGAGTATTGTAATTATTATTGTTATTATTATTGTTGTTGTTGTTGTTTTGTTATTTATAATTTATACAATTAACCTCTCTGTGGTTCGACCCCGGTCTTGCCGAGTTATTTATTACTTCGACACTCCTGCACTTGGGAAAAGACATCAAGCTTTTGATCGTGTCACAAACTTAGCAATAGATTGTTCACAATAATAACTTAGAGTCCGCTCTAGCAATTAAGATAAACAATCATAGAAAATATACATAAGAAAACAATCATACTCATTCATAACATAAACTGAAAATAAAAGGAAGAATAAATCTCACGGTTCTTGAAATCCGAAGGTTTGTTGTATCCTTGCAACCAAGAAAAGAGCTTAGCCTTGCATATCTATTGAACAACTACTCCTAAAGATGAAAGAATACATAATTTCTGATTTGTAGAGAGGAGAGTTTGAGTTTCCTCACTTCTTCTTCTTCTTTACCTCCTTCTGCTCACTGACACGACCCAAAGATTGATGTCTTCTCCCAAGTGCAGGAGTGTCGAAGTAATAAATAACCCGGCAAGACCGGGGTCGAACCATAGAGAGGTTAGTTGTATAAATTATAAATAACAAGAAAACAACAACAACAATAACAATAACAATAACAATAACAATAACAATAATAGTAATAGTAATAATAATATTAATAGTAGTAGTAGTAGTAGTAATAATAATAATACTCAGTACGTGGCGTTGTTATACCTGAGAATGATCTAAAAGATCGGGTCACAGGTTTCCAGCCTATATACTGATTTTATGATAATAATAGTTATAGTAATAATAATAATAATAATAGTAGTAGTAGTAGTAGTAGTAGTAATAGTAATAACAATAATAATAATAAAAAGAAGAGGAGGAGGAAGAGACAACAATAACAACAACAACAATAATAATAATAACAACAATAATAACAACAATAATAATAAAAATAATAGTAATAATAATAATAAAAGAAGAAGAAGATGAAGAAATTAATGAGAACTTTGAGATGGAAGATTAATGTAAGGATTAAACAATGATAAAAACAAATGTCAAGGTTAGAGGATCCACCAATGGTATTTCAAACAAGTATAATATAAACTCTTATTACTCGATTTGGAAACCACACACAAAGGAGGTTCCAATCGGATGATTTCTCATTAATAGCTCATTATAAATTATTAACATGATCATATTAATTATCTTAATTACATAACACCAAACTTTTAAATATTGTCAGGAATTCATGATATTAACTGATGTTAACAACAAATCAAGTTATTTTCATAGCTCAGGTGTAGGTAATACCATACTGTTGGGCTATGAGAGTGCCAAGCATTTGATGTACCAAATGTTATACAACACAAATCTAGATTAACCATTTAACAAGCAAGGTATTAAGAATTTGTAAGATAAAAAGATAAGACATGTTAATATTAAACATTAAGATCCATATTGAGTTTACAGCATACTTGTTCTTACACCATTAGTGTAACCTTTTCACCTTGACATAATAAACTTAGCTAAACATAATGAAGAAGAGAAACATAAATAAACAAAACAAGAACATAAATAAGATACAAGTTAACTAAGAAAAGGAAAGGAAATGAAAAGCATAAACAAGAAATTAATGAAAGCAAAACTTAAGAATTACAAAAAATGTAAAGAGAGAAATAAAGAGCATGAGCTTGATCTGAACAACCAAGCCAACCAAATGCATGGCAAATTCCTCCTTTTATAGGCCAAAATTCGGAATTATTGATTTGATGACTAATTGTTGAGTGGGTGGCCAACTTTTGACTTGGTGAAAATCCTTATCTTCTTGTCTGAATAAAACAAAAATGCTACCATCCGACCTGGGTCCTCTGGTAAACATGAACGTTGTAGGAAATTGACTCAGCTTTCCAGGAAAAAAAAGTAGAGGTCATTTGGACTTCTAGAACTCCAGATATGGGCCAAACACTGAACAGTGTTCGGGCTGTAGGACAGATTCGGACTTCTTCGTTGTTGCTATGATTTGGACTTGAAAACGGCCTTGTTAGATTTTTATGTTCACATGAAAGTTGTAGGCCTATGTCTCACCAAGTTTGTGTAAAAATGTGAGATCATTTGGACATCTAGAACTCGAGATATGACCTAAATACAGAACAGTGTTCCAGTTTGGACTGCACCAACATCTCTTTTCTAAGTTTCACCCTCTCTTTATCTTCACAAATTTCAGTAGTTGAATTCATCAATCAATCCTTTGATTTATGTGATAGGCCTGCATTTAAGATGAACATTTACCATATATTAGGGCATTTTATAGTATTAGACTTGTTATTATAAAACATGCTTTAGTTAAGGAGTTATTGATACTTTAAGTGCAAAATGATGATATAAAACCTTGATAAATATGCACTTTTAAGTACTAATCACACACCCCCAACCAGCTTATTACTAGTCCCTAGTAATCAAAGCGTTAAAATAGAAAAACAATTTGCAAGTTCAACAAAGCAAGGCATTCATCATTCAACTTCCATTAATCTATCCAGATAAACAAACTCTCATTAAATTCATATATCTGCTCAATACCTCTTAAACAAGATATTACTAAACCTTTCTTTTGTGCTCAAAATATCAACATATAGTTATGGGGCTTTACTTGGAAGAAAAACAAATTTTTGTTCTAATGTTTAAGGCTAACTTCCTTAGGTTAGGATTATTATCTTTTTTTCTTTTTCTTTTTTTATATATATATATATACATATAACTTAAAACACAATGCATCTTTAATCCATGTAACGAGCTTTCGGCTAATGACTCCCAGACCAGTTGGTCTTAGGGCATTAAGTGTTGAGACACCCCTACGAGCTTAGTAACTCGGGTTGCAGATACTGATACGCATATAGTGCAATGTTTGATTCCCTTAAGCTTTTCTCCTCAACCCATGTAACAAGCGTTGGGCCAATAGCTCCCAAGTCAGTTGACTTTAGGGTATTAAGTGTTAAAACACCCCTTCGGGCTTAATTACTTAGGTTAGGGAGGATATGAAACCAAACTTATCTACCTTTTTATTATCATTATTTTTTTGTTTTTTTTTGTTTTTTTTTTTGCAAATTATATACTATCCCTTTCCTTTAGTTGTTACCTTTAACAAAAGAACATAAATAATGTAATAATCCAATATGCAACCCACAATCATATGTTATAGTGTGTGTGTGTGTATGAAAATGAAGATTTAAGAATACTTGTTAAATGAGCATATGAGCAGAATCAAGTGCTAACAATATGAGAGTTTGTAAACCTGAATATTTCAAGAAGTATTCTGATAGACCTTGTTAAGAATGTCTACTAAGATGCGTCTCAAGAGTCCCTTTAACAAAAGAACTCCTTTTACTCTGCCATCCTAGTAACAACAGTTTTGCAAATAGTTTATGAAATAGAAAACACAGTTTTTTTTTTTAAATATCAACTACTACCCTTTCCCCCCAACCAAAATGAGACATTGTCCTCAATGTTCTAAGGTAGAAAGATGGAGTATAGAAGACATCACCTGAAACAATGAACACTGATAAACCTGAAACACACTTAAACAAATATAAGAAATAACAAAACATAATAATAAAAGCAAAAGACACAAAGTTTTTACAAACTAAGGCTCAAATCCAATTTAAGCTTTTTACGGCTTTCCGTAGTTGACCAATTTATACGACTCATGGAGGGATCAATTACAGGGATGAAAGATTGTAGTTGGTCAATCAATTGTTCAGCAGTAGCAGCAGAGATTATGATTTGTCGTGCCGAAGATGTTAGAAATTGTTGTTCCACAGCTTGATCAAGAAAAGATAACAAATTATCATAAAAACCATTAACATTTAACAAACCTATGGATTTATGGTGAATGTGCAATTGGGCCCAAGAGGAAATATGAAAGATCTCTTCCAATGTGCCCAGACCACCTGGTAAGGCAATGAAGGCGTCAGCATGGTTAAACATTGTATTCATTCGATCAGACATTATGGAGACCTGTAGTTCCTCTCCAATTGTTTTTCCAATGATGTCCTCTTTTGCTAAAGCTTTTGGGATAACCCCCAAAACTTGACTGCCTCCTAAGAATGCAGCTGTTGACACACTCCCCATTAACCCAAGGTTGCCTCCCCCATATACTAAATGAATCTTTCTCTTAGCTAGTATCTGACCAAGATGATTTGTGGATTCTATAAACTCCTTTTCTTTCCCAGGACTAGATCCACAAAAAACACAAATATTTTTTATTTTAAGAGCTGAGGATCCTGCCATTTCAAGAACTGTTTATACTTGTAGAATGTATGGGTTGAGTAGAAATGAAGGGAAGAAGAAGAAGCTTTTATAGATGAGAAAAAGGAAATGCAATCATATCACCTATGTTGCTACTCAATTTTTGACCCATGTTTTAATATATTTTCAAAAAAAAATCCAAAAATAGAGAAAAACAATGAAAATCCAAAAAATATGTTTTTTAATATATTCTCGTCATTTTAGCATTTTCAGCGTCGTCTAAAAAGAATTTAATTTTTATTTAAAGAATTTAATTTTTCAAAAGATTTTCAAACGCGTTCGACTTTTCACGCGTCATTTTTAAAATCATTGATTTTTCGTATTTGATTCGACGTTGATATTGCCCGTTTTCAAAAAATACAGAAAAATAAGAAAAATCAAAATTTACAAAAAGAAAGAAGTTGAGGGACCAAGTTGAAAAACCTAGCAAAAATTTTGTCTATAAATACTGGTTTCCAACACTTGCAATAGGGGGGGTTAATTTTGGAAACACCAAAAAAAAAAAATACAAAAAACGTAAACCTAAATTTTTTGAAGAGCAGGCCCCCCCCTTCTGTTTTTTTAGCCGCCGGCCAAGATTTCTTCTCCCCATTTCTCCAACGCTAGAGCCACACACAGCCTCCCCTCACAAAAAAAACCTCCAGCCTTCCACCGTCTCCTCCTCCCTTGCCATCTGCCAAACATCCAACACAGCAGCCCCTCACGGCACCAAATCTCCCCCACGGTTCTTCCCCCACACAGCACCCCCAAATAACACAGCCGCTACCCCTTGCTCCTCAGCCAAAACAGACAGCCACTTTTCTTCTTCCAGCCTCTGCCACCGATCTATTTTTCCTTCTCCCAGCACCGTGACCGGCTAGACCCACGGACAACGGCAGCGGGCGAACTTCCATCTTCAACCGGCGACAGACCAACGGTCTTCTTCATCTCTCCACCACCGGCCACCGAACAACAGCTTCACAGCCGCGGAGCAACCGCCCGATCTGCCACCCGAAGCAGAGGAGGAGAAGAGGAAACCCAACGCCCATCGCGGCGCAACCAGCAGCTCCAGCCACCAGCCATTTCTCCGATCTTCAACCACCCAAACGGCAACACGCAACGGCGGCGCTGAACCTAGATCAGCCGGAAGAAGAAGGGCAGAATAACGAAAAGGAACAGAGCAAAAAGGAGAAACGGATTCAAAGCAGAGAAAAAACCGAAAACAGATCTAGATCCGAAAACTAAAAATCGATTGCCCTTGTTGTGTTGTTTGAGATTTGCAGGTGACGGACAACAGGAAATTGAAGAGAGGAATAAGCCATTACAGACCCCCCCCCTTTTCTGGCTTGTTTTCACGGCGGCGCGTGGACCCACGCGCCGCCAGTGGCGGTGGTGCGTGAGGTCCACGCGCCGCCACTGTTCCCGCAGCCAGAAACCTTGTCAGCACTGTTTCGGGCCTTCCCCTGCAGTTACTGTAGATTTTTGGGTTTTTATTTTGTAATTTTTGAAAATGTAATATTTTTATTTAGCATTGTTTTTGTTTTTATTTGTATTGTTGATGTAAAAGAAAAGAAAAGAAAAGAAAGAGAAAGTGATAAATAGCAAAAAAAAATGTTTGTGTGTGCTTGTATGTTTGTTTATTTATTTATTTATGTTATTGAATTAAAAATCAAAAAGGACAAAAAGAATTATTTGTTAATTTAAATATGGTTAAATATCTCAAGGACAAATAAAATCAAGTTGTATTTTCCATGAAAATGTGAGAACAAGTTTCTACATATATTCGGGGATTTAATAACTGATTTATTCAAGCCTTAGAATTTAATTAATACTTTAAATTTTCAAATCACATCAGAACACGAAGCAGCTTATCTCAGGTAGGGTGTGTTAGGGGTGCTGATACCTTCCCTAACCACAACCAGTCCCTTACCCACGATCTCTGACAAGACCAGTACATCAGGTTTCCTAGTAGCCCTCAATAAATTACTAGGTGGCGACTCCAACGAACCAAGTTCAAAGCAAACACAACAACGATGAAAAATCGCCAGCCGATGTCGCGCGCTGATTTTTTTTTTGGGGTGCGACAGAATGGCGACTCCACTGGGGAAAGGTATTGTTTTCAACTTTATCGGACTAAGCTTTGTGTTTTGATGTGTTTAAGTTTTTTTTACGTTGTTTTATTTTATTTGTGTTTTATTCATTCATTGTATATAATTCTCTCATGCATCACAAGTTTTAATTTTTGAAAGCACACACCGACTTTATGTTAGGTGGGGGACTAGCAGCTTACCTTATGACTTGAGTCGAGGTTTAAGTTTGTGTAAACCCCAACTCTTTGTTGAGTGCTTAGACTGGTAATAATTGGTACACGTGCCAAATTCATTACCTACTGGCCCCTATATTGCCTTTACGAGGGCAATCACTGGGACAACAAGAGACCCCTTTTAGAGACCAAGTAGCAAACCTACCTTTTGTCTCACGTAAAATGAATAGAGCTTGTCTTTAGGATGTATGTGCTATTGTTTTGCATTCGAGCAAACCCTTCTTGAAGCATCTTGAACTCGAGACTTGTGGGTGACACAATGGTCGTCACTCAGAAAATTTTCATTGTAGAGTTTGGGCAAAAATCATGATTCTTGTTCCATCATGCAAGAGTTACGACCATATTGTCACCCCTCGAAGGGTGAGTTCGTCATATAGATTACATATTCATACATTTATCATGCATGTACCGGGTTGAAAGGTAGGTCCCCCACACAAGCTGTGTTGCGCGTGATTGAAGAAAGATGATGGAAGTGAAGAAATGTGTCAGATAGAGGCTCATTATCAGATTAAGGTTGAGAGCTTCAAAGGGGAAGTAGCTGGACTCAGATCTGCTCGAACAAGTGTTGAGCATCAAATGGAAAGAGAATGTTTCTTCTGTGGGAACACTGCTTGTTCACGTTCAATTGAAGCTGTACCTCTCCTTTTCAGTCATGAACAACAACAGCAACGCCTTCAGTCATCAACTAATGACAACTCTGATTTTTGTCTAGTTGCATTGTTAAGTGTTCATCGCCTCCACATCATCTAATGGAACCAAACGACTACTAGCCTCTTGCACATGTGCATTAGTCTGCTTTGAAGTTACCCCAATTATGAGCTCAATTCCAGTTCAACAGCACAAGATGATCTGAAAAACCATGATTAAACACTGAACTTCAATGTGGCAGAGCTCTCTCTACAAAAATCCATTTATGGCTCTGCAAATTGGGAATGCAAGAGGGGATTTACTAATTGCATATGCTACAAATATTTCTCTCATCAGTTTCAACACGAA
Organism: Populus tomentosa; assembly: GCA_018804465.1. NCBI lineage: Eukaryota > Viridiplantae > Streptophyta > Magnoliopsida > Malpighiales > Salicaceae > Populus > Populus tomentosa. The sequence continues at coordinate 19,571,035 of CM031973.1, forward strand.
GAAACTGTAGCATGTTGAAGAGCCAGATTTGGTTTGAAAAACATTGAGCAGACATCAAACTTCAACGTAGCAGAGCTCTCCTGACAGGAATCTGTTTGTGGATCCGCAAGTGGGAAATCCAAGAAGGAATACAGTAGTTTCAGATCATCTATGATTTTCCTCCAACAATGTCGGCATTAAAACTCAAAAATAGAGAGAAGAGACATGCCTAGACTGAAAAAACATGAAGAATACTGAAACTTCAACAGAGCAGGACTTCCTCTATAGGTGTTTGTTTGCTGCACTGTTAGTGAGAAATCGAAGAGGGGACAAAGGAGTTTCAGATTCATCAGGTGCTCTTCCAATAGAGACAATGTGTGATTCCACACGTCCGTAGTGATGATACTACAAGTTTCTAGGCGCTGCCAAGATTACCTAGCTTGTGGAAGTTTTCCAACAATCCTCAATCAACCACAACAACATTGGAAGATTGAAATGATTTTGTGAGGATTTGCCGAAGAATTGAACAAGCTATGAAGAGAGGAAAGATTGAAGGATCTGCCATGGATTCCAGAACAATGATGAGATGTGAATCAGGAGATGACTTCGACGGTGTGAACCCTTAATTATGTGGTCTAGCCAGGTCTCACGATAACATCAATTGCTCAAATGTCTTTGCCAAGATGGGACATTCCTCTGCCATTTAGTACTAGATCCATTTAGTTTGTCAACCAGCATCTGCCAGATTCCAGAATTTTGCTTGACTCCGACAAATCCATGCAACCACCAATTTCTAGGTGGTATAATCCAGATAACAGATGTGATGTCATGGTGGGGTCCTCGACCATTTTAGTTAAACAGATGCAAGAGTTTCAAGAGTCGAGATCAATTTGCGAAAAATGATGTCATCAATCATTTTCAGAATGACCAGTGATCGGAATTGCTCGGCAAAACATAGATATTGCCAGAGAAGCTGATCCAAGGAGGAGTTAAATTGTCAAGCATTTTTGTTATGGATTTTTGCCATTTTGCATTTTTGTTTTGGGATCACATCTCATCCTTCAACGAAACATGCCTTGCTTTTGTCTCTTTGTTGTTTTGAAATCAATGGATGTTTAATATTTTATTTTGACAAAATATTTTGATCAAACTCCAACATGCAATAAAGGTTAATCAAGTCGGAAGATTAAAAGTGTTTTGATTACAGAAATGACTCGATGCTTGAAAATAACATGAGGTGACTACACAATTTTGAACTCATACCTCCTGAAACTGAACCACACATCATATAGCTAAGTTTTAACAGTATGCATAATGACATGTAGTGGATTCAATAGTTATGGACTCGTGAATCATGATTCTTACAAGTCCCAATCATTACACTAGATGAGGTCAAAATTTATCGGTTTTAACCGACCTTGCTTGAAATGAGAAAAGGCCATCTTTGATATCCCTTCACTTTCTAAAGATTATATCCCTTGTGTCGCACGTGTGCGGCGGCGCGGCGATCGTCCACCCTCAAGGAAAAAATCGGAATATTTTATTCCTGGAAAAAATGGGGAGAGAGACAAGGAAATTCTTGTCTCTACAAGTGAAAAATTGGAATGGGAGTCGCCACCTAGTATTCTGGTTACTAGGAACCTTAACTGGTCTTTAGAGATCGGGTACGGAGACTGGTTGCGTAAAGGGAAGGTATTAGCACCCCAACTACGCCCTACCTAAGGTAGGCTGCATTGTTTTAATGTCTGATAAAATATAAGATCGTGTTGTGGTTTATTATTGTTCGGAATACGCATTACATGTAATGTCATACCCCAGGTTCTATTGTCCGAAAAAAGAATTAAATATCCAGAATATGCATTACGTGTAATGTCATACCCCGGATACTAAGAGACAAAACAAAATAAAATTTTTGTTGTTTTTTTGAAATTTTGGCCAATGTTCTCTTGACTTTAATAAACTGGTTATTAAAGCCAAAATGCATGCTAAAATATTGTTTTTTGACATATGAAAAATACGATATGATTTTTTAGATTTGAGACACTTGGCCGTATGCACAAAAACATTTTTTTTTTTTAATCTTTTTTTTTCAATTTTTTTATTTATTTTTGGAAGTTTTTGCCGAAAAACGGGTATTTTAATACCGGATTTATATTTTTTACGATGTAAAAATACTGCCCGATATTAATCAAAATGACATAAACAACTACGCGGGAAAATTATAAAATGCTGAAACAAATAATTTTGATTTTTTTTTATGCTGTGTGAACAGTACCGTTTGAACAGTACCGCGGGACGAAAACCGGGTATTTTAATACCGAATTTATATTTTTACGATGTAAAATACAGACCGATATTAAGCAAAATTGATATAAAAAAAAAATATGCTGGACAAATTATAAAAAAACTTCTGGAAAAAAATTGAAATGGGCCGGACCCGGCCCATATAAGTGGGCTGGGCCAACCCGGCCCATTACCAAATGGGCTGGTTACTGTGCCTAAGCACAGTAACCAGCCTCCTTCAGCTGCAGAACGTGAATTAATTCACGTTCTGCATGCAACCGAAAACAGGAGGCGGGCAAACGGAGAAGGAGACGAGGCGGCGAGAGATTTACCTGCGGTGGCGTCGAGGCGGTGCTGCTGGTGGCAGCGGAGGCGATGGTGGCGGAGGCACGGTGGTTCTGCGTTTCCCTTCTCTCTCTCTTCTGTTTTTCTTTTTTCTTCTCTGCTGCTTCTGCTTCTTCTTCTTCTTCTTTGCCCTCTCTCTCTCCCTCGGTCTCCTTTCTCTCGGTCTCCTCCTTTCTTCTCCCTTCTTCTCTTCAGTTTCTTTTTTTTTTTTTTTTTTTTTTTTTTTTTTTGCAACAGTGAATGAAACGGCGCCGTTTTGGTCAAAACGCGCCGTTTCATTTAAAAGGAAAAGGCGCCAAAACTTTTCAGATTCAAATTTCGGCCCTCAATTTGCGCGCGTTTTGCATTTTAGTCCTTGGTCTCGGATTTCTTCAATTAAGTCCCTAATTGGCCATTAAACTTCAATATTTATGCAATTAAGCCCCTGATTTGACCAATTTAACTTCCAAAAATTATAATTTGACCCCAAAAAATTAATTTCTTCTAATTAAAGCCCAAATTAACTCCAAAATCAATTTTTTTGCAATTAAAACCTCTATAAATTCAATTAAACCTTCAATAAAAATTTAATTGAGTCAATAAACTTCTAATTTTGCATTTTTCTTCCTCAAATTGAATTTTCTTTATCATCGAGGCTTTCATCAGTCAATGATATACTGTCAAAAATTAATTTTTATATTTTTGAACATCCTCAATCAATTTTTGAGCATTTTTAGAGCGTCTAGCATTTTTTCACTGTTTTATTTTTTGATAATATATTTTTTTGATTTTTTTTGTATATTTTTTTTTAGTTTTTATGTGGGGACCCAAAAATGGGTTACAACACCTTGCAGTCCCATTTTGAGCCTGGTAAAATATTTTCTTTCAAAAAAGAAACCCTGACTAGGATCACACCCCACACTGGGGGCAAATGAGAGATATTTTGGAGGCATTGATATAATTAATGGATAAAGGGGAAGGCTTAGAACAAAGGTCCAATGATTGAGAGAGAGCTAAAAGAAAACGCATAGACTGGGGGCATATAAGAAAATTTTGAGGAAGGCTATGAAAAAAAAAAAGAGAATGAAAAAAAGGAAGTTGAAATTGCCCTCACTTAAATACAAGTCAAAGATAAAGGAAGGAGAACGCCTATCAAGTCTATGAAGAGCAAAAGAAATTTCAATCAAGGAAATGCACAACAAAAGTCAATACCAGAAAATACTAAGCTATAAGCGTTGACTTTTGGTATCCATTATAAAGCCTACGATGTTATCAGATGATTAAGGTTGGTTATTCATCAAGGAAAAGTGGATTTGCATTATGACTTATGTTAAGAGAAGTTTGATATTTGAGATTAACAAGGTTATATGTCACTTTCTCTACAACGACGACAAGAGAAAGAGAATCGATGAATAGTCAATGTTGATCCTAAGTTTGAAACCCTCAAACACCTTTTGAGCCTTTGAAATTCTTTTCTTTCATAGCCATGAACCATAGCCTGCATTACGTGCTTTTAAAAGCCCTTTTTAATCAAGCAAGCAATTTGAACCGATAAATGGCGCTCTCAAAATTTGAAGAGTTTTTCCATAAGGGTCGTGACTTCATGAATTAAGCTATTGGTTATTATGCGTGCTGATAAAACAAGTTATAAGAAGAGAAACAACCTTTCTTGATAAAGCCGGAGTTTTGACTTGAGCATTTTTGTTTTTTTGAAATTCATGCAAAGGTCACCTCATCATAGACTATCAAATGATATACCCAATATCAAGGATTCAAATTGATACAAAGAACCATGGAAAAAGCCATTTTTTAATCCTACATTGGGTCAATTTCTGTTTTCAAAATGCATGACAATCAAAGGACTATATATTTCGAATAAAATGTGTTGGGCCTTTGATCAAAAAGCTTGATTTTCAAAAGATTTTCAAAAAAAAGAGACATTTCTGATTTCATTTCAACAAACTAGACTTTGAATAGACATGATCTTTGAAATATGAGAGTTGATTCCAGAACCAGGAAGATTATCAAACACAGAAGAACATTGATTGAGTATGCAAAATCATTGATAGAAATGACATTGAAGTCCTCAACACTCCTTGAAAAGTTGAGCAGCTGGGGGCAATACAATAGACCTTGAAAAGGAAAAACAAGCAGTGCTCAGATCAGCTATGAGGCAATGTTTAAATGATGAATCAGTGAACTGAAGACAATGATGTTCAAAGACAGATAATCAATGAACGAGCACACTCGGATCATACTGGGGGCAATGTCATTCCAAAATGGCCCATGCTTTAGTGAATCCTGTCGGCAATGGAGAAACAAAAACGTACCTGAAGGGCACTTTCCTATCATCATTTTTTGAAACATGGCTCGCGATCGATGAGGAATACACAGATGAATGTAATTGAATGGAGAAAAGAGGCATACCACCAAGACTGACTGTGGAACAATGCTGCACTTAAAGGACAATCTCATATTGTCATTCTTTGAAATATGGTTATAGACAGATGTTATCACACAACTGCACTGAATGAATGTCGGAAAGGCACCCACCTCGAAGACTGATTGTGGGACATCTATTCTGAAGCTCAAATGCGCACTTCACCGCATGAATATGGGTGATAACATGAACATCATTGATGATGCCAAAGCAGGTATTTTCACGATCTGATTTGACAAGCTAAGAGGAATCCATAGAGAAATACATCGCGCTTACAATGATGAGTTGTTTACTGCAAAGCATGAGATACATGTCTGGATGACTTGGCAATTCCATGAAGGCTGGTGACCATACATACTTGAATGGTTTTTCAACCTAAGGCAAGTTCATGACTGATTAACAAACGTGATGGGTGTTGGCATGATGCACACAATCAATCAGAGGATAATTCTCAGAAGAAGCCAGGAGAGAAAATCTTTCATGTTGAATCAAGCAGTGCCACACTTGGAGGCAGGGTCAAGCTTCATGAACGATGCAAGCAGTAATTGTCGAAGACAGCCCGGGATGGGCGCTACATTTACAGCTGAATGGATGTCTAACACATGAATGAGCCAATACATCGGAAGAACAAAGAAAGCTTTGGGATACAAACAAGGGCACCCTATGACGATGGAGCATCAAAGAGGGGGGACCTATTATTTCAAATCAGGTAAGGATGCATGCATATCATCTAACCTTAAAAAAAAAAAAAAAAAAAAATTGCACATCAAAGAGGGGGGACCTATTATTTCAAATCAGGTAAGGATGCATGCATATCATCTAACCTTAAAAAAAAAAAAAAAAAAAAAATTGCACATATTTTTGAATTGTTACAGGAAAACCTTTAATGAGATCCAGCAAGATGGTGGAAAAAGAAGGAAGCATGGTGGTGATAATAATAAAGAATCGGTTTCGATCACGGAATAAAAAGAAGATGGGATATACCTTACCATTAGGAAAATCCCAAAGAAATGAAAAGATCAACCTTGCAACCGGGAAGCCTCGAGTTTTCAACCCTTGCAGTCAGGAAACACCGAGTTTTCAAACCCTATGATCGGGAATTATCAAGAAGCACCGAGTTTTCCAGCCCTTCTTCTGTCATCCCCTCAGGACTTCGCCAGGTAAGTCCTATTTTTCACACTTGTCATATCACATTTTTTCCATCTGGGTAGGTCACCCATTACAATGAGACCACACTTCATATTTTTTCCACGTGGGTAGGTCACCCATTACAATGAGACCGCACTTCACATTTTTTCCATCTGGGTAGGTCACCCATACAATGAGACCATTATTTTTCTGGGGTTCGTCACCCGTACAATGAGACCATCCTTTTTCTCGGGTTCGTCACCCATACAATGAGACCATCATTTTTCTTGGGTTCGTCACCCATACAATGAGACCATCATTTTTTCTTGGGTAGGTCACCCATATAATGAGACCATTTTTTACACATTCTTTTGTTTTGGTTAAATGAGATCGTCAGATGGGATCTCATGTAGCTTTGGTTAAAGGGAGTCGCCAGATGGGATTTCAGGTTAACCGAGTTACACACAGTTTCGTTCCAGTTGAATGAGGTCACCAGATGGGATCTCATGTAGCTTTGGTTAAAGGGAATCGCCAGATGGGATTTCAGGTTAACCGAGTTACACATATTTTCATTCCAGTTGAATGAGGTCGCCAGATGGGATCTCAGGTAGCTTTGGTTAAAGGGAATCGCCAGATGGGATTTCAGGTTAACCGAGTTACGCATATTTCGTTCCAATTGAATGAGGTCGCCAGATGGGATCTCATATAGCTTTGGTTAAAGGGAATCGCCAGATGGGATTTCAGGTTAACCGAGTTACACAATATTTTCGTTCCAGTTGAATGAGGTCGCCAGATGGGATCTCAGGTAAACCCAATGTGTGGGCAGGTCGCCCGTGAAAATAGACTATTGGGAGAGTGTGGGTCGGTCGCCCGTGAAAATAGACTAGGTTGAGTATGTGTGGGCAGGTCGCCCGTGAAAATAGATCAGTGTGAGTGTGTGGGCAGGTCGCCCAAGATAATGAATCATTTTCCTTTTGTTTTCTTTACAAAGCTTACTATGCAAAATTTAGAGGAGTTTTGCTTCGTAAGCATTGTAAAGAGGGGGCATCTGTTGCTACTCAATTTTTGACCCATGTTTTAATATATTTTCAAAAAAAAATCCAAAAATAGAGAAAAACAATGAAAATCCAAAAAATATGTTTTTTAATATATTCTCGTCATTTTAGCATTTTCAGCGTCGTCTAAAAAGAATTTAATTTTTATTTAAAGAATTTAATTTTTCAAAAGATTTTCAAACGCGTTCGACTTTTCACGCGTCATTTTTAAAATCATTGATTTTTCGTATTTGAGTCGACGTTGATATTGCTCGTTTTCAAAAAATACAGAAAAATAAGAAAAATCAAAATTTACAAAAAGAAAGAAGTTGAGGGACCAAGTTGAAAAACCTAGCAAAAATTTTGTCTATAAATACTGGTTTCCAACACTTGCAATAGGGGGGGGTTAATTTTGGAAACACCAAAAAAAAAATACAAAAAACGTAAACCTAAATTTTTTGAAGAGCAGGCCCCCCCCTTCTGTTTTTTTAGCCGCCGGCCAAGATTTCTTCTCCCCATTTCTCCAACGCTAGAGCCACACACAGCCTCCCCTCACAAAAAAAACCTCCAGCCTTCCACCGTCTCCTCCTCCCTTGCCATCTGCCAAACATCCAACACAGCAGCCCCTCACGGCACCAAATCTCCCCCACGGTTCTTCCCCCACACAGCACCCCCAAATAACACAGCCGCTACCCCTTGCTCCTCAGCCAAAACAGACAGCCACTTTTCTTCTTCCAGCCTCTGCCACCGATCTATTTTTCCTTCTCCCAGCACCGTGACCGGCTAGACCCACGGACAACGGCAGCGGGCGAACTTCCATCTTCAACCGGCGACAGACCAACGGTGTTCTTCATCTCTCCACCACCGGCCACCGAACAACAGCTTCACAGCCGCGGAGCAACCGCCCGATCTGCCACCCGAAGCAGAGGAGGAGAAGAGGAAACCCAGCGCCCATCGCGGCGCAACCAGCAGCTCCAGCCACCAGCCATTTCTCCGATCTTCAACCACCCAAACGGCAACACGCAACGGCGGCGCTGAACCCAGATCAGCCGGAAGAAGAAGGGCAGAATAACGAAAAGGAACAGAGCAAAAAGGAGAAACGGATTCAAAGCAGAGAAAAAACCGAAAACAGATCTAGATCCGAAAACTAAAAATCGATTGCCCTTGTTGTGTTGTTTGAGATTTGCAGGTGACGGACAACAGGAAATTGAAGAGAGGAATAAGCCATTACAGACCCCCCCCCTTTTCTGGCTTGTTTTCACGGCGGCGCGTGGACCCACGCGCCGCCAGTGGCGGTGGTGCGTGAGGTCCACGCGCCGCCACTGTTCCCGCAGCCAGAAACCTTGTCAGCACTGTTTCGGGCCTTCCCCTGCAGTTACTGTAGATTTTTGGGTTTTTATTTTGTAATTTTTGAAAATGTAATATTTTTATTTAGCATTGTTTTTGTTTTTATTTGTATTGTTGATGTAAAAGAAAAGAAAAGAAAAGAAAGAGAAAGTGATAAATAGCAAAAAAAAATGTTTGTGTGTGCTTGTATGTTTGTTTATTTATTTATTTATGTTATTGAATTAAAAATCAAAAAGGACAAAAAGAATTATTTGTTAATTTAAATATGGTTAAATATCTCAAGGACAAATAAAATCAAGTTGTATTTTCCATGAAAATGTGAGAACAAGTTTCTACATATATTCGGGGATTTAATAACTGATTTATTCAAGCCTTAGAATTTAATTAATACTTTAAATTTTCAAATCACATCAGAACACGAAGCAGCTTATCTCAGGTAGGGTGTGTTAGGGGTGCTGATACCTTCCCTAACCACAACCAGTCCCTTACCCACGATCTCTGACAAGACCAGTACATCAGGTTTCCTAGTAGCCCTCAATAAATTACTAGGTGGCGACTCCAACGAACCAAGTTCAAAGCAAACACAACAACGATGAAAAATCGCCAGCCGATGTCGCGCGCTGATTTTTTTTTTGGGGTGCGACAACCTATATGGAAGCTAGCTGGAGTCTCTCTCTCTCTCTTTTTCTTTTTTTGTTTTGAAAAAAAAAATGTAAAAAATGTGTATGTACAGGTAGTTGTGCTTGTGGCTCACATATTCCCTTGGTTTTACGTCCAAGAACGGCTTAAACGCCCTTTATGGGTCGAGGATAGGCTTCCCATCCAGTTTTCTTAAAAACTAGCAAAAAGGGTCTTTTTTTTTTAGTTAGATTCCCAAGACTATGATGAGCATGTTCTTTATGAAAATGAGGCCATAAATCATGAACTGCACAATGCACATCTCCACTATGATGAGACTTAAGAGTCAACAGAAGATTATCTAAAGACTCTCTATGCTTTGAAATAAATCCCACCTTTTGATAATTTTTACAGGTTTTGCAGAATGCATATGAGTGCTTAAATATGGTGGGCCAGTAAAATCCACTTTGTAAGATTTTTGCAGTTATCTTTTTTGACAAGAAATGATCCCCACGTGCCTCAGAGTGACAAAATTTAATGACACTACTTACCTCATTGTCGGGAATGCATCTTTGAAATATTTGATCAGGACAATATTTGAACAAGTAAGGGTCATCCCAATAAAGGTTTTGCACGTCGCTCAAAAACTTTCTTTTATCTTGGTTATCCAAATGAGTTGGCAAAAATCCTGAAGCAAGAAAATTGTTATTTTTAGCAAACCAAGGCATTGAACTAAGAGAAAGTAAAGATTCATTAGGAAAGTAATCATTGATTGGTGTGATGTCGGATGTCGAATCTATTGTCAACTTTGATAAATGATCCGCGACAACATTTTCAGTGTCTTTTTCATCATCGATTGCTTCCTGTTTGGTCATGGCATGAGAAAATGGAAGTGCTGGTAGGGAATCAGTCTTTTCTTTGCAATGTTCAGATTCAACCCCTTCCTTACCCTTAGAGATTGACTCATCATCTTCCTCACAAGGTTCAAGAATGGGTTTTTCAATAACCTTACCACTGCGAAGAGTGATGTCTGATTTAACTTGATCCATGTGTTGACTTCTGGAACTACTTGCATTTACATTGTATTTCTCCTTTGGATTTTGCTGTGGTTGAGATGGAAACTTATCGTTCTCTTGAAAACTGAGAGCAGATGTTAACTTTGCAAGAGTATCTTTAAAACCTGTCATGCTTTGAGCAAGTTGAGTGTTGATTATCTCTTGCTTTTCAATAAATGCATGCAATGTTTCCTCAAAATTTCTTCTAGGAGGTGGAGCATAAGGAGGTGCATATCCATGAGAATTTTGGAAATTATGGTGTGCTTGAAACGGTGGCTGTGAAGTTTGTGCATTATTGTTATCACTCTTCCAACTGAAATTTGGGTGATTTCTCCAACCAGGATTGTATGTTTGCGAGTATGGGTTATGATTGGGCCTTTGGAAACTGTTTAAAGCATGGGCTTGTTCATGGAGGCATTCCTTGAAAGAAGGCAAAGTTGGACAATCATTGGTTGCATGTTCATTTGTTTCACAGATTTGACACACAATGTCTTGAACATATTTTAATTGACCACTCCTTTTCAATTCTAATGCCTCGACTTTTCTAGCTAAAGATGCATTGGATTGGAGGTCATGATCTTCCCTAAGGTTATACATACCTCCATTAGATGTATGAGGTTGAGTTTTACCCGGTGCCTCATAAGTGCCCGTAATGTCCTAATTTTGTGCATTTTCAGCTAGCAAGTCTAGGTACTCCATTGCTTCATCAGGGCCTTTATCTTCAAAAGTTTCATTGCACATCAATTCCACCATTTGCCTATCTTTAGGTGTTAATCCTTTATAAAAATGTGAAATCAATCTCCATGTTTCAAAACGATGACGAGGGCCAGTATTAATCAAGTCTCGATACCTATCCCAACATTGGTAAAATGTTTCTCCTGGTTTTTGAGTGAAAGTGATTATTTGTCTTTTGAAAGAGTTTGTTCTGTGAGATGAAAAACACTTCTTTAAAAACTGTTGTTGCATTTCATCCCAAGCACGAATGGATCCTGATCTCAAATTTTGTAGCCATGTTTTAGCTTTATCTTTTAAAGAAAAAGGAAAAAGGTTTAATCTGATGGTGTTCATGCTACAATTTGAGTTATTATAAGTGTTACAAACTTCCTCAAATTCTCTCAAATGCAAGTATGGATTTTCTAGATCTAAACCATGAAAAAAAGGTAAAAGTTGAATAATGCCTGGCTTAAAATTGAAATGAGATGCATCAGGAGGAAAAAATATACATGATCGCGCAATTGTTCTTGTTGGATTCATGTAGTCTCTAAGTGTTCTAACCCGATTATTCTCAATATAAAGCGATTGATTATCCTCTTCGGCCATGTTTTCTAAAAAAGATGAGTATACTTTACAAAGTTTATCATTTAATGTACGTGACCAAACACTCATGCACGTGTAGAAAGAAAATAAAAGGAAGAAGAAAACAAAAGAAAAAGAAACAAAATAAAAGAAACAAAGTTAGATACAAGAAAAGTGAGAAGAGAAAACAAAATAAATATTATAATTTGTACAAGAATTTACCTCCCCAGCAACGGCGCCAAAAACTTGACATGACCAAAAGATTGATGTCTTCTCCCAAGTGCAGGAGTGTCGAAGTAATAAATAACCCGGCAAGACCGGGGTCGAACCATAGAGAGGTTAGTTGTATAAATTATAAATAACAAGAAAACAACAACAACAATAACAATAACAATAACAATAACAATAATAGTAATAGTAATAATAATATTAATAGTAGTAGTAGTAGTAGTAATAATAATAATACTCAGTACGTGGCGTTGTTATACCTGAGAATGATCTAAAAGATCGGGTCACAGGTTTCCAGCCTATATACTGATTTTATGATAATAATAGTTATAGTAATAATAATAATAATAATAATAATAATAATAGTAATAGTAGTAGTAGTAATAGTAATAAAAATAATAATAATAATAAAAAGAAGAGGAGGAGGAAGAGACAACAATAACAACAACAACAATAATAATAATAACAACAATAACAACAACAACAACAACAACAATAATAATAATAATAATAATAATAATAATAATAGAAGAAGAAGAAGAAGAAGAAGATGAAGAAATTAATGAGAACTTTGAGATGGAAGATTAATGTAAGGATTAAATAATGATAAAAACAAATGTCAAGGTTAGAGGATCCACCAATGGTATTTCAAACAAGTATAATATAAACTCTTATTACTCGATTTGGAAACCACACACAAAGGAGGTTCCAATCGGATGATTTCTCATTAATAGCTCATTATAAATTATTAACATGATCATATTAATTATCTTAATTACATAACACCAAACTTTTAAATATTGTCAGGAATTTCATGATATTAACTGATGTTAACAACAAATCAAGTTATTTTCATAGCCCAGGTGTAGGTAATACCATACTGTTGGGCTATGAGAGTGCCAAACATTTGATGTACCAAATGTTATACAACACAAATCTAGATTAACCATTTAACAAGCAAGGTATTAAGAATTAGTAAGATAAAAAGATAAGACATGTTAATATTAAACATTAAGATCCATATTGAGTTTACATCATACTTGTTCTTACACCATTAATGTAACCTTTTCACCTTGACATAATAAACTTAGCTAAACATAATGAAGAAGAGAAACATAAATAAACAAAACAAGAACATAAATAAGATACAAGTTAACTAAGAAAAGGAAAGGAAACGAAACGCATAAACAAGAAATTAATGAAAGCAAAACTTAAGAATTACAAAAAATGTAAAGAGAGAAATAAAGAGCATGAGCTTGATCTGAACAACCAAGCCAACCAAATGCATGGCAAATGCCTCCTTTTATAGGCCAAAATTCAGAATTATTGATTTGATGACTAATTGTTGAGTGGGTGGCCAACTTTTGACTTGGTGAAAATCCTTATCTTCTTGTCTGAATAAAACAAAAATGCTACCATCCGAACTGGGTCCTCTGGTAAACATGAACGTTGTAGGACATTGACTCATCTTTCTAGGAAAAAAAAGTAGAGGTCATTTGGACTTCTAGAACTCCAGATATGGGCCAAACACTGAACAGTGTTCGGGCTGTAGGACAAATTCGGACTTCTCTGTTGTTGCTATGATTTGGACTTGAAAACGGCCTTGTTAGATTTTGATATTCACATGAAAGTTGTAGGCCTATGTCTCACCAAGTTTGTGTAAAAATGTGAGATCATTTGGACATCTAGAACTCGAGATATGACCTAAATACAGAACAGTGTTCCAGTTTGGACTGCACCAACATCTCTTTTCTAAGTTTCACCCTCTCTTTATCTTCACAAATTTCAGTAGTTGAATTCATCAATCAATCCTTTGATTTATGTGATAGGCCTGCATTTAAGATGAATATTTACCATATATTAGGGCATTTTATAGTATTAGACTTGTTATTATAAAACATGCTTTAGTTAAAGAGTTATTGATACTTTAAGTGCAAAATGATGATATAAAACCTTGATAAATATGCACTTTTAAGTACTAATCACTCACCCTCTATTTATACACAAATTGTAAGTAAGAAAATCAAAGTTCAAGTGTGAACATGAATAGATGGTGGTAGTGTGAAGGCGGCTGGCGGCTGGAGACTGGCTGCTGGCTTGAGGTTGGTGGCTGGCTTGAGGTTGGTGGCTGCCTTCCTTGACCTTCTAGAATATTTACTAGAGGAGCTAAATTGCTGGAAACACTTGTATTTCGGTTTGGATGCTTCTGGATGAAATTTGGATTCGTTTCTTCACGCAATCTGCTTGCTGGCAGAATTCAGCTGTCATCTTTGAAAAATCATATCTCCCTCATATGACATCGTTTTTGGCTGAAATTTGGAGCATTTATAGAGCTTTGAGTAAGGAATCCAAAACAATTGAGGTTGCATAAATTGGACTTCTGAAGCTCTAGATATTCAATTTTGAATGGGCAAAGGTCAACATTGGCAGACTGCGAGATTTGACTTTGAAGGATGTGATTTCCATGATCTTTCTCCTTTTATTTTTCCTGCATTACATTTCCAGAAAGGTATGGATGTTAGCTTTGTAATTCCATTGGAATCACTTCGTTTCGACCTCTAGAACTCACACTCTGCACAAAACATCGACTGAACGTTAAATCTGCCAATTACCTCCAATTTACTCCCTTTTGTATCTTTCATCCAAAAATGCCTTCAAAGCATAAAACAAATAATATCAAGGCATTTTATATAAATAACATACGCAAAACACTAGTTAAATGCGGGTGAAACTATCGAATAATATGGTTATATCAATGACTTGAGGAACCTTCCATTTCTACACACTTCTATATTTGAGTAGAAATGAAGGGAAGGAAAAGAAGAATTTATAGATGAGAATTTGAAAATGCAATCATACCACCTATATGTAGGCCAGCTGTTGTCTCACACACACTCTCTCTCTCTCTTTATTTATTTATTTATTTTGACAAATCATGTATGTACAGGTAGTTGTGATTGTGGCTCACATCTTCCCTTGGTTTTACGTTCAAGAACGGCTTAAACGCCCTCTATGGGTCGGGGATAGGCTTCCCATCCAGTTTTCTTAAAAACTGGCAAACAGGGTCTTTTTTAGTCAGATTCCCAAGACTAAGTCGATCATGTTCTTTATGGAATTATGGCCATAAATCATGAATTACATGATGCACATCTCCACTAGGATGCGTCTCAAGGGTCAACAAAAGATTATCTAAAGACCCCTTACTCAAGCCATCCTTAATGAATTGTATCTTATCTTCACGGTTTACAGATACCATTCCTAAAGAACGACATGTTGCATTGCAAGTCCATCTGGCACATCTGTGACAGACTTTCAGTCGTTTTGCACGACGTTTCTTTGCAAAAGTGCTTGTACCTGTTCCAGGCATGTGTGAAATGAAAGAATTGGAGGACTCACCTGATAATCGGACCTTTGCTTCAATTAGCCAACGAATATCTTCAGGAATTCCATGATTCATTAACAACCTCAATCTTGCACACCTAGCACGGTAAATTTTTGTAATTGCATTTAGAGGCAGAGCGGGAAAATACCTTTTCAACTTTTCAAGAGTGGTGTCCATTTTCAAATGAGAATTGGGGAAAATATTCAAAGAAGGGAGAAAAAGTAGAGAATTGTACAAATATATACAAATATCAGTTATTTGGGAAACTGAAAGAACCGACTTAAGTCATGGAGTACCGTTATCCGCCATTTGACCGGGGTGAAAGAGAGACTAGCAAAACAAAAGTTACACCAAAACACAAAACAATGTGAGAAAAAGAATCAATCTTTATATACAGGATCACTCAATTCAATAGAGTCATTTTCAACTGAAAAATTGTCAAAATAAACTTTCAAACGATGCCCATTTACCTTGAAAACATTGCCATTCTTTGGATTCTCAATATCACAGGCCCCATATGGATACACATGTTTCACAATGAAAGGACCGCTCCATCTTGATCTTAGTTTTCCAAGAAATAAATGGAGTCGAGAATTATAAAGCAAGACTTTTTGACCAACATTAAATGTTTTTCTCAGTATTTTCTTGTCATGAAAGTCTTTGATTCTTGCTTTATGAATTCTTGAATTGTCATATGCATCATTTCTTATTTCCTCAAGCTCATTTATTTGCAATTTTCGCAGCTGACTAGCATCATCAAGGTTTCAATTGAAAGCTTTAATAGCCCAATAAGCTTTATGTTCAATTTCCACAAGCAAGTGACAAGGTTTCCCATAAACTAGTCTATAAGGTGACATACCTAATGATGTTTTATAAGCAGTTCGATAAGCCCAAAGTGCATCATTAAGTCTTAAAGACCAGTCTTTCCTATTAGGGTTAACTATTTTCTCGAAGATTTGTTTGATCTCCCTATTAGCAAGTTCTACTTGTCCATTTGTCTGGGGGTGATAAGGGGTGGTAACTTTGTGTAATTCCATATTTTTTCATTAAAGACTCAAATGGCTTGTTACAGAAATGTGTTCCACCATCACTTATCATGGCCCGAGGGATTCCAAATCGACTCAAAATATTTTCTTTTAAAAACTTGATCACTGTTTTATGATCATTATTACGACTTGGAATTGCCTCTATCCATTTTGAAACATAGTCTACTGCGACTAATATGTAAACAAAACCAAATGATGGAGGAAATGGACCCATAAAATCTATACCCCAACAATCAAAGATTTCAATGACAAGTGCTTGACCGCTTTTTATGATCGGCTTGTTTTAACTCGCAAGTGCACGAGTGTGCGATGTAGCAATTAACTCGGTAAGATCGAGGTCATATCCACAGAGAGCTAGATCTGGAAATTAAGCTAGGTAACAAAAAAAACTCAAGAGAAATTAAATTAACAATAACTTGGTTGAAAATAATTGATGGATTTGTTTTCAAAGATGAAAAGGTGTAAATAGATTTTAAATGACAAGAAAAAGTAAGTCTTGGTCCAAATCAATTTTAATGGTGATGTATTGGTGATTTCTTCAACATATATAAGATAACTCAGCCTAATATCAACGATGGTGATATTAGATCGGAAGATATTACAATGAAGTTTAAAAAGATGAAGATTGATTATTGTTTAAGAATGAACAAGTACTTTCATATTAAGTAAGACATTGAATCAAGGAATCTCTATACCAAAACTAAGGTTTGTGCATAAAAATTCAAGATTATAACATTACCTAAATGATTTCTAAAATTTCTTTGCAATAATAAAACATTCATGAAGAAAATAGAAGATAAACATTAAGATTCATTCATATCTTAAAGGACTCACCTCAATCACCATCATCCTTGATTTGGATCCAAGAAAGAGATTAGCTAACCATGATTATATATAAGAACACTTTAATAAACATGAAATAACTTGAATCAAACTTAAATAATAAGTTTTGCAAACTAAAGAACCGAAATCTACAAAGAAGAACACAACAGAATTTCAGTAAAAATTCGGACAGAAATCTGACTCTAACTTTGGACAGCAATTAGACCCTCTTAGAAGCCTCCTCTGGAGATGGCTATTAGACACATATTTATAGACCATTCGGTTAGATTTACAGAGAAGTAAAGAACAGATCATTTGGACATCGGAGTCAAACGTTATGGGCAAAACACCGAAAGGTGTTCTGACAAATCAAATCAGGCCAGCTTGGAGAACACTTTGGTGCACGTTTTTCTTCCTCCTTTATGAGCTGTATCTTTCTTCTTTTTGACCCAAATTAATGTCACAATGTCCCCTCCAGCTTTCCATCCATGTGCTTGCCCTTTTGGATCAATGAATTGCCCAAAATAAATCAAATGTTATTGTTGTGTGGACTTGTAAGATCATGGATTGTGCTTGGGCTGATTTGGAGGCTGATTTGGGGCTGAATTTGGGGTTGAATTTGAGCATCAAATAAGTATACAAATGTACCTATTATTTGGGCTAAGATTGACATTGAAACCTTGAGTGTTTGATGGTTGAAGTTTGCACACAACATAAGGCAAGTTTGGGCTTGAAATAAATGAAATAGATCATATGATATTCTTTTTTTAGAATTGGAATAGAATTGATTTTTGGGACAAATTTAGAGCACTTATTTGAACCAAGATTTGCTTCAATCTTCAACTAAATTTCTCTTCAATTCCTTGTTCCGAATTCTGACGTTGAATTTTCTGAAATAATTCATTTAAGCTCCAAAAACCTATCGAAACATTAAAAGAAACTTCATTACTAAAAAGCACGTCACTTATTATAACAACCCAAATAAAAACAATAAATTTATATGTAAAATAAAAGACTTAATGATACTTTTGATGCACAATCACACCCCCCAACTTAGATTTTGCTAGTCCTCAAGCAAAACAAAACATAAAGCCTTTGAAATAAAAACAATAATAATAACATAATTAGGCTCGACTCATCACACTTGAAGGACCTATCATGCAAACATTGGTATCTTTAACTTAGTGCACACAATAGCAAATAAAAAAAAATAAGCATACTCACATTCTCTAAATCAAACATCCATACAAAATTCCAAATTCAATCGTATTTATCATGCAACCAACATAATTGATTCACGCGAAAACTCAACTTGTAATATTCCCTTGTCACTACTATAAACAAGGTAGCAAACTAGAGAAATATCTATATACTTTTTGTTTTCTTTTCTCTTTCTTTTTTTGAAGATATTATTTATTCTTTGTCTTTAAGTGGTCACTTCCCTTTTGACGCGAATACAAACATTTGTGATGAATGCACCCGGTTACTCACAAAGTCACAAACTTAAAGTGCTTTTG
This sequence comes from Populus tomentosa, assembly GCA_018804465.1. Lineage (NCBI taxonomy): Eukaryota > Viridiplantae > Streptophyta > Magnoliopsida > Malpighiales > Salicaceae > Populus > Populus tomentosa. The sequence goes on from CM031973.1 coordinate 19,589,534, forward strand.
CATACTCATATTTCAAGCTGCTGTTTGACGTAAAGATAAACATTTGTGATGAATACCCCTAGTTACTGAGCAACTCAAAACATTGGAGTAGATAGAACTTTGTACACATTTATTTATTTATTTGTGTAATAATTATTACTCTATTTACTTAAACCTTGTTTAGGACTAGATCAAAAGGGATGATCACAAGTAAAGCATCACACTCATCTTTTATGCATAATCACACAACTCACACAACTTTTACAAGGAAAAATGTACTTCAATAATCTTAAGGGAAAAAAGTATGCTATATCTTGCTTTATAAGATATTATCTGTCCCAAATTAAAGCATGTCGTGTTCAACACAATAATGAATCCAAAAATGTAATGTTGATCCTAAACAAATCTCACTCATATACGAATGCAATTTTTTTTTTTTCAAACAAGCATGGCCATCTCAAGCATTCAACATAATCAAATATCTAAAATTAAGTTTTACATTATCCTCAATGTAAAAAAGAAAGAGAAGAAAAGTATAAAGATTAGAAAACTGTTACTCCCCTTTTGTTTTCAAGGATGAATGTCTGATTGACTTGGACATGAGCTGACTTCCTGCTTGATTTTTTTTTTAACCTGCATATCACAACTAAAAGAAAACATTGATTTTTTTTTTTAAATAAAGAACCTCACACCCCCCAACTTAAAATAAAGCATTGTCCCTAATGCATGAACAAGAAAATATAAGAGATGGAAGAAAGAAAAAAATAAAAATAAAAATGAAAAAAATAAAAATAAAAACTCATTACTTCTGATACTACAATGGTATTGGATCTTCAAGATCCAATGTCTCAACTTCAGCCACAACGTTTTCAAGATAAGGTTTCAATCGATGACCATTTACTTTGAAAACATTTCCATTCTTAGGATTTTCTACCTCAAATGCACCATGCTCAGAGATGGATTTAATCAGAAATGGACCAATCCATTTTGTCCTCAACTTCCCAGGAAAGAGATGTAATCGTGAATTATACAAGAGAACCTTTTGACCAACATGAAAGGATTTCCTAAGAATATGTTTATCATGCAAAGTTTTCATCTTATGTTTAGAAATTTTTGCATTTTCAAATGCATCATTTCTTAGCTCCTCTAATTCATCCAATTGAAGCTTTCTATTTTTTCCAACCTCGTTTTCATTGTCATTGAATTGCCGGATGGCCCAATATGCACGGTGCTCAATCTCAACAGGGAGATGACAAGGCTTTCCATAAACTAGTCTATAAGGAGACATTCCTAAAGAGGTCTTGTAAGCAGTGCGATATGCCCACAAAGCATCAACTAGTCGTAGGGACCAATCTTTACGGTTTGGATTGACTGTTTTCTCTAAAATGTTCTTGATCTCCCTATTTGCCAACTCAGATTGGCCACTAGTCTGTGGGTGATAGGGAGTACTGACCTTGTGAATTACACCATATTTTCTCATCAAAATCCCAACGGGCTTGTTACAAAAATGTTTCCCCCTATCACTAATCATAGCCCGGGGAATGCAAAAAAGAGAAAAAATATTTTCTTTCAAGAATTTGACCACAACTCGATGGTCATTAGTTCGAGATGCAATGGCCTCCACCTATTTAGACACATAATCAACAACTACAAGGATGAATTGGTAACCAAATGAACTTGGAAAAGGTCCCATGAAATCAATCCCCCAACAATCAAATATTTCCAAAACAAGAATGGGGTTAAGAGGCATCATGTTACGCCTAGTGAGGTTACCTAGTCGTTGGCATCGGTCACATGCAACACAGAAGGCATGGACACCTTTGAACATAGTGGGCCAATAAAAACCACACTGCAAGATCTTGGAAGTGGTTTTCTTGGAAGAGAAATGCCCACCACAGGCTAATGCATGACAAAAATTAATGACACTTGGAATTTCATGATCAGGGATGCACCGCCTAACAATTTGGTCAGGTGATTAGTACTTAAAAGTGCATATTTATCAAGGTTTTATATCATCATTTTGCACTTAAAGTATCAATAACTCTTTAACTAAAGCATGTTTTATAATAAAAAGTCTAATACTATAAAATGCCCTAATATATGGTAAATGTTCATCTTAAATGCAGGCCTATCACATAAATCAAAGGATTGATTGATGAATTCAACTACTGAAATTTGTGAAGATAAAGAGAGGGTGAAACTTAGAAAAGAGATGTTGGTGCAGTACAAACTGGAATACTGTTCTGTATTTGGGTCATATCTCGAGTTCTAGATGTCCAAATGATCTCACATTTTTACACAAACTTGGTGAGACATAGGCCTACAACTTTCATGTGAACATAAAAATCTAACAAGGCCGTTTTCAAGTCCAAATCATAGCAACAACGGAGAAGTCCGAATCTATCCTACAGCCCGAACACTGTTCAGTGTTTGGCCCATATCTAGAGTTCTAGAAGTCCAAATGACCTCTACTTTTTTTTCCTGGAAAGCTGAGTCCATTTCCTACAACTTTCATATTTACCAGAGGACCCAGTTCGGATGGTAGCAGTTTTGTTTTATTCAGACAAGAAGATAAGGATTTTCACCAAGTCAAAAGTTGGCCACCCACTCAACAATTAGTCATCAAATCAATAATTCTGAATTTTGGCCTATAAAAGGAGGCATTTGCCATGAATTTGGTTGGCTTGGTTGTTCAGATCAAGCTCATGCTCTTTATTTCTCTCTTTATATTTTTTGTAATTTTTAAGTTTTGCTTTCATTAATTTCTTGTTTATGCTTTTCATTTCCTTTCCTTTTCTTAGTTAACTTGTATCTTATTTATGTTATTGTTTTGTTTATTTATGTTTCTCTTCTTCATTATGTTTAGCTAAGTTTATTATGTCAAGGTGAAAAGGTTACACTAATGGTGTAAGAACAAGTATGGTGTAAACTCAATATGGATCTTAATGTTTAATATTAACATGTCTTATCTTTTTATCTTACTAATTCTTAATACCTTGCTTGTTAAATGGTTAATCTAGATTTGTGTTGTATAACATTTGGTACATCAAATGCTTGGCACTCTCATAGCCCAACAGTATGGTATTACCTACACCTGGGCTATGAAAATAACTTGATTTGTTGTTAACATCAGTTAATATCATGAATTCCTGATAATATTTAAAAGTTTGGTGTTATGTAATTAAGATAATGAATATGATCATGTTAATAATTTATAATGAGCTATTAATGAGAAATCATCCGATTGGAACCTCCTTTGTGTATGGTTTCCAAATTGAGTAATAAGAGGTTATATTATACTTGTTTGAAATACCATTGGTGGATCCTCTAACCTTGACATTTGTTTTTATCATTGTTTAATCCTTACATTAATCTTTCATCTCAAAGTTCTCATTAATTTCTTCATCTTCTTCTTCTTCTTCTTCTTCTTCTTTTATTATTATTATTATTATTATTGTTATTATTGTTGTTATTATTATTGTTATTGTTATTATTGTTGTTATTATTATTGTTGTTGTTGTTGTTATTGTTGTCTCTTCCTCCTCCTCTTCTTTTTATTATTATTGTTATTATTATTATTATTATTACTATTACTATTATTATCAAAAAATCAGTATATAGGCTGGAAACCTGTGACCCGATCTTTTAGATCATTCTCAGGTATAACAACGCCACGTACTGAGTATTATTATTATTATTATTATTATTATTATTATTATTATTACTACTACTACTACTACTACTACTACTACTACTACTACTACTACTACTACTACTATTAATATTATTATTATTATTACTATTATTGTTATTGTTATTGTTATTGTTGTTGTTGTTTTCTTGTTATTTATAATTTATACAATTAACCTCTCTGTGGTTCGACCCCGGTCTTGCCGGGTTATTTATTACTTCGACACTCCTGCACTTGGGAGAAAACATCAATCTTTTGTTCGTGTCATCAGGGCAATATTTAAATAGGTAGGGGTCATCCCAAAAAAAAGTACGCACGTTGCGCAAGAATTTTTGTTTATCAAGTTTAGACCAATGAGAAGGAATCTGACTTGTGGCTAGGTAATTTGCTATGTCAGCATACCATGGAGAGCCAATGTAGGAAACAGTACCTGCACAAAATAAATTTTCATCAGCAAAGAATTCATTTATTGGAGATTCATCAGTTATGGTCTCATAGCTTGAAAAACGGGACAAATGATCAGCCACTACATTCTCTACTCCCTTTTTATCTCGAATTTCAAGGTTAAACTCTTGGAGTAAGAGGATCCATCGAATCAAACGTGGCTTGGCATCCTGTTTTGTGAGCAAGTATTTCAATGCTGCATGATCAGTGAAAACAATAACAAGAGATCCAACCAAATAAGACCTGAACTTGTCTAATGCAAAGACCACAGTTAAAAGTTCTTTTTCGGTTGTAGTGTAATTCAATTGAGCATCATTCAAAGTCTTGCTAGCATAATAAATGACATGAGGCTTCTTATCTTTTATTTGCCCTAAAATAGCCCCTACCGCAAAATCACTAGCATCACACATCAGTTCAAATGGTAAAGACCAATCAGGAGCTTGCATGATTGGTGCAGTGGTCAACAACCCTTTAAGCTTTTCAAAAGCTTCTTGACATTTTGATGTCCAATCAAATTGGACATCTTGTGACAACAAGTTACACAATGGTTTGGCAATGGTACTAAAAGAATGAATGAATCTTCGATAGAAACCAGCATGTCCTAAAAAGGATCTCACATCTTTCACAGTCCTAAGGGTAGGTAATTTTTGAATGACTTCAACTTTTGACTTATCCACCTCTATCCCTTTTGAAGAGACAATGTGACCTAAGACAATGCCATGTGTCACCATAAAATGACACTTCTCCCAATTAAGTACAAGATTGCTCTCTTCACATCTTTCAAGAACTTTTTCTAAATGCATTAGACACAACTCATAAGAATCCCCATAAACTGAAAAATCATCCATGAAAACTTCCAAAAAAATTTCCACCATGTCACTAAAGATACTCATCATACACCTTTGAAAAGTGGTTGCTGCATTACACAAGCCAAAAGGCATTCTTCTATAAGCATAGGTACCAAAAGGACAAGTGAAAGTGGTTTTTTCTTGGTCTTCTAAAGAAATCTCAATTTGGTTGTAACCTGAGTATCCACCAAGAAAACAATAGAAAGCTCTTCCGGCTACTCTTTCAAGCACTTGGTCTAAAAATGGAAGCGGAAAATGGTCCTTCCTAGTCACCATGTTCAACTTACGATAATCAATGCACATACGCCATCCAGTTTGGATTCTAGTTGGTACTAGCTCATTATTTTCATTTTTCACAACAGTGACTCTAGATTTTTTTGGGACAACTTGGGTTGGACTAACCCATTTTGAGTTTGCAATGGGGTAAATGATACCCGCATCAAGTAGCTTAAGCACTTCACCTCTCACTACTTCCTTCATGTTTGGGTTCAGGCGTCTTTGCATTTGCCTCACAGATTTAGCCTCTTCTTCAAGATAAATTCTATGTGTACATAAAAGAGGGCTAATTCCTTTCAAGTCAGTGATTGTCCACCCAATTTCTTTCTTGTGTTTTCTCACCACTCTCAAAAGTTCTTGTTCCTGCTCTATGCTAAGTTTTGATGAAATCACAATAGGATATGATTCATCTTCCCCTAGAAATGCATACTTAAGATCACTCGGTAAAGGCTTCCTTTCTGGTTTATAAGGTTGGATAAGAGATGACTCAACTTTCACTTGGGGTGAAATCAAAGGCTCAAACAATGGGGTCCATTGACCTATTGACATAATAGGAATTGGATCTAGATAAGTCTCAAGTTCTCTTACTTCCTCATCAACACATTCCAAAGAACAAAATCTTTCATCATGAATTAAAGTTCTCTCCAATGGATCCTTGATCCACACGCTCTCAAAGTGTTCTTGACAAACTGTTTGGATCAAATCTACTTCTCTAATATCCTCATGTTCACCAATTTGTTTGGAGACATTGAAAATGTTCATCTCCACAGTCATATTCCCAAAAGACAATTTCATCACCCCATTCCTACAGTTAATTAAAGCATTGGATGTAGCTAGGAAAGGTCTACCTAAGATGACTGGGATGGGAGCATTAGAACCTTGAATAGGTGCGGTGTCTAACACTACAAAATCAACAGGAAAGTAGAATTTATCTACTTGGACCAACACATCCTCAACAATACCCCTTGGAATCTTGATTGACCTATCAGCTAATTGAAGGGTGATTCGAGTAGGCTTGATTTCTCCTAAACCTAACTGTTCGTAAACAGTGTAGGGTATCAAATTCACACTTGCTCCTAAATCCAACAAAGCTTGGTCTATCTTATGACTTCCAATAATGCATGAAATGGTAGGACAACCAGGATCCTTGTATTTGGGAGGGGTCTTAAACTGGATGATGGCACTAGCATGCTCAGTTAGAAAGGCTCTTTCTTTCACATTCAATCTCCTTTTGACTGTGCATAAGTCCTTAAGGAACTTTGCATAAGATGGGACTTGTTTAATTGCATCAAGGAGTGGAATGTTGACTTTCACTTGTTTGAACAATTCATAGATTTCAGAGTTCATAAGATCATGTTTAGGTTTCCCTAACCTCTGTGGAAATGGTGCTCTAGGAACAAATTCTAAATCACTCACTTTGACTCCAATTTTTCTTGAATCATGTCCTTTCTCACTCAACTCTTTCTCATTTATCTCGCCTTCTTTTTCACTCAAACTCTCATTTGTCACTTGTGTTTTGATTCCCTCTTCACTTTCCTTAGATTTCTCCTCCACAATACCTCTAGGAATCCCAAAACCTATAGTTTTGTCAACGATCTTTCCACTTCTAAGGGTGGTGATGGCTTGAACTTGTTCATGGTTTGAAGGTTCACCAGGTGACGATTCACTCATGTGTACCTGACCTCTAGGATTTGGCATTGGTTGAGCTGGGATCTTTCCCTTCTCTTGAATGCTTAGTGATTGAGTCAACTTGGTTAGTTGACTTCGAATGTCATCTAAGGTCCTATTGGTCTGGTCTTGAAATTTGTAAGCTTGGTTATTGATTCCTCCTTGCGTTTGCATGAATTGTTGAAGAGTATCCTCTAGGGATCTCTTATGAGGTGGTTGGTACGTGTTATGTGTAGGAGCATGAAATGGTTGGGATGGAGGTTGAAATGTTTGAGGTACTGAAGAGCCCTCATTTCTCCATCCAAAATTTGGGTGGTTCCTCCATCCAGGATTATAGGTCTCAGAGTAGGGATTGCCTACTTGGTTTGAAAATGGCTTTCTAACATTACTTGAATCAGCAGTTTGGCCATATAGCACTTCCTTGAAGGCTAGAATGGTAGGACACTCAGTTGTCCTATGCCCTTTGCTCTCACAAACAACACAACTTTCCTCTTGGTGTTCACTCATGACATGCACTTTTTTAATCTCAAGAGACTCTACTTTCCTAGCCAATAAGGCTAATCTAGCATTGAGATCATCAGTCTCTTTCAATTGGAACTTCCCACTTGAATGAGAAATGGTGTTTCTAGACTCAACATGAAGTGGGAGAGAAGTCTCCCATTGCTTTGTGTTTTCAGCCAATTGATCAAAAAAATCGAAGGCTTCACTTGGTTCTTTGTCATAAAACTCACCATTACACATGGTTGACACTAGCTTTTTAAAATCTGTGGTAAGAGAGTCATAGAAGAAACTCACTAACCTCCACATCTCAAAACCATGGTGGGGGCATGCATTTAACAAGTCTTTGAATTTTTCCCAAGCTTGGTGAAATGACTCATTTGGACTACAAGAAAAATTCATCATTTGACGTTGTAAGGCTGCCGTCCTATGAGTGGGGAAGTATTTTTTCAAAAATTCAGCTTGCATTTCTCTCCATGTACCTATAGACCTAGGACGCAAGGAGTTTAGCCAAAGCTGGCTTTATCCTTTAGAGAGAATGGGAACAATTTAAGCCGAATAGTTTCCTCGGTGCATGTTCTATCAATAAAAGTATTACATACCTCTTCAAAGTCCTTAATGTGAATATATGGATTTTCAGAATCCATACCGTGAAATGTGGGAAGAAGTTGAATCATGCCCGGTTTCAAATTGAAAGCTTGTTGGTTAAAAGGCAAGATAATACACGAAGGTGTACTTTGTCTAGCCGGGTGAAGATACTCTCTAAGAGTTCGAAAATTAGGTTGATCATTGAATTGTGGAGGTCCATTACCTTGAACACTCCCTTCACCCTCTACATCTTCAACATTAGCCATAATAATAATAAAAAAAACAATAATATAACAATTATATGAATACGAAGGGAAAGGAAAAAATGAAAAAGAAAAAGAAAAAGAAGATTATAAATAAAAGTAAATGAAACGTAAAAGATAATTGCTCAAAAATAAAAATACAACAAATTAAGAAATTCACTCTTCAACTAATAAGCAATATTAACAACAATAAACATTAAAAGATAATTATAACAAGTATGAATAAAAAGGCGGTAATACTGGCCAAACACTTCAAACAACAACAAAACAACAAAATAAAATAAAATAAAAAGAGGCGGTAATAACGGCCAAGCACTTTAAAAAATAAATATAAGAGAAATAATAACGATAAAATAAAATAAAATAAACAAGAGGCGGTAAAACCAGCCTTATAATATAAACAATAAATATTAGAAACTAATTAAAATAGACAATAAAAGAAAAATGGTTGAACCAACCAAAATTCAACAATTAATAGTCCAGTCCACAGTCCAATATCCAAAAAGTTGAGGTCAATTTTTTTTTAGGCGGTAAAACCAGCCATTTGATTTTATATTTATATGTATTTTTTTTTGTTTTTCAAAAATCAAAACTAAATTTGTTACCTTTGCTTGCTAGCTCCCCGGCAACGGCGCCAAAATTGCTTGACCGCTTTTTATGATCGGCTTGTTTTAACTCGCAAGTGCACGAGTGTGCGATGTAGCAATTAACTCGGTAAGATTGAGGTCATATCCACAGAGAGCTAGATCTGGAAATTAAGCTAGGTAACAAAAAAAACTCAAGAGAAATTAAATTAACAATAACTTGGTTGAAAATAATTGATGGATTTGTTTTCAAAGATGAAAAAGTGTAAATAGATTTTAAATGACAAGAAAAAGTAAGTCTTGGTCCAAATCAATTTTAATGGTGATGTATTGGTGATTTCTTCAACATATATAAGATAACTCAACCTAATATCAACGATGGTGATATTAGATCAGAAGATATTACAATGAAGTTTAAAAAGATGAAGATTGATTATTGTTTAAGAATGAACAAGTACTTTCATATTAAGTAAGACATTGAATCAAGCAATCTCTATACCAAAACTAAGGTTTGTGCATAAAAATTCAAGATTATAACATTACCTAAATGATTTCTAAAATTTCTTTGCAATAATAAAACATTCATGAAGAAAATAGAAGATAAACATTAAGATTCATTCATATCTTAAAGAACTCACCTCAATCACCATCATCCTTGATTTGGATCCAAGAAAGAGATTAGCCAACCATGATTATATATAAGAACACTTTAATAAACATGAAATAACTTGAATCAAACTTAAATAATAAGTTTTGCAAACTAAAGAACCGAAATCTACAAAGAAGAACACAACAGAATTTCAGTAAAAATTCGGACAGAAATCTGACTCTAACTTTGGACAGCAATTAGACCCTCTTAGAAGCCTCCTCTGGAGATGGCTATTAGACACATATTTATAGACCATTCGGTTAGATTTCCAGAGAAGTAAATAACAGCTCATTTGGACATCGGAGTCAAAAGTTATGGGCAAAACACCGAAAGGTGTTCTGACAAATCAAATCAGGCCAGCTTGGAGAACACTTTGGTGCACGTTTTTCTTCCTCCTTTATGAGCTGTATCTTTCTTCTTTTTGACCCAAATTAATGTCACAATGTCCCCTCCAGCTTTCCATCCATGTGCTTGCCCTTTTGGATCAATGAATTGCCCAAAATAAATCAAATGTTATTGTTGTGTGGACTTGTAAGATCATGGATTGTGCTTGGGCTGATTTGGAGGCTGATTTGGGGCTGAATTTGGGGTTGAATTTGAGCATCAAATAAGTATACAAATGTACCTATTATTTGGGCTAAGATTGACATTGAAACCTTGAGTGTTTGATGGTTGAAGTTTGCACACAACATAAGGCAAGTTTGGGCTTGAAATAGATGAAATAGATCATATGATATTCTTTTTTTAGAATTGGAATAGAATTGATTTTTGGGACAAATTTAGAGCACTTATTTGAACCAAGATTTGCTTCAATCTTCAACTAAATTTCTCTTCAATTCCTTTTTCTGAATTCTGACGTTGAATTTTCTGAAATAATTCATTTAAGCTCCAAAAACCTATCGAAACATTAAAAGAAACTCCATTACTAAAAAGCACATCACTTATTATAAAAACCCAAATAAAAACAATAAATACATATGTAAAATAAAAGACTTAATGATACTTTTGATGCACAATCAACAAGAATAGTATTTAAAGGCATCATGTGATGTTTTGAAATAGATCCTAACTTTTGACAGTTTTCACAAGTTTTGCAGAATGCATGCGTATCTTTAAACATGGTGGGCCAATAAAATCCACATTGTAAGATTTTTGCAGTTGTCTTTCTTGATGAGAAATGACCCCCACAGGCCTTAGAATGATAAAATTTAATAACACTACTTACCTCATTGTCGAGCATTCATCTTCGAAATATTTGATCAGGATAATATTTGAATAAGTAAGGGTCATCCCAATAAAAGTTCTTCACTTCGTTCAAGAACTTTCTTTTGTCTTGAGTATTCCAATGAGCTGGCAAATATCCTGAAACAAGAAAATTAACAATATTAGCAAACCAAGGCATTATAGAGACGGAAAGTAAAGATTCATCAGGAAAGTAGTCATTAATTGGTGTGATGTCAGATCTTGAATCAGTTGTCAATCTTGACAAATGATCCGCGACAACATTTTCGGTGCCTTTTTTATCCTTGATTGTGATATCGAATTCTTGAAGTAACAAAATCCACCGCACCAATCTAGCCTTAGAATCCTTCTTAGAAAGAAGATATTTCAACGCTGCATGATCGCTAAAAACAATAACAGGTGAGCCAACAAGATAAGATCTGAATTTTTCACATGCAAATATTATTGCAATAATTCCTTTTCAGTAGTTGTGTAATTCATCTGAGCACTATTTAAAGTTTTACTTGCATAGTAAATCACATAGGGTTTCTTGTCTTTTCTTTGTCCTAAAACAACACCCACGACATAATCACTAGCATCACACATTATTTCAAAAGGTAATGACCAATCAGGAGGTTGAATGACAGGAGCAGAAGTAAACAAGCTTTTAAGTTTAACAAAGGCTTCTTCACAATGTTCAGTCCATTCAAAAACATTATCCTTTGTTAGAAGGTTACATAATGGCTTAGATATTACACTAAAATCTTTGATGAACCTTCTATAAAAACCAGCATGTCCTAAGAATGATCTAACATTTTTAATAGATTTTGGCGCTGGCAAGTTGGCAATTAACTCGATTTTAGATTTGTCAACCTCAATTCCTATTGATGAAATAATGTGACCAAGAACAATACCATTTGTTACCATAAAATGACATTTTTCCCAATTCAGCACAAGATTCTTCTCTTCACACCTGTTCAAAACCTTTTCCAAGTTATTTAAACAATCATCAAATGAATCACCAAAAACAGAAAAGGCATCCATAAAAATTTCAAGAAAACGTTCAACCATATCACTGAATATGCTAAGCATGCATCTTTGAAACGTGGCTGGTGCATTACATAATCCAAAAGGCATCCTTCGATATGCAAACGTACCGAATGGACATGTGAAAGTAGTTTTCTCTTGATCTTCAAATGCAATTTCAATTTGGTTGTAACCTGAATAACCATCTAGAAAACAATAAAATTCATGACCTACAACTCTTTCTAGAATTTGATCCATGAAAGGTAAGGGAAAATGATCTTTTCTAGTCATTGAATTAAGTTTTCTATAGTCAATGCACATGCGCCAACCAGTAATAGTCCTAGTTGGAATTAACTCATTCTTCTCATTTGTTATCACAGTAAATCCAGACTTTTTGGGTACAACTTGGGTAGGACTTACCCATTTGCTGTCAGAAATAGGATAAATGATTCCATTATCTAGAAGCTTAATGACTTCATTTTTCACTACTTCTTTCATATTAGGATTAAGCCTTCGTTGCATTTCTCTAGATGGTTTAGCATTTTCCTCCAAATAAATCTTGTGTGTGCAGATCAAAGGACTAATTCCTTTTATATCAGCTATGGTCCATCCTAATGCATTTTTGTGCATTTTTAGAGTCTGTAATAACTTACCTTCTTGATGAACATTAAGTTTGGAAGAAATTATTACCGGAAAAGTTTCATTTTCTCCCAAAAATGAGTATTTGAGATTAAATGGTAATGGCTTCAAATCAGGTTTTGGTGGTTGAACACTTGAAGGTATGGACTTAATTGATCGTGGTGGCAATTCCTCAATTTTTGGTCTCCAACTATTTGCCTTTGACTTTTCCTGAAAATAAACCATTTGCAAATCTTCAGATTCCTTAAACTCAGTTTCACTGGAAGAATTTTCAAATTGATCATAAATTAATTTTTCAATAAAATCTACTTCCTGTAAATCATTATCATCTCCAGGCTGCTTGTAAATGTTAAAAACAATCATCTCCAATGTCATGTTTCCAAAAGATAACTTCATCACTCCATTCCTACAATTAATTAATGAATTAGAAGTTGCAAGAAATGGATGTCCTAAAATAACAGGAATTGAATTAGATGCTTCAACAGGTTGTGTATCCAACACAATAAAATCCACAGGAAAGATGAATTTATCAACTTGTACTAACACATCTTCAACTATTCCTCTAGGCACTTTTACAAATCTATCAGCAAGTAAAAGAGTTACAGAAGTAGGTTTTAACTCACCTAGATTGAGACTTTGAAAAACCGAATATGGAAGTAAATTCACACTAGCTCCAAGATCAAGTAAAGCTCTGTCAATTTTATGTTCTCCAATAAAGCAAGAAATTGTAGGACAACCAGGGTCTTTATATTTCAAAGCATTATCATTCTGAAGAATGGCACTTACTTGTTCGGCTAAAAAGGCTTTCTTTTTCACATTCAGTTTTCTTTTCACAGTGCACAGATCTTTCAAAAATTTAGCATAGGACGGTACCTGTTTAATAGCATCTAACAAAGGTATATTGATCCTTACCTGTTTGAAAGTTTCAAAGATTTCAGAATTGTGATTGACTTTCCTTTGTTTGGTCATGGCATGAGGAAATGGAAGTGCTGGCGGTGAATCAGCCTTTTCTTTGCAATGTTCAGGTTCAACCCTTTTCTTACCCTCAGAGATAGACTTTTCATCTTTCTCACAAGGTTCAAGAGTGGGTTTTTCAATAACCTTACCACTGCAGAGAGTAGTGACTGATTTGACTTGATCCATATGTTGGTTTCCGGAACCACTTGCACTTGAATTGTATTGCCTTTTGGGATTTTGTTGTGGTTGAGATGGAAACTTACCTTTCTCCTGAAAACTAAGAGCAGATGTGAACTTTGCAAGAGTATCTTTTAAATCTGCCATGGTTTGAGCATTTTGAGTGTTGATTGTCTCTTGCTTTTCAATGAATGTATGCAGTGTTTTCTCAAGATTTCTTCTAGGAGGGGGAACATAAGGAGGTGCATATCCATGAGAATTTTGAAAATTATGGTGTGCTTGAAATGGTGGCTGTGAAGTTTGTGCATTATTGTTACCATTCTTCCAACTGAAATTTGGGTGATTTCTCCAACCAGGGTTGTACGTTTGCGAGTATGTGTTATGACTTGGCCTTTGAAAACTATTTAAAGCATTGGCTTGTTCATGGAGACATTCCTTAAAAGAAGGCAAAGTTGGACAATCATTGGTTGAGTGTTCATTAGTTTCACAAATTTGACACACAATTTCTTGAACAGATTTTAACTGACCACTCTTTTTTAATTCTAGTGCCTCAACTTTTTTAGCTAAAGATGTAATTTTGGCTTGGAGATCATGATCTTCCCTAAGGTTGTACATGCCTCCATTAGATGTATGAGGTTGAGTTTTACCTGGTGCCTCACACGTACCTGTGGTGTCCCAATTTTGAGCATTTTCAGCTAGCAAGTCTAGGTACTCCATTGCTTCATCAGGGTCTTTATCTTCAAAAGTTCCATTGCACATCAATTCCACCATTTGCCTATCTTTAGGTGTTAACCCTTCATAAAATTGCGAAACCAATCTCCATGTTTCAAAACCATGATGAGGACAGGTATTAAGCAAGTCTTTATATCTATCCCAACACTTGTAAAATGTTTCTCCTGGTTTTTGAGTGAAAGTGGTGATTTGTCTTTTGAAAGAGTTTGTTCTATGAGAAGGGAAAAACTTCTTTAAAAACTGTTGTTGCATTTCATCCCAAGCACAAATGGATCCTGACCTAATATTTTGTAGCCATGTTTTAGCTTTATCTTTTAATGAAAAAGGAAAAAGCTTTAATCTGATGGTGTTCATGCTACAATTTAAGTCATTATAGGTGTTACAAACTTCTTCAAATTCTCTTAAATGCAAGTATGGATTTTCTAATTCTAAGCCATGAAAAGTGGGTAAAAGTTGAATAATACCTAGCTTAAAATTAAAATGAGATGCATCAGGAGGAAAAACAATACATGATGGTGCACTTGTTCTTATTGGATTCATGTGATCTTTAAGTGTTCTCGCACGATTATTCTCATTATTCTCATTATGAATTGACTGCTTATCTTCTTCGGCCATGTTTTCTGAAGAGAATGAGGATTTCCTAGAAAGTCTACCACTTAATGTACGTGTCCAAACTCTCATGCAAGTGCAAAAGAAAAGAAAAGAAAAAGAAAAAGAACAAAAATTAGAAAAACAAATAAAAGTAAAAAACAAAAGAAAATAAAAGAAATATATAATTTATACAATACTTACCTTCCCCGGCAACGGCGCCAAAAACTTGACACGACCAAAAGATTGATGTCTTCTCCCAAGTGCAGGAGTGTCGTAGTAATAAATAACCCGGCAAGACCGGGGTCGAACCACAGGGAGGTTAATTGTATAAATTATAAATAACAACACGATAACAACAACAATAATAACAACAATAATAGTAATATTAATAGTAATAGTAATATTGAGAGTAATAATAATAATACTCAGTACGTGGCGTTGTTATACCTGAGAATGATCTAAAAGATCGGGTCACAGGTTTCCAGCCTATATACTGAGTTTATGAAAATATTAAAGAGATATATTATATTATATAAACAGATTTCTGATGCGAATGAATAAGGCAAGACCAACAATGTCAGGATCCTTGATCAAACACAGAGCATACTTAACGTACATATAATATAACAAGAATGTAAATAATAATAATAGTAGTAATAATAATAAAGAGAGCTTTGAGAGGTAAGGTTGATGTAAGGATTAAACAATAATAAAAACAAATGTCAAGGTTAGAGGATTCACTAATGGTATTTCAAATAAATATAATATAAACTCTTTTTATTACTCAATTGGAAACCACACACAAAGGAGGTTCCAATCGGATGATTTATCGTTATTAGCTCATTATAAATTGTTAACATGATCATATTAATTATCTTATCTAAGTAACACCATACTTATAAATATCATCAGACATTCATGTTGCTAGCTTATGTTAACAACAAATCAAGTTCCTATCATAATAATGATGCCGGCCGAAAACTATGAAGGATCAAGCATTTGATGTACCAAGTGTTATACAACACAAATCTAGATTAACCATTAAGCAAGATATTAAGAATTAGAAAGATAAAAAGATAAAACATGTTAATAACAATCTTTCTTGGATATAAACATTAAAGTCCATGTTGAGTTTATATTATATCTATTCTAACACCACTAGTGAAACCTTTTCACCTTGACATAATTAACTTAGCTAAACATAATGAAGAAGAAAAACATAAATAAACAATATAAGAACATAAACATGATATAAGTTAACTAAGTATAGGAAAGGAAATGAAAAAGCGTAAACAAGATATTAATATAGCATGAAAGAAAACTTGAACATTACAAAGAGAGAAAGCAAGAAGATGATTTTGATCTGAAAAATAATATATCTAAATACATGGCAAATGCCTCCTTTTATAGGTTAAAAATTAGAACTATTGATTGGTTGACAAACTATTTAGTTGGTGGCCATCCATTGGTTTGGTGGCTGGTTCTTGACATTGTTGGCTGCTGGTTCTTGACATTGTTGGCTGGTTATTGATATTGTTGGCTGGTCAAAAAGTCATTGCTAACATCAGAATTAGAGCCCTTTGTTCCATGAAAGTTGTGGGCAATTGTCTTAGCTTTCCAACGAAAAAAACCAGAGCTCATTTGGACTTCTAGAACTCAAGATATGAGCTGAAAACCGAACAGTGTCCGAGCTGCAGGACAGGTTCCGACTTCTCCGTTGTTCCTAAGATTTGAACTTGAAAACGGCAGAATTGAGTCTTGGACTCTCATGAAAGTTTTAGGTATATATCTTAGCGTTTCTATTCATATAAAGTAGACCTAAATCCGAGTTCTACAACTCCAGTTATGATCCAATAACCGAATGGTGTTCGAGTTTGGAATTGAACCAGCATCTCTTCTCTTAGCCTAGTCCTCTTTTTGTCTCTTCACTTTCAATAGTTAATCACATCAATAAATCCTTTGAATTGTGAGATATACCTGCATTCAAAATAAGCATTTACCATAAATTAAAGATATATTATATTATCAGACTTGTTATTATAAAACATGTTGTAGTTAGGGAATTTAATGATACTTTAGTGCAATACGATGATATAAAACCTTAATGAGAATGCACTTTTAAGTACTAATCAACAGTAACCAATTAATTAATTAGCCGATTACTGTGCGCATGCACAGTAACCGGCTAATTCTTTCTTCTTGCATGCAGAACGTGCACAGTGCACGTTCTGCAAGCAAGAAGATGACTAATGACCAGCGGCTAGGGGGGAAGGGAATTTAACTGAGGTGATGATCTCCTGGATGAGCTGACGGTGGTGCTGGTGACTGTTCTCGGTTGCGCTGCGGTGGCGGTTACAGGGAAGCCCGATGACAGAGGCGGTGGAGAGGAAGCACGGTGGCAGCTGTGGCTATTCTTCTTCTCCGCGGTGTAGAGGCACAGGTCTAGGCCTTCTCTTCCTCGTCGGTTTGCTCTTCCTGTCTTTTGTTCTTCCTTCTCCGCGTTTGTCTCTCCTCCCAGCTGTTCTTTCCCTCCCTTTCTTCTTTCTTTTTCCTTTCTTCTTCCTCCTTTGCTCTCCCCTGTTTTTCATTTCATTTCTGTCTCCCTCTCACTCGGTCTCCCTGTTGGTGTCTCCCCGGTTTTTTTTTAGTTTCTACTGTTTTGATCCCGTCTCCTCACTCCTTTCCCTCTAAAAAACTGTTATTTCTCCATTTCGGTCTCTCCCTTCTCTCTCAAAAAAACTGTTGCTATCTCTCTCTCGGTCTCCCCCTTTTCTCCTGTTTTTCCTTTTCTTTTCTTTTTTTCCCCTTTCATCCCTCTCTTCAGACAATATTTATAGGGGCAGGGGGAGCGTGATCGACCCTGCCCCGTCCCATCATTTGCATGGGGTGTGACTTGTGAGGCTGCCGCTCCTCCTTGTCACGGCACCGGCTGAGACTTCCAATGAACGGGTCGCTTGCAGGGCACGACTTCTCTGTCGGTGGCGTCCGGTTTTAGCTTTAACAGAGCACGTGGGGAGGGGGAGGAAGAGACAAAGAGAAGAAAACAAAAACAAAAAACGTCTCTTCCCCTGCTGCATGTCCGGGGGAAGAAGAAAAAGAAGAAACAGTGCCGCCTCAAAACGGCACCGTTTCGTCTCTCTTTTTTCTTTTTCTTTTTCTTTTTTTTTTTAAAACTGCATGAAACGACATCGTTTTGCTTAAAACACGCCAAAATGATTTGAAAACATAAAAAACATATTAATTTAAAAAAAATTTAATTTTCTTCAAAAATATTTCCGAAACGCAATGCTAAATACTGCCTAATGAAATACAATAGGAGGACATTTGGAGGATAATAGTATGCAAAATTGCGTTATTTCACAACTTCCATATAATTGGGGACTGATTTTCGTTTATCTCCAAAATTATTCTCCCTATGATCTAGCTTCTCGGTCATCTTCTTTTGATAATAAGATAATTTTCCCATGTTCCTTAGCTGCTAAAGAATTAATTTGCTAGGCCTGTTTTTATGGAATACAATTCAAGGCTGGCTGCTTTATTTGGCTGCATCACGTGGCTGGATTGGGCGTATATGGCAGCTGTGAATTGGAAGAGCTAGCTAGAAATAGCTCTTTGTCTGCTTCTATGGTGTGTGGCTGTCTTGGATTGGTTGAGATGTGGCTGTCCTGCACGGTTTCTGCATGGTTCTCTACGTGAGGATGATGCTTGTAGTGCTGCAGGTTTCTTGGCTGGATATTATAGCTTTCCAGGTCTAATTCGGCTTGCCTAATTGCTGAATTTGGGTTGTTATAGTCAGCTATATTTGTTTAAGGGAGTCTGTTCCCTTTTCTGATTTTCAGCTTGTATTAAGCTTCTTGTTTATGTACATTCTCTGATCTCTGCTGGTTTCCAGCTTGTATTGCAAGCTCGTTTTGCTCTTTTTGATCAATATAATTTTTATATTTGACCAAAAAATAAAAAAAGATAATTTTCTCATGTGCCTTGATTTTGACGACTTGGATTTTACAAATGTTCGGGTTCTCGTGTTTTTAGAGATGTGAGAATAAGTCACCGGAAAACAGGAAGGAGAAAAAAAGACACCGGTTCACCCTATTTCAATCACAATAAAAGATAATCATGGTGTTAATATATTTGTTTACGTAGAGAAGTTGCATTGAAGAGATTTAGAATTTTCATCTTGTCATGAAAAATAGATTTTGGCTCACAAACTCATAAAATATCAAGGCATGATTCTTCTTTTTTTTTTTAATAAAAATTTGCTTTTAACAACCCAGTCCTTTCTTGAAAATTTATATAACTTAGCGCGCGCGCAGAGAAAATTTATTTCCTTCAGCCTTCAAGGCTATTGTTCCTTTCTTGAATCCAACCCTAGAACTCAATGTATTGCAACTTGAAGGTTAGGGTTGTTGACTGTTAATTAAATGCATAATAATTAATTTAGATTGTTATAAACCCTGGATAAAAAAATAAACAATTAATTAAATTAATATTGTATGAAAGTTTGAAATAAATATGTACTGAGGATGAGAAAATAGTTCCAAGGAATTATAATGAAAAGAAAATTTAAGAAATAATTGTACTGTAAGCATTAATTTAAAATTGGCAATATTACCAGAAAACAGTAATAAGTTTGTAAAATAAATAAATGGTAAAAATATAAAATAAATATATTTGAGATAAGAAAATGGTCTCCATAATGGATTAAAATAATTTATATGATTTATGCAATAATAAAATAAAACAATTTAAATTTTTGATGAAAAATCATAATTCACCTAGTTTTATGCTATAGGAAGTAACTTTCAATATAGTCAAAGATTAGGTTGAAATTTTATGTGGAGTCTTATAAAATATTGTTTTAATTTAGGTTAGAGTTTCAGAATTTTTGGAGGTCAATATGAATTTTTTTTCAAGTTGTACAGTTAATGGATAAAAAATAGCACAAAGTGTTTAGAAATTTTTTCAAGGCAAAATTGAAAATTAGATCATAAAGCCCTCCTTATAAGCTGCCAGCAGTATAAACACACAAAAAAAAAAAAAGTGTGCAGCCAACTAAAAAAAGAAATTACAGAAAATAGAGCTGTTGTTATTTTTCATGGAAATGGCTTAAAAACCCACAAATAAAAGAAAAGCGAGTAACATTAAGAGTTTTGAGTAATTAAAGAAAGGGTTTGAAGTGTTAGGGATTCTACAAAAAGTTTAAAGAGTAAAAGTATGTTTTTAGAGAAGGAAAAATAAATTTTAAGGAAAATACGTAGGAGAACTTGATTCAACTTATATGTTGAGATTTACTTTCTTTTGCATGATTTTTCAAATTAAAAGTGTTTCTACAGATTTTGAAATTAAATTAATGATCAATTTTATAAAATAGAATCTAAGACTATAGTTTAAGAAAAGTTGAATGAACAAGACAAAAAAAAACAAAACAAAAAAAAAACAAATATAAAAATAAAGAACCTTTTTCATTTCCAGGCCAAAAACTTTGTTTTTGTTTAAAAGGTTTTAATTTTTGTATTATTTAAGCATTTTATATTTCGATCTTAATTTTTTTTTTAATGTTTTGGTTTTTAATTTTTTAGAGATGTGAGAAAAAATCCCTAGAAAAAAAGAAGTAAAAATAAGACCAGTTTTTTTTTTACCACAACAGTTTTTTTGCACATTATTTGCACATTTATTTATCATACTTTTGTTTTTATAATGAAAAAAAATATCATTTTACATTAAAGAAACCAAATATATGTTTTGGTTTCTCTACCCATACGTACCAAGTTTTATTTTAAAAAATAAAAATAAAGAGTTTAACATTTTAGGAGGAAAAACTCCTAATTTTTTACTTATTCTTTTCTACATGAACAGATGGAGAATCTTGCTTAGCAATGTGAAGTCGACAATTGCTTGGTCCCCTTTTATCTTTGGAGAGATGTATAAGTAAATTACTGGATAAGAAGGTATTGAGATCCCGAGATAGTAATGATTCATTATAAAATATAAAGAAGAAATATTTTTATATGGATTTAATGAAATGATGCTTAGTATTTTTTTTTTTTTTTGATGATTATGTTGATAGGATATCAATTTTATTTTCAAGACCCTTATAATAATAAAATAAATCTTGTTTGAATATTAGTTATTTTTTATATATTTATGATAATTAACATATATTATGGGATGAATAAATGATGTAACTGATATTAAACGAATCCTTTTGGTTGTAAAATAAAAATTTTATATGTAATTAATGTGAATGTTATATTTAATATGGATGCCTCTCCTTACAATTGTTATAAACTTGGCTTGAGTGACCTCCCTTTCAAAAGAATAACACATTCTTCTTTTACTAAAATAAAATAAAATATCAAAATAATATTGTTTAATTTTCTTCTTCTAAATTCTTAAAATAATATCTTTTTAGGGTTTTTTTTTTAATCAAAAATCGAGTTAGCTGGTTAACTCATGAGTCAACCTGCCTAGCTTTCAACCGGGTGGCCCTCCTGGTTGCTACTTACATTTATGTTCTTCAATCGTATTGTTTCTCTTTCCATCATTTATTTCACTCTTATAACTTCAACCAACTCTTTGGAGTTTTAAGAAATGAATAATAGTATATAAAATTGCGATTAACTGGGGACTGATTTGCATTTATCTTCAAAATCATACTGCCTATCGATCAAGCTTCTCGGTATTTGTGAATAATCATCTTCTCTTGATAATAAGATTGCCATGTGCCTTGATTTATATGTTAACAGATGACATATTAAATGTTATCAATTCCTCAGTAGTGCAACATTTTGTAGACTTTCTAAGAATCTGTCAGCAGCCAACAAAGCTTCCTCAGCCAAGTGCAGCAGAGCTCCGTCAAGCTGGAGTCAAGTTTAAGCTGGGGTCGAGCAAGAATCTATTTGACGTCAAATTCAATAAAAGTAGAGGGAGCCTGGAAATTCCACGATTACTAGTAATTGACCAGACAGAGATCTTATTCAGAAATCTTCAGGTATTTGAGCAATGCAATTGCAGTGACAAATATGTGACTAACTATATTACCATGATCAATTTGCTTGTCTGTAGTACCAGGGATGTGGAAATACTCGTTCAGAAAGGAATTATAGAAAACTGGCTGCGTGATAATGACGCCGTTTTAAGTGTTGTCCACAATCTTGACAAAGAAAATCTTATCTTCCTCGACAATTTCTACTTTTCTGAAATTGTTGAAGATCTGAATTATAAATGCTGTAGAAAGCGGAGGCACAAATGGAAGGCAAGCTTGAAACAAAATTAGTTCCGAAATCCATGGGCCATAATAAGTGAGAAGTGAGATGTAAACTTCTAGTAAATTTATCCCAAATCTAGAAGTTCTTGATGTAAACTTCTCTTTCATTAGGTTAACAATATAATTAATTTTTTGGTTAATCACTCAATTTAATTTAGTTAGATTACTCGGATTTAATTTGTATTAGTAAACAAATTACTAAATAAGTCGTGTTTGAGTGACTCAAATCCTGACCCAATTTAAAAATAAACTTAGCGTAGACTAAATTATGAATTAACATGTCACTCGGTCAACCGGCCAACCCGGTTGATTCTGATAAATTTGTCCCAAATTTTACAAACTAAAAAAAACAAAAAAAAAACACAAAATCCATCACGTTCCCGCGCAAATAAAGCATTTCCACTGGCTACTTAACAAAGCACGCGGATCGCGATCCCGCTAACACTTCTCCAGACATTCACAACCGTCGATTTCTTCAAAATCCGCTGGCCACAAATCTTCCCCAAAAGGAGAGGAGGGTCTCCAAATTTTAAAAGAGCCAAAAGGTTTAAAAATCTGAGCCCGCCAGTCAAAAGAATCCTATTGGTCACATCACACGCACACTGATCGCCATCTCCACCGTTCATGACTTTACAAATCAACGTTCTGAAATCTATTTCATTCTTTCCTTCTCCCGCTCACTTTACCCTATAAAAAGTGTAAGAACCTCGTATCTCTACGCAACAAAAGCCCTAACTTTTCCTTGTTTTCTTGAGAAACAAGCAGAAACCCAAAATCCCAATTACCACTTCACTCATTTCAATGGCTCGCACAAAGCAAACAGCAAGAAAGTCCACTGGAGGGAAAGCCCCAAGGAAGCAACTAGCCACGAAGGCAGCCAGGAAGTCAGCTCCAGCCACCGGAGGAGTGAAGAAGCCCCACCGTTTCAGGCCGGGAACAGTGGCGTTGAGAGAAATCAGGAAGTACCAGAAGAGCACTGAGCTGTTGATAAGGAAACTTCCATTTCAAAGGCTGGTGAGGGAAATAGCCCAAGATTTCAAGACGGATTTGAGGTTCCAAAGCAGCGCAGTGGCTGCCCTCCAGGAGGCGGCAGAGGCATATCTTGTCGGGTTGTTTGAGGATACCAACTTGTGTGCTATTCATGCTAAGAGGGTCACCATTATGCCCAAGGATATCCAATTGGCCCGAAGGATTAGAGGAGAGAGGGCTTAATTGTAAAACTTTCCCAGATTAAATGAGAAATTGCATTGCTTAATTTGGATTCTACTTTATGATTTGTCTTTAAATCTCTCTCTAATCAATCTTGTTCCCAAATGGAAAGGATAGAGCATCTTATGCAGTGTATTGATCATGCTCCATGGTTCATAGAGACCTAATTGTCCAAAACGTTTGATTTTAAGGACTAAAATGTAATATAAGAACATGAAATTTTAAATAAAGACCAATTTGTCAATAAAAATAAAATAGGAAAAAGAAAAATTAAAACCAGACAACTAACAATGATGATAAATGATCTTTCAAATCACTGTTATTATTTATGAATATCAAATGAGATTCTTTGTATTTTTTATTAAAAGCTTTTTTTAAAAAAACATTATCCTAAAATTATCATCAAGTTCGTATTATTGATGAAAGATCTCATCTAATCGTAATTATAATAAAAAAAATGTAATATTAAATTTTTATTCAAAGGAGATAAAACTTTAACAAGAGATGAAACTAAAAGAACTAATAGTAAAAATAAATTAAAATAAAATTAGTTAAAAAAACTAGATTTGAATGAATTAAAAATAAATAAATAAAAAAGAACTCAAAGGGTTGTCGTGCATGAAAGAATCATCCGTGGCATATGATGAAGGAAATGAAGGCATAAAAATAAGCCACGTATGCGATCATGGGAAGACAGCAAACTAGCAAATAACGCCACCATATCACTATCACCATGAAATGTATATTGACAAATTAATGGTCGTTGGAATTAATTTATTAGTCATTAAATGTAGTTACGTGTTTAGAAATATGATAATGATTATTTTTTAAAATAATTTTTATTTAAAATATATTAAAATAATATTTTATTTATTTATTTTGAATATCAATATATTAAAATAATTTAAAAATATAAAACAAATTTTTTTTTTTAACAAAAACCAAAGATAGAAATCATTGCAAAACACTCTCCCTAATATTGCCAGCAATAAACATACGTACACTACATATGCATACATAGCAACAAGTTTTAGGTTATACAAGAAGTAATTATATCTCAAATCTTTAGGATTTTCTACTAATTCGAGTCATAGCGCAATTTTAGAAAAAATATATGATCTTAAGCAAATTCTATAAGAAATCTTAACATGTTCTAATGATTGACAAAGAAACGAGAAGACCTCAACTCAATAATCTTAAATCGATGTTAATTATTAAAAAACATATAGAAATCAAAACCAATTCACTATGATACAAGTCAACCCTTTTTTTTTTTCTAGAATTTAAATTAAAAATATTTGAACAAGAAATTTCAAATCTAATTACAGAAAGATTTTTGGAAGAAAACAATATGTTTCCACCACAATAATATCGAACATTTATATATAATCCCCTCCACATTTATGAATGGTCAAGATCAATGTTAAGAGCTGGTGAATCGAAAAAGAAAAGGAAGAGAACATGCAGGCTTGGGAAGAAAGGCTAAAAATTAATTAAACATGGTCATCGATTTGTTTATATTTTATCCAAAAATACATCAAATTGATGTATTTTTAAATTTATTAGATGGTTTTGCTACAACGATATAAAAATCACTAAAATCACTTGAAAATAATCAAATCAACGAATTTTTTTATGTTAAGAAAAACTCTCACTCAATAACGCAGCCAAACACATAATTAGCCACTTGAGAAACATCTAACAACCCTAGCTGTATGTTATGGCGTTAATCTCTGGCAACGATACTGCAATGGAGGAACTGGACACACTTTATCACTCGAGCATTGTACAGATGGTATATTATAGAAGAAGAAGAAGAAGATCATGCTCTCCCTAGGCCTCACCTTAGATTAAAATATGCTGTAGCAATACGTGACGGATTCTTCACATTATTTAGGGACCAAGCATTAGGTGTTTAATTAATGGAAGAAAACACAAGCAAATTTGTCTGGATAGTATTATGAACCTTTCAAAGAATAATTGATGCCTAATTCACGGGTTTTGTGTATTGTCTACCCTCTACGTACCATCTAGGATTGGAATGATTCCTCAAATTATTGAATAGATTGTCTTTTAATTTGATAAATCTTGATTTGATAAAAGGCGTAATTATGAGCTTGGGATTATACAACACAATAATAACAACAATCCTGATTGTTTTTTATATATTTAGAGTTTCAAAACATGATGTCTTGATTTTTTTTACAAAAATTAAAATAATATTCTTTAATTAAAAAGAATTCAAAACTACCGAGTCTGAAAAACATTGAAGTTACCAGGTCTTGTAGGAGAAATAGCCTGGGAGACTTCAAAACCATATCATCATGCAATAAATGCAAGCCGGCTACTATAACTACCGAGTCTGAAAAAGTTACCAGGAATAGCAAGCATTCTAATATTGTTGTGCCATTGACAGATTCTCACTCATCCCTTCAATCACAACCGAAAAATCGAGGGGTGATGTCATGGTTGTTTCCCAAGTCAAAGAAGAAGCATAAGAATGAGAGTTCGCGAAAACCGAACAGAATCTGAGGAAGTTTCACAGATTTTAAAGGACTTGGGGATGTTGTCAATTGAAACATTGAAGAGAGAATTGATGGAAGCAAACGAGCATAGAGATGCAGCTTTAATGGAGGTTGCTGAGATGAAATCTTCTTTGGGGGACTTAAGGCACAAGCTTGAGTACTTGGAGAGTTACTGTGAAGAGTTAAAGAAAGCTTTAAGGCAGACAACACCAGCAAAGGACTCACTAGTTGTCGAAAAGCTTGGAAACTTTCCTAATAGAGTGAAATCCACTGATGGAAATGGAGAAAACTTGATGCCAGTAAGTGAAGATGCAATGGTGGAAGGTTTCTTGCAGATAGTATCGGAAGCAAGACTTTCGGTGAAGCAGTTCTGCAAGACACTGGTAGGACAGATTGAGGAAACTGATAGTACTCTCATGGACAACCTGAACTTGCTTCTTCAACCACACAAACTGTCCCTAAACTCTAGGTACTCAAAGGCAGTATTATACCATTTGGAAGCCGTTATAAACCAATCACTCTACCAAGATTTCGAGAACTCTGTTTTCCAAAAGAATGGTTCACCAAAGAATCTAGACCCAAACCAAGATCGCCAAGCACAGTTTTCGTCATTCGTTGCGCTGAGAAACCTAAGTTGGAGTGAGGTTTTAAGGAAAGGGACAAAGTATTACAGTGAAGAGTTTAGCAAGTTCTGTGATCAGAAGATGAGTAGTATTATTACAGCAATGAATTGGACCAGACCATGGCCTGAACAACTTCTTCAAGCATTTTTTGTTGCTGCTAAATGCATATGGTTGCTTCATTTGCTTGCCTTTTCATTCAATCCGCCACTGGGAATTTTAAGGGTTGAAGAGAATAGAAGCTTTGATTCACATTTCATGGAGGACATGTTCATGAACAGACAAAGATCACTCGGTCCGAGCCGGGTTAAGATCATGGTGATGCCAGGGTTTTATGTCCAGGACAGGGTTCTAAGATGTAAGGTTCTTTGCAGGCACAAGTCTGTACCTTGATTTTTCCTCAACTTTCAGTGTGGTTTTAAGGTTTTTTCTCTCATTTGGTAGGGCTTTGTAAGCAAGAAATTTATGTGTTAATAAATCATTCAAATGGACTTCCTCCTTAGATCTCACAAATTATTCATATTTTTGGTGATTTGTTTTCTTTTCCTCTCAGCAGTGTAAATGCCTAAATGGAGAAATGTTTCTGAGTTCGCAACAAGTTTAATGAGCTAGAGACGATGGGATGGCTTTAAGAGTTGATATGACGGCTATGGAGATATGTGTTTTTCTTGATTTTTTGAGTTTAAATGTTAAGATCAATATCAGAAGAAGCTGATCAAATTCTTATAAATATATTAGACAAATATAAATAGTACATGCTTATTTGAGAGTGTGATTGTGGTTGTTTTTAAAGTGTTTTTTATATCGAAATGTATTAAAATAATATTTTTTTTATTTTAAAAAAATTATTTTTAAAATTAGTGTATCAAAACAATCTAAAACATATAAAAAATTAATTTTTAACTAAAAAAAAAACAGCTTATTGCAAGTTCCAAACGTTACTGCTTATATCCTACATCATTGAAAATAGAATTAAAGATAAGGATACATAAAACCGTAAACCACTAACATTAGCTGATTTTTTTTTTTATGGTAATCAAATTAGGTTAGCGTTTGGTGAAGGATTAGGTAAACTTGAGATCAAAGAAATTGATTAAATTCTTATCAATATATTATAAAAATATTAATAGTGTATTCTTAAATATAAGATTTAGTATTGATTAACATTCACTACCAAAAATTCGCTAAATACCAACGGACATACCGACAGAATTTTTTTTGTCGGTAATTTTCGGCCGAAATCACCGACGGAAAATATTCGTCGGTAATTAGGTCGGTAATTACCGACGGAAATAGGCCGTCGGTAATTACCGACCAAAAATTCAGAATTAATGAAAAAAGGGCGGGCAGTGGCGCGGGGGTTTTAGCGGGTGATTTTTCCGACGGAATCACCGACGGAATTAAAAACTGGGGCCCGTACGCGTGATGGGACCTGTTCACCGTCAAAAAATACCGACGGAATCACCGACGGATTTGAAATGCCAGATCCGTACCGGTGACGTGACCGGTGCACCGTTAAAAATACCGACGGAATCACCGAGGGATTTGAATAGCAGGTCCGTGCGGTGACGTGTCGATTGCCCGTCAGAATTACCGACGGTTTTTGCTGACGGATTAACCGACGGAATACAAACCGTCGGTAATTCCGTCGGCAAAAGTGAATATATGGCCACTCTGTCGACACTCTCCTCCCCCATTTCTCCTTCTTCTTCCTAATCCTAACCCTCCCCATCTGCAAAATAACCAGCCCCCCCTCGCCCCAAAACAAAAATCTTTCTCATCTCAGCACAACAAGTTGTATTTGTTTTGTGGTCACAACATCCGTGTTCTGATTTACCAACAGATTTTATCATTTTTTGTAAGTAATTCTATCTTTTAAAATTTTAACATTTAAATGTTAATTTTATTGTTTTTTTAGTATATATATATATTTTTTTTAGTAGATGTACATGTTTTATTGTTATTTCTCAAACAAACTTGTAGTATATGAATGTATAATTTTATACTTGTTATGGTTTGTTTTAGATTTTGTAAGATTGTATTTGTTTGAAAATTGTTAAAACTTAATTTGTAGAATTACCGAATTACATGTTGTGTTTTGAAATAATTAAGAGCTTGCTTAATTAATGGGTCCTTTTTATAGAGGTTCGATAGAAGTCATGGATGATCGTTCATGGATGTATCTAGATTCACCCCAAGGATTGCGGAGGATGGATTATTGTAACGGGGTTCAGGGTTTTATTAATTTCGCAACATCTATTCCCAGAAATTTTACTGGAGGCGGTATTAGGTGTCCATGCAGAAAGTGTCAAAATAAAAAGTATCTGCATCCAGATGTTGTAATGATGCATCTTCTACACAAAGGGTTTGTGGAGGATTACGAGTGTTGGTATGCACATGGAGAGGTATTTGTTAGTAATAGGAGAATGGGAGAAACGGTGGTTGGGTCAACTTCTAGTGCTAGCAACGTGCATGAAGCGGCAAATGACAACACTAATCCTTACAGAAACATGGTTATGGATGCAATGAGAATGAATCAAGATAATGTCAATCAATGTCCAATCGTAGAAGAAGAACCTAATGCAGAGGCAACTAGGTTTTTTGATTTGTTGAAAGATTCTGACGAACCATTATGGGATGGCTGCACAAACCACAGTAAATTATCGGCTGTGGCACAGGTGTTCACCATCAAGTCAGATCACGGGTTAAGTGAGGCCGGGTATGACAAAATTATTGATTGGGCAAGAAGCATTTTACCAGAAGGGAACAGGCTCAAAGAGAACTTCTATGCTGCGAAGTCCATGATGAAACCCCTTGGTTTAGGATACCAGAAAATTGACATGTGCCCTAACTTCTGCATGTTATACTACCTTGAAAATGCTGTGATGACCGAGTGCATGACATGCGGGCATTCCCGTTACAAACCCAGAACTGGCAGGGGGAAGACTCTAGTGGCATATAAAAAACTTAGATATTTCCCGATCACACCAAGACTGCAGAGGTTATTTATGTCACCAAGGACTGCTGAGCACATGACATGGCACCAAACACACGATGCCGTTGATGGTGTGATGGTGCATCCTTCTGACGGCGAAGCGTGGAAACGCTTTAACAGTGTTCATCCGGACTTTTCTGCTGAATCAAGGAATGTTCAACTTGGGTTGTGTACAGACGGGTTCAACCCATTTGGGTCATTTGCTGCTCCCTATTCTTGTTGGCCGGCCATTCTCACAGTTTATAACTTGCCACCGGGAATGTGTATGAGGCCGGAGTTCATGTTTCTATCTACTGTCATACCCGGTCCAAGCAGCCCGGGGCGGAATATAGATGTTTGTCTTCGACCGTTGATAGATGAGCTGGCGCAGTTGTGGTCCTCCGGATCTCTGACTTATGATATATCGAGGAAACAAAATTTCCTTATGAGGGCGGCTTTGATGTGGACTATCAGTGATTTTCCAGCTTATGGAATGCTTTCTGGTTGGAGCACGCATGGGAAACTCGCATGTCCATACTGCATGGAAAACAACAAGGCATTCACGCTAGCAAACGGAGGTAAAGCTTCTTTTTTTGACTGTCACCGTCGCTTCTTACCACTTAATCACAGGTTCAGAAAAAACAGAAAAGATTTCTTTGTTGGTAGAGTTGAAAAAGATGTTGCATCCCCGCGTCTTTCTGGTGAAGAATTGCATCATGTTGTATCAGAGTACGGTGACATTGTGTTTGGCCTTCAATCAGGTAAGCAAAAGTTTCCTGGTTTTGGTTTGACCCATAATTGGGTAAAGCGAAGTATCTTTTGGGAGCTTCCGTATTGGAAGACTAATCTTCTCTGCCATAACCTTGACGTCATGCACATCGAAAAGAACGTGTTTGAGAATATTTTCAACACCGTCATGGATGTGAAGGGGAAGACAAAGGACAACATGAAGGCTAGATTGGATATAGCTTTATACTGTAACCGTAAAAATATGGAGTTGGTTTATGACGAGTCACGGGTTGCAAAACCAAGGGCAAGCTTCGTGTTAGAGAAAAACGCACAACTGCTAGTCTATAAATGGCTTAAGAGTCTGCGTTTCCCGGATGGACATGCATCGAACATATCAAGGCTTGTTAACATAGAGGACTGCAGATTGTATGGAATGAAGAGCCATGACTGCCACGTGTTTATGCAAACACTCATCCCATTAGCTTTTCGTGATTTGTTGCCAAAGGGAATATGGGATGCACTAACGGAGATCAGTCATTTCTTCAGAGATATATGCTCCAGCAAGATGAATGTTGAGCACATTGAGATGCTTCAAACGAATATCATCGAGACACTATGCAAACTTGAGATGATATTCCCTCCTTCATTTTTTGACTCAATGGAGCATCTCCCTATACATCTACCGTTCGAGGCAAAAGCTGGAGGACCGGTCCAGTATAGATGGATGTACCCATTCGAACGGTGAGATATTACAGTTGCAATGGGATTCATATCTTAAAGTATTTTCTATGTTTTTCTTATTTGAAAATACTTGAATTGTACTTCAATGCAGGTACTTGTTTAATCTAAAAAAAAAGGTTAAGAACAAGGCGCATGTTGAGGCTTCGATATCTGAGGCCTATATTGTTGAAGAGATATCAACATTTATCTCGTACTATTTCGAACCTCATCTGAGAACAAGAATCAATCGCGTTCCACAGCATGACGATGGCGGTGAAGTGCCTTCCAGTGGGAACTTGTCGATATTCTCCAATACTGGACGAGCCACACCTAAAAATGCCGTAAGAGGAAGATATTTGTCGGAAATAGAATTCAAACAAGCACACAACTATGTTCTATTTAACTGTGATGAGCTGAGACCATTTATTCAGTAAGTCTATATATGTGTAATAGTAATTAAACTTTGTCAGTAATATACTGTTAATTATATATTATAATATCATACACTCATTATCACTTGCAGGCAACATCGACAATATTTGCTCTCCAATAACTCGCAGCTGACCGAATCCCAGATCTTTCAATTACAAGATGAACAATTTGCCACATGGTTCAGAACACATGTAAGCACTATCACAAACTCATTCTAACGTATGCATGTCATTACGAGATTCTCGTTCATTTACCGTGTATTGATGTACATTTAATTACATATATTTACAAGGTTTATCAAATGGGAAGGAGTGCACCCAAGTCATTGTCTTCACTAAGCCTCGGCCCTGAAAGAAAAGTTAGGTGCTACAACGGGTATTTTGTCAATGGATATGTTTTCCATACTGAAGAATACGGGCAAGGAAGAAAGACATACAACTACGGTGTTTGTGTTAAGGGATCCACAAGTAGCCAATTAGAAGTTGACTACTATGGTAGATTAGAAGAGGTCGTCGAACTGCAATATCATAGCGAGCAGAATAAAGTGTTTTTATTCAAATGCTATTGGTATGACATGACGGACAGAGGAATCAGAGTTGATCCGCACCATGGTCTGGTCGAAATCAACTCAAAAGGTAGACTCCGCAACATAAACGATGTCTTTGTTTTCGCAAAGCAATGTCAACAAGTTTATTACACATACACCCCTTCATTTAGAAAGGATCGTTCAAGAGTTGATTGGTTGTCCATTTTAAAAACGAAACCACGGGGTCGTGTCGAGGTTGTTCAGGATGAGAACGAAGACACAAGTGTGCGAGATGAAGTCTTTCAAGTTCGTGAGTTGGTTGAACCATATCGAGTTGCTCCTTCGATTGAATTGGAAGAAAATTCAAATTTTCGAGTTCTCGATGATAGTCTTGTTGATATTGACGGAGAGGAGTTGAATGTTGTTCTCAGCTCTAGCGGACAAGCAAATGTCGATGAAGAAGATGATATCCATATTGAAGATTGCGATGAAGATGATGACAATTCAATTGACGAGGAAGAAGAAGAAAATTCCGACTAATTATGAAAATGAAGCCCTATGTAAAAACATTTGTCTCATGTAATTTAGATTATTGATGATGTATTTTGTAAAACAAAATATTTACTGTTTAAGCAATGTGGTTATTGTGTTTATGTGATGGACAGTTTATCAGTTAAGTTTCTGCAGGAAGGTAAACAGGCAATACAAAGACAACCTTTCCTGCATCATGCAATCTTACCGACGGATAGTGATCCGTCGGTATCTCACAGAGAGTTCGAAATTAATTACGCGAAATGCCACCACCACCGACGACATTACCGACGGCTTCACCGACACATACACCGACGGATTCTAGTCCGTCGGTATCTCACAGAGAGTTCGAAAATATTTACAACAAAATGCCACAATCACCGACGTCCATACCGACGGATAATTATCCGTCGGTATCTCACAGAGAGTTCGAAAATATTTACAACAAAATGCCACAATCACCGACGTCCATACCGACGGATATTTATCCGTCGGTATCTCACAGAGAGTTCGAAAATATTTACAACAAAATGCCACAATCACCGACGTCCATACCGACGGATAATCATCCGTCGGTACCTCACAGAGAGTTCGAAAATATTTACGCGAAATGCCACCAACACCTAATTACCGACGGAGTAGGTCCGTCGGTAATTTGTCGGTTACACATATTACCGACAGAATTACCGACGGACCGCACATTTTCCAAAGTGCGTTAATTGCGCCTCTGAACTTGTCAGATTACCGACGGAATCACCGACGGACTACGAAAAATTTGGAGGGCTTTTAAAAATTCGGAGCGAAATTCGAAAAATACCGACGGAATTTTTACCTTTTACCGATGGAATTTTGCCCTGTTACCGACGGAGGTGAATTCCGTCGGTGATTCCATCGGTAAAATTGACCTATAAGTTCCAGCCCCGCCGCTTCGCCTCATTTTTTCTTCTTCTCTCCGCCGCTTCGCTTCTCCTCCGTTTTTCACCTTAGATTTTTCATTTTTTTCACCTCAATCCTTAAACACTTTCACCTTTAATCTCTAGCAAGATTTGGTGTTGTAAATCTTCATTATATTAAAAGGTATGTGTTTTTTTTCTATTTTATTTTATTTTATTTTATTTTTAGTTGTTTTTATTTTTGTTGTGTTGGTGTTTTTTGTTGCAATGTAGATAAAGTTTTGAATTTGACACATTATTAAGGTATGTATATTTCGTTCCTTTTTTTTTGAATTTTTTGAATATTTTTTGAATTTGTTGAATATTTATGAATTTAATTGTTGAATAATTGAATTTAATTGTTGAATTTATTGAATATTTTTTGTTGTTGTGTTGTTAGAATTGTTATTAGTTAATCTAACTTAGAATTAGTTAAAGTTGAATATTTGAATATTTTTTTAATATTTTTTGAATTTGTTGAATATTTGTGAATTTAATTGTTGAATAATTGAATTTAATTGTTGAATTTATTGAAAATTTTTTGTTGTTGTGTTGTTAGAATTGTTATTAGTTAATTTAACTTAGAATTAGTTAAAGTTGAATATTTGAATATTTTTTGAATAATTTTTGAATTTGTTGAATATTTGTGAATTTAATTGTTGAATTTATTGAATATTTTTTGTTGTTGTGTTGTTAGAATTGTTATTAGTTAATTTAACTTAGAATTAGTTAAAGTTGAATATTTGAATATTTTTTTAATATTTTTTGAATTTGTTGAATATTTGTGAATTTAATTGTTGAATAATTGAATTTAATTGTTGAATTTATTGAAAATTTTTTGTTGTTGTGTTGTTAGAATTGTTATTAGTTAATTTAACTTAGAATTAGTTAAAGTTGAATATTTGAATATTTTTTGAATAATTTTTGAATTTGTTGAATATTTGTGAATTTAATTGTTGAATTTATTGAATATTTTTTGTTGTTGTGTTGTTAGAATTGTTATTAGTTAATTTAACTTAGAATTAGTTAAAGTTGAATATTTGAATATTTTTTGAATTTTTTGAATTATAATTGTTAATGTTGAATTGTAATGATTAATTTGTTGAATTATAATTTGTTGAATTTATTGAATATATTTTTTGTCATATTTTTTATTGTTTTGAATTTATTGAATTGTAAGGATTAATAGTTGAATATGTTGGAATAATTAGTATAGATTGGTTCGATTGGTTGTGGCTATTGTTAATATTTGCAGGTTTGTGAATTTGGGTAGTATCCAGTATAGGGGAGGTGCTGCCGATTTTTTTTTAACTTTTGAATTTTATTATACAATTATTAATATAAAATTGTTTAGATGCGCAAAATGAAAACCAGAGCTGGTCGTCTAGTCGAATCAAGTTCGTCTAGCAGCGATGATGATGTTTCCTTAGGTGCCTCTCAAGAAGAGGCACCTACACCACCTGCGCCATCAACCGATGCTGCCTCTTCCAGCGATGTTTCACATCGCAGACGCGGCATGCCTTCGAAGCGGAATCAATTTACCCGCCAGTTCGAGGCACAGTGGAAGGACGATCTTTCAATGTAAGTTTGTTAATGTTTTAGTTTTTTTTTTATATAAAAAAAACAAATTTAAAACATAATTTATGAAGTAATCACAAATTAATTTCATTTCTTTTCAGGTTCACAAACATTGAGGCCGCCCGATTAATATCATCGGCGTTTAAAGCGTCGATGGAGATTCCATTGTTTCAATGAATGGATTCCTCAAATCAATGCATGGTTTCGTAGATTTGAGGTTCGTGTTAATATATAATTTTCAGCTTATTTCTAATAAATTCAAGTTATAATTGTAAATAATTTATTAACATTTTAAAAGATTATTTTGTTATATATAACATCGATTCTGCTGGGATGATGAACATGACAGTGTTGTGAGGAGGGTGTGGGAAAATCACGCGGCAATTAGGTAACATCGAAAACAATACGACTTTTTTTTACATAATTATTTATGTTTTGAAATGTAATTTTTTCGTGCGTGAATTAGGTTGCGTGATTTTTGGTATGACGCCCAGAAAAAAGCAAAAAAAACAGCGAGGGATAAGGGGTTACAAGGCTGGAACGATATTGCGGTTTGGAGGGATTTCAAACCAATATACATCCCGGAAGATATATGGCCGCACTATCTTCAGCACGTGACGTCTGAGCGGTTCACT
This sequence comes from Populus tomentosa, assembly GCA_018804465.1. Taxonomy (NCBI): domain Eukaryota; kingdom Viridiplantae; phylum Streptophyta; class Magnoliopsida; order Malpighiales; family Salicaceae; genus Populus; species Populus tomentosa. The sequence goes on from CM031973.1 coordinate 19,625,043, forward strand.
CGACGCTCACAATCCGGTGCCGGCAACCGGAATCGGCAAATTCATGGCTCGGTTACAACGCACACCGGCGGCTCCGTTCCGTTTGCTGCACATGCGAAACGGATGGTAAGATTAATTTAAATGAAATATATCGTTCAATTAATTTGTTGTTAATACATTTGTTTCATTATATATAGGCTACGTCTCTTGGACGTGAGCCGAGCCCTATGGAGCTGTTTGTGGAGACGCACGTGCGGAGTCATGACCGCCAAAAGGGGACGCAACAGTTCGTTGACAACCGTGCTCAACAGTTTGTGGTGTGTTTGTTCAACCATTTTATTTTATAAGTTATTATCATGTTTATTGAATTGAATATGATTTTTTTTTTCAGGAGACCTATAATAATCGGTTGAGGGAGAGATACGGGGATGATCCTTCGACCCATCCGGAATTCGATCCGGATTTGTGGATGGAGGCTGGATCGTCAAGTGGACCCGATAAAAATCGGGTTTACGGGCTCTCCAACACTACCGCTGCCAAGTTGCGGTCGACCGGTACTGCTTCAACCGGTGGGAGCTCCCAATCTGTATCGAGCTCCCAATCTAAGGAGTTTGTGGCCTTGCAGCAAAGGTGCGACCACCTATCAGAGGCGTACACACAACTCAAAGAAGAGCAAAGATTGGCGAACGAACAACACAGATTGGCGGACGAACAACGCAGAGCAGAGTCTGAACAACAAAGAGCGGCCTATGAAGAGCTTCGTCAAATGGTCATGAACATGACACAAGGTGGAACATGTGCGCCTAATCCTTTTTGGCCGCCTAACCCCCACCCTCCTCCTCCTCCTCCTCCTCCACCTTTATATTAATTGTTTTTTTTAAAACACATTCATTTTGTAATGAATATTATTTAACTTTGAGTTTTTGTTGCTTAATATAAATTTTATTTGCATAATTGGTTTGTATTACTATTAATTTATATTATTTTTTCTAAATAATTAAAAAAAAAAATTACACAGGGATTTACCGACGGAAAAAATCCGTCGGCATTGGACACCCATCACCGACGGAAATAATCCGTCGGCATTGGACAGTGTCTGCGGTATTCCATCCCATCACCGACGGAAATAATCCGTCGGTATAAAAATACCGACGAATTTACAGACGGATTTATTCGGTCGGTATGAAATATCACCGACACTTTTGCCGACGGATGTAGTCCGTCGGTATTTACATAACACCGACGGAACATATTCCGTCGGTATATTCCAAGCGGGAAACTTTTTTTTTTTTGGCGCGCACGGTCCGTTGGTAAAATCGTCGGTAAATGTTTTTTTTGTATTACCGACCGATATAGCGACGGAATGTGGAATCACCGACAAAAGGTATTCCGACGGGAGTATTCCGTCGGTAATATAGTCGGTAAATACTTTACCGACGAACGTTCTATCACACACCGACGGAATATTTCCGTCGGTAAAACTGTGAAATCTTGTAGTGATTAAGGTCACCTCAAACATATATTTTATCGTTGAAAAAGAGATTGGAGATAAGATAAGGATACTGTAATTCATTAATTTTGAATAAATTTTTGACGGTAATAAAATTAGATCAATGTTTGGTGAATGAATGGTTGTGTAAAGTTTTGAAAGGTTAATTAAATGAATTATTTATATCTTATTATATGATTAATTTGATATTTGTGAGATGTGATAGTAGTAATTTTATATTGCAAAACATCTCTATAAACACACTATCACAACAATTGTTATCCTCTCCATGATCATACTTTGTTTGCTCCAATACAAACACTCCTCATCTTCACTTTAATTTGTTATGTGACGTAGCAAAAAACTATTCATTGGTGGGGAAATTTAGAAATATTTATTCGTTGAGGACCAAAAAGTAAATAACATGGCATTCTTTATTATTAGGAATAAATCACAAAATAAATAAAAAGCAAAATTCCGTTACCGGGAATAGAACCCGGGTCTCCTAACCGCTGGACGATAATGGATTTAATTGGCATCTTTTTGCTTATTAATTATTTAATCTAAATCATAAAGTTTTTCCTTTTTTTTTAATCTAAAATTAATATGGAAATAAGTAAAGTATCATAAAAATTTTTAATTTTCGGTTTAATTAAAATTTTAACCCTTTTGGCTTCAATTATGCTATGCTCTCATCCAAGATTTTTCTCTTCTCACCTATTCCAGATTTTATTATATAAATTTTTGTGTTTTTACGAGGATTACAAGCATAGTTATTACACCTAGTTTGATATAATAGATTTATTTGAGATTTGACTAATTTATTTTTATTAATTTTATGTTAAACCGTAACTATGTCAAAAACTAGTGTTTTATTTGTTTTATATTCTTTTTAAAAAACAAATCATTTTAATTTTTTTTATTGACTTAGATTAATCTATTTAATTCATGACAGAAGTCTTCTACTAGGTCGACTTATATCGCGGGTTTGATAGTTGTCGCACGTGTGTGGCGTCGAGGCGAAAATCTAATGGGAAGACAAGAAAATTCTTGTCTTTTTTTTTGGTAGAAAATGGAATGGGAGTCGCCACCTAGTATTTTGGTCACTAGGAACCCTAACTGGTCTCAGAGATTGGGTACGGGGACTGGTTGCGTAAAGGGAAGGTATTAGCACCCAAAATACGCCCTACCTAAGGTAAGCTGCATTGTTTTATTGTCTGATAAAAAACTAAGGTGTTATTGTGTTTTCCTAGTTATTGGTCTGTCTATGGTTCAAGAAAAATCCTCCTCGGTAAGGAGATCTTTATCTTATTGGATACAATCCTAACCGTTCTAATGTTTATACCAAAACTTTATTAATAATATTTAGGAATACGTTTTACGTATAAATTCATAATCCCAAATATTAAAAGAAAACAAAAAGATTTTTTTTTTAGAAATTTTGAAATATTGGCCTAGTTCTCATGGCTTGAATAAGCTGGTTATTAAAGCCAAAATGCATGCTAATACATATATTGTTTTGAAAAAAAAATTTTGTTGTGTGAAAATATGATGTTATAATATTTATATATATATATTGGAGAGACTAGGCCGTATTTTAAAACAAAAACAAATTTTTTTTTTTGGAAAATATTATTTTTTATGCTTTGATGAAAATCAGGTATTTTAATACTGGGTTTGTATCCTTACGGTATAAAAATACAACCCGATATTAATCCACCTTAAATAAAAAATACAAGAAAAATCAACAATATTTTTCAAAGATTTTTCAAAATATTTTTTTTTCTTATTTTTATACATATCATATGCATACATATATATTATAATATATAATATATTGAGTGGGTTGGGCTGGCCCAACTAACTGGGCCGGACTCAGCCCAGAAGAAAAACGGATTGGGCCAGAACCATTCTGGCCCATAGCAAAAATTTCTGGGCCAGAAACCGTCTGGCCCAGAACAGAAGAAAATTAATAACGCTGGGGCAGCATCAGCCTGGCCCAGCAATGAAGGCCGAACGGATTCCCCCCCCACCTCCTGCATGCAGAACGATTCTGCATGCAGGAGGCAACTTCATGCCATTCGAAAAAAAACGCAGGGGGAATAAGATGTGTACCTGGCGTGGAGGAGGCGGTCGCTGGTGGTGCTGCGGTGGCGTGGCTGGCGGACGACGGCTCCGGGCGGTGTTGTGGCTGTCGAACGGCGGCGAGAGAAAGACCTCTTCCCCTTCTCCTCTCTTCCTCTCGTTTTCGGTGGTTCTCTCTGTTCCTTCTTTTTTCTCAATTTATTCTGTTCTTTTGTTATTTTTCGTTTGTTCGTTCTCTTCCTTTTCTCACGTTCGTTCTCTCTCTTCTCTCTCTTTCCTCACTTCGGTCTTTTTTTCTTTTCTTTCTCCCCCCTTGCTTCAGGTCTCCTCTCTTCTTTTATAGGGGGCAAAGGGCGCGGGGCAGCAAGGGTTGAGCAGGGCAGCGTGGGGAGCAGGACAGCGCCGGTCGGCTGGTCAGCGAGCGTGGTTGATCAAGGCGTGACCCTCCTGGCTTCGCGTCGTCCTAGGTGTATGGGCTCCGGGTTCTGTCAGCGCACGCGAGGAGAGAGGGGCACTGGCTCATTAAACAAGCTTTCTTCCCATGTTGCACGTTCCGGGGGGGAAGAAGAAAGGGGAACAGTGCCGTTCAAAACGGCACCGTTTGGTCCTTTTTTTTTGTGTATGAAACGACGTCGTTTTGGGGAAAACATGCAGTTTCATTTAAAAATGGCGCCAGAATGCGCCAAATTGCAAATCAGCCCCTCAATTATCTTTTTTTTCTTTCAATTGCGTCCCTGCCAATTTCGGTCCTCGCCCCCCTAGTTGGTCGCGTTTTTCACCTTGGTCCTTGGCCTCTGATTTATGCAATTAAGCCCTCAATTGATCAATAAACTTCCAATTTCTTCAATTACGCCCCTGAATCAATTCAAAACAGCCCCCTCTATTTACCCGCGTTTTCCAAATTGGTCCCTGGTTTCGGATTTTCACAATTGAGCTCCTAATTGGCCATTAAACTTTAATATTTATGCAATTAAGCCCCTGATTTGACCTAATAAATTCCAAAAAAATATATTTTGGCCCCAGAACTTAAATTTCTTCTAATTAAAGCCCAAATTGACTTAAAAATCAATTTTTCTTGCGCTCAAATCCTCTATAAATTCAAATAAAATCCAATTAAGTCCATAAACATCCAAATTTGGGCTTTTCTCCTCAAAATTCAAATTTTCCTTCTCAACAGGGCTCTCATCCTTCAAGAATATACTGTCAAAAATCCAATCTTTGTATTTTTTAACCTCCTTGACCAATCTTCCGACCATATTCTGAGCGCTTCTGCCTCCTGTTATTTTTCTAACCTTCTTTGGCTATTTAATTTTTTTTTTTGTGGGGACCCAAAAATGGGTTACAACAATAGTGATAAGGCAAACTCGTTCATTGCTTGGATGTGACCTATCCTCTATGAAGAATGGTGGAATTCTGCTGTCAATCTCATTCCAACTACAACGAGGGTTTTTCTTGAGTCCTGTCTCTTTCATCTTTAATCTTACCCCGCGTACCCTGCCCCAATTCCTAGCAGAGGAGAGATTTTTGATAAAGCAATATGAGTATATAGATGGATCATAGGATCCTTCTCGATAAGCAACCTCACGATTTCCTTTCCCAGTTCTTAATCTGTCCAAACAACGTGCAGAAAATAGTGTGCTTAACAAACTGGTACCCTCCCTGGTTTCTGTATTGTTTTGGGAGAACATGATAAGCTTCTTTCAATCTTCCAGAAGATCGATCAAGCAAGAGTAATGTTCAATGCTGGGTTTGATAATATTGTATGATCGTCTGATTGTCAACCACTGTTAACAATCACATCACCCTCCATTCCGTTTCTCATCATCTGTTCATGAACGGATTCCCCAGATCGAAGCTGCGCAGATCTTCAATAAGACACTACTATGCCAGTACTTAAAGTAGTTAAAGTTAGGTTAGTGTCTGTCTTCCATGTTCATCCTCCTAAAACGCTTCAAGCATTCTCTGCTATCACCTTTCAATCCATACCCTGCAGTCAAAGATTCACAACCGACTATTAGGGTGGAAAATAAAGTCACATAAGACTGATTTCAAAATCAAGCCCTCTAGGGTAATTTTTGTTATGAAATATATTTGTTTATTAAAAATAGAATAATATTTTTAATTTAGCTTATATATAATCTTGTTGTATTTAAGTTAAAAACATAACTTCAAAATAAAGGAATCAATGAAACCCTAACCCCCTTCTCTCTTATGTTCGTATTTCTCTTTGTTTGAAACAAATTGCTTAACATGGTATTGGAGCATGGTTTCATAGAACGAGACTTAATCTCAAACACAACTTTCATGAATTTTTTGGAGTGACATTTGTTCAATTTCTGCAATCAGTTTTTGCAAATATGGTATTTTGTCTTCTCTTTAGTTTCAACAATTTAGTATTTCGTCTCCCCTCTTGTTTCTGTAATTTAGTATTTGCATTCTATTTCTATAATTTTTTTAGGAGTGATCATATAACTTCGAGAAGATATTTATTCAGTTTTTGCGATATTTGTTCAATTTCTGCAATCTAGTATTTTGTTTTTTGCTTCTTTTGCTTTCTTGCTTTTTTTTTTATTTGTTGATTATGGTTACTGAAAAAGATAATTTGCTTTAGTTTGTGAGTGTGAGATTAGATGAAAAAAACTATTCATATTAGAGTTATGTAATGAAAAATTTCCTTAAGGATAAAAAGATATAGAGATATGTTAATGAAACTTATGTTATACCTAAAAATACTGATTAAGGGTATGCTATTTTGATAAATGCATGGAAACCAAACAATGCAAAGATTATTACTTGGATTAATAATTTTGTTGACCATTTCATAGGTACGCGGTTAGTAAAGTATATTATTCACACAATCAAATTTGTCAAAGCAATATCAATTAATAACATTAATACAAGTCACATCATTCTGTCTTTATATGTTGATGACATGATTATTATTGGTGATGAAATTAATGATATTTCAGTTTTAAAGACAAAGTTGGTAGACAATTTGAAATGAAGGATTTAAGTTATCTTTAATATTTTCTGGGTATTGAGATAGCTCACTCACTCAAAGGTTATCTTTTTTCTCAATCAAAAAATATTGCAAATATTCTTGAGTGAGCTAAACTTACTAATAATAAGACTATAGATACTCTTATTGAGGTTAATGCAATATATTCTTTTTCTAATGATTTACATTTGTTAAATCCTACTTTATACCGTACTATTAGTGAGAGCTTGGTAAATCTCATTATTACTCATTCATATATTGCATGTGTTATTCATATTGTTAATTAGTTTGTTGCTTCTTCTACTACCATTCAAGAGCTTAATTAGGAGTTTTAGTAATTTGACATGCAGTCATCCATATGTTCTTTATAGAATAGAACTTGTGAATAGGTTTAAAAACATCAACCGACTCATATTGCTACTCAATCTTTAATTCATATTTCTAATAAAATTTTCAGAAAAAAAAATTAAAAATAGCAAAAAACAATGAAAATCCAAAAAATACATTCTTGATATATTTGTATTATTTTTATCATTTTCAGTATTATCTTAAAAAAAAATAAATTTAAAAGTTTTTAAATACATTTAACTTTTAATATATTATTTTTAAAATTATTGATTTTTCTGTTGAATTTTAATGTTAAATCAATGTTGATGTCGTGTTATTAGAAAATAAAAATATAAATATTTTACCATGCATTTGAAATAAATAATATTTTTACTATAATAGTTAATAATATTTTACCAAGCCGCCGCCGCCCTCTCTTCCTTGGTTTTTCTCCCAGAACCATGGCCCCTCACTTTCTCTTCCCCATTCGCCATTTCCAGCACCTAAAACCAGCCACTCTCCTTTCTCCCCACAGCCGCCAGCCACACACAGAGCCCACATTTCCTCCCTCACTCTCCCTTCTTCCCGGCCACTGCACTTCCCCTCATCCCTAGCAAAACCATCTCCACCTTCACTCCAGCCGCCCACTAACAGGAGACCAGACCCTCCCCCATCTCTGCTACCTCTATTTCCTCTCCCTCTCTCAGCCAAGACCAAAAAAATGGCACCGGCAGCTCAACCATTCTTCCCTCCACCGTGACCCGTGTCGATACACGACGTCGGGCGACGGCTCCGCTCATTTTTGTTTATTTAACAAAAAAGATTTTTTTAATTGGGGAAAATGAAAATTTTATTGGAGTCGCCATCTAGGAATTTGAGGGAACTAGAAATCCCAAATTAGACACTGGTTCTAAAGATTCGGGTACTGGGTTAGTTATGATTAAGGGAAGGTAGACACCACCCTTAAAACACCCTTTCAAAAGAAAGGTTACCCTTACTTATGTGTTTTTTATTTGATTTAAATGCTATTATATTTTGAGCTTATTTGCAATTTTGTTTTTTTTTTTAAATAGTTAACGTCGGTCCCTAAAAATAGGAGACACGTTAAAAAATGACATCAATCCCTAAAAATAGGAGACTATGGACATAATCCATATTGGTATTTAAACTTTTGACATCGGTCCTTTTATGAAAAAGAGACGTGTCGACGAACAGTATTTGTTTATAAAATTATTTTTATATCGTTGAGAAATGGGCATCCCATATTTGAGATTTGGGCTTTGGACCCACGAACGATAACATGATAGGATGGGTATTGGACCCGCGTTGTTATTCCTTTCTTTTTTTATTTTATTTTTTTGTTTGTTTTACAACATGCAAGAAAATTTATATACAAAATAAAAAATGTTAGAAATCTAAAAAAAACAATTACCTAAGTGACACAGTATAGGTAAAATACTGAAATACCCTCGGATCTATCAGAAATTTACGAAAATGCCACTGGCGGCGCGTGTGGCTCACGCGCGGCTACTGTTGGTGGCGGCGAGCTTTTCAGGCGAGATTTCTGGCCAACCGATGGTCGGTTCTGGTAGATCTGAGGTCGAGGATTCTGTTGGTGGTGGTCTCGACGTCCGTTGATGGCTTACGAGGGAGAATCGATGACTTGAAGGTTCGGTGGCCGGCGACGATCGCGGCCTTTTTCCGGCCAGATGAGGCGGTGAAAACGATGAAAACCACCGGGGTTTTACTTTAAAGCATGTGAGGAACCTTTATGTGGTGGTGCGGAGGCTTGATACGGCCGATGATGGGAGATCGGAGGAGAGAGAGAGTCGCCGGCGAGAGGAGAGAGATGCTCTGAGATTGGCTACGGTGCGGATGCGTATATGGTGTACCGGTGCCGCTGAAGGATGTTAACCGTTGGATCTTGGATGAAACGATCGGATGGTTGTGATTGGCTAGATCTGCAGGTTGGTCGGACGGCTGTGATTTTCTGTGTTTTGATCCTGTGTGGCTCGGTGCACTGAAATCTCGGTGCACCTGATGACGTGGCGCGACGGGATTAAATCTTGAATTAATTCAATGGCTGAGATGAATCGGGATATATTTGGTATTTTTCAAATTGTCTTTTTTTTTTAAATAATATCCTACTCTCCCGAAGAAAAATTAAAAAAAACATGCATCTTCCTTTTTATTTCTCCCTAATCTTCGGTGGCTATTTATAGCCACTAACAGGGACAGCTGAGCACCTGCTCCGTTCATAATTCACCTGCTCAGCCAACTGCCCCGCCAATCATGCAACTACTCTGCTGACTTACATTATTATTATTTGTTTTTTTTTCTTGTTTTATTATATATAATAATAAATATTTATATAGGTAAAATTAAAAATTCAAATCAGTATTATAAAAAGCCAGTTTCAACCGCTAACACAAAAAACATCTTATAGGTATCAACCCGGTAAACCGGGTTTTAACCGAAAAATGATGGTTTTGACCCAAAAATAGCTCGAAACTCATTTTTCATCCCGGTCGACATGGTTTGACCCGTATTGACCTGGTGAACTCGGTTTTGGTAAAAAATGACGTTTTTGACCTGAAACAGCCCGGAACTCATTTTTAAACCTGGTCGACATGGTTTGAATGAAAAGATGCGGTTGACTCAAGAAAAAAAAAATATATTTTTGAATTTTAAAATTTTTCTCTTAATTTTTTTTGGATTTTTTTAAAATATATCAAAAACATGGGTCAAAAATTAGGTAGCAACAACCCGACTCAGCAAAAACCTAGTCATGCAGCGGCCTCTTGGTCTTACCGCCGGCAACCTGAAACAGAGAAGAAAAAGGCGAAACAAAAAGAAAAAAAAATCTGTAGGCCACTAATAAGACAATTATTAAAACCTTTAAACCTTATCAGATCATTATAGTAGCTTGTATCATGTATGATATGTTAAGGGTTTTAATTCCTAGCCATAATAAGTCATTTGCTCTTAAATTTCTGACAATACCAGTATACTTATGTTTTTCAATAATTCTAAACTAAATACTAAATGTTGACTTTCAAAAACAAACATAAACAAAACTGACCTAGCACCATGTGTGCACATGCATCAACTCACTTCAAAATCTCGAAGCGAATTCTTCAAAATATCAAAGGTACAATAAATTTTGGCTTATTTTATAGTTATTGTAATAGGTTTGATCTTGTAGATTATAATAATTATTATTGAGTTAAAAATATAGATGATAAAAAGATCATTATAGGTTTTGTTAACAACTTTTACATAGAATTCAAACAATCAATCTATTATCACATTATCTACATCTGAAGCTGTATATGTAGCTATTATAGCATGTGTTTGTCATTTCATATGACTAAGAAGATTATTGAAGAAGTTGTGAATGTCACAAAAAAAAAAAAACCTACAAAGATTTATATGAACAACTCATCAGCCATTGCATTAGCTAAAAAAGTTGAAGTCAAGTATGTGAAGACTCAAGACCAAATAGCAAATATTTTCACAAAACCACTCAAATATGATTTTTTGCAAAGATGAGAGATGTGTTGAGAGTTATGAACAATAATGATATATTGAGAGGGAGTGCTAAAGTTCAATATCAATTAGGATTTAGGCTAATATAATTTAGAGTTTATAAGAGTTTAATATTGTTAGAACTCCACAATATTAAGAATATTTTCTATTAGAGTTTCATCATTATTAGATAAAAAAATCTAGTTAAAGGAGGAATCCTAGTTAATATACTCATCATTGATGAAAAATAATTTGTAATAGACCAGTTTATTATAATTTTTATTTAATGAGAATGTTAGATTCCTTATTAGATTAGGATTTTAAAAAAAAAATTTAATTTTTTAATTATCTAGGATTTGAGATCTATAAATAGAATTATAATTAATCAAAAGAATAATTCAGAGACAAAAACAAAAACTAAAAAATATATATTTTTTGAGGAAACTTTTCATAAAAAATATCATTTTGTTTTTTTTTTTTCTTGTTATTTACCTTGGTTCTTGTATTTATTCTCGTAAATTAGTTACCGAGTATATCCTTCTCTTCCAACTTCCAACGTCTTCATAATTATGGTCTTACTGAACTGGAAGTTCGTGAGCGTGTCTTTTGGAAGTAGACGTAGTGACCACATTTTCTTTCGTCCATGGAAGTTAGCTGACGTAGTGTTTGATAAATGCTTGCTTGAAAATCAGCTTCCATTCTTCATCCTCAAGAAGTTGTTTGAGATATCCAGTCTTGCTGCAAATCCTGGGAATTGTACCATTATCGAGCTTACCTGCGGCTTCTTACTATGGAGTTGGGTTGACTGGTTATAAGAGGACAGTTGGGAAATAATCAATTGTTCTGGAGTCCTAGATTTTGTTGGCTTCTTAAGAAAGTGTCAGCAGCCAACAGAGCAGCACAGTCCAGCGGAAGAAGAAGCTTATTTAAGCGCACCCACTGCAACGGAGCTCCATCAAGCTGGAGTGAAGTTTAAGTGTCCCGAAAAATGCTCATTATTAGACATAAGATTTAGTAATGGGATTCTAGAAATTCATAAAAAAAAATACGTAAAAAATTAATTTAAAATAAAAAATTATAATACATTTTTTAATAAAATAATATTTTAAAAACTGAATTCACATTGCAGAAAGCTTGGCACAAGAGGGAGGCAACCTAAAAACAGGTTTATTTCAACAATACATGTACTGACATCTCTGTTTGTGGAAACAAAGTTGAAAAGGGCTACATTTTCCTGTGATGTGATATTGATTCAGAGATTTGTTGAATAAGACGTGGTGCAGAACTGTAGAAGATAAGATACAAGACTATAAATGTCTTCAAAAAAACTGTAGAAGTGCACAGTTTAAGTGAGAAGTGAGAGGCGGTCCACTTTTCGCGAGAAATAATGAGGTGGTCCCCTTTTATCAGATAAATAATAAAGGGCCAATCATTAAAAAAAAACAAAAGTATTGGAAATGGTTTATTGGTATTGAAATAGAATATTGTAGAATCATTATTTATTGATTCAGCTATTTGATGGATCGATAAAAAAAAAATAATGTTCTATAAATATATGCTTACGAATACAAATGATTTGATTGAGATTGTCCCATAATCCCTGAAAAAAAAAAAAAAAATATATATATATAGAACTATTCAAGGTAAAAATATTTTTAATGAATAAATTAAATTTATCTATGTCTATGTCTCAAATCCAAAGTCTTTCTAAAACATTATTATTACGAGAGCTTTCATGAATTAATTGTATATTTTGGTGAAGACTCATGTCATTAAAGTCAGGTAGCATCCCCTCCACATCAGGTGAATATAAATACGACAACAAAAGAGAAGGGATAGCTTGAAAACCTAAGGCTGTCTGTATATGGAAATTCTAATGTGAAATCGACAGAGATAAAACAGATGAATATACGAATCCAATTATTCAACTTTATCACATGGAAGGATTTATATATTCATTAAAGTAGTAAAAAAATGATTAAGATGAGCTTATTATATTCTTTAAATATGCTAAAAAGTAGTTAATATTACTTTCACCTTTCCCCTCTTCGGATTACATTTATAGTTTTCCATTATCTTACCGATTAACGGCTCAAATCCCATTTCACTTTCTCCTTCCTTCCTCCTTCACCTCTCGCCTTGCCCTATAAAAATCGCCAGAACCTCCTATCCCTACCCACCAAAAACTTTAAAATCTCTACCTTTCCCTCGTCTTCTCGAGAAACAAACAGAAACCCGAAACCGCAAGAAAATCCACCGGAGGGAAAGCCCTAAGGAACAACTAACAACGAAGGCAGCCAGGAAAACATCTCTTTGGACACGAGCTAAACTTCTAAAACTGCAGTTGTTGAGAGCTTGTAAGTAGTTTAAGTTTCTGTCCATTTGGCTTTTTATGATAGGCATCATGTTTTTTTTTATTCAAAATAATACTACATGAAAAATAATTTTCTTAAGAGGAATTATCAAAATTATTTGGTCATTTCATTATCATTTTTTTTATCTAATGATAAAATATCAATTTTTTCTAAACACAAATATACAACTTATTAAGCAAATTTTATACGAAACAATATAAATTAATTAATTGTTTTAATAATTAATTTATATCATTTGATACAAATTATGCGGAACAAGGCACGTCATTAATAATTTTAATTAAAAAAATTTAATACATCACTTAATTTGTATCACTCATCTGGTTCCATATATATATATATTACAGGCACAGGCGGAGGCATGACAAAGGCTGGGGTGGGCTTTAGCCTAGGTCAAGATTTTATCAATATTTTTTAACTAGGTTTATGTAAAACAAATTTATAGTTATCAATTAAGTTATCAAAAAATTCTAAAAATTTGCGTGGAGCCTTCTAATATGATACTTTAGCTTGGGTTAAAATTTCAGAATTTTTAGAGAAATTTAAAAATTTGGTGAAAAATCACAATTTGATCAGTTTTACGTTATTGGACGTAATTTTCAATCCAACCATCAGATCGAGTTGAAATTTTATGAGGGATCTTAAAATATATTGAATAAAATCTAGTTAAGAGTTTAAGATGAACGGAACTTGGTAATGCTAAAAAACAAAATGTCAAATAAAAGCAAAATGACTCATTAAGAGTAAAATGGTTATTTGCCATTAAAAAATAAAACAAATCAGCTCCTCCTTCCTTTTATATGTTGCCGACTAAGCAGAAGCAGAATAGAAGAAGAAAGAAAAGAAAAGGCGAGAGAGAAATGGAGAAAAGTAAGGGAAAAACATAAAAAAATTTAAAGGAAAAAAAATAAGAAATGAGAGAATAAACTTGTAAACTTATAAAGTCCAAACTTATAAAACACTAATTTAGGGAAGAATCAAGTGAAGGAAGAAAGAATTAAAAGAGGGAAAAAATTTAATTAATTTGTTTTACAGTTAACATGAGATTGTTATTTTATCCCGGTTGAGAAGTTGTTACAATATCAATTCAGATTTAATTATAGATAAATTATATTCCACAAAATATCAAAGGATGTAACTTTAATAGTGAGTTTATTTTTACTTTCGCTTTAATTTTATGTACTTTTTAATTTATTTTTTAATATTTTAGATTGTGTATTTGAATTAAAAATTTACTATTAATTTCAAAAATTTATATACATGAATTAATAATCAATCTTAAAAAATATTTATATATTTATTTAATAGTCCAGGACAAAAAAAATTCCTAGCTCCGCTCTTGATTACAGGTTAAATTGTTGCTAGTGAAGGCAAACTTAAGGCTGGACGTTTCATCTCTTTTTTGGGTTTCGTAATTGAATTTGTTTTCTCAGTGGTAACAATTTTTTTGATCTGCTTGTTTTGTTATAATAGTAGCTATCTTCTCAGTTCTGTCACAGAATGGAATCTGGCCGACCACCAAGCACTAATCATGAGCTGAGTCATCAAGTTTCGCTTGATATTGATAGATTAGCCCAATCCGTGACGGAAGAGCTGGAAATCTCAAATCCTTTCTCCGACACATGTTGTATATATAAAGTTCCTGAGCGATTACGCGAGCTGAACGAAAAGGCCTACACGCCTCGTGTAGTCTCCATAGGCCCAATTCACCATGGTAATGAGAAGCTAAAAGCCATGGAAGACCAAAAAAGAATGTACCTGAAAGAATTCATTGCCCATAGCGAGGTAACTGTGAAGGGTTTTATTGAATTGATCAAGGAGAAGGAAACGAGATTGCGTCATTGCTATGCGGAGACCAATGGGTTTAGTAGCGAATACTTCATAAGAATGATATTAATGGATGCTGCCTTCGTCATTATGTTTTTGCTGAAGTACATAGAATTCAGTGGTAGCAGAGACATCATTTTCTATCCTCCATACAAGAGGTCTGATGTAAAGGCTGATATCTGTATGCTTGAAAATCAGCTCCCGTTCTTCATCCTCGAGGAGTTGTATAGACTATCTATGTTCGGCAATTCTCCAAAAGTTACACTGATTGAGCTTACTCATAGGTTCTTTACAGTTGCATTCGACTCATGGGCAGTAGGGGACATTTTGGGGAAAGTAGATTTCTCCAAAGTCAAACATTTGGTTGAGTTTCTTTCAGTTTATCATCAGCCAACTGAACAGAACCCGACAGAGAAAGTCGAAGTATTACCCGTACCCAGTGTAAAGGAGCTCCACCAAGCGGGGGTCAAGTTTGTGTTGAGTTCAAGCAAACATCTTCTTGACATTAAATTCGATAGAAATAAAGGGATACTAGAAATTCCACGATTAAAGTTAAAAGACAGAACAGAAATCATAATCAGGAATTTGCAAGCCTTTGAGCAGTGCCATCGCCTGAAAGATGATTATGTTGGTGACTATATCTTCTTGATGGGTCGCTTTGTCAGGGCCAGGAAGGATGTGGAAATACTTGTTGAAAATCGTATTGTAGATAACTGGCTATCATCTTCTGAGGAAGTGGTACAACTCTTTAACAATCTCCAGAAAGGAAATATAGTGTGTCGACGTACTTTTCTCTTTGAAGTTCTCATTAAAGATCTGAATGCATTCTGCGAAAGGCCATGGAACAAGTGGAAGGCAAATTTAGAGCAAAATTATTTCAATACCCCATGGGCAGCAATCTCTGTCTCAGGAGCTGTTATTCTTCTCATCCTGACTGTCCTCCAATCCGTCTGCTCTATACTTCAAGTAGTTTAGCTTCTGCCATTTCAATTGTTTCATACCGCATGTTGCATTAATTGTACCCATAATCCTAGTTCTCTTCTTTGTTTTGTTCTTCCAAATGAAGAAGTTGTTTCAGTATAAATTCCATGCAATGAAGAATTTATTAGATAATTATATAAATTATATTTTAAATCTTATTTAAGAGATTAAAATAATTTTAAATTGAGATGATATTTTTTTTTTTACAAAAACAACTTCATCAACTTTTTGATTAATCATAATATGTCCTGATTTCCATCTAAAAATGTTTGATGTATACTGAATTATATAAAGGCCTTAAACTTTTCTTTTAATAAGTTAACAACAAGACAAACTTTCTAGTTAATCACTCAGTTTAATTAGGTTATTCAGTTTTAATTTATATTAGTAAATGAATTACTAAATTACTCAGGTTTGACCGACTCAAATCCTAATCCAATTTAAAAATAAACTTAGTTAATACTGGATTATAAATTAACAGCTACTGAGTCAACCTGCCAACCCGGTTGGTTTTGATAAATTTGTAGCAAATCTTACAAACTATAAAACAAAAAAAAAAACACAAAATCCATCACGTTCCCGCGCGAATAAAGCATTTCCACTGACTATTTAAAAGCACGCGGATCGCGATCCCGCTAACATTTCTCCAGACATTAACAACCGTCGATTTCTTCAAAATCCGCGGCCCACAAATCTTCCCCAAAAGAAGAGGAGGGTCTCCAAATTTAAAAGAGCGAATCTGAGCCCGCCAGTAAAAAGAATCCTATTGGTCACATCACATCGCACACTGATCGCCATCTCTACCGTTCATAACTTTATAAATCAACGGTCTCAAATCTATTACATCTCCCGCACCCTTTCCCCTGTAAAAATGGTAAAAAGCTATCGTTAAATAATATTTATGTAATTTTATTTATTGAAAGTAAAATAATATTTTTAATTTAATATATATATATATATATATATATTTTTTTTATTTGTATTTAGGTTAACATTATATATTTATAATATACAAATTATTTAGAATTCTAAATTTTTTTATGTTTGATCTCAATTATTTTAACACTTTGTATCTCTACGCATCAAAAACCCTAACTTTCCCTTGTTTTCTTGAAAAACATGCAGAAACCCAAAATCCCAATTACCACTTTGATCCCGTTTGTTTGTTGAAAAGTAATTTTTTTTGAAAAGTGAATTATAGAAAAGTGAATTCCGAAAAAGTATTTTTTTTCTCAAATTTATTAAAATAACAAGAAACAAATCTTACAAATTAAAAAATATATATAATTTCATAAATTATCTCAAGTAAAATAAATAATAATCAAAATGATAGAGATCAAATCTAAAAAATAAAAAAAAATTGAAAGATGAAGAAATTAAAATAATAATAATTAACATTTCATAAATTATTTCAAATAAAATAAGTAACAATTAAAAGAATGAGGACCAAATTTGATAGATAAAAAAATTTAATTAAAAAATAATAATGAAAAATCAAATAACAATTATAAAAATAAAAACCAAAGTTAATATAAAAATTAAATGGTAAGGGATGAAATTAAAAAAACAAATATTCAAAACAAAATATATATAGCAATTAAAAGTTTGAAAATCAAATTTGATATAATCAATAAATAATATGATATTTCTAATTTTTTTATAACTTTCAAAAAATGTTTTCCATAAAAATAAAATAAAAATATTTTCCTGAAAATAAAGTTAAATAGTTTTTTAACTCGAAAGTGTTTCCTAAAAGAAGCAATCTTATTGGCCGCTTCACGTGCGCTCGGATCTCCATCACAACCGTCCTTTGGCTTGCCGAACAACGGCTCGTATCCCATTTCACTGTCTCCTACCTTCCTCTACCACCTCTCTCCTTGCCTTGTAAAAATCGTCAGAACCTCCTACCCCTCCCCACAAAAAACACTCAAAACCCTAACTTTCCCTCGTTTTCTCGAGTAAGAAACAGAAACCCGAAACCCCATTTTCTCAACTTACTTATTTCAATGGCTCGCACAAAGCAAACAGCAAGAAAATCCACGGGAGGAAAAGCCCCAAGGAAGCAGCTAGCCACCAAGGCAGCCAGGAAGTCAGCTCCAGCCACCGGAGGAGTGAAGAAGCCCCACCGTTTCAGGCCAGGAACGGTGGCGCTGAGAGAAATGAGGAAGTACCAGAAGAGCACTGAGCTGTTAATACGGAAACTGCCATTTCAAAGGCTGGTGAGGGAAATAGCCCAAGATTTCAAGACAGACTTGAGGTTCCAAAGCTTCCTCAGCCAAGGAAACTCAAAACTCTAAGCATGCCGAGTGCAGCAGAGCTCCGTCAAGATGGAGTCAAGTTTAAGCTGCGGTCGAGCAAGAATCTATTTGACGTAAAATTCAATAAAAGTAGAGGGAGACTGGAAATTCCACGATTACTAGTAATTGACCAGACAGAGATCTTATTCAGAAATCTTCAGGCATTTGAGCAATGCAATTGCAGTGACAAATATGTGACTAACTATATTACCATGATCAATTTGCTTGTGTGTAGCACCAGGGATGTGGAAATACTTGTTCGGAAAGGAATTATAGAAAACTGGCTGCGTGATAGTGACGCCGTTTTAAGTGTTGTCCACAATCTTGACAAAGAAAATCTCATCTTCCTCGACAATTTCTGTTGGAATATTGCCAATTATATGGCTGTCATAGTCAAAGAAGGAGGCTACAATGGTGGGTTGTTGGTGGCACCCAACAACCATTTACTAATGTCAAAGTTTGGCAAGTTTGGCAACCACTATTGTTGACAAAAGAGTATGAGAAGCTACCATGGATGCCTATAAATAGAGGCATACATTAGAGAGCAAAATGAGAGTGAAAGTAGAGCCAAATATGAGAGAAATGTAGGAGAGAGTGAACTGCCAATGCAGCCAGCAGTAGCTGCCAATGTAGCACCAAGAAGAGAGAAATAGAGTGAGGTTGAGAGTTGCTAAAGGGGAATAATTCCTCCTCCTCTATTGTTGTAAATCTTCTTCTCTCCCTATATAATCAAATGGCTTCTCCCGTGGATGTAGGCGGTTTGCCGAACCACGTTAAATATTGTGTCAGTGTACTAGCCTCCAATGGGAAAATATCAGAACATCACCGGTCGAAATTCCCTGCAATTGGTATCAGAGCATATGGTTTAAGTGGTGTTTGATTTTTTGCTCAAAAATGAAAGTTGTCAAAATGGTGTTTTGACCATCCCACTGTGTAGAGGAGGACGAGACGAAGCCACTGGTGAAAACCGCGTCAAAATCAGACGTCGGACATGGCCGCACTCTCCATCACTCTCCGGCAAGGTGTCTGCCCACGCGCCCACGCGTCTTCTTCACCCGGATGAGTTGACCCAACCTGAATACCAGTTGACCCGACCCATGTGAACAACAGACATGAACAGTGGTGACATCATGAACAGTGAACAGTACCATGCAAAAGGATGACATCAGCATACACAGTCAGCAAACCATTGACTGGTCAACAGACATGTCAGCATAGTGGGACCCACCTGCCACGTCATCAGCCGCGAGCCGAGGGATAGGATTCTGTGCAGCAGAGTCTACGTGCAACCAGATCTGAGATTGAATCTGAGCCGTTGATCAGGCCAGAATTGTTTTGATCAAATCGTAGCCGTCTGATGTGCGATTTGGACGATTCAAGACATGTTTCCAGCTAATTTGATCATTCCGAATGCAATGGTATTGTCCGATTGTTGAGATTTGAGACCGAAAATGGCAGTGGTGAATTATTACAGATAGATTACCTGATCAGGAGGCATCTGAGGGTCTGGATTGAGGTCGATGGAGATGAAGAAGAAGAAGGTGCACATGTTTGCCCAATTACATGTGCTAAACCGTTAAATGGGGAAATTTAATGCCTCGTGTTGTTACTCATTTTTGAGCCATACGCGCTAATGGAGATAATGTATATCCCCTTTAAATTGAAGGTAGAAGTTTAGTTCAGGGTTGCTGGGAGATTGATAAAAACAAAGGAAAAGGAAATGTTTTTCAGACCGTGTTTCAACTGGCATCTGCTCTCCTGATCCTTCCCTTTTGCTTTTGAAATTGTCAGGATTCTTAGGCTATTTAGGAATTTTTTTTAAATGATTAATTTGTTCCTTTTCTATCTGGTTTCTAAGGTTGGATAAATCCCTCAGAAGCTGCACTAAACATTTTGGCTCTGCCGTTGTCACAATGTTTTGTTCCAACTTAGGCTTTGATTCTGATCTAGTTCCATGCACTATCCGACCATACCGGCTATATTTTGTCACTCATAACATGTTGAAAATTAACCTACACTTTTATTGGGTCATAGGGCTTGCTTTTTTTTTTTTTATGACAGACTCTCAGTCAAAGTAGGATGCTTGGCATGGTCAGTTTCCTGATTTAGATTAGGGGATCCTTTTGACCCACCAAGTTGCAGCCAAATTCTGTACTTCAAAATGAATTTTTCTTGAAAGTTGTAGTTCTGCATGTGTAGATGAATTTGGGATCTTGAATCGCTTGATTTCGATATCAGGAGCTCAAGATATTCTTGTTTGAATATCTTATGAGGAAGCAAAATTCTGCCACGAAAATTCTGCCGTAAAAAAATTCTGACGCGAAATTCTGCCGCAAACAATTCTGCCATAAAAATTCTCAAAATTTTTCTGTCACAGGAAAGATTCTACCCCCAAGCTTGCAGGACTGAAAAAAAAAACTGAAATAAAGGGGGTTAATTGCTGATAAAGATTGGAAGAAACTTGGTTGGGTTTTGGGAGGAAATAGAAAAAAACAGGAATAGGATTAGAATTTGACAGAAATTCTGCCACGATTGGTTACACTCCAGCTGCCTTTCTAAACGACACCGTCCCTGTTTCACTGCTTTAGTTAGACGACGCCGTATGAGAGAGCCACATCCTGAAAATATAATTAGCATAGGACTGTACCCGTTGCATTCTTTTCCCTCCCCTGCAAACCTTTTGATACTGTTTTTTTGAAATCCTCCGTCCTTGCATCCTGCAACCTGCTGCAAAAAAAAACAGTCCCTTTATTCCCGCTAGGATGGCAGCTGCGAGAGGGAACGGTTTTGTACCTCTAGTGCCAGCTAAGGGAAGAAGACGCAGAGGGAGCCTCACACGATCGAAGGGCTGGGACTGCATCCCTAGTATACACGGCTGGGATAAGGGGGCGTGAGAGGGGTCTCCAAGGTGGCTTGGGCTATATAAGCAAGCTGCAGAAAAAGAGGGGGAGAGAGGAAAGATAGAGGGAACAAGCTTGAAACAAAGAGGACTTAGAGAGGAGAGTAGAAAACAGAGAGAGAGCACAGAAAAACAAAGAGAACGAGAGGCAAAATCAGTTCCAGTCTATCCTGCCGCTGTCGAAAAAGAGTTCACTAAACCTACGGGTTTTCCAAAAACTCTTAACGGCAAAAAGAGGAAGGCTTCCTTTAGTTTCAGAGGCAGAAAAGCAAAGGTTTTTCACCTGCCTACACCTCATTTTCTACATCTGAACTGGCATCATCAGCAGGTATAGTTCTTAGTCTTCCGTTTCTTTGCTTAAGCTTGGCATTTGTTGTGTGGTTCTTCTCCAAAACCTGTTTTATGGTTTTTGTTAGATGTTCAGTTTTATTATGAACGAAAGTATTATGCCTGCCCACTATCACTGCCATGCTTTATAGTTTGGATTCATTTGTCTACGTTATAGCTGCGTTTTTTTTTATCTGTTGTTATGAGTGACTGTTTTTCATGGTCTCTCTGCTGGGTTGTCTCCTGGCCGGGGAATGTTACATAGGATTTGTAGTGGTGTGGAAGTGCAGTTTTTTTTTTAGGTGGGGAAGAAGAAGAGAAAACAAAGTGAGTAATGGACACGGAGAAAGTCCAAAAAAACAGAGAAGAGAAAAACAGACAGAAAAACGGAGGGAGGAAACAACAAAAATAGAAGAGAAGGGGAAAATAGAGAGGAAAGTAAAGGGAGAGAGCCGAGAGAACTAGAAGAAGGTTGGAGAGTAATAGGAAACAATGAAGGAGAGGGGTTTAACTTTAATCTATCCTACCTTGCCTCCGTTTCCTTGTTCTACGAGCAGGAGCTTCAGAATGTTGCAGGAGGAGCAGTTCTGTTTCTAAAACAATGCTTTGGTTAGAGAAGAAAATATATAACGTGGGAAGTTGTGGGGAAAAGAAAGTAAAAGGCATGAGGGAAATTTCCTTTTCAGGAGAGGGTTTGTTTGTTCTCAGGCTCACAGATCACGTTTTTTTTTTAAAAAGAGAAAAACAAGATGGCTGGCCATTGGTTTCTAATACATAGGATAAAAGTATACCCCTCAAGTCTCTTTCATGTTACGAGCATAGCAGTGTTGAAGATTTAAGATGGCAGAGGATGGGTCGTGGGGTACCGACACTGGCGTAGGATTTTGAGTTTAAATTGTTGCTTTCAGGACTGTGGCCTCCCGTGACAAGTTTATTTCTTGATGGTTTAATAATTTTTACTGGATGCTTGTATTAATTGTTGCGATTAGCCGTGTGTTTTGAGTTCAAAAATGTTAGCTGCAGGACTTTGCCCCCCGTGTGACCAACTTATTTTTCTGTTATTTTGCTAGCTTCAACGGTGATGTTTGCATTTAATATTTGTGATAAATAATGCTTTTAATAAAAATATTTTTAAGTGTTGCATACGGCCAATACCCTAACATGCTTTTTATGCCTTTTAAAAAACAAATATTTGAACTTTCAAAAATGTGTTTTCGCATGAATTTCTTAAACACAATAAAAATTATTTCCTTGCATCTTGGATTTTACAACATGTTTGTAAATTTCAAAGGGTGTTGGCCAATATTCCAAAAATATAAAAATCTTATTTGTGGGAATTCATTTTTTTATTCACTATTAATATTTGGATAAAGAAATCTCAAAAGGGGCAAATATCCAAAATATTATTAGGAATAATTTGTTATTATTCATTATTAATGTTTGGATAAAGAAACCCCAAAGGAGTTAATATCCAAAATATTATTAAGAATAATTCGTTATTATTCACCACAAATGTTTGGATACAGAAACCCCAAAAGGGGTTAATATTCAAAATATTATTGGGAATAATCCGTCATTGTTCACTATTGATATTTAGATAAAGAAACCCCAAGTGGTAAATATCAAAATATTTTTAGGAACAACAAAGTCATTATCCTTTAATAACACAAGGGCAAATAAACCTATGAAAGGTAAATGTCCAAAATATTGTTAATAGGAATACAACTTGTTCATTTTTAACGGAAGGGTAGATTTATGCCTAAAAATTTATTTAGAACAATTTAATTTGCGTATCCCTGAAAGAAGTCTCAATTATAAATGGGGACATTTCAAATTTTGATTCCAAAATTTAAGAGTCATGAAAATTTGAAATACTAAGGCAAAAAAGGGCTTTTAAAGCACCTTGAATTTCCTTAGATTTCTAAATTTTTTCTTCTTCTTTCTCTTGCGATTTACGAGTCGCGAACACTTGAAATACTAAAGGGGAAAATGAGCTCTTAAGCACATTGAATCTCCTTAGATTTCTATCTTAGTTGTATCCAAATTCATAAATTCTGAATTTGTTTCAAATCAAATGTAGACTTCAAGAGATCTGCACCGTTTCTCTTTGGAACTCTATCAACATATCTAAAGGTATGATCCGTATTGGCCAAGGGTTCCTTCCCTTAGACTTTAAACCCAAGTTCGTTCATCAGAGCAGACTTATCTTAGGAAACTAATGGGATTAGAGAACATCAATACCATAGCAATTACAAGGCAAACCAAACACCAAGCAGCTTACCTTAGGTAGGGCGTACTAGGGATGCTAAAACCTTCCCTTTACGCAACCAGTCCCTTGCCTTAGAATCTCTGAAAGACCAGTTAGGTTTCCTAGTGACCATAATACTAGATGGCGACTCCCTTTTTCATAAAACAAAGACCCCAACATCAATCCCTGCTACCAGGAAGGGTCGTCTTGACGTCGAGCTCTCGGGAGGGTACGACACCTCGAAGGAAGGCAAAATTGGGACACTCTTGGACACCCAGTTATGTGGACAAATTGAGGTGTAGAGTGAAAACTGACGAAGACCAATCTTGACAAATCTAAGCATGGTAGTCTCGCCAGATGTTGAGAAATCATGTATTAAACCTGTATATCCCAGATCACTTGTAAAGGAAAGCCGCAACAAAGCTAGCAAATGGTTGTATATACAAAAAGGCAGTACGGTGGATAGATACGTTCTAAGAAGTTCTGTCTAGGAGATTGGGTTTTAAGCGGGACCAGTGTGACCCCTCCAAATCTTTCCTGGGAACTTGCTTAGTTAAAGGATCATCCACACAGTACTATTTTTGTATATGTAACAGTTTGTAATGAAACTGTTGAAGACTAGCAAGATGACAGCTTAAAGGAACAGTTGGGTTCCATATGTTCAAGGATCTGATGGAGTGGTGATTTCTCCAAAGAAGTTAGATTTGGTGACTATGATTTCTCGAAGGGAGAATTGATGAAGACCCTGATAATGGAAGAGAAATACAGCAAGGGGATAAAGATTGGCACCATGTTTTGACTTGGATAAATGTTGTGACAGGATGAGTTGCTGTCAAACATAAAAGCAAAGAATAGGGAGAAATCTAGAGAACCGGAATTGCACGAGAGCACACGGAGATTGTGCAGGAATACCCGTAGGATCCAACGAGGTATTGTAATGAGACAATAGGTGCAAGGAGAAGAAGAGTTCCCAGATGAAGCTCAGAGCAGAGACTGTGTGAAAAAGTTGTACAACAAGAAGTCTCTGGTGCTCTTGATAAAGGCAACAAGTGAGGACCTTTCCAATGCATGCAAGGATGGAAAGATGAGCTGTTGCAGAAGCACCGAATTAAGGGGGTGCGACCGCCTATGATGAAAGGCGAAGACACCAAAGATAGTTGGTGTGGGTGGAGTTATCAAGTAGAAAGGGATAGAAGCTCCAAACATAGAAAATGAGATGGAAAACTGTGAAGAGTGCACCGCAACTTTCTCTTTCTATGTGATCAGTGGTAGTGATCTCTCCCAAGTCCACATGGTGGTAGAGAATCTTGGAGCCACTAGAGACATCCCCTATGAAGGAGGATGTGGTCGTCTCATAATGACGAGTATAGACACCTCAGATGGAAGGTGTGTGGGCCAAGATTAGAGCCCTGGTTCAGACCGCCCCATGACGACAGGCAGAGACACCTCAGATAGAAGGTGTGAGGACCATGGTATGAGTCCAAGATCAGACCGTCTCATGACGACAAGCAGAGACACCTTAGACAGAAGGTGTGAGGACCATGATATGAGTCCAAGATCAGGTCGTCTCATGGTGACAGGCGGAGACACCTCAGATGAAAGGTGTGAGGACCTTGATATGAGTCCATGTTCAGGCCGTCTCATGACGACAGGCGAAGACACCTCAGACAGAAGGTGTGAGGGCCATGATATGAGCCCAAGATCATACTGCCCCATGACAACGGGCGAAGACACCTTCGGAGAAGGTGTGAGGGACATGAAGCCATATGATGATGAATGGAGACACCTCGGATGGAAGGTGTGAGGGCTACAATATTAGCCCAGATTCAGATCGCCGCATGACGACGAGCGAAGACACCTCAGGAGAAGGTGTGAGGGCCATGAAAAGAGCCCAGCCCTAGAGCCAATATGATGGTTGGATATAAGTGGACAAGTGTATAGCCAATGAAGAGGCTATGATGAGTATGAAGACAAATGAAGGATTGACTTTTATGGATATTGCCCCCATGCGAAAGATCAATGAGCTAGAAGACATTTGCCTTGGACAATAAGTGGGTGACTTGTGGAGCATTAAGACGCAACTGCTATGAAGGAGTAAAGGGCATGCGCAGGTTCCGGGAACAAGTTGACTCTTGTCAAGGTGGTGAGCTCGGTGAAAGCATTGTAATACTCAGAGTATGAAGATTGATATGGATCAACCTTTAATGGGCTGCCCCCATAAGTAAAGGTGGATAGCTACCTGGACTCTTGAGACTAAGAGTGAGAGACTCATGGAGAAGTAAGATGTGGTTCCTAGGGTGGAATAGAGGGCAAACGCAACTCCTGGATGAGTAGACTCTTGGAAGAGTGGTGAGCTTGTGATCACATTAAAATACTCAATGACTATCGCACTTGGGAATATCACTTTGAGGGGGTGTTGTAAGCCTTGATGTAAGGCTTGATAAATCATTCCGGGCCAAGCATGATTAATATGCTTGAAGGGGAATGTTGTTCCAGAGACAAACGTTAAACACTCTTCAGATGAGATGTGACAAACCATCTGGTTGAAGTGATCCTTTGGAGTGAGCAAAGGGGTGCTTGGTTGACTCTGGTGATTGAAAGGTTTAGCAAGTACCTATAAATTTGGCCACAGACGCTCTCAGAATGGTAAGCTTGGAAGAGCTGCAAGATGCAAGCAGGTGCTGAAGAAGCAAGAGGACAGTTGCCCCATGTCGCACCCTAAGAAAAAAATCCAATTGCGGGTTCGACTGACAATTTTTGTTTTGTTTTACTTATTTGGTTCTTTGGAGTCGCCACCTAGTATTTTGGTCACTAGGAACCCTAACTGGTCTCAGAGATCGGGTACGGGGACTGGTTGCGCAAAGGGAAGGTATTAGCACCCCAAATACGCCCTACCTAAGGTAAGCTGCATTGTTTTATTGTCTGATAAAAATTAAAGTGCTATTGTACTTCTAGTTGTTGGTCTGTCTATGGTTTAAGAAAAATCCTCCTCGGTAAGAAGGTCTTTATCTTATCGGGTAAAATCCTAACCATTCTAACGTCTATACCAAAACTTTATTAATAATATTTAGGAATACGTTTTACGTATAAATTCGTAATCCCAAATACTAAAAGAAAACAAAATGATTTTTTTAGAATTTTTGAAATATTGGCCTAGTTCTCATGGCTTGAATAAACTGGTTATTAAAGCCAAAATGCATGTTAATACATATATTGTTTTGGAAATTTCCTTTATGTGAAAATATGATGTTATAATATATATATATATATATATATATATATATATATATATATATATATGTTGGAGAGACTAGGCCGTATTTTAAAACAAAACAATTTTTTTGGAAAATATTATTTTTTATGCTTTGATGAAAATCGGGTATTTTAATACTGGGGTTGTATCCTTACGGTATAAAAATACAACCCAATATTAATCCACCTTAATAAAAATATGCAGGAAAAATCAACAATATTTTTCAGGATTTTTTAGAATTTTTTTGAAAGCAAAAACATTTTTTATGTTGAAAGTTTTTGATGTTTTGACGAAAATCGGGTATTTTAATGATGAATTTATATCTCTACGGTATAGAAATACAAACCATTATTAAGCCATTTTGACAAAAATGCAAGCAAATCAACAATATTTTCCAAAGATTTTTCAGAATATATTTTTTAAAGAAAAAATATACATATACATATATAATATATTATAATATGTAATATAATAATACACACACACACACACATATATATATATAATAATTCACGTCCTGCGTGAACAGTAGGACGTGAATTATATTTCACGCCTACTGTTCATGCAGTGAACAGTAGGTAGGGAAGAAGAAGAAGAAAAGGAGGAGGAAGAAGAAGAAAAGGAGGAAAGGAAAAGGAAGGAGGAGGAAAGGAAGAGGGGCTCACTTGGCCGAAGGGGTTGTGGCTGCTGTGATGAGGTGGTTCAGCCGGTGGTTGCAGCGGTGGAGTTGGAGGAAGATGGCGTTGGTTTCCTGTTGCAGAGGAAGAAAGAAGAAGAAGAAAAATCTGCAGAAATTGGGTGAAAATGCTGGTTTTTGGCTGACTTTGGACCCGAATTTTCTCATCCCTCAGATCATCAAATCCGACTCTATCTCAACTGTTGGCTCAAAGTGTGCACCTCGAGCTGCCAAATTTGGCAGCTCAAGGCCGTGAACTGCCCGAGGTGGCCACTTTGAGCCACTCAACGGAGCCGTTTCTAACTTTTTCGACCCAACCGGACCATTCTCCGGGCTAAAGGGGTTGCATGTGAACATGTTGGTGCACGTTTTGTCGGATTTGGAGGCCACAAGAGCCGGAAAACTCGCCTGGAAAGCAGCCACTCAGGCAGCTTTTTGAGGAAGAAAGTGAACAGTAAATTAAGGCACATTTTCCAAATTGGTCCCTGGTTTCGGATTTTCCCAATTAAGTCCATAATTGGCCCTTAAACTTCAATATTTATGCAATTAAGCCCCTGATTTGACCCAATAAAATCCTAAAAATTATATTTTGGCCCCAGAACTTAAATTTCTTCTAATTAAAGCCCAAATTGACTTAAAAAGCAATTTTTCTTGCAATCAAATCCCCTATAAATCCAATTACGTCCATAAACACCCAAATTTGGGCTTTTCACCTCAAAATTTAAATTTTCCTTCTAAACAGGGCCCTCATCCTTCAAGAATATACTGTCCAAAATCCATCTTTGTATTTTTAACCTCCTTGACCAATTTTTCTGACCATTTTCTGAGCGCTTCTGCCTTCTGTTATTTTTCTAACCTCCTTTGGCTATTTATTTTTGTGGGGACCCGAAAATGGGTTACAACACCCCACATAAATGGCAAAGGGGGTGATTGTTGGAATATTGTCAATTATATGGCTGCCATGTGAGAGTCAAAGAAGGAGGCTACAATGGTGGGTTGGTGGCACCCAACAACCATTTACTAATGTCAAAGTTTGGAAAGTTTGGCAACCACCATTGTTGACAAAAGAGCATGAGAAGCTACCATGGATGCCTATAAATAGAGGCATACATTAGAGAGCAAAATGAGAGTGAAAGTAGAGCCAAATATGAGAGAAATGTAGGAGAGAGTGGGCTGCCAATGCAGCCAGCAGTAGCTGCCAATGTAGCACCAAGAAGAGAGAAATAGAGTGAGGTTGAGAGTTGCTAAAGGGGGAATAATTCATGCTCCTCTATTGTTGTAAATCTTGTTCTCTCCCTATATAATCAAATGGCTTCTCCTGTAGATGTAGGCGGTTTGCCGAACCATGTTAAATATTGTGTCAGTGTGCTTAGCCTCCAATGGAAAAATATCAGAACATCACCGGTCGAAATTCCCTGCAATTTCTACTTTTCTGAAATTGTTGAAGATCTGAATAAATACTGTAGAAAGCGGAGGCACAAATGGAAGACGAGCTTGAAACAAAATTATTTCCGTAATCCATGGGCCATAATATCTGTAATCGCTGCTGCTATTCTCCTCATGCTCACTGTGATGCAAACTGTGTGCTCTCTGATTCAAGTTGTTTAGGTCTGCTATCTTAATTGTTCTGTTTGACTTCCGCACTGTGTACATGTACTTTACTGCCTAGTTATTGTATTTAAATTATTAAATACAATACTTACTGTTAGCTTTTAATTGCCGTCTTTGTGGAAAGAAAGTTGAAACGTGCTGCATTTTCCTGTTAAGCGATATTGTCTCAGATATATATGGTTCTGCTGGGAAGTGTAATTTTGAAGGTTTTTTAAAGTATTTTTTATTTTAAAATGTATTAAAAAAAAAGTCTTCAAGAAAACTGTAGAATTGCACAGATTGAGTGAGAAGTGAGAGGTGGTCCCCTTTTCATGCGAAATAATAGAGGTGGTCCCCTTTTATCAGATAAATAATAGAGGGCCAATCATTTCAAAAAAAAAAAAAATTGGAAATGATTTATTGGTATATTGAAATAGAAAATTGTAGTCATTATTTATGGATTCAGCTAATTGATGGATCGATAAAAAAAAAAATGTTTTATAAATATATGCTTATGAATACAAATGATTTGATTGAGATTAATTGTCCCATAATCTCTGAAATATATATACTTGATTATTATTTTTAAAATATTTTATAGAACTATTTAAGGTAAAAATATTTTTAATGAATAAATGAAATTTATAGTTTGATTTGTAAAATAGTTTACATCCTATACAGTATTTTACATATAATAAACATCCTTTAATAAAAAAAATATTGTAAAAGTTTATCTAAAAAGGGTTTTTATAGAAAGGTTTAATCAAGAAATTAATATAGTAAAACTTTCACAAAACTTTTAAACAAGTTTTGCATTAAAATTGGATCTTTTTGTTTTGGGGCCATCCCATACAAAATATATCTATGTCTCAAATCTTTCTAAAACATTATTATCACGAGCTTTCATGAATTAATTATATATTTAAATTAATTCATGATAGCTCTCGTGATAATAATTTTTGTTTTGGGGCCATCCCATACAAAATATATCTCCACGTCAGGTGAATATAAACAAGACAACAAAAGATAAGAGACAGCTTGCAAACCTAAGGCTGTTTAGACATGGAAATTCTAGTGTGAAATCGACAGGGACAGGACAGATGAATATACGAATCCAATTATTCAATTGTATCACATGCGACCATGCCTCATAATTACGACTATTACTTTCACCTTTCCCCTCTTCGGATTACATTTATAGTTTTCCATTAGATTACCGATCAACGGCTCAAATCCCATTTCACTGTCTCCTTCCTTCCTCCTTCACCTCTCCCCTTGCCCCTAAAAAAATCGCCAGAACCCCCTATCCCTACCCACCAAAAACTTGCAAATCTCTAACTTTCCCTCGTTTTCTCGAGAAACAAACAGAAACCCGAAAACCCAGTTTCCCAATTCAGTTATTTCAATGGCACAAAGCAAACAGCAAGAAAATCCACCGGAGGGAAAGCCCCAAGGAACAACTAGCCACGAAGGCAGCCAGCAAAACTTCTAAAACTGCGGTTGTTGAGAGCTTGTAAGTAGTTTAGTTTCTGTCCATGTGGCTTTTTATGATAGAAATCATGTTTTTTTTATTCAAAATAATACTACATGAAAAATAATTTTTTAAGAGAAATTATCAAAATTATTTGCACTTTCTTTATCATATATTTTTTAATGATAAAATATCAATTTTTTCTAAACACAAACTCTAAACACAAATATACAATTTATTAAGCAAATTTCGTATGAAACAGTATAAATTAATTAATTAATTTCTATCATTTGATACAAATTATGTGGAACAAGGCACGTCGTTAATAATTTTAATTAAAGAAATTTAATACATCGCTTAATTAATTTGTATCAATCATGTGGTCCCATATATATATTACAGATTAAATTGTTTCCAGTGAAGGCAAACTTAAGGCTGGAAGTTTCATCTCTTTTTTGGGTTTCGTAATTGAATTTGTTTTCTCTGTGATAACAATTTTTTTGATCTGCTTGTTTTGTTCTAATACTAGCTATCATTTCAGTTCAGTCACAGGATGGAATCTGGTCGACCATCAAGTACTAATCATGAGCTGAGTCATCAAGTTTCGCATGATATTGATAGATTAGCCCAATCCGTGACGGAAGAGCTGGAAATCTCAAATCCTTTCTCCGACACATGTTGTATATATAAAGTTCCTGAGCGATTACGCGAGCTGAACGAAAAGGCCTACACACCTCGATTAGTCTCTATAGGCCCAATTCACCATGGTAATGAGAAGCTAAAAGCCATGGAAGACCACAAAAGAATGTACCTGAAACAATTCATTGCCAGGACCAAGGTAAGTGTGAAGGGTTTTATTGAATTGATCAAGAAGAATGAAACAAGATTGCGTAATTGCTATGCGGAGACCAATGGGTTTAGTAGCGAATACTTCATAAGAATGATATTAATGGATGCTGCCTTCGTCATTATGTTTTTGCTGAAGTGGACTTACACAGACTTCAGAGAAAGCAGAGACAGCATTTTCTATCCTCCATACAAGAGTGTAGATGTAAGGGTTGATATCTGTTTGCTTGAAAATCAGCTCCCGTTCTTCATCCTCGAGGAGTTGTGTGGCCTATCCCCTATATTCGGCAATTCTCCAAAAGCTACACTGATTGGGCTTACTCATTGGTTCTTTTCAAATGAATGGGGTTAATGGGCAGTAGGGGAATATTTGGGGAGAGTAGATTTCTCCGAAGTGAAACATTTGGTTAACTTTCTTACAATTTATCATCGGCCAACTGAACAGCAACAGTTTGGGGAACATGAGGTTCTAACCGCACCCAGTGTAAAGGAGCTCCACCAAGCGGGGGTCAAGTTTGTGTTGAGTTCAAGCAAACATCTTCTTGACATAAAATTCGATAGAAATAAAGGGAGACTAGAGTTCCCACGATTGCAGTTAGATGACAGAACAGAAATCATAATCAGGAATATGCAAGCCTTTGAGCAGTGCCATGGCCTGAAACATGGTTATGTTGGTGACTATATCTTCTTGATGGGTCTCTTTGTCAGTGCCAGTAAGGATGTGGAAATGCTTGTAGAAAATCGTATTATAGAAAACTGGCTACCGTCTAATGAGGAAGTGGTACAACTCTTTTACAATCTCAACAAACAAAATAGTGTGTGGTCAGGTACTTTTCTCTTTAAAGGTCTCATTAAAGATCTGAATGCATTCTGCGAAAGGCCATGGAACAAATGGAAGGCAAATTTAAAGCAAAATTATTTCAATACCCCATGGGCAGCAGTCTCTGTCTCAGGAGCTGTTATTCTTCTCATTCTGACTGTCATACAATCCGTCTGCTCTATACTTCAAGTAGTTCAGCCGGAACTCCAAACAAGTAGATCGCCCGAATTTCATTTACATTGAATATTTGCCTCGTTGTGGTAAGAAGCAACTTGATCAACTCAACAGTCCTGATACTGCTGGATTGTCATCTTTGAATGTCACTTTCTCTGAAACTAAATAACCTTAAAATTCAAATCTATTTTTATATGCTATTTAGTTCTTGTTCAAACAATTCTGCTCATAAGACACCTGCAGTCATTTTCTTCAGGTCTGTCTTATGCAGGTTTGCATGTCATTGTTCTATGCAAGACATGCTTGAATCTTGATGTTTAAGTTAACATCCTTGTTTTAATAAATGCAGTTTCTTTCATGTCTAGTTTTTTCCTTCAACATGGTTATTGTATGAATCAAACTGCAATCAATTTGTCAAAAGAGTAAAATCACGGAGAAGGGACAGGAAACGGTCAGGGATGTTGAATGAAGAGCAGAATTGTTGCCAGATCAAGAATGGTTAATTTATTCCCACAGTAATTATATGGTTTTAGTTGATCAAGAAGAAGGTTGGGTTTCTAGATTCTTGTGAAAAGGTAAGACATTTTTGATGTCCCAGACACCAGTTGTATGACCAGCAAATAGATAAGGGCGATAAGGGGCGGAAGCAAGGGGGGCAAGCAGGGGCCCGGGCCCCCCCTGCTAAACATTATAATTTTTTTTAATTACTGGGTAATTAAACTGCTTCGAAGAATATGAACGAGTTGAGAAGCAGTTTTCTCGGCTCAAGTTCAAATGCAGGACCACTTTTTATTTTAGAATTCAAGATAGATGCGGATGTTACACTGCATTGCATTACATTACATTACAATATATATATATATATATATATATATATATATATATATATATATATATAACTATGGGATCGCCCGCTTTCCTCATCCCTCATAGTTTCAAGTCCCTGATCCTCCTTAGTAGTGGAATCTGCCTGCTTCGTACCAGATGACCATATTTTTGTTTATATGCCTGTTATATTTTTTTATCTTAAAGAGGTGAGCCTTAAATTAAGTGTGATTTACTTTTGAATTTACTCTTGATCTAGGTGAGAGAGAAAAAAAAAATAAAGATATTACTTTGTGAAATAAAAAATAAAACCATAAATTTATCATAATATAAATCTTGCAGTTGATTAAAAACAGAAATAAAAATATAAATCATGAGCAAAATTTTTTTTAAAAAAAAATTAAAACAGAGCCACCAATTAATTTATCTTTCATCAAACAAAACAAGGTAACTTCAATTTAAAATCTAATTTTGTTTTATTTTGAGATGTTTGTTAATAATTTGATGAGGTATTTTTATAATTATTTTTTTTTTCTTCTTAAATCTGCTAGTTCTACTAATTTTTTTTGAATTCTTGTTATAGTGATTTTTTTTCTAATTAATTAGATATATTTTATTGGTTTGTTTTGATTATGCTTGATTTTTTTTTTTTTATGTTTTGTTTTTAGCAGAGCCATCAAAATTATCATTTTTTTTACTATATATGTTTTGATTTTAGTTGAACCATGAACAAAATAAGAAGAATTGATTTTTTTTTGAAAAAAAAAAGAATATTGATAACTCACAACCTATTGAACAAGCTTTTTTAGTGATGAAGATTGTTAAAATAAGACTTTGCAATCAGATGGAGGATGATTTTTTTGTAAATTATTTAATTGTTTATATAGAAAAAGAAATTGCTGAAAGATTCACAATTGATATGATAATCGATGATTTCTATTCTATAAAAGAACGATGAACATAATTAAAATAAATATATAAGAATCATTCTTTATTATTTTTTAATTTATTTCATAGTTTATCAAACATAAATAATGCTTCGCTTTAACTAGTATTTCTTATATATTTTGTATATTTATATTTGATAGGTATAAAAACCAATAACATTAAGGTGATGGATACATTATGAAGATGAAATTAACTTCATTGCTTTGACTCAATTTGGTATTGCTCCAAACATTTTATCTTTTACAAAAGTCATTATATGTTTATAATAAGTTATTTGAATAAAACTAAATTATACAGGTTTTGTTTTACAACTCATATAAAATAAATTAAAATAAATATTATATCTTGTTATATTAATTTTGACCCCCCCCCAAACAAATAATTCTAACTCCGCACATGTGATAAAGTATTGCATCTGAATTTCATGCACAAGAATTTGTCAGCTCCATTTTTCATTGGAGTCCTTCACATATCAACACACAGAGGCATCTTTGATTTTCTCCAGTCTTATACTGATGGGCAGCTTAAGGGTTAATTTGTCATCAGGGCTCCATAATCGTCGAGTGATCGATAAGAAATTACCTATATTCATTTAAAAAAGAAACAAGTTAATTGCTTTGAATGTAGAAGATGGAAAGAATGGGGAAATTGGGATTCAACTGAATTGTCTTCCCTTTGTTTCTCATTTTTAAAGAAAAAAAGTCATTAATAATAATAATAATAATATATAAAAAAAGCATGATGCTTGTGCTTCACACCTGAAGCTGGAATTTGCAAACTTGAATCATTATATATAATCGCTGCCTCAGCACCTTCTAAATACGTCCATGTTGGTATTCTCAAGCTTTCCTTATACAGAGATTAGAAACAATATATATGATGCAATATAACACCATCTATAAAACTTTCTAGTCTTAGTTCATAATTAAGAACTACGTGTAGGAGAAACAAATTTGCTTTCCTGATAGCAATATTTTCAGCTTCGTTTAGGTTCATGTCCTATGTAGCAGAAACAAATTTACTTTCCTGATAGCAATATTTTCAGAAACAATAATATCTCTATATCTCTCTTACCAGCTAGATAAACATAATACTATGTACATAGAACATGAAAACATACACTTAAAATTTCCCTATTTT
Source organism: Populus tomentosa (assembly GCA_018804465.1). NCBI lineage: Eukaryota > Viridiplantae > Streptophyta > Magnoliopsida > Malpighiales > Salicaceae > Populus > Populus tomentosa. The sequence continues at coordinate 19,660,146 of CM031973.1, forward strand.
TCAAGGGTAGAACCATATATCTTAGTTCTCCTCGGGTTAATGTTTTTTTTATGGAAACTGTCGCACCCGACATCGCGGCGGCCCTAAAAATAATTTCTCTTGAATTATTTTATGAAAAAAGAACAGATTTCTGGCATCCGGTTCTTTTAAGGAAAAATATCTCGTTTGAGGAGTCGCCACCTAATATTATGATCACTAGGAACCCTAACTAGTCGATAGAGATTCTATGGCTCGGGATTGGTTACGTAAAAGGAAAGATATTATCACCCCTTAAACGTTCTGCCTAAGGCAGACTGCATTGTTGGTTTTGTCTTAAATTGCTAAATATTTATTAATTTATGCTATGATGATTTGTTTATAATATTCCTGACTCTGGCGCCAGTGAATATTCGAGCTCGAATAATTACAACTCTGGCGTTGGTAAAACTTCGTAGCTACAACAAAAATTAGATCAATATATTTTTTTTCCTACTCTAGCGCCAGTGAATAAATAAAATAAAAATAAATTTATTTTTTACGCATGCACACTTTTTTTATTTTTTAGCTAAACAAAATAAAAAATATAACGAATAAAAATAATATAAATTTAAACTGGTATTTTTTATTCCTGACTCTGGCGTCAGTGAATAAACAAATAAATTTACATTATTTTTATTCATGCATACACATTTTTTATTTTTTTATTTTTTATTTTTTATTTTTATTTTTTCTATTTTTTGGGCTGGGCCCAGCTCAGCCCACATGGGCTGGGCTTGACCCAGCCCAGCCCGGCCTGGCCACTGGCCCAAGCCAGTGGCCCGGCTGGGCCCAAAAAAAAGAAGAAGCACGCGTGAAGTTAATTCACGCGTGCATGAATAGTGTGAAGGTAATTAAATTACCTTCACACTGCATTTGACACATATTGAATGCAGAGAAGGGAAACTAACCTGTGCAGCGAAGAACGGCGATGAAGACGATGGCGCGGTGGCTCTTATCTTTTGTTTCCCGGTGTAGCTCCACTGTCCTTTGGATTTTTCTTTGTCTGCAGGCGCGAAATGGTTTCTTTCCTTCTTTGTTTTCCTTTTTCCCCTTTGAGTTGTGTTTAGGAAGGAAAAAAACTTTGGTCCCTGCTTTCGAACTCCCCTGCTCTGGACGAAGACCACTATGCTAAGGATCCTGGAACTGGGGATTGGCTGGACCCAAGCTTTCTCGGGTTCGTTGCTTTGTTTTTGCTCTGGTTCTGTGACTCTCCGTCTCTGTTCTTCCCTTGGTATTTTTCCTCTGTTTTCTGGGTTTCGGTTGGGTTTAGCTTCCGGTTCCTTTTCCCGGTTCTGTCTTCTTCCCCCCTTGGGTCTCCTTCGTTTGTGTCCTCCTTTTCGTTTATGTGATTCCTTCCTTTATAAGGCCAGAACCGGTGGTAACGGTCGTCTTCAATGAGTAAGCGTTGCTGCCAACGGATGAAACGTCTCTGCCTTTAATGGCAGAGCCGTTGCAGAGGAAGAAGACGGTGAACAGTCGCTGCAAAACGACCCCGTTTTCTAGTTCTAAAGGCTGCTTTCAATTTGGTCCCTGGAATTCTGAAATCGTGCAATCAAGCCCCTGGATAAAATTTAACTTTGGACCCCTTTATTTCGGCGCTTTTCCAATGTAGTCCTTGGATTTTTAATTTCAACATTTGGACCCCAAACCTTAATAGTTCTTCAATTAAGCCCCTGAATAAGTTAATTTAATTAAATCCAAAGTCCAATTAAGTCTAAAACTTATCAATTCTCTAATTAAACCCCTGATTGAATTAATAAAATTAATTACAAGCTTAATTAAGTCTCCAAACTTATCAATTCTCCAATTAAATCCTTAACTGGACTAATTAAATTAATTCCAAGCTTAATTAAGTCTCAAAACTTATTAATTCTCCAATAAAATCCTTGATTGGATCAATTAACTTAATTTCAAGCTTAATTAAGTCTAAAAATTTATCAATTTTCCAATTAAACCCTTAATTGGATTAAATAAATTAATTCCAAGCTTAATTAGATTAATTCCAAAGTTTATTTAAACCCAAAACTTCTATTCATATTGACCTTAACCCACAATTTAATTCATTCTTCATTTATTTTATTTTACTTGTTTTTTTCATCATCATTATTTTTTCATCAATTTTTTTTATTCTTTTCAATAAATAAAATAATAATAAAGATAAAATGATTAAAAATTAGGTTATGACAGAAACAATTTCTTTCTTTTGCAAACAATTTGGCAAGCAGCTTCGCCGACGCCATGAACCAATGACCATATCAGGAATTCTTTATGTGATGGGCAGTATTTCATTCCTAAAGCAGCTACTAATTTATAGGATATATATAGCCAACGGCGGAAGCAAGGGGGGGCAAGCAAGGCCCGGGCCCCCCTTAACACATTTTAATTTTATTTCATTACTGGGTAATGAAATAGGAGAAGAAGTTATATATTTTATTTTAAAGAGGTGGGCATTAACTTTACTTTTGATTTTCTTTAAATTTATTCTTAACTTACGTGAAAAAAAAACAATATAAAAATATTATTTTATAGAACAAAAAATAGAGCACTTAATTTGTCCTAATATAAATCATGCAGCAATCAAAAATATAAATAAAAACACAAATCGCGAGTAAAATTTTTCTATAAAAAAATTAAAACAGAGTCACTAATTAATTTATCTTTCATCAAACAAAACAAGGTAGCTTAAATTTAAAATCTATTTTTGTTTTGTTTGAGATGTTTGTTAATAATTTGATGAGGTTTTTTTTATATATAATTCTACCATTTTTGCTCTTTTTTTTTTTTATCAGATCTGTTAGTTCTACCAATTATTTTTTTAATTCTTGTTATAGTGATTTTTTTCTAATTAATTAGATATATTTTATTGATTTGTTTTGATTATGCTTGAATTTTTTATGTTTTGTTTTTAGTAGAGCCACCAAAATTATCAATTTTTTCTTACTATATATGTTTTGATTTTAGATTGAACCATGAACAAAATAAGAAGAATTGATTTTTTTTTAAGAAAAAAGAAAAAATATTGATAATCACAACCTATTGAACGAGCTTTTTCAATGATGAAGATTGTTAAAACCAGACTTTGCAATCGGATGGATGATGATTTTCTTGCAAATTATTTGATTGTCTATATAAAAAAAGAAATTGCTGAAAGATTCACAATTAATATGATAATTAATGATTTTTATTCTATGAAAGAACAACGAGCACAATTAAAATAAATATGTAAGAATCATTTTTTATTATTTTTTTGCTTTATTTCAAAGTTTATCAAACATAAATAATGTTTTGTTTTAGTTAATGTTTCTTATATACTTTGTATGTTTATATTTGATAGGTATAAAGACCAACAACATTAAAGTGATAGATATATTATAAAGATGAAATTAATTTCATTGCTTTGACTCAATTTGGTATTGCTCCATACATTTTACCTTATACAAAGGTCATTATATATGTTTGTAGTAAGTTATTTGAATAAAACTAAATTATGTAAGTTTTGTTTTACAACTCATATACAATAAATTAAAATAAATATTATATCTTGTTATATTAATTTTGGCCCCCTAACAAATAATTCTAGTTCTGCCCCTGTATATAGCTATGGAAAACATGAACTAGAAGCTCATGGAGTCTCTGTATGCTACTCCTAATTGGACTATGTTCTCTGGTTCAATCTATCATCTTCACTGTGCTTCTTCCTTGACATTTCCTTGGTGATTTCTGTGTATAAAGAAAATATACAAGTCAAGAATTTCCTTTGATTTCATTTACATATATAGGTTTTGATTAGAAATTTCAGAATGAAGTGCTACAATTGAGTTGAAGATTACACATTCCTTTTGATTTTGATACAAGTAGTATAGTTTTAAATCTAATCTTATGGATTATTTCGAGACTCTAAATGAGTTCAAATATTTTGAACTAGAAAAGTCACTTAATCAGTCAAATCTAGTTGATTCAATAATTAATTTGATCAAATTTGATTAGATCATATTTTTATAAAAAACAATTAGCTAGTTGTTGATTTAATTGAGTTTCATCAGTTTAATTAAATTGCTAAAAATATGATAATATCAATCAAATTTTAATCAAGAAAAAAGCCATAAATCTCAAAATTTTCAAATCAACGCACTAAACTATGTTTTATCATATCGATTTAATAATTATGGTTTATCATATAGATTAATCCTTGACGACATCCAGGTAAGTTCAATAGCAAAATTTCTACTTTTCTGAAATTGTTGAAGATCTGAATAAATACTGTAGAAAGCCGAGGCACAAATGGAAGGCAAGCTTGAAACAAAATTAGTTCCGTAATCCATGGGCCATAATATCTGTAATCGCTGCTGCTATTCTCCTCATGCTCACTGTGATACAAACTGTGTGCTCTATCATTCAAGTTGTTCAGGTCTACTATCTCAGTTGTTTAGTCATTGTTAGCTTCTTAAATTTACCTGCTGTATTTCTTGATGGCAAAACATCACAAATTTTTTTATAAATTAAAAAAAAAAAGAAAAAGAGGCGTGGCTATTTCACATAACAAAATTCACGTAAAAAAATGATCTGAATTGCCATGCAACACGAGCCAGGGATCTAGCCATGCTCTACCATGATTGCTTGCTTTATGCTATACTTTATACTTCAAAGGAGGTTTATAATAGAATATTGTTAACGTGCAAACCACTGTAGACAATGCTTCCACCTTTGATGCTTTTGCTTTATGCTATACTTGAAACGAGGTTTGAGAATATATATTATATTCTAAGTTTCTAACCCTCCCAGTGCTGAATATTCCTCAAAGAAATATGGCGGGCGAAATCAACAATTATGGCTTTGTATGGTTTTAATTAACTACAAGTAGAACAGAGAGCTTTCCTCTCCCTCGGATTACATAGCCTGGTCTATTGATCTTCATTTTGTGGATCGCTGAAACTAGTTTGAATATTACAGGAGATCCAACTGTCTGACAAGTAACAAAGTGGTTTTTAATTGGAGAATTTCTTGTATAATCTTTTTAATTGGAAACCAACATGTAGAATTTCTTGTAAAAAATTAAGCTTAATTCAATAATAAGTCTCCAATTAACATCATCGTTATTCTAATCTCGCATAATCAGATCTCATTTTAGATTTATATTTATCCCTCCAGTTTATCAAGGCATCTATCAAGTTATTTACATTTTGTTTGGGGCAAATTTCTATATAACTAATCATAATTAATCTCAAATCTCTACAAACACGGCTACATCATAATTATTATAAAAAGAGGATCCTTTGCTTGTCATTGGAGAAATAAAACATTTTGGAATGTATATTAAAGAGGGAGAGCCTACCATTCTTGGGACATCTTTTTGGACACTAGAGGCAGAGCATAACTTCTTAAACTGCCGGTTGTCGAGAGCTTTTAGGTATGTAAATTTCTATCCAACAGGCTTTTTATGATTGACATTATGTTTTTTTTTGTTCTAAATAATATTGTGTGAAAAATAATTTTCTCAAGAGAAAATAATTATCAACATTATTTGCACATTCCTTTATCATACTTTTTTTGTCATGATAAAATATCATTTTTTCTAACGACAAACTCCTAGAATTCTTTTCAGAAATATATATACAACTTATTAAGCAAATTTCATATGAAACAATATAAAATAATTATTTATTTTAATAATTAATTTATATCATTTGGTACAAATTATGTGGAACAGACAAGGCACGTTATTAATAATTTTAATTAAAGAAATTTTAATATATCACTTAATTTGTATCACTTACATGGGCCCATATATATATATATATATTGAAGGTTGATTTGTTGCTAGAGAAGGAAATCTTTTTTGGGTTTTGTAAATGCATGTGTTTACTAGCTATCATCTCATTTCTGTCACAGCATGGAAACTGTTGGAACATCAAGCACTAATGATGAGCCGAGTCACCAAGTTTCGCTTGATATCCAGAAATTAGCCAAATCTGTGAAGGACGAGCTGGAAATCCCATATGCTTTCTCCGACACATGTTGTATATATAAAGTTCCTGAGCGATTACGCGCGGTGAACGAAAATGCCTGCACGCCTCGTGTAGTCTCCATAGGCCCAATTCACCATGGTAATGAGAAGCTAAAAGCCATGGAAGACCACAAAAGAAAGTACCTGAAAGAATTCCTTGCCCAGAGCGAGGTAAGTGTAGAGGGTTTTATTGAATTGATCAAGGAGAAGGAAACAAGATTGCGTAATTGCTATGCGGAGACCAATGGGTTTAGTAGCGAATCCTTCATAAGAATGATATTAATGGATGCTGCCTTCGTCATTATGTTATTGCTGAAGTGGAAGCACACAGAATTCAGAGGTAGCGGAGACAGCATTTTCTATCCTCCATGCAAGAGGGTAGATGTAGGGATTGATATGTTTTTGCTTGAAAATCAGCTCCCGTTCTTCATCCTCGAGGAGTTGTATAGACTATCCAATATATTCGGCAATTCTACAAAACCTACACTGATTGAGCTTACTCATCGGTTCTTTTCACATGAATGGGGTTCATGGGCAGTAGGGGACATTTTGGGGAAAGTAGATTTCTCCGAAGTGAAACATTTGGTTGACTTTCTTACAATTTATCAGCAGCCAATTAATCAGAACCCGAATACGGGACTTGAGGTTCTAACCGTACCCAGTGTAAAGGAGCTCCAACAAGCGGGGGTCAAGTTTGTGTTGAGTTGAAGCAAAAATCTTCTTGACATAAAATTCGATAGAAACAAAGGGAGACTAGAATTCCCACGATTACAGTTACAAGGCAGAACAGAAATCATGCTCAGGAATATGCAAGCCTTTGAGCAGGGCCATGTACTGGAATATGGTTATGTTGGTGACTATATCTGTTTGATGTTTCTCTTTCTCCGTGCCAGTAAGGATGTGGAAATACTTGTTGAAAATCGTATTATAGATAACGGGCTATTATCTAATGAGGGAGCGGCACAACTATTTTACAATCTCAACAGAGGAAATTTTGTGTCGCGAGAAGATTTTCTCTTTACAGGTCTCATTAAAGATCTGAATGCATTCTGCGAAAGGCTATGGAACAAGTGGAAGGCAAATTTAAAGCAAAATTATTTCAATACCCCATGGGCAGCAATCTCTGTCTCAGGAGCTGTTATTCTTCTCATCCTGACTGTCCTACAATCCGTCTGCTCTATACTTCAAGTAGTTTAGTTTCTGCAGTTTCAATTCTTTCATATGAATTAATCCGCATGTTGCATTAATTGTACCCATAATCCTTGTTCTCTTCTTTGTTTTCGTTCTTCTAAATAACAACGTTGTTTCAGTAGAAATTCCAAGCAATGAAGACTGTATAATGTGTTCTGATTGTCTCTTGCAAATTGAAATTGTTTTATTCTGTTTTACGCTTTTTACAGGCATGCTTAGCATGAGATTTACTGAATTTATTTATTTAAATTAATAAAAAATAAATTTATAATCTAAAAACCTCATGATTTAAAAAATAAATATAAATAAAATTAATTGAATAAATTCACGTCCTTAAAAATACTATGCAAGACTCAACAAATCAACAATATTATTTAAAAATAAATATTTTTTATTTAAAAAAATAAAGTTAACTTGTATAAAAAAAAAAAAATGAATTGGAATAATATCTTGAAAAATTAAACATAAATAGCATGTAAAATTGGTGATGTATATTATAAGATCAGGATAAATTTAAAGAAAAGAAATGGAAGGTGATTACAAAACTTTGAGAAATACACTATTAATATTTTATTTTATCCTATAAAAAAACTTGGAGAAATCATGTAGCTTTGAATTTTTCCCACCAATGAATAAGGGCATGGAAATTCTAGTGTGAAATCGACAGAGATAGGGCAGATGGATGATGAATATACGAATTCAATTATTCAATTGTCCCACATGGAAGGATTTATATATTCATATACTCAAAAGAATGATTAAGATGAGCTTATTATAGTCTTTAAATATGCTAAAAATAGTTAATATCGCAATATTGTTACGTAGGTAGGACCTTAATATTGTCGGTGAAAACACCTTTTTAATCTGAGACAAAAGATTGATTGATTTTAAAAAAAAATAATAATTGAGAGTTGACTGAGACCTTAATATTGTCGGTGAAAACACCTTTTTAAAAAATTCATAAATCGTCCTTTTAACTTTCTTTTAAAATGCTTTAGGGTTTATATCTGTTTGCTTGAAAATCAGCTCCCGTTCTTCATACTCGAGGAGTTGTGTGGACTATCCCCTGTTTTCTTCCTTGATCTTTTCTTCTAAATGACATATTTGTTTCAGTAGAAATTCCAAGCAATGAAGACTGTATAATTTGTTCTGATTGTCTCTTTGAAACTGAAATTGTTTTATTCTAAGCCTTCCATGCGCATGCTTAACATGGGGTTTAAGGTCTTAGCGGCTGTTTTCTTTCATCTTAGATTATTGATAAAGGAAGAAAACGCACCTCCTTACTCACACACCTTGAGATTATTGTTTACATTACCAAAAATTAGGATTGAAAGGGAAAAGGAAGGGAAGAAAGAACCCTAAGTTGAAGATCAATCTAGATTCTCTACAGCACCTCCTGTTTTTAGAATTCTCTCCTCTATTTCCTAAGTGTAAGAGCGTGTTTGTGTGCGAGAGTGAGTGGGTGAGAAAAAGGAGACTTTAGGTGGTGTGTGTAAGTGACATACAAATTAGGAGGTGTCCTCGTATCTTGTTGTTAAATAAAACATAGTTTGTTTATTAACAAAGTTTGGTTTGTTTGAAATTGTAGTTTGTAATAATTTTTAAAATAATTTTTGTTTTGAAAATATTTAAAAATAAATTTTTAACATCAGTATGTTAAAATTATTAGAAATATTAAAAAAAATGAAATTTATGTTTTTTTTTTAAACCAAAAACACTTTTAAAAAAACATAAAAACAAAAACAGAAATTATACCAAACACTTCATACACCTCAACGTTGCTATGAGATATTACCAAAAAAAATAATAATAATATTCTGAATCTTCGGAACAACACATCACAAATTGCTATAAGGTTGCATTTAGAATTTGAGCAGAAGATTCAATAAAATCTTTTCATTTTCACTGTTGCAAGTTAACAAAAAAAAAAAAGGCCATTTCACTTTAGCAAAATTCATTGTAAAAAAAAAATAAATTCCAACTTGCCGGGCAACACGGGCTAAGGATCTAAGGATCTAGTTGTGCTCCATAACGTGACATGTTTGTTTGCTTTATGCTATACTTCAAACGAGGTTTATATAGAATATTGTTAAACTTGTAAAACACTGTAATTGTAATGCCTTAAAGCCATTGTAGAGAATGCTTCCACCTTTGATGCATCTGCTGTATCCTATACTTGAAACGAGGTTTGAGAATATTATATTCTAAGTTCTAACCCATCTAGCGCTGAATATTCCTCAAAGAAAATGGCAGGAAAAATCAATAATTTTATGGCTTTTTATGGTTTTAACTACAAGTGCAAATCCATTTGATAGAGCAGAGAGGTTCGTTAAACATTTCATGCAGTTACCTCCGGAGTTAGCTTTACTCTCTCGGGTTATTTAGCCTGATCTGCTGATCTTAATTGTGGATCATTTTGGAACTTATATTAAATAGGGAGAGTCTACCATTCTCGGTACATTTCTTGATCATACTTTTTTCTAATCATAAAATATCTTTTTATATTAAATCATTTAAAGATACCAAATATATGTTTCGGTTTCCCTACCTACACTTTCTTTTTCTCAAACTATAATTTGATCTTGATTTTTTTTTTTTTTTAGCATTTATCTAACTATTTGGTAACTGTGATACTAGCGATTGTCTAGGCACAGAATGAACGTTGCTGGAACATCAAGAGTGCAGATGGATAGTGGCGATGATGTTTCTCTCGACATTGCCAAATTAGCAGAGTCTGTGGAAGGAAAGTTGAAAACCTTGCGTTCTTTTTCAGATCAGTGTTCCATCTACAGAGTTCCAAAACGACTACGTGAGTTAAATGGAAAGGCTTACACACCTCAAGTAATCCCCATTGGCCCACTTCACTACGGAAAAGAAGAGCTAAAAGAAATGGAAGAGCATAAGAGACTGTACCTGAGGGATTTCTTGAATTGAGCAAGGTAAGGGTGAAGGATTTTATTGCAGCTATTGCAGAGAGCGAGACTAGATTGCGTAGTTGTTATGCAGAAAACTTCGATAAACTAAGTACAGAGGAATTTGTGGAAATGGTGTTGTTGGATTGCTCCTTTCTCATTATGTTCTTTCTGAAAGCATTCCCCCCTGCTATCCAAAGTAGAAACATTGACCGCATATTCAATAAACCATGGATGCTAGAGGAAGTAAGTATTGATTTGTGCTTGCTTGAAAATCAGCTTCCATTCTTCATTGTTGAGGACTTGTTCAATCTATCCAAAATACCGCACCATTGTGAGGGATATTCCATGATTAAGCTTACTTACGAGTTCTTACTTGCTGCATGGCAATCATGGGTGTCAGAGGAAATTTTGGAGCAAATCAATTTGCTTAAAGTAGAGCATTTTGTTGACTTTCTAAGAATCTGTCAGCAGCCAGCAAAGGAGATGCAGCCAAAGAAACTTGCGAATCTAACCACTCCAGGTGTAGCAGAGCTCCATCGGGCTGGAATCAAGTTCAAGTTAGGGTCCAGCATAAACCCCCTCCTCATAAAATTTGATGATAATAAAGGGACGTTGGAAATCCCACAGTTAAAGATAGGCGATCGCGCAGAAATCCTATTCAGAAATCTCCAAGCTTTTGAGCAATGCAATTACGATGCTAATAAATATGTATGTAACTATATTACCATGCTCTCTTTGCTTGTCCCTTATGCCAAGGATGTGGAAATACTTGTTAAAGAAGGAATTATAGAAAATTGGCTCCATGATAATGACGCAGTTTCACGCCTTTTTCGCAATCTTTCCAAGTAAAATGTTATCTACGTCAACAATTTCTACTTTTCTGGTGTAGTTGAAGATCTGAACAAGTACTACAGTAAGCGGGTACATAAATGGAAGGCAGCCTTGAAGCAGAAATATTTCCGTAATCCATGGACTCTAATCTCTGCTGTAGCAGCTGCTGTTGTAGTCATACTCAGTATCATACAGACAGTGTGTTCGATCATTCAAGTTGTTTGATTATGCTATTTCAGTTGTTGTCTGTAAATTAACTGTGTATTCTGTTATCTCTTCCCATGAAATCTCTATATATGTTCTTCAATAACTCATCGATATTTCCTCCCTATCTTCCTTTCTCTGCTACAAAATTAGCATAAATAAAATGCAATCAATTTTTGCTGTTTCAGTTTACTCATGTCATTAAAGAAGCTACATTTCCCCCCACTTACTGTTGCCTTATAATTTCTATCATCTGCTTTTGGCACTTTCTGGTGTGGTTAAAAGATCTGAACAAGTACTGCAGCGAGCGGAGAGACAAATGGAAGGCAACCTTAAAACAGAAGTATTTCCATAATCCTTGGACTACAAGCTCTGTTGTAGCAGCTGGTTTTTTTCTCATACTCGCTTTAAAATCTTGTCGACATCAATGGTTTAAAATGTTCTTAATTTTGGATTCAAAGCATCAAGTTATGATATGTTGTGCATTTAATAAGAAAAACTCGATAGTTTGTAGACTACATTGATAATCAATTCATAGTTGGGGTACTCATTTGATGTTTGCCCAAAACTAATTATTCTTCAAAAACTTTCATGGAAAAAAATCTCTCTATGAATTTTCTGAATCGTCGTATCAAAAGCCAGAGGCAATCATTTTCTTAGAAATACATGTTCATTGGTGATTTCCTAGTTCCTTAGTAAAAATGTCAAGGTCCCAGTTCATTGATCTGGTCTAAGATTGCTTCTGCATTGTTTTTTCGATTCTACTTTTTTTTTTCATGCTGCTGATCTGAATGCGATTTGGTGTTTGATGAAATGCCAATACTTTCATAACCAACTGATATTGCTGCTCGTTCAAAGTCCCATGAAGATCGACGGCGGATTGAATCCGTTGTTTGAGCTGAGTTCCGCCGGAACTCCAAACAAGTAGATCGCCAGAATTTCATTTACATTGAATATTTGCTTCGTTGTGGTAAGAAGCAACTTGATCAACTCAACAGTCCTGATACTGCTGGATTGTCATCTTTGAATGTCACTTTCTCTGAAACTGTTGACAAAGAAAATTTAAGTGTTATCCACAATCTTGACAAAGAAAATCTCATCTTCCTCGACAATTTCTACTTTTCTGAAATTGTTGAAGATCTGAATAAATACTGGAAAGCGGAGGCACAAATGGAAGGCAAGCTTGAAACAAAATTAGTTCCGTAATCCATGGGCCATAATATCTGTAATCGCTGCTGCTATTCTCCTCATGCTCACTGTGATACAAACTGTGTGCTCTATCATTCAAGTTGTTTAGGTCTACTATCTAGTCATTGTTATCTTCTTAAATTTACCCGCTGTATTTCTCGATGGCAAAGTATCAACAAAAATTTCAATAAAAAAAAAAAAAAAAAAAAGAAAAGAAAAGAGGCATGGCTATTTCACTGTGACAAAATTCATGTGAAAAAAAATGATCCGACCTGCCGTGCAACACGGACCAAGGATCTAGTTATGCTGTACTTCAAACGAGGTTTATAATAGAATATTGTTAGCGTGTAAAACCATTATAATTGTAATGCCTTAAAAGCCATTGTAGAGAATGCTTCCACCTTTGATGCATTTGCTTTATCCTATACTTGAAACGAGGTTTGAGAATATATATATATATATATATATATATATATATATATATATATATATTCTTACCCTTCTCACTACACCATCAAATAGTTTTATCGATGGATTCATTCTTTCAATGTAAGACACGCAACTCTCGGTAAAATACTGATAGCTAGATTCCATTTGTAAGGTCGTCAGTATTTATTTAAAAATATTTTTAAAAAATTATTTATTAATAGTAAAAAAAACTAATTAACCAAATAAAATTGTATTAAACATTAAAAATATAAAAATAATTTTAAATAATATGCATCCAATATTCATTACAAATTTAATGTGTTTTAAAAATAAAATTAAACTAGATTAACAGCGGAGCTGGATGAGAAGGAGGAAGAGGAGGAGGCTGGTTGTTCCTAGAGCCGTACAACCAAAAAAAAGCTCCACATGTATCATCACCCATCCTTGATCTAATGTCCATATGACCATTTGACGGAGCTAATCATAATCCATCATCGAGAGTCGTTCATATTGTTGTTTCAAGACCATGAACTCCTTAGATTAGGTGTTTGATACTGATGGAAAGCTCCCAACGGTTGAGACATTACCGACCGCCTGCAAGTTTTCGGCCGTAATGGTGGAGAGCCCATAGACCTGATTTTTATTGGGTGTACCAGACGATCCTATCTTCATCCACAAATCCATATCAAAATCCGGATGGGTCGAAGAATTGTCCCCATATCTCTCCCTCAACCGGCTATTATAGGTATCCTGGAAATTAAAAAAAAAATCATCATATTCAATTCAAGAAAATAATAACTTACGAAATAAAATGATTGAACAAACATACCATGAAGTGTTTAGCACGGTTGTTTACGAATTGTTGCACCCTCTTTTGGCGGTCTTGACTCCGCACGTGCGTCTCTATAAACAACTCCACTGGGCTCGGCTCACGTCCAAGAGACATAGCCTATAAAGTGCTCGATACTAATGGAAAGCTCCCAACGGTTGAGACACTACCGACTGCCCGCAAGTTTTTGACCGTAATGGTGGAGAGCCCATAAACTTGATTTTTATCGGGTCCACCAGACGATCCTAACTCCATCCACAAATCCATATCAAAATTCGGATGGGTCGAAGGATTGTCCCTATATCTCTCCCTTAACCGGCTATTATAGGTCTCCTGAAAATTAAAAAAAAATCATCATATTCAATTCAAGAAAATAATAACTTACAAAATAAAATGATTGAACGAACATACCATGAAGTGTTGAGCACGGTTGTCTACGAACTATTGCACCCTCTTTTGGCGGTCTTGACTCCGCACGTGCGTCTCTACAAACAACTCCATTGGGCTCGGCTCATGTCCAAGAGACGTAACCTATAAGGAAAAAAAAGGTTGCAAGTTAAATATATTTATAAGCAACAACAAATTAATTAATGATATATTTCATTTAAATTAATCTTACCATCCGCTTCGCATGTGCACTGAACGGGACGGAGCCGTCGATGCTCGTGGTCATCGAACCATGAATTTGCCAGTTTCAGTTGTCGGCACCGGACTATGAGCATCGTGCGAACCGTTCAGACATCACATGCTCAATATATTGCGTCCATATATCCCCCAAGATGAATGGCGGTTTGAATTCCCACCAAACTGTCACCTCATTCCAACCTTCTAAACTGTTATCTCTCGCATATCTTTTTGCTTTTTTTTTTTTATGTGTCATATCAAAAATTACGCAACCTACTCCATTGTAACAAATTAAAATTTAGAACATAAAATTATAAAACAAAAAAAATTATATTATTTTCGTTGTTACCTAATTGCTGCGTGATTCTTCTATAACCTCCTCACAACATTATTGTTCACGCTATCCCATTCAAATTTGTGTTGTGTACAAATAATTCATTTAAAATAAAAATAGTACAAGATATAAAATTATAAAAATAATTTATTAAAAATAAGCTAAAAATTAGAAGTTAACACCTACCTGAAATCGTCGAAACCATGCATCGATATTAGGTCTCCACTTAGGATGTCTGGAAACTTGACTCCATTGAAATAATGGAATCTCCATCGACGATTGAAACACCGATGTTATTGTTCGTGCAACCTCAATGTTTGTGAACCTAAAATTAAATAAAATTAATAAATATTAATTAGTTGTTCATAAATTATGTTATAAGTAAAAAAAACTAAAACCTGAACAAACTGATATTAAAAGGTCATCCTTCCATTATGCCTAATACTTGTAGGTGAATTGGCCCCACTGTGAAGGCACACCGCCTCTACGCTGTGAAACCACGCTAGAAGAAGCAGCATCACAAGTTGGCTCAAGTGCCTCTTTGTGCTCAGCACCTAAGGATAAGTCATCCTCGCTGCTAGAAAAACTAGCTGTAACCATCTGTTAACAATGTCTTGTTGATTTCATTTTAAACATCTCCATAAATTTATATGAATAATTACATGATTAACTTTGATTATTTTAAAAATAATTGGCAGCACCTTCCCTATACTGGAGACTACCCACAGTTTTCAAACCTGTAAATCTTTACAATAACCACAAACCAATTGACTCTATTGAAAAATCTTATATATAACCTAATATTTATAAAAATTTAACATCTATATATTTTCAACTACATCCATAGAGAGAGGTTAAATAACAATTAAAATGTTAAATCCTTTGTATGGCTTTGTATGGTTCTGATATAACAGAGAGGTTCGTTAAACATTTCACACCATTTCCGCATCAATGTTAAATCCTTCATGAAGAGAATGATTTGGTCATCGGTCTAGATAGAGATTGTGCAGTTATCTCCTCCAGAATTAGCTTTCCTCTCCCTCGGATTACATAGCCTGGTCTATTGCTCTTCATGTTGTGGATCGCTGAAACCAGTTTGAATATTATGGGAGATCCTACGATGTGATGATTGACAAAGTGGTTTTTAATAGAAAAATGTCTCCTGTAAAAATTTAAATTTAATCTAATGATCGAATCTCCAATTATCATCATATTAAATTATTATCCTCGTCTAGCACAGTTGGATCTCTTCTTGAATTTAGGGCCTTGTTTGTTTCTAGAAATTCACTTTCCTGGAAACCATTTTCCTCACTTTCCCATGTTTGGCAATACATGGAAAGTGAGTCAAAGAAAATGTAATTCCAGTCAAAGAAAAATGTTAAGTTTAACATAAAGAAAGTGTTTTCCGTTTTTAATTCTTGGAAAACACTTTCCTGACATGGGCCAATGCTGCGTTGTCATGTTTTTATGTAACTGTTCATGTTAATTGCACTGTTCATTGAACAGTGCAATTAACATGAACAGTGTATTGCATACACTGTTCACAAAAAAAATAGTGAACAGTGCAGTTTTAGTGCACTGTTCACTTGCCTGTATCGACTTTTTTTTTTTTTTTAACATTAAAAAAAATAGTTTAGAGTGAATTTTATACCTTAATATTTTATCCAATTTTATTACATGCTAAAAATATTATTAAAACAATAGTTTTTGTCGGATGTATTTCGTACGTAATGAAATTATAAATGGTTTCATAGAATAGTAAAAAATATTTCACAAGCTTATTTCTTTATAATATGATATGATATATATAGTTATATTTTATAAAATAAGCTATGTATGAATATAGAATATAATAAAAAAAAATTCATCATTATACATTTTTTATTTTATTTTTTTTATTGTAAGTGATTAAATATTTTATATATATTAGATAAATTTGAAAAAAAAATTAATTTATTAATAAATTATTTTTCAATTCATTTTCCATAACACAACCAAACACTGGAAAGTGTTTTTCATAACACTACCAAACATCGAAAAATACTTTCCCGGAATTCACTTTCCCCGGAATTTATTTTCCAAAAGGAATTCACTTTCCTGCAAACAAACGGGGCCTAGACTTATCTCTTCAATCCATGAAAGTATCTATTAAATCATTCATGTTTTGTTAAGAACATGTCCCATGGAACTGCCCATAGCCCCAATACTCTACAAACCTCGCTATATCATAAATATTATAGAATAAAGCTAATTATTATCAAAGAGGATACTTCGCTTGCCATTGGAGAAATAAAACATTTTGGAATGTATATTAAAGAGGGACAGTCTACCATTCTTGGTACATCTTTTTGTAAACTAGAGGCAGAGCAAAACTTCTAAAACTACCGGTTGTCGAGAGCTTTTAGGTATGTAAGTTTCTATCCAACAGGCTTTTTATGATTGATATTATGTTTTTTTTTTTTTTTTCTGAATAATATTGTGTGAAAAATAATTTTCTTAAGAGAAAAGAATTATCAACATTATTTGCACATTTCTTTATCATACTTTTTTTTTTAATGATAAAATATCATTTTTTCTAACGACAAACTCTTAGAATTTTTTTCACAAATATAAACTTAATCTGTATCAACTTATTAAGCAAATTTCGTATGAAAAAACACAAAATAATTATTTTTTTAATAATTAATTGATATCATTTGATACAAATTATGTGGAACAGACAAGGCACATTTGTAATAATTTTAATTAAAGAAATTTTAATATATCACTTAATCTATATCACTTATGTGATCCCATATATATATATATTACAGGTTGATTTGTTGCTAGTGAAGGCAAACTTAAGGTTGCAAGTTTCATCTCTTTTTTGGGTTTTGTAAATGCATGTGTTTTCTCTGTTGTTTTGTACTAATAGTAACTATCATCTCGATTCAGTCACGGGATGGGAACTGGTGGAACATCAAGCACTAAAGATATTGAGAAATTAGCCAAATCTGTGAAGAAAGAGCTGGAAATCTCATATGCTTTCTCCGACACATGTTGTATATATGAAGTTCCTGAGCGATTACGCGAGTTGAACGAAAAGGCCCACACACCTCGATTAGTCTCCATAGGCCCAATTCACCATGGTAAAGGGAAGCTAAAAGCCATGGAAGACCACAAAAGAATTTACCTGCAAGAATCATTGCCCGGAGCGAGGTAAGTGTAGAGGGTTTTATTGAATTTATGAAGGAGAACGAAACAAGATTGCGTAATTGCTATGCGGAAACCATTGAGTTTAGTAGCGAATACTTCATAAAAATGATATTAATGGATGCTGCCTTCGTCATTTTGTTCTTGCTGAAGTACAATTACAGTAACTTCAGAAGAAGAAGAGACAGCATTTTCTATCCTCCATACAAGTGGCTTGATGTAAGGGTTGATATCTGTTTGCTTGAAAATCAGCTCCCGTTCTTCATCCTCGAGGAGTTGTATAGACTATCCACTATATTCGGCAATCCTCCAAAACCTACACTGGTTGAGCTTACTCATGGTTTCTTTACAGCTGAATTCAACTCATGGGCAGCAGGGGACATTTTGGGGAAAGTAGATTTCTCCGAAGTCAAACATTTGGTTGACTTTCTTACAATTTATCATCGGCCAACTGAACAGCAACAGTATGAGGAACCTGAGGTTATAACCGCACCCAGTATAAAGTTTGTGTTGAGTTCAAGCAAACATCTTCTTGACATAAAATTCGATAGAAATAAAGGGAGACTAGAAATCCCACGATTACTGTTAGATGACAGAACAGAAATCATAATCAGGAATATGCAAGCCTTTGAGCAGTGCCATGGCATGAAATGTCGTTATGTTGGTGACTATTTCTTCTTGATGGGTCTCTTTCTCGGTGCCAGTAAGGATGTGGAAATACTTGTTGAAAATCGTATTATAGAAAACTGGCTACCATCTAAAGAGGAAGTGGTACAGCTCTTTTACAATCTCCAGAAAGAAAATTTAGTGTCGGCCGATGGTTTTCTCTTTAAAGGTCGCATTAAAGATCTGAATGCGTTCTGCAAGAAGCCATGGAACAAGTGGAAGGCAAATTGAAAGCAAAAGTATTTCAATACCCCATGGGCAGCAGTCTCTGTCTCAGGAGCTCTTTTTCTTCTCATTCTGACTGTCATGCAATCCGTCTGCTCTATGCTTCAAGTAGTTTAGCTTCTGGAAATTCCACGATTACTAGTAATTGACCAGACAGAGATCTTATACAGAAATCTTCAGGCATTTGAGCAATGCAATTGCAGTGACAAATATGTGACTAACTATATTACCATGATCAATTTGCTTGTCTGTAGCACCAGGGATGTGGAAATACTTGTTCGGAAAGGAATTATAGAAAACTGGCTGCGTGATAATGACGCCGTTTTAAGTGTTGTCCACAATCTTGACAAAGAAAATCTCATCTTCCTCGACAATTTCTACTTTTCTGAAAGTGTTGAGGATCTGAATAAATACTGTAGAAAGCGGAGGCACAAATGGAAGGCAAGCTTGAAACAAAATTATTTCCGTAATCCATGGGCCATATATCTGTAATCGCTGCTGCTATTCTCCTCATGCTCACTGCGATACAAACCGTGTGCTCTCTGATTCAAGTTGATTAGGTCTACTATCTCAATTGTTCTGTATGACTTCCGCACTGTGTGTACATGTACTTTACTGCCTAGTCATTGTATTAAAATTATTAAATAAAATACTTACTGTTACCTTTTAATTGCCGTCTTTGTGGAAAGAAAGTTGAAAAGTGCTGCATTTTCCTGTGATGTGATATTGTCTCATATACATAAGGTTGAAAAGTTGAAAAGTTGAAAAGCCGTCTTTTAATTGCCGTCTTTGTGGAAAGAAAGTTTAATTGAATTTTCTTTGTTGATAAAACTTTTATCCATTAAAAATATACTGTTAGATTTTAATTTTTATATTTTTTTATCTTCTCAACTAATTTTTAACCATTTTTAGATACTCTGACATTCTATTCACGCTGCTATTATATTTTTGGATTTCTCCCTAATAATTTTTAATTTTTATTTAGAGACCCAAAAATAAATAAAAATAACTTTTATACAAGTCTTACATGAATTTTTTCAGGTTTCTAGCTTCTCTTTAATAATGGAGACCCTAGCTATGTTTTACATGGGAATTCTGGTCTGAAATCGACATGGATAGGGCAGATGAATATCCGAGTTTAATTATTCACATTGCTTTAAGAAACTTTTTTTGAAACATCATTATCACGACAGCTTTCATGAATTAAATATGTATTTTGGTGACGAATTATTTTCAAATAATTATTTAAATTTTAAATTATTAGATAAAAATATAAAATATATTATTTTTTAATATTCTTTCAAATAAATATCTTTTAAACTTTAAACTTTTACATATTTAAATTATCTTATACTTATTTTTTATTAAATACATAGAAATATTAATATTTAAACTTGTGACTATTCTGATATTATATATATAAAAAAATTAATTTAATTCAAAAAATTTAATTATTAAATAAAATATAATTTATAATTTATATTATTTTACAACCCATAAAATTAGCCACATTTCCCCCACTTACTGTTGCCTTTTAATTGCTATCGATGTTGAATGAAAGTTGGAAAGTGCTCCATTTTCAAGGCTATGTTTGTTTGCCAGAAAATAGTTTTTTTTTAAAATGAATTTTGGGGAAAGTGAATTCTGACAAAGTATTTTATAATATTTGGTAGTGTAATGGAAAATAAGTTGGAAAACACTTTCCAGTGTTTGGTTATATCATAGAAAATGAGCTGGAAAATAACTTATTAATATTTTATTTTTCTCAAATTTATTAAAATAACGAGGGACAAATCTTACAAATTAAAAAGTTCAATGAGAATAAAATTGAAAAAAAATATAATTTCATAAATTATCTCAAATAAAATAAATAATAATCAAAATAATAGAGATCAAATCTAAAAAATAAAAAATTTAAAAGATGAAGAAATTAAAATAATAATAATTAACATTTTATAAATTATTTTAAATAAAATAAGTAACAATCAAAAGAATAAGAACTAAATTTGATAGATAAAAAACTTTAATTAAAAAATAATAAGGGAAAATCAAATAGCAATTATAAAAATGAGGATCAAAGTTAATATAAAAATTAAATTTTAAAAAATAAAATTAAAAAATAAATATTTAAAACAAAATATATATAACAATCAAAATATATATAGCAGTTCAAAAACAAAATATATAATGAAAATCAGCTCCCGTTCTTCATCCTCGAGGAGTTGTATAGACTATCCCCTATATTCGGCAATTCTCCAAAACCTACACTGATTGAGCTTACTCATTGGTTCTTTACAGTTGCATTCGAATCATGGGCAGTAGGGGACATTTTGGAGAGAGTAGATTTTCACAATCTCAAAACAGGAAATATGGTGTCCCCAGATGATTTTCTCTTTAAAGGTCTCATTAAAGATCTGAATGAATTCTGCGAAAGGCCATGGAACAAGTGGAAGGCAATTTTAAAGCAAAATTATTTCAATACCCCATGGGCAGCAATCCCTGTCTCAGGAGCTGTTATTCTTCTCATTCTGACTATCGTACAATCAGTCTGCTCTATACTCCAAGTAGTTTAGCTTCTGTTTTCTTCCTTGAACTTTTCTTGTAAATGAAAAGGTTGTTTCAGTAGAAATTCCAAGCATTAATGAAGACTGTATAATTTGTTCTGATTGTCTCTTTGAAACTGAAACTGTTTTATTCTATGCCTTCCACGCGCATTTAAAGATACTTTTTTCTCGGTACATTTCTTGATCATACTTTTTTCTAATCATAAAATATCTTTTTATATTAAATCATTTAAAGATACCAAAAATATATGTTTCGTTTCGGTTTCCTACCCTCAATCTTATGGATTATTTCAAGACTCAAAAAGAACTCAAATTTAAACTAGAAAAGTTATTTACTCAGTCAACTCTAATTGATTCAACAATTAATTTGACCAAATTTAGTTAAAGTCGCCACATTTCCCCCACTTACAGTTGCCTTTTAATTGCTATCTATGTGGAATGAAAGTTGGAAAGTGCTCCATTTTCAAGTGGTGCAGAATTGTAGAAGATAAGGTACAAGATTAGAAAAGTCTTCAGATAAACTGTAGAAGTGCACAATTTGAGTGAGAAGTGAGAGGTGGTACCCTTTTCATGAGAAATAATGGAGGTGGTCCCCTTTTATCAGATAAATAATAGAGGGCCAATCATTAAAAAAAGAAGTATTGGAAATGGTTTATTGGTATTGAAATAGAATATTGTTGAATCATTATTTATTGATTCAGCTAATTGATGGATCGATAAAAAAAAAATGTTTTATAAATATATGCTTATGAATACAAATGATTTGATTGAGATTAATTGTCCCATAATCCTGAAATATATATACTTGATTATTATTTTTAAAATATTTTATAGAAATATTTAAGGTAAAAATATTTTTAATGAATAAATGAAATTTATAGTTTGATTTGTAAAATAGTTTACATCCTATACAGTATTTTACATATAATAAACATTCTTTAATAAAAAACATATTGTAAAAGTTTATCTAAAAAGGGTTTAGAAAGATTTAATCAAGAAATTAATATAGTAAAAGTTTCACAAAACTTTTAAACAAGTTTTACATTAAAATTGGATCCTTTTGTTTTGGGGCCATCTCATATAAAATATATTTATGTCTCAAATCCAAAATCTTTCTAAAACATTATCCACGAGAGCTTTCATGAATTAATTATATATTTTGGTGAAGACTCATGTCATTAAAGTCAGGTAGCATCCCCTCCACGTCAGGTGAATATAAATATGACAACAAAATAACCATGAGGTAGTGCTTTAATGTTAAAAGCTTGCTATCATGAATTTTTTTTTTTTTTATGGTCTCAGGTTCAAGCCCTGTGACTGTTTATATGATAGTCATTGAAGACTTACATAATTATTAACTTTAAAATTCATGGAATTAATTAAGATATACACAAGTTAATCGAAACATCCACGTTAATCTAAATAAAATACGACAACAAAAGAGAAGGGACAACTTGAAAACCTAAGGCTGTTTATACATGGAAATTCTAGTGAGAAATCGACAAAGATGGGGCAGATGAATATACGAATCCAATTATTCAATTCAATAAATTATTAAATTTATTTTATATCTAAAAAAAAAGCTTGGACTTCGTTTTTTTAAATTACTTTGCATATTTTTAGTTTAAAGAAAATATTTTATGTGAATCCAAAAACTCGGAAGTTCCAAACACTAGCAAACAAGATATGGAGATGGCCATTCGGAAATGACTTTTCTGCCACACAAACAATAAAAAAATATCACACACTCCCCCTTCTAGAATCATTGACACTTGCTTGGAAAGAAATGTTCGAAGGCAATAATATTTTATTGGTCTCTGCGCACATCTCCTGCCCCACATGGATGGATGGATTTATATATTCATGATAATCAAAAGAATGATTAAGATGAGCTTATTATAGTCTTTAAATATGCTAAAAAGTAGTTAATATTACTTTCACCTTTCCCCTCTTCGGATTACATTCATAGTTTTCCATTAGCTTACCGATAACGGCTCAAATCCCATTTCACTGTCTCCTTCACCTCTCGCCTTGCCCTATAAAAATCGCCAGAACCTCCTATCCCTACCCATCAAAAACTTAAAATCTCTAGCTTTCCCTCGTTTTCTCGAGAAACAAACAGAAACCCGAAACCCCAGTTTACCAATTCATTTATTTCAGTGGCACAAGGCAAACAACAAGAAAATCCACCGGAGGGAAAGCCCTAAGGAACAACTAGCCACGAAGGCAGCCAGGAAAACATCTCTTTGGACACGAGCTAAACTTCTAAAACTGCGGTTGTTGAGAGCTTGTAAGTTGTTTAAGTTTCTGTCCATTTGTCTTTTTATGATAGGCATCATGTCTTTTTTTTATTCAAAATAATACTACATGAAAAATAATTTTCTGATGAGGAATTATCAAAATTATTTGCTCATTTCATTATCATATTTTTTTTTTCTAATGATAAAATATCAATTTTTTCTAAGCACAAATATACAACTTATTAAACAAATTTTATACGAAACGATATAAATTAATTAATTGTTTTAATAATTAATTTCTATCATTTGATACAAATTATGCGGAACAAGGCACGTCGTTAATAATTTTAATTAAAGAAATTTAATACATCACTTAATTTGTATCACTCATGTGGTTCCATATATATATATATATATATTACAGGTTAAATTGTTGCTAGTGAAGGCAAACTTAAGGCTGGAATTTTCATCTCTTTTTTGGGTTTCGTAATTGAATTTGTTTTCTCAGTGGTAACAATTTTTTTGATCTGCTTGTTTTCTCAGTGGTAGCTATCTTCTCAGTTCTGTCACAGAATGGAATCTGGCCGACCATCAAGCACTAATCATGAGCTGAGTCATCAAGTTTCGCTTGATATTGATAGATTAGCCCAATCCGTGACGGAAGAGCTGGAAATCTCAAATCCTTTCTCCGGCACATGTTGTATATATAAAGTTCCTGAGCGATTACGCGAGCTGAACGAAAAGGCCTACACACCTCGTGTAGTCTCCATAGGCCCAATTCACCATGGTAATGAGAAGCTAAAAGCCATGGAAGACCAAAAAAGAACGTACCTGAAAGAATTCATTGCCCATAGCGAGGTAAGTGTGAAGGGTTTTATTGAATTGATCAAGGAGAACGAAACGAGATTGCGTAATTGCTATGCCGAAACCATTGAGTTTGACTCCATAGACTTCATAAAAATGATATTAATGGATGCTGCCTTCGTCATTATGTTTTTGCTGAAGTACATAGAATTCAGTGGTAGCAGAGACATCATTTTCTATCCTCCATGCAAGAGGTCTGATGTAAAGGCTGATATCTGTATGCTTGAAAATCAGCTCCCGTTCTTCATCCTCAAGGAGTTGTATAGACTATTCGGCAATTCTCCAAAAGCTACAATGATTGAGCTTACTCATAGGTTCTTTACAGTTGCATTCGACTCATGGGCAGTAGGGGACATTTTGGGGAAAGTAGATTTCTCCAAAGTCAAACATTTGGTTGAGTTTCTTTCAGTTTATCATCAGCCAACTGAACAGAACCCGACAGAGAAAGTCGAAGTATTACCCCTACCCACTGTAAAGGAACTCCACCAAGCGGGGGTCAAGTTTGTGTTGAGTTCAAGCAAACATCTTCTTGACATTAAATTCGATAGAAATAAAGGGATACTAGAAATTCCACGATTAAAGTTAAAAGACAGAACAGAAATCATAATCAGGAATATGCAAGCCTTTGAGCAGTGCCATCGCCTGAAAAATGATTATGTTGGTGACTATATCTTCTTGATGGGTCGCTTTGTCAGGGCCAGTAAGGATGTGAAAATACTTGTTGAAAATCGTATTGTAGATAACTGGCTATCATCTTCTGAGGAAGTGGTACAACTCTTTAACAATCTCCAGAAAGGAAATATAGCGTGTCGACGTACTTTTCTCTTTGAAGGTCTCATTAAAGATCTGAATGCATTCTGCGAAAGGCCATGGAACAAGTGGAAGGCAAATTTAGAGCAAAATTATTTCAATACCCCATGGGCAGCAATCTCTGTCTCAGGAGCTGTTATTCTTCTCATCCTGACTGTCCTACAATCCGTCTGCTCTATACTTCAAGTAGTTTAGCTTCTGCAATTTCAATTCTTTCGTATGAATTAATTCGCATGTTGCATTAATTGTACCCATAATCCTAGTTCTCTTCTTTGTTTTGTTCTTCCAAATGAAGAAGTTGTTTCAGTATAAATTCCATGCAATGAAGAATTTATTAGATAATTACATAAATTATATTTTAAATCTTATTTAAGGGATTAAAATAATTTTAAATTGAGATGATTTTTTTTTTTTTACAAAAACAACTTCATCAACTTTTTGATTAATCACCATATGTCCTGATTTCCATCTAAAAATGCTTGATGTATACTGAATTATATAAAGGCCTTAAACTTCTCTTTTAATAAGTTAACAACAAGACAAACTTTCTGGTTAATCACTCAGTTTAATTAGGTTATTCAGTTTTAATTTATATTAGTAAATGAATTACTAAATTACTCAGGTTTGACTGGCTCAAATCCTAATCCAATTTAAAAATAAACTTATTTTATACTGGATTATAAATTAACGGCTACTGAGTCAACCTGCCAACCCGGTTGGTTTTGATAAATTTGTAGCAAATCTTACAAACTATAAAACAAAACAAAAAACACAAAATCCATCACGTTCCCGCGCAAATAAAGCATTTCCACTGACTACTAACAAAGCACGCGGATCGCGATCCCGCTAACATTTCTCCAGACATTAACAACCGTTTATTTCTTCAAAATCCGCGGCCCACAAATCTTCCCCAAAAGAAGAGGAGGGACTCCAAATTTTAAAAGAGCCAAAAGGTTTTAAGAATCTGTGCCCGCCAGTCAAAGGAATCCTATTGGTCACATCACATCGCACACTGATCGCCTTCTCTACCGTTCATAACTTTACAAATCAACGGTCTCAAATCTATTTCATTCTGTCCTTCTCCCGTTCCCTTTCCCCTATAAATATTGTAAGAACCTCGTATCTCTACGCATCAAAAACCCTAACTTTCCCTTGTTTTCTTGAGAAACAAGCAGAAACCCAAAATCCCAATTACCACTTCACTCATTTCAATGGCTCGCACAAAGCAAACAGCAAGAAAGTCCACTGGAGGGAAAGCCCCAAGGAAGCAACTAGCCACGATGGCAGCCAGGAAGTCAGCTCCAGCCACCGGAGGAGTGAAGAAGCCCCACCGTTTCAGGCCAGGAACAGTGGCGTTGAGAGAGATCAGGAAGTACCAGAAGAGCACTGAGTTGTTGATAAGGAAGCTTCCATTTCAAAGGCTGGTGAGGGAAATAGCCCAAGATTTCAAGACGGATTTGAGGTTCCAAAGCAGCGCAGTGGCTGCCCTTCAGGAGGCGGCAGAGGCATATCTTGTTGGGTTGTTTGAGGATACAAACTTGTGTGCTATTCATGCTAAGAGGGTAACCATTATGCCTAAGGATATCCAATTGGCCCGAAGGATTAGAGGAGAGAGGGCTTAATTGTAAAACCTTTCCAGATTAAATGAGAAATTGCAGGAGATGAAACTAAATATTATAAAAAGGTCTGTATTCATTCTTATCGTAATTATTATAAAAAAATGTAATATTAAATTTTTTATTCGAAGGAGATAAAACTTTGACAAGTAAGAGATGAAACTAAAAGAACTAATAGTGAAAATAAATAAAAATGAAATTAGATATAAAAACTAGATTTGAATGAATTAAAAATAAATAAATAGAAAAAGAACTCAAAGGGTTGTCGTGCATGAAAGAATCATCCGTGGCATATGATATGGATGTTATAATTTATTTCTGGGTATCCACATAAAAAATAATAAAATATAAAATAATTTAAAAAAATATATTATTAAAAAATATAACAGTGAAAAAATATCAAATGTCAGAGTACCTTAAAAATACTTAAAAATTGACTAAAATTAATTTTTGACAGTATATCTACAGGCATTTGAGCAATGCAATTGCAGTGACAAATATGTGACTAACTATATTACCATGATCAATTTGCTTGTCTGTAGAACCAGGGATGTGGAAATACTTGTTCGGAAAGGAATTATAGAAAACTGGCTGCGTGATTATGACGCCGTTTTAAGTGCTGTCCACAATCTTGACAAAGAAAATCTCATCTTCCTCGATAATTTCTACTTTTCTGAAATTGTTGAAGATCTGAATAAATACTGTAGAAAACGGAGGCACAAATGGAAGGCAAGCCTGAAACAAAAGTAGTTCCGTAATCCATGGGCCATAATATCTGTAATCGCTGCTGCTATTCTCCTCATAATATCTGTGATACAAACTGTGTGCTCTCTGATTCAAGTTGTTTAGGTCTGCTATCTTAATTGTTCTGTATGACTTCCGCACTGTGTGTACATGTACTTTACTGCCTAGTCATTGTATTAAAATTATTAAATAAAATACTTACTGTTACCTTTTAATTGCCGTCTTTGTGGAAAGAAAGTTGAAAAGTGCTGCATTTTCCTGTGATGCGATATTGTCTCAGATATATATGGTTTTGTTGGTAGTCAAGTAGTGATGGTTTTGTTTTTTTAAATATTTTTTATTTTAAAATATATTAAAATAATAATTTATTTTTTAAAAAATTATTTTTAATATCAATATATTAAAATTATATAAAATATAAAAAAGTACAAACGGAGTTGATAAGTTACAAGAGTAGAAAAGTCTTCAGGACAACTGTAGAAGTGCACAGTTTGAGTGAGAAGTGAGAGGTGGTCCCCTTTTCATGAGAAATAATGGAGGTGGTCCCCTTTTATCAGATAAATAATAGAGGGCCAATCATTTCAAAAATAAAAAATAAAATTGGAAATGGTTTATTGGTATATTGAAATAGAAAATTGTAGAATCATTATTTATTGATTCAGTTAAATGATGGATCGATAAAAAAAAAAAAAAATGTTTTATAAATATATGCTTATGAATACAAATGATTTGATTGAGATTGCCCATAATCCCTGAAATATATATACTTGATTATTTTTTTTAAAAATATTTTATAGAACTATTTAAGGTAAAGATATTTTTAATGAATAAATGAAATTTGTAGTTTGATTTGTGAAATAGTTTACATCCTATACAGTATTTTACATATAATAAACATCCTTTAATAAAAAAAATATTGTAAAAGTTTATCTAAAAAAAGTTTAGAAAGGTTTAATCAAGAAATTAATATAGTAAAACTTTCACAAAACTTTTAAACAAGTTTTGCATTAAAATTGGATCCTTTTGTTTTGGGGCCATCTCATATAAAATATATCTATGTCTCAAATCTAAAATCTTTCTAAAACATTATTATCACGAGAGCTTTCATGAATTAATTATATATTTTGATGAAGACTCATGTCATTGAAGTCAGGTACCATCCCCTCCACGTCAGGTGAATATAAACAAGACAACAAAAGAGAAGAGACAGCTTGAAAACCTAAGGCTGTTTATACATGGAAATTCTAGTGTGAAATCGACAGAGATAGGACAGATGAATATACGAATCCAATTATTCAATTGTATCACATGCGACCATGCATGCCCCACATGGATGGATGGATTTATATATTCATGATAATCAAAAGAATGATTAAGATGAGCTTATTATAGTCTTTAAATATGCTAAAAAGTAGTTAATATTACTTTCACCTTTCCCCTCTTCTGATTACATTCATAGTTTTCCATTAGCTTACCGATCAACGGCTCAAATCCCATTTCACTGTATCCTTCACCTCTCGCCTTGCCCCTGTAAAAATCGCCAGAACCTCTAGCTTAAAATCTTAAAAACTTTAAAATCTCTAGCTTTCCCTCGTTTTCTCGAGAAACAAACAGAAACCCGAAACCCCAGTTTACCAATTCATTTATTTCAATGGCACAAGGCAAACAGCAAGAAAATCCACCGGAGGGAAAGCCCTAAGGAACAACTAGCCACGAAGGCAGCCAGGAAAACATCTCTTTGGACACGAGCTAAACTTCTAAAACTGCGGTTGTTGAGAGCTTGTAAGTAGTTTAAGTTTCTGTCCATTTGGCTTTTTATGATAGGCATCATGTTTTTTTTTTTAATTCAAAATAATACTACATGAAAAATAATTTTCTTAAGAGGAATTATCAAAATTATTTGCTCATTTCTTTATCATATATTTTTTTTCTAATGATAAAATATCATTTTTTTTCTAAACACAAATATACAACTTATTAAGCAAATTTTATTCGAAACGATATAAATAAATAAATTTAATAATTAATTTCTATCATTTGATACAAATTATGTGGAACAGGGCACGTCATTAATAATTTTAATTAATTAAATTTTAATATAGCACTTAATTTGTATCACTTATGCTGTGCGCGCGCTCACGTGCAGGACACATCATTAATAATTTTATGATAGACATAATGTTTTTTTTTTTATTATTCAAAACTATACTACATGAAAAATAATTTTCTTAAGGGAAATTATCAAAATTACTTGCACATTTCTTTATCATATTTCTTTTCTAATGATAAAATATCATTTTTTTTCTGAACACAAACTCTTTAAGAGTTTTTTCACAAATATATACAACTTATTAAGAAAATTTCATATGAAACAATATAAATTAATTAATTATTTTAATAATTAATTTATATCGTTTGATACAAATTATGTGGAACAGGGCACGTCATTAATAATTTTAATTAATTAAATTTTAATATAGCACTTAATTTGTATCACTTATGTGGTGTGGTTAAATTGTTGCCAGTGAAGGCAAACTTAAGGCTGGAAGTTTCATCTCTTTTTTGGGTTTCGTAATTGAATTTGTTTTCTCTGTGATAACAATTTTTTTGATCTGCTTGTTTTGTTCTAATACTAGCTATCATTTCAGTTCAGTCACAGGATGGAATCTGGTCGACCATCAAGTACTAATCATGAGCTGAGTCATCAAGTTTCGCTTGATATTGATAGATTAGCCCAATCCGTGACGGAAGAGCTGGAAATCTCAAATCCTTTCTCCGACACATGTTGTATATATAAAGTTCCTGAGCGATTACGCGAGCTGAACGAAAAGGCCTACACACCTCGATTAGTCTCTATAGACCACAAAAGAATGTACCTGAAACAATTCATTGCCAGGACCAATGTAAGTGTGAAGGGTTTTATTGAATTGATCAAGAAGAATGAAACAAGATTGCGTAATTGCTATGCGGAGACCAATGGGTTTAGTAGCGAATACTTTATAAAAATGATATTAATGGATGCTGCCTTCGTCATTATGTTTTTGCTGAAGTGGACTTACACAGACTTCAGAGAAAGCAGAGACAGCATTTTCTATCCTCCATACAAGAGTGTAGATGTAAGGGTTGATATCTGTTTGCTTGAAAATCAGCTCCCGTTCTTCATCCTCGAGGAGTTATGTGGCCTCTCCCCTATATTCGGTAATTCTCCAAAAGCTACATTGATTGGGCTTACTCATTGGTTCTTTTCAAATGAATGGGGTTCATGGGCAGTAGGGGAATATTTGGGGAGAGTAGATTTCTCCAAAGTGAAACATTTGGTTGACTTTCTTACAATTTATCATCGGCCAACTGAACAGCAACAGTTTGGGGAACTTGAGGTTCTAACCGTACCCAGTGTAAAGGAGCTCCACCAAGCGGGGGTCAAGTTTGTGTTGAGTTCAAGCAAAAATCTTCTTGACATAAAATTCGATAGAAATAAAGGGAGACTAGAGTTCCCACGATTACAGTTAGATGACAGAACAGAAATCATAATCAGGAATATGCAAGCCTTTGAGCAGTGCCATGGCCTGCAACATGGTTATGTTGGTGACTATATCTTCTTGATGGGTCTCTTTGTCAGTGCCAGTAAGGATGTGGAAATGCTTGTAGAAAATCGTATTCTAGAAAACTGGCTACCGTCTAATGAGGAAGTGGTACAACTCTTTTACAATCTCAACAAACAAAATAGTGTGTGGTCAGGTGCTTTTCTCTTTAAAGGTCTCATTAAAGATCTGAATGCATTCTGCGAAAGGCCATGGAACAAATGGAAGGCAAATTTAAAGCAAAATTATTTCAATACCCCATGGGCAGCAGTCTCTGTCTCAGGAGCTGTTATTCTTCTCATTCTGACTGTCATACAATCCGTCTGCTCTATACTTCAAGTAGTTCCGCCGGAACTCCTAACAAGTAGATCGCCAGAATTTCATTTACATTGAATACTGCTGGATTGTCATCTTTGAATGTCACTTTCTCTGAAACTAAATAACCTTAAAATTCAAATGTATTTTTATATGCTATTTAGTTCTTGTTCAAACAATTCTGCTCATAAGACACCGGCAGTCATTTTCTTCAGGTCTGTCTTAAGCAGGTTTGCATGTCATTGTTCTATGCAAGACATGCTTGATGTTTAAGTTAACATCCTTGTTTTAATAAATGTCAGTTTCTTTCATGTCTAGTTTTTTTCTTCAACATGGCTAATGTATGAATCAAACTGCAATCAATTTGTCAAAAGAGTAAAATCACGGAGAAGGGACAGGAAACGGTCAGGGTACTTCACATATGATCATTGTAAGCAGCAGGTATTGGAGTTGTATGACCAGCAAATAGATAAGGCCTAAGGGTACTTCACATATCAACACACAGAAGCATCTTTTAGGGGTTATCTCGTCTTATACCTTTGATTTTCTCCAGTCTTATACTAATGGGCAGCTTAAGGGTTAATTTGTCATCAGGGCTCCATAATCGTCTAGTGATCGATAAGAAATTACTTATATTCATTTAAAAAACAAACAAGTTAATTGCTTTGAATGTAGAAGATGGAAAGAATGGGGCAATTGGGATTCAGCTGAATTGTTTTCCCTCTGTTTCTCATTTTTAAAGAAAAAAAGTCATTAATAATAATAATAATAAAGTAAAGCATTATGCTAGTGCTTGACACCAGAAGCTGGAATTTGCCAACTTGAATCATTAATTGCTGTTTTAAGTGTTGTCCACAATCTTGACAAAGAAAATCTCATCTTCCTCGACAATTTCTACTTTTCTGAAATTGTTGAAGATCTGAATAAATACTGTAGAAAGCGGAGGCACAAATGGAAGGCAAGCTTGAAACAAAATTACTTCCGTAATCCATGGGCCATAATATCTGTTATTGCTGCTGCTATTCCCCTCCTGCTCACTGTGATACAAACTGTGTGCTCTCTCATTCAAGTTGTTTATGTCTACTATCTCAGTTGTTTAGTCATTGTTAGCTTCTTAAATTTACCTGCTGTATTTCTTGATGGCAAAACATCACAAAACTTTTAATAAATTAACAAAAAATAAAAATAAAAAAAAGAGGCGTGGCTATTTCACATAACAAAATTCACGTAAAATAAATGATCTGACTTGCCATGCAACACGAGCCAGGGATCTAGCCATGCTCTACCATGATTGTTTGCTTTATGCTATACTTTATACTTCAAAGGAGGTTTATAATAGAATATTGTTAGCGTGCAAACCACTGTAGAAAATGCTTCCACCTTTGAAGCATTTGCTTTATGCTATACTTGAAACGAGGTTTGAGAATACATATTATATTCTAACCCTCCCAGTGCTGAATATTCCTCAAAGAAAATGGCGGGCGAAATCAACAATTATGGCTTTGTATGGTTTTAATTAACTACAAGTGCATTAATATTATAGTCTATTGATCTTCATTTTGTCGATCGCTGAAACTAGTTTGAATATTACAGGAGATCCAAATGTCTCATGACAAGTAACAAAGTGGTTTTTAATCGGAGAATTTCTTGTATAATCTTTTTAATTGGAAACCAACATGTAGAATTTCTTGTAAATATTTAAACTTAATTCAATAATAAATCTCCAATTAATATCATTGTTATTCTAATCTCGCATGATCATATTTCTTTTTAGATTTATATTTATCTCTCCAGTTTATCAAGGCATCTATTAAGTTATTTACATTTTGTTTGGGGCAAATTTCTATATAACTAATCATAATTAATCTCAAATCTCTACAAACACGGCTACATCATAATTATTATAAAAAGAGGATCCTTTGCTTGTCATTGGAGAAATAAAACATTTTGGAATGTATATTAAAGAGGGAGAGCCTACCATTCTTGGGACTTCTTTTTGGACACTAGAGGCAGAGCACGACTTCTTAAACTGCCGGTTGTCGAGAGCTTTTAGGTATGTAAGTTTCTATCCAGCAGGCTTTTTATGATTGACATTATGTTTTTTTTTTTTGTTTGTTCTAAATAATATTGTGTGAAAAATAATTTTCTCAAGAGAAAAGAATTATCAACATTATTTGCACATTTCTTTATCATACTTTTTTTGTCATGATAAAATATCGTTTTTTCTAACGACAAACTCTTAGAATTCTTTTCACAAATATATATACAACTTATTAAGCAAATTTCATAAGAAACAATATAAAATAATTATTCATTTAAATAATTAATTTATATAATTTGATACAAATTATGTGGAACAGACAAGGCACATTATTAATAATTTTAATTAAAGAAATTTTAATATCACTTAATTTGTATCACTTATGTGGGCCCATATATATATATATATATATATATATATATATATTGAAGGTTGATTTGTTGCTAGAGAAGGCAATCTTTTTTGGGTTTTGTAAATGCATGTGTTTTCTCTGTTGTTTTGTTCTAATACTAGCTATCATCTCAATTCTGTCACAGGATGGAAACTAATGATGTGCCGAGTCACCAAGTTTCGCTTGATATTGACAGATTAGCCCAATCCGTGAAGAAAGAGCTGCAAATCTCAAATCCTTTCTCCGGTATATTTAAAGTTCCTGAGCGATTACGCGAGCTGAATGAAAAGGCCTACACACCTCGATTAGTCTCCATAGGCCCAATTCACCATGGTAATGAGAAGCTAAAAGCCATGGAACACCACAAAAGAATGTACCTGCAAGAATTCCTTGCCCAGAACGAGGTAAGTGTAGAGGGTTTTATTGAATTTATTAAGGAGAATGAAACAAGATTGCGTAATTGCTATGCGGAAACCATTGAGTTTAGTAGCGAATACTTCGTAAAAATGATATTAATGGATGCTGCCTTCGTCATTATGTTTTTGCTGAAGTGCGAGTACACAGACTTCAGAGGAAGCAGAGACACCATTTTCTATCCTCCGTACAAGTTTGAAGATGTAAGTGTTGATATCTGTTTGCTTGAAAATCAGCTCCCGTTCTTCATCCTCGAGGAGTTGTATAGACTATCCACTATATTCAGCAATTCTTCAAAACCTACACTGATTGAGCTTACTCACGGGTTCTTTACAGTTGCTTTCAACTCATGGGCAGTAGAGGACATTTTGGGGAAAGTAGATTTCTCCAAAGTCAAACATTTAGTTGAGTTTCTTTCAATTTATCAGCAGCCAACTAAACAGCAACAGTATGGGAAACTCGAAGTAATAACCGTACCCAGTGTAAAGGAGCTCCACCAAGCGGGGGTCAAGTTTGTGTTGAGTTCAAGCAAACATCTTCTTGACATAAAATTCGATAAAAATAAAGGGGTACTGAAAATCCCACGATTACGGTTAGATGACAGAACAGAAATCATAATCAGGAATGTGCAAGCCTTTGAGCAGTGCCATGGCCTGGAAGATGTTTATGTTGGTGACTATATCTTCTTGATGGGTCTCTTTCTCGGTGCCAGTAAGGATGTGGAA
This sequence comes from Populus tomentosa, assembly GCA_018804465.1. Lineage (NCBI taxonomy): Eukaryota > Viridiplantae > Streptophyta > Magnoliopsida > Malpighiales > Salicaceae > Populus > Populus tomentosa. Next base: position 19,695,101 of record CM031973.1, read on the forward strand.
ATACTTGTTGAAAATCGTATTCTAGAAAACCGGCTATCATCTAAAGAGGAAGTGGAACAGCTCTTTTACAATCTCAACAAACAAAATAGTGAGTGGTCAGCTGATTTTCTCTTTAAAGATCTCATTAAAAATCTGAATGCATTCTGCCAAAGGCCATGCAACAAATGGAAGGCAAAATGGAAGGCAAATTTAGAGCAAAGATATTTCAATACCTCATGGGCTGCAGTCTCTATCTCGGGAGCTGCTATTCTTCTCATTCTGACTGTCATACAAGCCGTCTGCTCTATACTTCAAGTAGTTTAGCTTCTGCAATTTCAATTCTTTCATATGAATTAATCCGCATGTTGCATTAATCGTACCCAAAATCCTTGTTCTCTTCTTTGTTTTGTTCTTCTAAATGACAAAGTTGTTTCAGTAAAAATTCCAAGCAATGAAGACTGTATGATTTGTTCTGATTGTCTCTTGGAAACTGAAATTGTTTTATTCTATTCTATGCTTTTTACAGGCATGCTTAGCATGAGATATACTAATTTATTTATTTAAATCAATAAAAAATAAATTTATAATCTAAAAACCTCAAGATTTAAAAAATAAATATAAATAAAATTGATTGAATAAACTCACGCCCTAAAAAAATATTATGTAAGACCTAACAAATCAACAATATTATTTAAAAATAAATATTTTTTATTTTGAAAAAGAAAGTTAACTTGTATAAAACAAAATAAAATACAGAGAAATTGAAATAATATCTTAAAAAATTAAACACAAACAAAACAATTCTAAAAATGGCATACAAAACCGGTGATTTACGTGATGAGATTTGGATAAACTCAAAGAAAAGAAATAGAAGGTGATTACAAAAACAATATTTTATATATATATATAAAAAAAACTAATGTAGAATCGGCAAATTAAATGTCAAAAAATAAAACTAGAAAAAAATAATTACACAAAAGGATCTAAAAAAATAAGAATGAAAAAAAACATTAATTAGAGGGGAAATAAAAAATTTTAATTGGAGGGTTAAATTGAATTAGAAATATCTTTAAGAAAAGAAAAAAAAATCAAAATAATGAGGGTTTAACTACAAAAAATAGAATGACAAAAACTTTTATTAAAAGTTGAAATTGAAAGCAAAAAACAAATTCAATAAAATAGCAAAGAAAAAATATTAAAATAAAGAATAAGGACTGAAATTAAAAACAAAACATACGAGAAATTATAATTGAAGAACTAAATTTTAAAAAAAATATGTCTATAAAAGGAATAGGAACAAAATAAAAAAATAAAACGAATAAGACTGAAACTATATATAAAAATAAGAATAAGATTAAAAAATGAGGATTGAAATTAAAAACAAAACATATAAGACATTGTAATTGAAGGACTAAATAGAAAAAACAATTCTATAAAAAGAATAAGAACGAAATAAAAAATTAAAAGAACGAGAACTGAAATTGAAAAAAAAAAAAAAGGACAATGATATACTTCATATGTCAGAGGAGAAAGAGAAAAAAACAAAACAAACGACTATCATACATCTACACGCGCCATACTATGTAAATGAGGACATGCACCCTCTGAATGATGTAGATGCAACTCCCTTGTTGGCGCGTGTGCATGTGCCAGAAGCTTTATTGATTAAAAAATTCAAACAAAAACGTGAAAATACCAAAACACTCCTATAATCATTTTAATTACACAAAATACTTGTATGAAAATATAAAAACACCCCAAATGCAAAGCTTATTTTTTTTTATCTTTTCTAAGGTTAAAAACGTACTTTCACTTTACATGGATAATTAAAAAACTTGAAAACCCTTGTCTCACAACTCAATAATTTTTTAATCCTAAGGGCTAAAAAATATTTTTATTGTGAAAAAACTCGTGAAAAGTCATGAAAACTCTTAGTCAGTAATTTTAAAATTTGTTGATTTTAAAATAAAAAAGTATTTTTACTGTATAAAAAAAACAAAAAAAAACACATAAACCTATAAATAATTTTTTAATGACCACTTAGCTAGTGAAAAAGACCAAAAACCCTAGCTTTAAGGCTTAATTTTCCTAATTTAAAAACAAAATAATAATTCCATTATAGCAATTCATGATAAATAACATTTAGTACTACGTACAGTGAAACTCCCAAACAGTTTAAAGTTTTTTGTTAAATATTATGTTTCCTCTTCCCACTACGTAAATAATTTGGGCTGAAGCCCCCCCTCAAAATGAATTTCATTGATTACTTTCTACATAGAAAGTAGACTAATTTAATTTTGAGGATGCATTGTTTCTTCTCCATGTTAGGCAATAATTTTTATCATAGAACAGCTGAAACCGAAGGAAAACCTTGAGATGTTCCATGGCTTATTAGATAAATCTTTTGTAGAACTTACCATGGCCGCAGAAAATGTTATTGTCACTCGAAGATAATAATTCTAAAAATTATATTTTTAAGTTTCATTTAATAATTTTAAATTTTAAATTAAAATGATTCTAGTAAATTTATCCCAAATCTAGAAGTTCTTGATGTAAACTTCTCTTTCATTAGGTTAACAATATAATTAATTTTTTGGTTAATCACTCAATTTAATTTAGTTAGATTACTCGGATTTAATTTGTATTAGTAAACAAATTACTAAATAAGTCGTGTTTGAGTGACTCAAATCCTAACCCAATTTAAAAATAAACTTAGCTTAGACTAAATTATGAATTAACATGTCACTCGGTCAACCGGCCAACCCGGTTGATTCTGATAAATTTGTCCCAAATTTTACAAACTAAAAAAAATAAAAAACACAAAATCCATCACGTTCCCGCGCAAATAAAGCATTTCCACTGGCTACTTAACAAAGCACGCGGATCGCGATCCCGCTAACACTTCTCCAGACATTCACAACCGTCGATTTATTCAAAATCCGCTGGCCACAAATCTTCCCCATAAGAAGAGGAGGGTCTCCAAATTTTAAAAGAGCCAAAAGGTTTAAGAATCTGAGCCCGCCAGTCAGAAGAATTCTATTGGTCACATCACATCGCACACTAATCGCCATCTCCACCGTTCATAACTTTACAAATCAACGGTCTCAAATCTATTTCATTCTTTCCTTCTCCCGCTCACTTTCTCCTATAAAAATTGTAAGAACCTCGTATCTCTACGCATCAAAAACCCTAACTTTCCCTTTTTTTTCTTGAGAAACAAACAGAAACCCAAAATCCCAATTGCCAATTCACTAATTTCAATGGCTCGCACAAAGCAAACAGCAAGAAAGTCCACTGGAGGGAAAGCTCCAAGGAAGCAACTAGCCACGAAGGCAGCCAGGAAGTCAGCTCCAGCCACCGGAGGAGTGAAGAAGCCCCACCGTTTCAGGCCAGGAACAGTGGCGTTGAGAGAAATCAGGAAGTACCAGAAGAGCACTGAGCTGTTGATAAGGAAACTTCCATTTCAAAGGCTGGTGAGGGAAATAGCCCAAGATTTCAAGACGGATTTGAGGTTCCAAAGCAGCGCAGTGGCTGCCCTTCAGGAGGCGGCAGAGGCATATCTTGTCGGGTTGTTTGAGGATACAAACTTGTGTGCTATTCATGCTAAGAGGGTAACCATTATGCCTAAGGATATCCAATTGGCCCGAAGGATTAGAGGAGAGAGGGCTTAATTGTAAAACCTTTCCAGATTAAATGAGAAATTGCATTGCTTAATTTGGATTCTACTTGATGATTTGTCTTTAAATCTCTCTCTAATCAATCTTGTTCCCAAATGGAAAGGATAGACTATAGACCATCTTATGCAGTGTATTGATCATGCTCCATGGTTCATAGAGACCTAATTGCTCAAAACGTTTGATTTTAAGGACTAAAATGTAATATAAGAACATGAAATCTCAAATAAGGACTAATTTGTCAATAAAAATAAAATAGGAAAAAGAAAAATTTAAACCAGACATGACGATAAATGATCTTTCAAATCACTCTTATTCTTTATGAATATCAAATTATATTTGGATTTTTTATTCAAAGCTTTTTTTAAAAAAACATTATCCTAAAATTATCATTAAGTTGATACTATTGATGAAAGATCTCATCTTATTGTAATTATTATAAAAAAAAATGTAAAATTAAAATTTTTATTCAAAGGAGATAAAACTTTGACAAGTAAGAGATTAAACTAAATTAGTGAAAATAAATAAAAATAAAATTAGATAAAAAAAATTAGATTTGAATGAATTAAAAAAAAAAAAAAAAGAACTCAAAGGGTTGTCGTGCATGAAAGAATCATCCGTGGCATATGATGAAGGAAATGAAGGCATAAAAATAAGCCACGTATGCGATCATGGGAAGACAGCAAACTAGCAAATAACGCCACCATATCACTATCACCATGAAATGTATATTGACAAATTAATGGTCGTTGGAATTAATTTATTTGTCATTAGATGCAGTTAAGTGTTTAGAAATATAATAATGGTTATTTTTTAAAATAATTTTTATTTAAAAATATATTAAAATGATTTAAAAATAAAAAAAAATTAATTTGATTTTTTTTTTTAACAAAAACCCAAGTTAGAACTCATTCCAAAACACTCCCTAATATTGCCAGCAATAAACATACGTACACTAGTACATATGCATACATAGCAACAAGTTTTAGGTTATACAAGAAGTAATTATATCTCAATTCTTTAGGATTTTCTACTAATTCGAGCCATAGCGCAATTTTAGAAAAAATATATGATCTTAAGCAAATTTTATACGAAATCTTAACATGTTCTAATGATTGAAAAAGAAACGAGAAGACCTCAACTCAATAATCTTAAATCGATTTTAATTATTAAAAAACATATAGAAATCAAAACCAATTCACTATGATATACAAGTCAACCCTTTTTTTTCTCCAAAAACCTTATCTTTTCAGCCATTTTTTTCTTCTAGAATTTAAATTAAAAATATTTGAACAAGAAATTTCAAATCTAATTACAGAAAGATTTTTGGAAGAAAACAATATGTTTCAACCACAATAATATCGCACATTTATATATAATCCCCTCCACATTTATGAATGATCAAGAACAATGTTAAGAGCTGTGAATCGAAAAGGAAGAGAACATGCAGGCTTGAGAAGAAAGGCTAAAAATTAATTAAACATGGTCATCGATTTGTTTATATTTTATCTAAAAATACATCAAATTGATGTATTTTTAAATTTATTAGATGTTTTTTCTATAGGGATATAAAAATCACTAAAATCACTTAAAAATAATCAAATCAATGAATCTTTTTATGTTAAGAAGAAGTCTCACTAGCTCAATCAGGCTGCCAAACACATAATTAGCCACTTGAGAAACATCTAACAACCCTAGCTGTATGTTATTGTTGCAACTAAGTCAGTTAATAAATGTCCTAGTCTTTAGGATTAAGAGATAAGATTTGATTTATTCCTTGTTTACTAAACCACGTTTGTAGGAGTGCTAAATGTGGGTTGCGTATTTTTCTATTTTTTGTTGTAACAGCTGGATATATATATCAGCTCTATTTCATTGAATAAAGTTGCTTGTTCATTCTCTTCATTTGAGTGTTTAAAGGATTCTGAATCCAACAAGTGGTATCAGAGCTCGTTATCATCAGGGCCTGATTGAGAAATATAAGAACCTGCAGTGTTCTTGAGAAGAGAGAGTGCAGAGAAGGAACAAAGTGAGAGCAGGATGGCATCCGAAGGAAATTTTGTTCAACCAGCTATTTCCAGGTTTGATGGTCACTACGATCATTGGGCCATGCTGATGGAAAATTTCCTACGATCCAAAGAGTATTGGAGTTTGATCGAGACAGGAATTCCAGTACTTGCAACTGGAACAGAACAAACAGAGGCACAACAAAAGACTGTTGAAGACATGAGGCTGAAAGATTTGAAGGTCAAAAATTATCTCTTTCAAGCCATTGATCGTACCATCATGAAGACAATCTTGAATAGAGATTCAACAAAAGGAATATGGGATTCCATGCGTCAAAAGTATCAAGGATCTACTAAGGTGAAACGGGCTCAACTACAAGCATTACGGAGAGAATTTGAGCTTCTTGGAATGAAAGCAGGAGAGAGTGTTGATGACTATTTCTGTAGAACTCTTACCATTGCCAACAAGATGAAATCTCAAGGTGAATGCATGGAACAAACTGTTATCATTGAGAAGATTCTGCGATCCATGACAGCAAAGTTTGATTATGTTGTGTGCTCCATCGAAGAATCAAATAATCTTGCTATCATGACCATTGATGAACTTCAAAGCAGCTTGCTTGTGCATGAACAAAGAATGAAGGGCCACAAAGAGGAAGAGCAAGCTCTAAAAGTTACTGGTGGGGAGAGGTTTGAAGCAAGGGAAGATGATAGATTTGGGAGCAGAAACAGAACCCGTGGAGGATTCAGAGGCAGAGGCAGAGGTCGAGGAAGGCAATCTTTCAACAAAGCTCTAATTGAGTGCTATCGTTGTCATAAACTAGGACATTTTTCTTATGAATGTCCTAGTTGGGAAAAGGCAGCAAACTATGTGGAACTAGAAAAAGAAGATGATATGTTGCTCATGTCATACGTGGAACCTAACTATTCCACCAAAGAAGAGGTATGGTTTTTAGACTCCGGTTGTAGCAGTCATATGAGTGGGAACAAACTGTGGTTTACACAGTTAGATGAAGGGTTCAGACACTCAGTTAAGCTAGGCAACAATTCTAAAATGGCAGTGATGGGAAAGGGATGTGTGAAGCTTAACATAGCTGGAGTGATGCAAAAGATTGATGGGGTTTGTCGCACCCCGAAAAATTCAGGCGCGCGGCGTCGGCTAGCGATTTAAGTCTCGTTGTGGTTTGCTGGAATTTGGTTCGTTGGAGTCGCCACCTAGTAATTGATTGCGGGCTACTAGGAAACCGGATGTACTGGTCTCGTCAGAGATTCACGGGTACGGGACTGGTTGTGGTTAGGGAAGGTATTAGCACCCCTAACACACCCTACCTGACATAAGCTGCTTCGCGAATTTGATGTGTTAAAAAAGTTTTAATAATTGTCTTTTCATCGGAAATTAGAAATATCACTTACGTATAAGTTAATAATTCTTAACCGAGATCCGATCAAAATATTAAATTCTTCTTTAATATATTTGCAATTCTATCATTAAAAAAAGAAAATAAATAAATAATTCAAAAAAAAAAAAATAAACACACGCATACACTTTCACTATTTTTTTTGTTTCCTTTTCTTTTTCTTTCTCCTTTTCTTTTCTTTTCTTTTACATCCATATTTACAAAATACAAATAAAATTCAAATTAAATAAATATTACATCAACAATTGAACATTACACAATAATCCCCAAAATTCAAGAAAAACGACTCTGGGAAGCAACCTAAACCCGACTGAACAGTAGCGGCGCGTCTTCCCACGCGCCACCGCTACTGGCGGCGCGTCTTCCCACGCGCCACCGCTACTGGCGGCGCGTCTTCCCACGCGCCACCGCTACTGGCGGCGCGTGGGTTCACGCGCCACCGCTGGAAAAACTGGCAACCAGGGGTGTATGGAGCGCCTTCCTCCCCCGTTCATTTTTCTGCCGGCGGTGAGGGTCCGGTCACCTACAAACACACGAAACACACACAAAGAGCAGTCGGTTTTAGTTTTTTAGATCTGTTTTTAATTTTCTTCTGCCCGTTTCGGATCTGCTCTTATCTGCAGATCAGTCCGTGGGTTTCTTCTTCTTCTTCTCCTCTGCTTCAGGATGGCAGATCGGGCGGTGTCTGTGGCGGTGGCAGCCGATCTATGGACGGCGCTGCTGGGGTTGCTGCTGTGTGGTCTTCACTCCGGTCGGTGGCAGCGGTGGCTGCTCTGGGTTGCAGCAGAGGGAGAGGCTGTCTTGGGGCTGCTCTGGGTCGGTTGCTCTGACCGCTGCTACTGGAGGCTGAACTCGTCCGGTGTTGGAGGAAGGCGTTGCTGCCTGATCGCCGTGAGTGAGAGAGGGGCTGCTGGTGGTGGAGGCGTCTGTGTTGTCGACTGAGAAGAGTGAGAGCAGAGATGGACGCCGCTGCTCCTGCTGCCGCCGCTGGGGGCCGAATGGAGGAGAGCAGATCGGCGATTGGCTGGGGAAACCGGAGGAAGAGAGGGATGAAGGAGCGGCGGGGAAAAATGAGAAGGAGAGAAGGGGAAAGGGGCTCCCTCTTTACAATGCTTACGAAGCAAAAGTCCTCAAAAATTTTGCATAGTAAGCTTTGTAAAGAAAACAAAAGGAAAATGATTTCATTATCTTGGGCGACCTGCCCACACACTCACACTGATCTATTTTCACGAGCGACCTGCCCACACATACTCACCCTAGTCTATTTTCACGGGCGACCGACCCACACTCTCCCAATAGTCTATTTTCACGGGCGACCTGCCCACACATTGGGTTTACCTGAGATCCCATCTGGCGACCTCATTCAACTGGAACGAAAATATGTGTAACTCGGTTAACCTGAAATCCCATCTGGCGATTCCCTTTAACCAAAGTTACATGAGATCCCATCTGGCGACCTCATTCGACTGGAACTAAACTGTGTGTAACTCGGTTAACCTGAAATCCCATCTGGCGATTCCCTTTAACCAAAGCTACATGAGATCCCATCCGGCGACCTCATTCAACTGGAACGAAAATATGTGTAACTCGGTCAACCTGAAATCCCATCTGGCGATTCCCTTTAACCACAGCTACATGAGATCCCATCTGGCGACCTCATTCAATGGAACGAAATATGTGTAACTCGGTTAACCTGAAATCCTATCTGGCGATTCCCTTTAACCAAAGCTACATGAGATCCCATCTGGCGACCTCATTCAATGGAACGAAATATGTGTAACTCGGTTAACCTGAAATCCCATCTGGCGATTCCCTTTAACCAAAGCTACATGAGATCCCATCTGGCGACCTCATTCTGGTCTCATTGTACGGGTGACTAACCCTAGAAAAATGCTAGTCTCATTGTACGGGTGACGAACCCTAGAAAAATGCTGGTCTCATTGTACGAGTGACGAACCCTAGTGCTGGTCTCATTGTACGGGTGACGAACCCTAGTGCTGGTCTCATTGTACGGGTGACTGACCCGAGAAAAAATGCTGGTCTCATTGTACGGGTGACGAACCCTAGAAAAATGATGGTCTCATTGTACGGGTGACTAACCCTAAAAAAATGCTGGTCTCATTGTACGGGTGACGAACCCTAGAAAAATGCTGGTCTCATTGTACGGGTGACGAACCCTGGAAAAAATGTGAAGTGCGGTCTTATTGTAATGGGTGACCTACCCAAAATGGAAAAAATGTGAAGAAGTGTGGTTTCATTGTAATGGGTGACCTACCCACGTGGAAAGAATATGAAAAGATGGTCTCGTTGTGATGGGCGACCTACCCAAATAGAAAGAATATGATGTGCGGTCTCATTGTAATGGGTGACCTACCCAAAAAATGGAAAAAAATATGAAGTGTGGTCTCATTATCATGGGTGACCTACCCAGATGGAAAAAATATGATGAAGTGTGGTCTCATTGTCATGGGTGACCTACCCGGATGGAAAAAATGTGGAAAACGGTCTTATTATGATGGGTGACCTACCCAGATGGAAAGAATTTGATATGATAAGTATGAAAAATAGGACTTACCTGGCGAAGTCCTGAGGGGATGACAGAAGAAGGGCCGGAAAATTTGGTGCTTCCTGATAATTCCCGATCATAGGGTTTGAAAACTCGGGGTTTCCTGACTGGAAAGGTTGAAAACTCGAGACTTCCCGGTTGCAAGGTTGATCTATTCATTTCTTTGGGATTTTCCTAATGGTAGGGTTCATCCCATCGTCCTTTGATTCCATGATCAAAACCGATTCTTTATTATCATCACCACAATGCTTCTTTCTCTTTCCACCATCTTGCTGGACCTCATTACGGATTTTCCTGTAACAATTCAAAAATATGTGCAATTTTTTTTTTTTTTTTAGGTTAGATGATATGCATGCATCCTTACCTGATTTGAAATATAGGTCCCCCTTCTTTGATGCTCCGTCATCGTAGGGTGCCCTTGTTTGCATTCCAAAGCTTTCTTTGTTCTTTCGATGCATTGGCTCATTCATGTGCTGGCCATCCACTCAGCTGTAAATGCAATGCCCATCTCGGGCTGTCTTCGACAATTACTGCTTGCATCGTTCATCAAGCTTGACCCTGCCCCCAAGTGTGGTACTGTTTGATTCATCATGAAGGGCTTTCTCTCTTGGCTTCTTCTAAGAATTATCCTCTGATTGATTATGTGCATCATGTCAATACCCACCAAGATTGTTAATCAATCATGAACTTGCCTCTAGTTGAAACAGTACTCTTCAAGTACATGTTATCATCAGCCTTCTTGGAAATCGTCCAGTCGTCCAGACCTGCATCTCATAGCTTGCAGTGAAAGACTCATCGTTGTATGCTCGATGCTCTTGTCAATGAGTTCTTCTTAGCTTGTCAAATCAGCTTATGCAAAGAAATGATTTGGCATTATCAATGATGTTCACCAACCATATTCATGCGGTGAAGTGCGCCCCTTGAGCTTCAGAACAAATGGTCCCACAGTCAGTCTTGGTGGGCGCATCCTTCCAACATTTATGCACATGCAACTATGTGATAACATCGATCAAAAGTCATAACCATGTTGAAGATGATAAATCAAGATGAAGATATGACAATATCCTTCTAGTGCAGCGTTACTCATCAATGGTTGCTAAAGTGCACTAGGTCATGGATTGTCTTTGAACAACATTGCCCCCAATGTGATCTGAAAGTTCGTTCATCGGTTTATACTCAAGAAGGTTTTTTCTTTGTCATTGTCAGGTGCTAAACATAACTCTGATGAACTTTGACGACTCATCATCTGATTCTTTCTTTGCCCCCAGCTGATCTGGATACTGTCTGTTTTCCTTTTTAGGGTCCATTGTATTGCCCCCAAGTGGTCAACCTTTCAAGGAGTTTTGAGAAGAGTTGATGTCATTTCATGTCAAGGATTCCGTAAACTCAATAAATGTTCTTCTTTGTTTGACAATCTTTATTGTTCTAAAATCAAATCTCACATTTCAACGATCATGTCTATTCAAAGTCTAGTTTGTTGAAATGAAATCAGAGATGTCCTTTTTGAAAATCAAGCTTTTTTTGATCAAAGACCCAACACACGTTATTCGAAATATATAGTCCTTTGATTGTCATGCATTTTGAAAACAGAAATTGACCCAATGTAGGATTAAAAATGGCTTTTTCCATGGTTCTTTGTATCAATTTGAATCCTTGATATTGGGTATATCATTTTTTTTAATTTGTGAGGGGGTGATATTTTTGTGAACTTCAAATGACTAGATGCTCAGGCTTGATCAAAAAGGTTGTTTCTTTTTTTAGCATTTATTTTATCAACATGCATAATAACCAGTAGCTTGATTCATGAAGTCACGACCCTTATGGAAAAAACTCTTCAAGTTTTGAGAGCGCCATTTATCGGTTCAGATTGCTTACTTGATCAAAAAGGGCTTTTAAAAGCATGTAATGTAGGCTATGGTTCATGGCTATAAAAGAAAGGAATTTCAAAGGCTCAAAAGGTGTTTGAGGGTTTCAACGACTTAGGATCAACATTAACTATTCATCGATTCTCTTTCTCTTGTCGTCGTTGTAGAGAAAGTGACATATAACCTTGTTAATCTCAAATATCAGAATTCTCTTAACATAGGTCATAACACAAATCCCATTTTTTCTTTGATGAATAACCAATCTAATTTTGAAGACATTAGAGGCTTTATCCTAGCCACACCGAAAGATATGAAGCATCGATTTTTCTAGTGTTGACTTTTGGCATTTATTGTCTTTTCTCAATTGAAAACTGCCTTGCCTCTCTTAGAATTGATATGCACTTTCTTTCCTTTCCATTTTTTTTTTTTTTTTTTTTTGCATAGCCTTCCTCAAAGTTTTCCTTGGATGACCCTCAATCTATGGATTTTCTTCTTCTAGCCCTTTCTCAAACATTGGACTTTTGTTCTAAGCTCCTCTTTGATCCATTGATCTTATCCATGTCTCCAAAATATTTCTCATTTGCCCCCAGTGTGGGGTGTGATCCTAGTCAGGGTTTCTTTTTGAAAGAAATATTTCACTAGGCTCAAAATGGGACTGCAAAGGATATAATTTTTAAGAAACGTGAGAGGATAACAAAGATGGCCTTTTCTCATTTCAAGCAAGGTCAGTTAGAACCGATAAATTTTGACCTCATCCAGTGTAATGATTTGGACTTGTAAGAATCATGATTCACGAGTCCATAACTACCGAATCCACTACATGTCATTATGCATACTGCTAAAACTTAGCTAAATGTTGTGTGGTTTAGTTTCAAAAGGTATGAGTTCAAAATTGTTTGGTCACCTCATGTCATTTTCAAGCGTAGAGTCATTTCTGTAATCAAAACACTTTTAATCTTCCGGATTGATTAACCTTTATCGCATGTTGGAGTTTGATCAAAATATTTTGTCAGAATAAAATGCTAAACATCTGTTGATTTCAAAACAACAAAGAGACAAAAGCAAGGCATGTTTCGTTGAAGGATGAGAGGTGATCCCAAAACAAAATGCAGAATTCCAAAACAATATGATTGACTGTTCATCACCATTCTTGAATCAGCTTTTCTGGCAATATCTGTGTTTTGCCAAGCACTTTCGATCGCATGTCATTTTGAAGATGTTCGGGGGACAATATAGCCAATGACCCCCTCCTTCACGGGACTTCCTTATCTCTTGCTCACCAACTTTCAGACTCAATTCTTGCAAGTCTTGCAACTGTTTACTTGAAATGGTTGAGGACCCCATCATGACATCACATCTCTTATCTGGATTAAACCACCCAGAAAATGGTGGTTGCATAGGATTTGTCGGAGTCAAGCAAAAATTCCAAAATCTGGCAGGTGTTGGCCGACAAAACATAAGTGGCAGAGGAATGTCAATCTTGGCAAAGACATTTGAGCAATTGATGCTTGAGCGAGACTTGACTAGGCAAAGTAACTGAGGTTTCTCAATCGAGAGTCATCTTCTGATGCACCTCTCATCATTGTTCTGGAATCCATGGCAGATCCTTCAATCTTTCCTCTCTTCATAGCTTGTTCAATTCTTCGGCAAATCCTCACAACATCATTTCAATGTTGTTGTGGTTGGTTGAGGATTGTTAGAAAACTTTCCAATAGCTTGGTAATCTTGGTAGCGCCTAGAAACTCGTAGTATCGCCGCTACCGACGTGTGGAATCAAACATTGTCTCTATTGGAAGAGCACCTGGTGAATCTAAAACTTCTTTGTCCCCTCTTCAATTTCTCACTGACAGTGCAGCAAACAAATACCTATAGAGGAAGTCCTGCTCTGTTGAAGTTTCAGTCTTCTTCATGTTTTTCAGTCTAGGCATGTCTCTTCTCTCTACTCTTGCATTTTAATACTGACACTGTTGGAGGAAAATCATAGCTGATATGAAACTACTGTATTCCTTCTTGGATTTCCCATTTGCGGATCTACAAACAGATTCCTGTCGAAAGAGCTCTGCTACGTTGAAGTTTGAAGTCTGCTCGTATTTTTCAGACCAGGTCTGGATCTTCAATGTACTAAGATGTCTCCGTGCTGAAACTGATGAGAGAAATATTTGTAGCATATGCAACTTATAAATTCCCTCTTGCATTCCCAATTTGCAGAGCCATAAATGGAATTTTATGGAGGGAGCTCTGCCACATTGAAGTTCAGTGTTTAATCATGGTTTTTCAGACCATCTTGTGCTGTTGAACTGGAGTTGAGCTCATAACTGGGGTGCCTTCCCAGAAGACTAATGCGCCATGTACAAGAGGCTAGTAGTCGTTTGGTTCCATTAGATGATGTGGAGGCGATGAACATTTAACAGTGCAAGTGGGCAAGAACCAGAGTTGTCATTAGTTGATGACTAAAGGCATTGTTGTTGTTGTTCATGACGGAAAAGGAGAGATACAGCTTCAATTGGACAGGAACAAGCAGTGTTCCCACAGAAAACTATGCAGACACTCTCTTTCCATTTGATGCTCAACACTTGTTCGAGCAGATCTGAGTCCCGCTACTTCACCCTTGATGCTCTCAACCTTAATCTGATAATGAACCTATATCTGACTCCTTTGTTCACTTCCATTATCTTTCTTCAATCTCGTGCAGCACAACTTGTACAGGGGACCTACGTTTCGACCCGGTTCATACATGATAAATGTATGAACATGTAATCTATATGATGAACTCGCCCTTCGAGAGGTGACAATATGGTCGTAACTCTTGTATGATGGACAAGAATCGTGATTTTTGCCCAAACTCTACAATGAAAATTTTCGGAGCAACGACCAATGTGTCACCCACAAGTCTTGATTTCAAGATGCTTCAAGAAGGGTTTGCCATTATGCAAAAAACGATAGCAAATACAACCTAAGGACAGGTTCTATTCATTATGTGAACATGGGTAGGTTTTCTATCTGGTCTCAAAAGGGTCTCATATCTGCCCAGTGACGTTCTTCGTAAAGACAGTATGGGGGCGTTGCAAAGAATGGTTAAGGCACGTATACCCACCATTACCAAGCAGGCACTCAGATATGAGTTGGGTGTTTCACGCATCTGAACCCTGACCAATAGTCTTAGGGCAGATCGCTAGTTCCCCACCTAACCTAGAAGCTTGTGTGTGCTTTCAAAAATAAATACAGGTGATGCATGAAACAATTCTATAAAATACATGGAAAAAAATATATTAACAAAAAGATAAAAATGCAAAAAAAACTTAAACACATCAAATACACAAAGCTTAGTCCAATAATGTTGAAAACAATACCTTCCCCAGTGGAGTCGCCATTCTGTCGCACCCCGAAAAATTCAGACGCGCGGCGTCGGCTAGCGATTTAAGTCTCGTTGTGGTTTGCTGGAATTTGGTTCGTTGGAGTCGCCACCTAGTAATTGATTGCGGGCTACTAGGAAACCGGATGTACTGGTCTCGTCAGAGATTCACGGGTACGGGACTGGTTGTGGTTAGGGAAGGTATTAGCACCCCTAACACACCCTACCTGACATAAGCTGCTTCGCGAATTTGATGTGTTAAAAAAGTTTTAATAATTGTCTTTTCATCGGAAATTAGAAATATCACTTACGTATAAGTTAATAATTCTTAACCGAGATCCGATCAAAATATTAAATTCTTCTTTAATATATTTGCAATTCTATCATTAAAAAAAGAAAATAAATAAATAATTCAAAAAAAAAAAAATAAACACACGCATACACTTTCACTATTTTTTTGTTTCTTTTTCTTTTTCTTTCTCCTTTTCTTTTCTTTTCTTTTACATCCATATTTACAAAATACAAATAAAATTCAAATTAAATAAATATTACATCAACAATTGAACATTACACAATAATCCCCAAAATTCAAGAAAAACGACTCTGGGAAGCAACCTAAACCCGACTGAACAGTAGCGGCGCGTCTTCCCACGCGCACCGCTACTGGCGGCGCGTGGGTTCACGCGCTGCCACTGGAAAAACTGGCAACCAGGGGTGTATGGAGCGCCTTCCTCCCCCGTTCATTTTTCTGCCGGCGGTGAGGGTCCGGTCACCTGCAAACACACGAAACACACACAAAGAGCAGTCGGTTTTAGTTTTTTAGATCTGTTTTTAATTTTCTTCTACCCGTTTCGGATCTGCTCTTATCTGCAGATCAGTCCGTGGGTTTCTTCTTCTTCTTCTCCTCTGCTTCAGGATGGCAGATCGGGCGGTGTCTGTGGCGGTGGCAGCCGATCTATGGACGGCGCTGCTGGGGTTGCTGCTGTGTGGTCTTCACTCCGGTCGGTGGCAGCGGTGGCTGCTCTGGGTCGCAGCAGAGGGAGAGGCTGTCTTGGGGCTGCTCTGGGTCGGTTGCTCTGACCGCTGCTACTGGAGGCTGAACTCGTCCGGTGTTGGAGGAAGGCGTTGCTGCCTGATCGCCGTGAGTGAGAGAGGGGCTGCTGGTGGTGGAGGCGTCTGTGTTGTCGGCTGAGAAGAGTGAGAGCAGAGATGGACGCCGCTGCTGCCGCCGCCGCCGCCGCTGGGGGCCGAATGGAGGAGAGCAGATCGGCGATTGGCTGGGGAAACCGGAGGAAGAGAGGGATGAAGGAGCGGCGGGGAAAAATGAGAAGGAGAGAAGGGGAAAGGGGCTGGTTCCGAAGAAAGAAAATCAAGACCGGGTGGGGAGCAGCTGTTTTGGCTTGTGTTTGTGGCCGGCGGTTGTTGAAAAAATTAAAACCAGGGGGGGCCGGTTCGGTTTGTGGTAGATGAAGGAGAAGAAGTGCTCCTCGGGTGAGCGGCTGGGTAAAAAATGCGGGGATCTCAAAAATGGTGAGGGGTCCTTGGCTCTCTGGTTCTGAGAGAGAAAAATCCAAGGACCCCGGGGGAAAAAATTCAAAATCAAGGGGGGAGGCGCTGCCGGCCAATTTTTTTTTGAGTGGAGAGAAAAAGTTGGGTTTTAGGGTTTTTGTGTTTTTTTGAATGTGTCCAAATTGACCCCCCCTGAATGTGTTGAGAAAACCAGTATTTATAGGCAAAATGTTGCTAGGTTTTTCAACTTGGTCCCTCAACTTCTTTCTTTTTGTAAATTTTGATTTTTCTTATTTTTTTGTATTTTTTGAAAACAAGTAATATCAACGTCGACTCACATGCGGAAAATCAATGAATTTAAAAATGACGCGTGAAATGTCGAACGCGTTTGAAAATCTTTTAACAATTTAAATTCTTTTTAGACGACGTTGAAAATGCTAAAATGACGAAAATATATATAAAAAAACATATTTTTGGATTTTCTTTGTTTTTCTCAATTTTTTGGATTTTTTGAAAATATATCAAAACATGGGTCAAAAATTGGGTAGCAACAGGGTTTACTATATCCCTGAATTAAAAAACAATTTGTTAAGTATGGGTCAACTACAGGAGAAAGGCTTATCTATAATTATTCAAAACAATACGTGCAAATTGTTTCATCCAACTAGAGGTCTCATCATGGATACAACCATGACTTCTAACAGAATGTTTGTCATAGCTGCAGTAATGCCTTCAAAGGAACCTGTAGTTTTCTTTCAAGCTACTGAGAAAGAAAAAACACAACTATGGCACAGCAGGTTTGCTCATCTTAATTTCAAAGGTTTAAGAACATTGCATTCCAAGAAGATGGTTGAAGGGCTTCCATTACTTCCAGCTCCAATGAAAGTGTGTACTGATTGTTTAGCGGGAAAACAACACAGGAACATCATTCCACAGAAAAGCTACTGGAGAGCAACATGCAAACTGCAACTTGTGCATTCCGATATTTGTGGACCTGTAACTCCAGAATCCAACAGTGGAAAAAGGTACCTTATCACTTTCATCGATGATTTTAGTAGAAAGTGTTGGGTTTATTTCATTTCAGCAAAGTCAGAAGCTTTTACTATGTTTAAAAAATTCAAAAGCTTAGCAGAAAAGGAAGCTGGTTCTTTAATGGGGTGCTTGAGAACCGATAGAGGTGGGGAATTTACGTCTAAAGAATTCAATGAGTACTGTCTTTTGAATGGGATCAAAAGACAACTAACTGCAGCATACACTCCTCAACAAAATGGTGTTGCTGAGAGGAAGAACCGCACAATCATGAATCTAGTTAGAAGCATGCTGTCAGAAAAACATATTCCTAGAGAGTTCTGGCCAGAGGCAGTGAACTGGTGTGTACATGTACTAAACAGGAGCCCTACTTTAGCTGTCAAAGATCTCACACCTGAAGAAGCATGGAGTTCTGTTAAACCTTCAGTGGCATACTTTCATGTTTTTGGTTGTATTGGTCACGTTCATATTCCAAATGTGAAAAGAACAAAGCTAGATTCAAGGAGTTCAAAGTGTGTACTACTAGGAGTAAGTGAAGAAACAAAAGGCTATAGAATGTATAATCCAATCACAAAGAAAATTGTGATTAGCCGTGATGTGATCTTTGAAGAAAACGAAGTTTGGGACTGGACAGAAGGTGACATCAATGTATTGCTGAAATGGGGAGATGATGAGATCGATGTAGCTGAAGAAGTTGATGCTAAAATTGAAGAGTAGGATCAAGAACAGTTTGAAGAGCAAGAACAAGAGCAGCATCAGCAACATCAGCATGGAGTAAACAATTCCTCAGTTGGAGTAATTAGTTCTTCTTCATCAAATTCGTCTTCAACAAACTCAACTGAAGAAAATGAGCCTAATCAACCTGCTGCTGCTGAACACAATCCTCTTGCTGATGCTAATCAACCTGCTGCTAGAATTCGAAGACCACCATACTGGATGCAGGATTATGTCACAGGTACCACTGCTGCTCATCAAAATCAACCTACTGCTAATGTCACAGGTACCATTACTGCTAATTAACATGTTGAACACAATCAACCTGCTGCTGCTGATCAACCTGCTGCAAGAATTTGAAGAACACCATACTAGATGCAGGATTATGACATAGGTGTAAATTTTTCTGAAGAAGAAGAAATTCAAAACATGGTATTTTATACCACTGCTGGAGATCCATACACCTATGAAGAAGCCTCACAAAGTCAGAAATGGAGAGCAGCCATGGATACTGAAATTTCAACAATATAGAGGAATGGTACATGGGACTTAATTGTGCTTCCGAAGCATGCAAAGAAGATTGGTGTAAAATGGATTTACAAGACAAAGCTCAATGAAAAGGGGGAAGTAGACAAATACAAAGCAAGGCTTGTAGCAAAGGGGTATGCACAACAACATGGAATTGACTACACTGAAGTGTTTGCACCAGTAGCACGATGGGACACAATCCGAATGGTTCTCGCCATAGCAGCATAGAGAGATTGGACAGTATATCAGCTGGATGTAAAGAGTGCATTCCTCTATGGAGAATTAGATGAAGATGTGTATGTAGAGCAGCTCCAAGGCTATGAGAAGAAGGGAGAGGAACACAAAGTTTACAAATTAAAGAAAGCATTATACGGATTGAAGCAGGCACCGAGAGCCTGGTTTAGTAGAATTGAATCTTATTTTCAGAAGGAAGGGTTTGTTCGATGTCCAAGTGAGCATACTCTATTTGTAAAAACTCATCAAGGAGAAGGAAAGATTCTGGTGGTAAGCTTGTATGTGGATGATCTGGTATTCACTGGAAATGATGAGGAAATGTTTGCAGATTTTAAAGCTTCAATGCAACGGGAATTTGCTATGACAGATTTAGGCAAAATGAAGTTCTTTCTTGGAGTAGAAGTTATGCAAAACGATGAAGGAATTTTCTTGAGTCAAAAGAAATATGCATTGGAGATCTTGGAGAGGTTTGGCTTGGAGAATGCAAACTCTGTTCGTAATCCAATAGTACTAGGTGTTAAACTGATGAAGAATGAAGATGAACAGCAGGTGCATATGACTCAATATAAGCAGATGGTCGGTAGCCTTATGTATCTATCAGTCACAAGGCCAGACCTTATGTTTGTAGTGAGTTTAGTTAGTAGATATATGGAGCGACCAACAAATATACACATGCAGGCTATCAAAAGAATCTTGAGGTATGTAAAGGGCACAGTGGACTTGGGAATTTGCTACAAACGGGGAGCTGCAACTGATGAAATGTTGGTGGCCTTTTCTGATAGCGACTATGCCGGCGATCAAGATGATCGAAGGAGCACCTCTGGATATGTGTTTATGTTCAGTAGGGGAGCAGTTGCATGGAGTTCTAAGAAACAGCCAGTGGTTTCACTTTCAACAACTGAGGTAGAATTCATATCTGCAGCTCATTGTGCTTGCCAGGTAGTGTGGATGAGAAGAGTGCTTGAAAAATTAAATTGCAAACAAGTTACACCTACTGTCATATATTGTGATAACATGTCTACGATTAAACTAGCAAAAAATCCGGTTATGCATGGCAGAAGTAAGCATATAGATGTCAGGTTTCACTTTCTGCGTGAGCTGTGCAAAGAAGGTGTTATTGAGTTGAAGCACTACAATACAAGAGATCAAGTTGCTGACATCATGACAAAAGCATTGAAGATGGATACGTTTGAGAAGCTAAGAAATTTGATGGGCATATGTGTGGTCTCAAATGACTAAACCGTTACTTTTATTACTGCTGCTAAACTGCTTGCTGGAAAAACAATGCAGTTTAAGGGAGGATTTGTTGCAACTAAGTCAGTTAATAAATGTCCTAGTCTTTAGGATTAAGAGATAAGATTTGATTTATTTCTTGTTTACTAAACCACGTTTGTAGGAGTGCTAAACGTGGGTTGCATATTTTTCTATTTTCTGTTGTAACAGCTGGATATATATATATAAGCTCTGTTTCATTGAATAAAGTTGCTTGTTCATTCTCTTCATTTGAGTGTTTAAAGGATTCTGAATCCAACAGTTATGGCGTTAATCTCTGGCAACGATACTGCAATGGAGGAACTGGACAACCTTTATCAGTCGAGCATTGTATAGATGGTATATTATAGTAGAAGAAGAAGAAGAAGAAGAAGAAGAAGATCATGCTCTCCCTTGGCCTCACCTTAGATTAAAATATGCTGTAGCAATACTGCAATGAAGGAACTGGACAACGATACTGCAATGAAGGAACTGGACAACCTTTATCACTCGAGCATTGTATTGATGGTATATTATAGAAAAAGGATCATGCTCTCCCTAGGCCTCACCTTAGATTAAAATATGCTGTAGCAATACGTGACGGATTCTTCACATTATTTAGGGACCAAGCATTAGGTGTTTAATTAATGGAAGAAAACACAAGCAAATTTGTCTGGATATTATTATGAACCTTTCAAAGAATAATTGATGCCTAATTCACGGGTTTGTGTATAGTCTACCCTCTACGTACCATGTAGGATTAGAATGCTTCCTCAAATTATTGAATAGATTGTCTTTTTGATATATCTTGATTTGATAAAGGGCATAATTATGAGCTTGGGATTATACCACACAATAATAACTACAATGCTGATTGTTTTTTATATGTATTTAGAGTTTCAAAACATGATATCTTTATTTTTTTAACAAAAATTAAAACAATATTTTTTAATTTAAAAGAATTTCAAAATAAAAAGTTAATGAATTGATGACCGGGTTTTGATCGGGTCAGACTCAAATTAATTAGGTCACAAAGTTAAACTGATTTTTGAATTAAATCGACTAGGTTTTTTTTTTTATTATTTTTTAACTTGGATTAATCCAAGCTGACTCGAGTTAGTCTTAATTTTAAAATATATTTTATAAATGAAACTGATTAATCATAAATATTTAGATTTTATAAGAAGTTGGAGATTTGAGATAGAATTCTTTAACCCATTAAACGCAAATGGTATTATAATTAATTTAGTTTAGTAGACTGCTGATGATTATGAGGGGTTTTGGCAAAACTTCTGAATTGTTTTTAAGTATCTTTTAAAAATGTTAATGATTGATGTTTGTAGTGTTTTTTGATGTGTTTGTATAAAAATTAAAATTAAAATTAAAATTAAATTTTTAATATATTTTAAATTAAAATTTATAATTTTTAAAAAATTATGTAATGCAATCCACAGACACCGCAACGCATCAGAATTGGAATCTACTTTTACGAAGACAGAACAAGCAATAGAGGACAAAAACAAAACAGTATACGAGGAAAGCAAGCAAAAAAATACATTAGCTTTTTCTACTTTCACCGAGTATTACTCAACATCTGCAGAACAATATTGTACCACACACAGTGATGGATTTTTGTGGTCATCTCATAATGAAAAAGAAAGCATGCTTCCTGCATATTGCTGTTCACGCACTTATTGTATCCCTTTTACAATTTTCTTGTTTTATTTTTTCCTTTTTTATTTGAGATCTAACCCTAAAAAAGTATGAAATCACCGATTGGATAGATTCTTCAATTACTTTTTTTTTGTTAGATTAATGTCGATATTCAGGTTAACTTGTGTATACCTCGATTAATCCCATAAATTTTAAAGTTAATGACTATATAAACCTGCAGTGGTCCTGATATTTATGAGACTTGAACTGTTAATTTCTAAGTAACAAATTTAAAACTTAATTAGTTGAGCTATATCTTTCAAGATTATTTTTTGTTTTTTTTTAATGTTTATATAATTAGCTTTAAACTGAGATAATTTACTTATTAAAAAGATATATAAGATCAACGAATTTAAAAAGTAAATATCTTATTTAAATCAACTAGAAATTAAACTAGTTTAAATTAGGTTTTGAATTCTAGATTTCAAGCAATTAAATCACCTTTTTCAATTTCAGTTAGGAGTGATCGACTTATGAGATTTATGAGAGAGGCTGGCTACCCTCTTACGTGACTATATTTTTCTTCAAGTATAAGGTTGCCATTGCTTATATTTATATGTTCTTGATGCAAGATAATGATGACTTGAACCCTAATCCATGCTCTTCAGAGTGAGTGATCATCATGTGCTCGGACATGTCTTAACAGGGAGGAGCAAAGATCATCATATGCACCGTATACATAAAATATTACTATTAAAAGAAGATATATTTTACTTTTCTTTAATAATGATAATGCATAACTTTATACTATTCTTATTACATCTACCAAAATTAAATATTTTCTTAAACAATATTATTACGAACACTCTATTATATTGATATTCTTTTAGTACAAATAATTTATAATTTGACCCAATTAGTTCCTTAGAAATTAGATTAGCATCAACAAAGACTTGAAATTAACAAGAGACATAAACTTATTAATAAAACTAAAATTAACAGCACACATGATTTTGTAAAACTTTTCAGAAACAAATTATTATTATTATTATTATTTATTTTGAGTTAAACTATAGGTAATTATAAGATTTTTACATAATTGTTTGTACGTGTGTGTGTGTGTGTGTATATATATATATATATTTGTTTTCCTAAACTAATTTGTTTTGATGCGACTTGCATGATTTTGATTGCAGACAAGAACAAAAATGGGGAGCCCGAATTGTCAGCAAAAAAGGACTTGACTTGGACCATGAAGGCAAGACTCCAAAATCTTGATAAGGGCGGTGGATAGATTCTCAAGTAAATTAATTCCAGGCGAAGAATGTGCCTGACAAAACATGAGTGTACCGTGTCCAAATTAACGAGTAAAAATTCTTACTGCCTTCATTTTTTTTTCCTCTAAAAAGTTAAACTAGATTTTAAAAAATTTGTATAGGATAAACTCTAATTTAATTTTTTTATAATCCAATTCAAATTTTTGTACTCAATAAGTCTCATTTAAAGTAGAGAAACGAAGCCATGGACTTATGGCTGTTTTGCTTAAACAAGAAGACACCTTTTTTTTTTTGGGCATGTGGAGGTTGAAAAACCTTGCTAGCTTTTTGATGGGGTGGTTGGCTCACAAAAGTTAATTTCAATAATCTAAAGATTTTAATATTCAAAGTGGTTATGGGAAAGGAGAACTCAATATTAAATTATGCCACAATCCTACTTGGAATTCCATTTCCAAATAAACAAAGACACACACAAAACATAAAAAAAAAATCCCATCAAGGTAAACTACTCTAGCAACCCTTTGATCTTTTCCAGAACACCCTTGGTTCCCTGAGATATTACTGCTAGGTCCCTAGTTTCTCCTGCTGAAAATTGGGGATTTCATGTTTTGTGATGGGTGTTTTTGAGATTTGACAAGCAGTAGAGAGGGCTCATTTTGGTCCCCAAGGTGGCGCCACCATGCTTCACAAGAAGAGGGGCAAGAAGTGTCTGGAAGGTATTGGATATCTCTGTCCCCCACATGAGCCTGTGGCCAAAAACTCCATCTGGACAGCTCAGAACATTACATGTACTGAATTACCATAGTGCCATCAGGAGGAAAACAACCCTAGTGGTATTTGCTTGTATTATTTGTCATTGTCAAATTTAGCCTCATTTTGCAAACAAAGGAAAGTAACAATACCAAATGATTTCCCTTTCAAGAAATGATTCCCTCTGCTTTCTTCAGCAACACTCAATGGGTTGTTTTTTCCTCCGCCAAACTACATTATTGATCTACAAGGACTTGTCATGAAAGTGATTAAACCTGGGATGGTTGATAATTTGGTTTGGTACATGTTTTGGTTTGAGGTTTGGATTATAAGTTGGATGGGTTAATCCAAGTTAATTAAAAAATATATTATTTTAAGATTTTTTTAAAAATTAAACCAAGTTTTAATCGAGTAAACCAGGTTATATGTTAATTTACTAAGTCGATTGAGTCACATCAAATTACTTTTCATTTGATTTAATTTGAAACATGATCTGAATTAATTATCAAGTCATCAAATCATTGAGTTGAGATCGAATTTGATAACACTATTTTTTATGCTAGATCCACGCATGATGATAATACATGATTCTTTGCATAGTATTATATCCATCCATCACCTACTTTTCTTTTTCTATAACAAAAACCATTCTTCTAAAATAATAGAATGAACAACAATCTTAAAATTATTAACGTTCTTGGAGAACAAAATTGAAATTCTCTCTCATAAATGCTTATGAAAGAGTATAATGTTTATTGTCTAATCAAAGTAGGTGTAAGACTCTAATCACATTCTAAGTAGACAAACAACTTGAATGATTAATTGCTATGATTGCTCAAGTATAATAGCAATTTTGAAGTAAGAATTTGAAAAATACCACCACTTAAAACAACTTGTTTATATGATAGTGATGATAGTACTAAATGCAATCATCCTCATATTGGTACCACCATTCATCACTCTTGAGTAATTTTTTTTTTTCTTTTTTATCATAGAAAATCATGGGCATTTCTGTAAACTTACAAGAATACCCATGCCATGCGTACTTGTTGAGTAAAAACCACTACAACTTCCCATATCTCTAGCTTCTTCACATGCTCACATTCTATTTTGAACAAAGACAAAAGCACCTTGGATTTTAGATACCTTCCCTCCTCTATCTCTCCTGCTATATTTCTGGTTCTAACTTCATTTGGTACAATATCATCTGCATATCTGAAATCAAATCCAGCCATTAGACACTCAGTTCTGAAATCCCATTCTGTTCCCTTTCTATCTTCGCAGAATTGGTCGAATTTTGTTCTTTTCTTTGGCTTATATGCTCTGTTTTTCATGGCTGCTGCTGCTGTTCAAAGCTTACAAAACCATGACAACACCAACCAGGAAGTTGGTAGACAAGAAATACAAGCAGCCATTGCTAAAGCAGTGGAGCTTAGAGCTTTACATGCTGCTTTAATGCTAGGAAACAGCCCTGCCAATCTCAGATTCCCATCTTCTTCCCCTGTTTCACGCTCTGTTCCGTACTTCTCCGCTCAAGATTACCCTGTTTTTACTCCTGTAAGTTTCTGCTTGTTCTGCAATTTCCTCACTGTTTAATTTCTTTGTAAATCATATCTTAGCATTGCTTCAAGAGGGAAATTTTTTCATTAAAGTAACATCGCTACATTGTTTTTCTTGCTATATTTTGCTTCAACATCAAATAGGAGAGTTTTCAGGTTTATGATTAACTAAAAAAAACAACATAGATTTAATGCCCTATTTATTATGATTGTGACATTAGTTGTTATAATCTTATTGTGTGGATTAATTATTTAATGCTTAATAAATTCCCTTATAAATTTTTCCTAGCTTTTAGATGTTGTTTTCATAGAGCAATTTGATCATTTTCACAGTCCAAGAAAATCTAAAACATAATTCTTTACATTTATGGCTGTTAGCTTTGATTTCATTAATGATAATTGAAAGAAAACATTTTCATGCTTGGATAATTGCTACTTTTAACCTATGGCAATGGATTCTATTATTTTTTCTATAGAGTTATGAAGATGAACCGTTACCAGGACATCATCAGATTCTGACAAAATCAAGAACACTATCAGGAAGTTGGGATGAGTTTGGCCTAGAGGCAGGAAGTGGCCTTGAAAGTGTTTTGTCAGACTATAAGAAGGAGGATTCGTCTTCAAGGAAAGAAATTCCTTCTGGTATGTCCAATTTGGAGTCAAATATTTG
Organism: Populus tomentosa; assembly: GCA_018804465.1. Taxonomy (NCBI): domain Eukaryota; kingdom Viridiplantae; phylum Streptophyta; class Magnoliopsida; order Malpighiales; family Salicaceae; genus Populus; species Populus tomentosa. The sequence continues at coordinate 19,721,135 of CM031973.1, forward strand.
TCCAGCTGAAGATCTAAAATCTGTCACTAGTTCTTCTGCAAACAACATCACAGTGCTTCGCGCATCGCCTGGAGCAGAATGCCACAAGTCTTGTAGGAGAAATAGCCTGGGAGACTTCAAAACCATATCATCATGCAATAAATGCAAGCCGGCTACTATAACTACCGAGTCTGAAAAAGTTACCAGGAATAGCAAGCATTCTAATATTGTTGTGCCATTGACAGATTCTCACTCATCCCTTCAATCACAACCGAAAAATCGAGGGGTGATGTCATGGTTGTTTCCTAAGTCAAAGAAGAAGCATAAGAATGAGAGTTCGCCAAACCGAACAGAATCTGAGGAAGTTTCACAGATTTTAAAGGACTTGGGGATGTTGTCAATTGAAACATTGAAGAGAGAATTGATGGAAGCAAACGAGCATAGAGATGCAGCTTTAATGGAGGTTGCTGAGATGAAATCTTCTTTGGGGGACTTAAGGCACAAGCTTGAGTACTTGGAGAGTTACTGTGAAGAGTTAAAGAAAGCTTTAAGGCAGACAACACCAGCAAAGGACTCACTAGTTGTCGAAAAGCTTGGAAACATTCCGAATAGAGTGAAATCCACTGATGGAAATGGAGAAAACTTGATGCCAGTAAGTGAAGATGCAATGGTGGAAGGTTTCTTGCAGATAGTATCAGAAGCAAGACTTTCGGTGAAGCAGTTCTGCAAGACACTGGTAGGACAGATTGAGGAAACTGATAGTACTCTCATGGACAACCTGAACTTGCTTCTTCAACCACACAAACTGTCTCTAAACTCTAGGTACTCAAAGGCAGTATTATACCATTTGGAAGCCGTTATAAACCAATCACTCTACCAAGATTTCGAGAACTCTGTTTTCCAAAAGAATGGTTCACCAAAGAATCTAGACCCAAACCAAGATCGCCAAGCACAGTTTTCGTCATTCGTTGCGCTGAGAAACCTAAGTTGGAGTGAGGTTTTAAGGAAAGGGACAAAGTATTACAGTGAAGAGTTTAGCAAGTTCTGTGATCAGAAGATGAGTAGTATTATTACAGCAATGAATTGGACCAGACCATGGCCTGAACAACTTCTTCAAGCATTTTTTGTTGCTGCTAAATGCATATGGTTGCTTCATTTGCTTGCCTTTTCATTCAATCCGCCACTGGGAATTTTAAGGGTTGAAGAGAATAGAAGCTTTGATTCACATTTCATGGAGGACATGTTCATGGACAGACAAAGATCACTCGGTCCGAGCCGGGTTAAGATCATGGTGATGCCAGGGTTTTATGTCCAGGACAGGGTTCTAAGATGTAAGGTTCTTTGCAGGCACAAGTCTGTACCTTGATTTTTCTTCAACTTTCAGTGGGGTTTTAAGGTTTTTTCTCTCATTTGGTAGGGCTTTGTAAGCAAGAAATTTATGTGTTAATAAATCATTCAAATGGACTTCCTCCTTAGATCTCACAAATTATTCATATTTTTTGTGATTTGTTTTCTTTTCCTCTCAGCATTGTAAATGGAGAAATGTTTCTGAGTTCGCAACAAGTTTTAATGAGCTAGAGACGATGGGATGGCTTTAAGAGTTGATATGACGTCTCTGGAGATATGTTTTTTTTCTTAATTTTTTGAGTTTAAATCTCAAGATCAATATCAGAAGAAGTCAAGAGGCTGATTAAATTCTTATAAATATATTAGACAAATATACGATTAATTTGATAATTATGTATAGTTTTGAAAGGTTAATTAAATGAATTATTTATATCTTATTATATGATTAATTTGATATTTGTGAGATGTGATAGCAGTAATTTTATATTGCAAAACATCGCTATAAACACACTTCACAGCAATTGTTTTCCTCTCCATGATCATACTTTGTTTGCTCCACTACAAACACAGTACACTCCTCATCTTCACTTTAATTTGTTATGTGACGTGGCAAAAAACTATTCATTCGTGGGGAAATGTATAAATATTTATTTGTTGAGGACCAAATAGTAAATAACATGGCATTCTTTATTATTTGGAATAAATCACAAAATAAATAAAAAGCAAAATTCCGTTGCCGGGAATCGAACCCGGGTCTCCTGGGTGAAAGCCAGATATCCTAACCGCTGGACGACAACGGAATTAATTGACATCTTCTTACTTATTTTTTATTTATCTATATAATAAAGTTTTTCCTTTTTTTAATCTAAAATTAATATGTAAATAAGTAAAGTATCATAAATTTTTAAACTTTCGGTTTAATTAAAATTTTAACGTTTTGGCTTCAATTCTGCTCAGTTCGAGGTTTTTCTTTTCTCACCAATTCCAGATTTTATTATATAAGTCTTTACACTTTGATTAGAATTACAAGCTTTATTATTAAATTTGGTTGGTTTGATATGATAGGTTAATTCAAGATTTAATTAATTTATTTTTAATCAGGTAAAAATGAGTTAACCTTGATTTTATATATTAACTTGTAACTAGGTTATAAGCTAATGTTTTATTTTTTTAAAAAAAAACATTATATTAATTTGTTTACTGACTTAGAATAACCCATCTAATCCATAATATAAAACTGACACCGAGTCGACTTATATCGCGGGTTTGATAGTGACAAGGCACCCTCGTTCATTGCTTGGATGTGACCTATCCTCTGTGAAGAATGGTTGGATTCTGCTGTCAATCTCATTGCAGCTACAACGAGAGGGTTTTTCTTGAGTCCTGTCTCTTTCATCTTTAATCTTACCCTGCCCCAATTCCTAGCAGAGGAGAGATCTTTTATAAAGCAATATGAGTGTATATATGGATCATAGGATCCTTCTCGATAAGCAACTTCACGATTTCCTTTCCCAGTTCTGAATCTTTGTGCAAACAACATGCAGAAAATACCCTCCCTAGTTTCTGTATTGTTTTGGGAGAACACGATAAGCTTCTTTCAATCTTCCAGCAGATCGATCAAGAACGAGTAATGTTCAATACTGGGTTTGATGATATGGTATGATCATCTGATTGTCAACCACTGTTAACAATCACATCACCCTCCACTCCGTTTCTCATCATGTGTTCATGAACGGATCATTCCCCAGATCGAAGCTGCGCAGATCTTCAATAAGACACAACCATGCCAGTACTTAGAGTAGTTAAAGTTAGGTTAGTGTCTGTCTTCCATGCTCATCCTCCTAAAACGCTTCAAGCATTCTCCGCTACCACCTTTCAATCCATACCCTGCAGTCAAAGAATTCCGAGCAACCACATTTTTTCTTAGCAGCTGCTCAGAAACCACTTTAGCCATCTCCGAGCAAGCACATGTCCCGTGCATATCCACAAGTGCAGAGCCAACAAAAAAACAAACCCCTTTTCCTACATTTCCCTATGCATCATCCCTTTTCCTCTTTTCAAATCCAAAAGCCCTGCACGCGAAGCAATAATAGCAGTCATGATAAATGCGAGAAATAACTGTATTCCAACTTTCCACGTCTCTCTCAGGCATTTCAGCTTCCCAAAAAGAATTGCACTTTGCATAAAAGCCCACCAGGTAGCTAGCAGCAGCAACACGAAACACAAAACCAGATTTTCTCAACTGGGTATGCATAATGTTCCCATCACTAGATCTACCTATTCCATTACATGCCTATAATAACCTTGGGCAGGTAAAACTATCTGGGTTCAAATAGATTTTATTTATATATATAAAAAAATAGCACTGATGTTTTTTAAAAATTAGCAACATAATACAGTTTTTTTAAAAAATTATTAAATTAATACACTTTTTATACATCGAGATTAAAAAAACATGACATTCATTTCTTGACTTGATATTTTTAAAAAACTATAAAATGAGCTGTATAAATTATAATAATAAAAAAAATCTAAAAACATATCAAAGCTTCAATTACAACAATATTACTGAAATAAGATTTACAACAATAGAAATTCTATATGGCACTGACACTGCCCGCAACAACCACAGCCTTTTTTCAAGATTATTTTCTTTTTTTTTTAGTTTAATTTCTAAAAATTATAGTCTCACAAATATCGCTGAAGTTATTAATTTCAAAAATTGTTAAAAACAAATGTAGGTTTGTTGCGCGGGCCACCGAGGACCACGCAATAAAACCACAGGCAAAGAGGGGCCGTGCAAACTATGGCTGAAAAATTTAATAATTATAACTGTTTGAAAATATGTTTGTAATTAGTTTTTTCATTTTATATATATATATATATATATATTAAAATTATTATTTTTATATTTTTATAAAATTATTTTTTATATCAGCACATTAAAATAATTTAAAAACATTAAAAAATATATTATTTTAAAAAAATTAAAAAAAAATTAATTTTTTTTAAAAATATTTTTAAAATATAAAATAAAGTAAGAGGAGGGTCCAACCAATTGAGATATTTTTTTCCCCTCACGGAGCAGCTTAAAATTTAATTTGTTGACGTACGAGCTTCAAATTCAATGCCATAGTTATTGGACGACAATGACAATGGCGTGGCAAGTTAAATTTTTCCTTGTTATGCTAGTGACCTGCTGCAATAAACTTAAATATGTTATTTTCTTAAATAAATTTTTTATTGTGTTATTTCTCCAAATAAATTTAGGCATTGTGCTAATTTAAAATAAAATCTATTAAAACAATTTTTTATAATTATAATTTCATCATTTTAAATTACATTATCATAACTTTTAACAAAGTTGATATTTTATTTTAATTTTTTTTCATATACACAAAGCAGAGAGATATTGCGGTGAAATAAATTAAATATCAATTATTTGTGATTAAAAAAAACAAAATTAAATATTTGTATTTGAATCTATTTTTACTTTAAAAATTTGGTTTTCGTTTTAGTATTTAATTAGTATTAATAATTTTTTTTTTACAATTTATTGATTAATATATTTTTTTAATGTATTTAATTTAGCATAAATAATATCTTTTCGCTTCACAATTTTAAAAAAGCTATGATAGTCGAAAATACACGTATTATGCTGATATCTTCTTCTTCTTATTGGAAATTCTACCTGCGGTGTGTAGCACGTGTTTTAAAATTTTTAAAACCACATTCTGGAAATTCTGTGTGTAGCACGAGTTAGTAAATAAAAAATTAAAAAATTGTGATCTTGATATGTGAATTCTGTAATACTTAAATAGAAGCTCACAATTCACATCCCATGTTAACACACACCACTTCTTTCTCTCCTCGGCTTCATCTCTCTCTGATCTTTCAAAAGAAATGTCAGAGAGGAAAGAGAGTATAGTGATGCTCCCATTCATGGCACAAGGCCATATCATACCTTTCTTAGCATTAGCCCTTCAACTAGATCAAACGAAGAAGTATACCATAACCTTTGTGAACACTTCTCTTAACATCAAGAAACTAAGACCATCAATCCCTGCAAACTCTTCCATTCACCTTCTTGAAATACCTTTTGATAGCTCAGTCTATGGCCTGCCTCCAGGCACTGAAAACACTGACTCCATTCCTTACCATCTTATAGCCAACTTTCTCGAAGCATCCTTGTCTCTCAAACCTGCTTTCAGGAAAATCATTTCTGATCATGTTGAGGAACAAAAGGGCCATCCACCATTCTGTGTAATCACAGACATGTTCTTTGGCTGGTGTGCAGAGATTGCACATGAGTTTGGGGCGTTTCATGCTATATTTAGTGGATGTGGAGGTTTTGGTTTTGCTTGCTACTACTCTCTGTGGTTAAATCTGCCTCATCAGAACAATCTCTCCGATGAATTCACTCTACCAGATTTCCCTGAAGCTTCTACAATTCATGTTACACAATTGTCAGAGAATCTGAAAGAGGCCAATGGTAGAGATCTCTTCACTGTGTGTCTGCAGAGCATGCTTCCTGAATGCACGAATGCTGATGGGATTTTGCTGAACACGGTGGAGGAGCTTGACAGAGTTGGGTTGGGATATTTTCGACGTAAAACTGGCAAGCCAGTTTGGCCAATAGGGCCAGTTCTCCTCTCCAATAGGAGCCAAGATCAAGCTGCAATTACACCTGACCTATGTAAACACTGGCTCGATACAAAACCTGCGGGCTCAGTTCTATACATATCATTCGGTTCACAGAACGTAATATCTGCATCCCAGATGATGGAATTGGCAATGGCATTGGAGGCTTGTGGCAAACATTTTATCTGGGTTGTCAGGCCACCTGTCGGCTTTGACATCAACATGGAATTCAAAGCAAAAGAGTGGTTGCCTGAAGGATTTGAAGAAAGAATGGAACATTCAAAAAGAGGGTTGTTAGTGCGCAAATGGGCACCCCAGGTGGAAATCTTGTCTCACAAATGCGTATCAGCATTCTTGAGTCATTGTGGCTGGAACTCGGTTCTTGAATCTTTAAGCAATGGTGTGCCGCTGGTTGGGTGGCCATTGGCAGCAGAACAGTTCTACAATGTCAAGCTCTTAGAAGAACACATCGGAGTTTGTCTGGAGGTGGCTAGAGGGAAAAGCTGCGAGGTCCGGCATCAAGATATAGTGAAAAAGATCATGCTGGTAATGGATGAGACGGAGAAGGGTAATGCAATGAGAAGGAAAGCTCGTGAGGTTAGGGATATGATTATTGATGCTGTTCAATATGAGAATGATCATAAGGGTTCCTCTGTCAAAGCCATGGATGAGTTCCTGGATGCTGCCTCGCTGATGCGAGAAGGGAAAAAATGGGCGGCCGGTCGTGGGGTCTAAAGTCTACGTAGTAGAAAACGTCTGTCTTGGCAACAAAAATGTCTTTCTGTATGAGTCGTCCTTGGATCGACATTACGTGTGTTGATCTTCCTCCAATTATTACAAGTTCATTTTCTTTTCTAATTTAGAACGAGGAAAATAATTGAGCTGGTTAAAATGTTTTTTTAAAAAGTGTCAACATAATACATAAAGACGAAAATAACATTTAATTAAAGAAAATAGTCGCACACGTTATAGAATAGTAACAAAAGAAAAGATAGGCAATATTTGAATCTCACCGTTAACTTTTTTTTAAAATAATATAAATTATATTTTATAATTTTATTTAGTAGTTTAAATTATTAGATTAAGATAATTTTTTAATATGATATTAAAATCTTGATAACCAAGTGTCAAGAATTCAAATCTAACCATTTCTATTTATTTAATAAAAAATAAATATAATATAATATAAACCTATACAAGTTTTAAATTTAAAAATAATATAATTTAAAAATAATATTAAAAAATAATATAAATTATATTTTAAAATTTTATTCAGTAACTTAAACTCTTAAATTAAAACAAACGATTCTTCAACGACATACTCTCTAAGGAATCAAGCAACGAGAGCAGCAAGCCATATCAAAGGCTTTATCCAGAAGGATACGGCACACAGTATCAAAAACACAACAGGTACATCTGTTTCAAGAGCCAATCGGACCCGTGCCTCGTGTGAATCTCTTGGCATGAAGTCTTCCTTTTGACTAGAAACTCTATACTTGAGCTCGTGGCTCAATTAGTGGAGGAATCAGAGAGCAAATTAAGAAGATACGGCTGTCAAATATATCTATCTAGTTAAATTTTAAATTTATTTTTAAAAATTATTAATTTAAATTTTATAAATTTTAGATTTTTTTTAAATTTATATAATTATTAATTTCAAAACTTATAAAATTACTTAAAATACATATAAGTTAACCTGAATATTGATGTTATTAATACTAATAATAATAAAAAGAAGGTATGGCTGTGGCAGAAGGAGATAATCCTTTGGAAGACCCGATTATTATTTGTAATTTATGCTTCTTCAAGCAATTGTTTGGTAATTTAGAGTTAGGGTTGGGAAGTTAACGGTGATGGCTATCTTCTCTCTCTCTCTCTCTCTTTTATAAAATAAAGTTGTAATATTTAATATAATTTTTTTAGTTATTAAATAAAAAATAATAACTAAAAAAATTGACTATGGCTAGCTGGGTTTTTTTTTTTTTAATGAAATACAGAGACGTGTTTTATAGAACGAATATTTTCTGTTCTTTTGAAAATCAAAGATAGAAAATTCTCAGTGTTGAAAGGTCTTTGCTTTCCACTTTTATCTATCTTCTTCTCTCCTAAGTCCTAGCCCAGCCAACCTCCTCTCTCTCTCTCTCAAAAAATACTCTCTCTCTCTCTTTTCTTTTATGTTCTCGTCACTTTCAGAGAAACTCACTCAGGCCCTAGTTAACGGCCACGATTTTTCGGTGTATTATATGGTTAGATCTAACCATTGATTATACGACACAACCTGTGGCTGTGATTGGCTTTCACCAACACGCCAAATCGCTTCCCTTAAATGCCCTAATTTACTGTGACCAGTGTTGAAGATTGTTGCTACTCTTTAAAATATATATATTTAAAAAATATTTTTTAATAAATCATACATTAGTACACGGAAATAATTTAAAATTATAAAAAATTAATTTTAAAGGATAAAAAATGTTTAAAAACGCTTTTTTAAAAAAACAAATCAACTCTAAACTTTTTCATTGCATAGTGATTCCACGTGTCGGCCTTGTTTCTTTCTTCATTCTCAAGCTTCCATGTTCGCCCACTTACCCTAATGTGGTATTATTTTATTTTACTGCAATGAAAAAATATTATTATAAAACTAATTAATGATTAAATTAATTAATTAATTCAATGTTTGAAGAGTTAGAAAATAGTGTTGCCCACGAATCACGATCAAAATTGAGAGGCCCCACTCTCCTTGAGTTTCCCAAAGAGTTGTCCTGACTGGCTACTGCCTAAAACGGGTCAAATTCATTATATTTCAGACCCCACGTTTCGTTATTTCTACATTTTAATAAATTATTATGGTTGAGACTAACTGATACAGTATATTTTCATTAAGAAAATGTTTGGTATTGTAGTAATTATTATGATTTGAAAAAAATTATTTTATAAAGATATTTTTAATTAAGGTTGGTTAAAAAATATAAATGTTTGGTTAAAACTGTAGTTAAAATTAAGGTTGAATAAAAAATAATTTAATGCATTTGATTAAGAATGTTTTTAAAATTAAAATTATAAAATAATTTTAATATATATATATATATATATATATATATTGATGGTTTTTAATTTAAATGTTATAGATTTAACTATTACTATTACTTCATGAAATAAATAATACTTTATATAAAATATTTTTTATTATTCCATTAAACCATCTACAATTTCATTACGTACAAAATTCATCCAACAAGAATTTTAATTTTTATAATTTTTTGAGCATGCAATAAAATTATATAAAATATTATCAAGAATAAAATTGATTTGATATTACAGTGCGAGTGAATTTAATCCACTCTACACTTGTTTTTCAAGAAAAAAAATATTATTTACATGATAATATGAGTAAATTTAATTCATTTTAAACTAATTTTTTTAAAATATAAAAAAAATAAACATATTAAAAAAAAATTCACATAAACAGTTCAAGTGAATCTCAATCCAATCAAATTTCTGTTCTATTACAAGCTCCTAACTTAGCTAGCTAATAAGCTAATAAATTCCTGGATTTATGGATTATAAAACAATTTTATTTTTATGAAAGAATCAAATTCAGAATAAAAAAGGTTACTTTATTTAGGTTCTGGATTAATATATCATTGAAGTACTAATCATGACTGTACATCAAAGCAAGATTTTTATTTATTTATTTATTTTTATCAAAATCATCCTCCTATATTGAGATTTTATACGGTGTAAATGGCATATTATGATATTTCAAAACCTGGGTTTTATCATCTATGGGCTTTAATAACCTTAAAGGAGTACGAAATTCACTAATGAACAGCTGCTAGAGTAGGAAAGATGCAAGGGTAACAAATTTAAGTCATCATTGCAAGGATTTTTCGGGACCACTTAAAATCGTAGGTTTACAGGTGGCACTTGTCAAGACAGACATCCTAGTACGGGAATTGGCGGCGCAGAAACTGGACGCCACGTGGCATGATATGGTGGCTTTGAGAGGAGAGGAGCCAGATGATCGGTGAAAATTACATCAAGGTTATTTTCCAAGCAATTTTCCTGTGCTAATAGCACGACGCCTTTCATATAATTTTCATTAAGACTTTCATATAAAGATTTGCTATGAACTCTGATTTTTTATTCTATTTTTTAAATTAAATCTGATTTATATGAAATATAAGTTCGCATTTGTGTTTCAACAGAGCTCAGAACGAACAAGGAAATGATTCAAGTCATCCTCCCGGCAGAGCCTTTCGCTTCCCACCATGTCGCTTCCCTCGGACCTTAATACAACCACACCAGACACAAGGAAGATTCACCATGTCTCTTTCCTCAAAATTTAAAGCAACCAAACCACACACAAGCAGGATTCAATATGCTGGCATGCGCTACAGATATCTTGCCAGCTCTAACAGTTCATTATTGTGGCCTTCCATGCAATGATAACCCTGTAATCAAGTCCATCTACATATGCTTGAACTACTACACTTACATAGCTTTCACGGTTTTAAAAAAAGAAGTTTAGGAAAAGATAGAATTTATAAACTTCTCGTAACTAAAATTTCAAAAGAACTTTCAATAGAACTCATGCAAGTATGCTATATATTGATTAATCAAACACTTTTAATACTCATTATGCTTTTCAATGTCAATCTAATCATCATTATTTGCCTGCCTCTTTCAAGAGTGCCAATATTTGAATTTATTTGCTTTTCCATTCAAATACTCGTTCTTATCAGTTAAAGAAAATGACCCTATCCAACACAGTATAGCTGAAGCAAACACAGCTTCAGCTTATCAATAGCAAAATATACAAAAATTTTCCGAATAGAATAATTCATCCAAAGCAGTAGCATCATAAGATAAAGAGAGATATAAAACAGGAGTAAAGAATATACAGGCATGGGAAAGGGAAGATGCAATTAGCATATCTGCTACTAAGAAGTGATCCTGATGGAAGGTAACAGCAATTTTGTTAATTGTCCCATCTAACAAAGAATCATTTACATTTAGTCCTCTATAGTTATTCTCATAGAGGAAAACTGTGCACGGTCATAAGAAAAGAAAGAAAGAAAAACTGCCTCCCCTCATTTTTCTTGTTAAAACATTGAGTTGTGATGATAATCAGGTGTATGACTTGCTGTGTTGAAATGCAAATATAATACAACACCTGTACAGGCAGCACCTCTAATTGATAGAGGTGGTCCTTTAACCGAGTCGGAAATGGTTGCTGCAGTTTTGGGCCTTCAAGCTGTCCCTGGATCAGAATACGATTGAGAAGACTTAGTTAAATGCAAGAAAAATAAAATTTGGCCAGTAAATTAGAGATACAACACTTACAGTATAAAAGGATCCGCTTTCTGAAATTATGCACCAAAGCATTGGATCAAATCATCTTCAGGATCAACAAATAGGTTATCTAAAGAAAACGAACTCATTTCAAGGAACGGGCTGTTAATTGCAAAATCTGGCAAGTCAAATTCAAAATGCCTATCAACAGCTGTATCTTGCTCAGTGGGTAAAGTATCTTTGGCAAGATGATGCGGTTCTCCTCCGGTCAAGTCATTTCCATTTCCATGCAAAGCTGGTATAAGGAATCTGTCATCCTCTGGCCTCACGTTCATTGACATCTGAGAATGCTTTCCATCATGATTGGTCCCATAATCAAGTGATGGATTATAGATATTACTATAAGTAGTCTCATGGTGCAGCTCTGAATTTTGGTCCAATGGATAGATGGCAGCCCCTCTGTCCACAAAAATTCTCTCCGTAGAATTGACATTGGTTGAGGGAACACCAGCATAGTAGTTAAAGTCAGATTGGGGTAGACTGGATTCACCCACAAGACCTTTCTCCATAGGCATTAAAGCTGAAGAGGTAAAATTCTCAGGCTGAGTATTGTGCATCTGATATTCAACTGGCTGTAAATCAGTGTGGTTTATATCAGGCAAAGTATTTGTCTGCTCAACGCCCAAACATTCATCAACAGGTGGTTGGGACTGTTGATCAGCATGACTTGACTTCTCACGGGGCCTTTTTCTCCTTCGTCGCTTTTGCCCTAGCTCCATGTCTTGGACAGGAATGGTAATATCATTTCTACTGCTTAAGGGTTCCACATCCATTGGTTGATTTCTCCTATTATCTTTAGATGAAACAGAACCCACACCATCATCAACACCATCGACATCGTAATCACTGTCACTGCTAATGGCAGGTTTCTTCTTTTGGCCACGTCCACCTTGAGGAGATTCAGTTACACCAGATGTTCCATTGTCAATGCTAGGTTGCTGAATAAAAGATTCCTCTCGACTCAACACCCCTAGCCAGATTGCACTCTCCTTTGCCGTCATTTTATCCTGTAAGCATTTTGATTGACGGACATGCCTTCTAATTTTTGCAATATCAGGTGTCATGTGCTTTATTACAGCAGTTAATACACCAACTTTCCACATCTTCTTCAGATCATGTGGTTTCTTATAAAGAGGGCTCTGACCTAGGGATAGTCCTAATTTTACCCACCAATCTTCATTTCCCGTTGGCCACCAAGGCGGCGGAACTCCCTTCTCCAATGGGTACTTCCTTTGAGGGGGGTCACAGTGTTGCATCAAAGAAGACAAAAGTGACCCTAAAGTTGCATCTTGAAGATCTTGAAGAACACTTTGAGAGTTCCCATTTCTACTGTTTTCTGCCTCACCTATGGCCAAACATTCCGCTTCATACTTTGCTATGGCTGCTGGCCCATTCTTATCGAACTTCACCTTTTCTTTCCACCAAGCTCTTATGTTATCAGATGCACCACTTACAGGCTTACCCTTCTCAGGAATGATGCCATACACAAATCCACGTGCTTTGCAAACTTCCATTAGCTTCAACATATACTTAAGAATCCCATCTTGGGCTCTCGCCATTTTCTTCCTCCGAGCCTGATCAGTCGTCTGCTTAGGCTTTTGCTTCTCTGCAGCTTGTTGCGCTGCAAGCTTCTGTTTTTCTTTAATCCTTTTGAGTTTGACATGATCCTTCCACATTCGTCTCTCCAAAGCTTCTGCTTCAATTTCTTCATCACTGACATCTTTCTCTGCGATATTCCCACACCTTATATCATCAACTTCAATGTCCGAGCTGTAAGACAAATCAGTCATCAAACATCAGGCAGTGCTCCAATGTTTTACCAAGAGAACCACTAAGAAATACACCAACCAAACTTTTGAACATCACCGTAGCATGTTAAAGTCCCAAAACAAAGATAAATTGTCAACTCATCTAAGAAAAATAGTCATATTAGGCTAAGGCAAAGGTAAGGATTTATCTTAAGCAATCCCAAATAACTAAAAATCTAATCCTCAACAGCTGGATTCTATTCCATACACAATTTCGTCTCTCAGGAACCAAACAAAAGGTAAGAAATCACAAAACTTAAAAATCATTATCACTCTGCCAAAAATCAGTCTTCCCTTTCCACTTTTTATAACATTATCATTCTGCCAAATACCAGCCTTCCCTTTCCACTTAGTAGTTTTTATACTAATCTATTTTGCATTCCCAAAACTACCCGCTTCCCAAAACCATAAAAAACCTCAAACCAACTCAAATTTCCTGCATTTACAATCAAATCAAAGAGACCCAAAAAATCTAATTCAACCAAAAAAAAGCCATCAATTAACACTACGAACGAAAATCAAAGATTTTGATGCGAAAAGCACAAAGATCAAAACTTTGAAAAACTTACCAAATATCAGCCCCAATCTCTTCCAATTCACCCATCAAACTTTATCAAAAACCAAACTTTTAACCTCAAATAAACCAAACCTTTTACTTTCGGGGGTTAGAAAAGAAGACAGAGGAAGGGAGGGCGGAGTCCTAAATGAGAGATAGATATGAACCCAGAAAAAGACAAGCTGCAAAACGAAATGGACCCAATAAAGGGCGCTTTGTTGTGTATCTATTTAGATTTTAGAGAGAGAAGGAAAAGAGAGAGATGATGATGTTGATGATGATGTTTTGGAGTGGCAGCCTTAATTTTTTCTCATTTTCTGAGGATTATTACCTGTATTTATATCCAACGAAGATTATTTTTTTCCATTGAAAATTAATTTTGCGCAATCTTTAATTTATTGGCTTTTTATGATTTTTTTTTTTATGATAATAAAAAGCATAATTTTAAAATCTAATTATAAGTTTTATATCACAAGTTGAGAATCAATTCATTAAAAAAAAATTAAAAATATTATTTTAATAAAAAAACCAACAAATTATTAATTTAATTTCACACAATCAACTAAATTAAATTATGAGACAACTTAAATTTTTAACTAAATCAAAATTATTACTTTTTTATTTTTTTTATTTCAGACCGGACTAGATTTTAAATTAATTTACCAAACAAATCCAAGTTTTAAATTGCTTAAACTTTTATAAAAGTTCAACATAAGAAAATATAATTAATTGTTAAAAATCCAAGAAAAATTAATTGATGAATTAACTTTCTTATACATATTTTTAAAAAAAATTATGTTAAATTCATAGAAGAATGATATGTCCTATCCTTGTATGCCAGGCTAATGTTGTCTTCTAATGGAAAATATGGAAAGGCTTTTTTATGGTTTTGAGATATAATCAATTAATAAATTATTAGAAAAAGTTTTATTGTACTTACTGTAATTAAAAGATATTTACCGAATAACTAAAAAAAATCAAATCCGATCCCATATAAAAATGATAAGAATTTCTCATTTATTAAAAAAATTCTCTCTCTTGTTTTTCACTTTTCTTATTTTTTTTTTCATGTTATAAGTATCCCATAGTTATAGCATGAGAATTTTAAAATTTTTCTGATTATTAGAATATTATTTTTCTTTCAATTAAGTTATATATATATATATATATATATATATATATATATATATATATATATATTTCAAATAAAAAAATTATTTCCATACTTTTTTGGTATGTCTCAAGTGAATTGCGATGCTGAAAAGTAAAGACACCCACTTTAGCTAATAGTCATCCCCATTTTAGATAATCTTATTTTACACTCTATATATGCTACTAGACTTGATACCCGCGCGATGCTGCGGGTGTTAAAATCTGTAATATTTTTTTTGCACATGTTATATAGAAATAGGTAGCAGATTCATAAAGTTAGTTGCAAAAGTTAAGTGGAGATAGTTAAATTCAAGCATAACAAAAGCATCCAGAGGAAAATATTTTATGCTTTATACATATAGATAGATAATTGGACGCCAATGAGCGGCAAGTTGTATTAATAACGCAGATGATGAAGACGTCCAATCAGGTTGCGATGTTGGATAATAAAGCATTGATAACTGAACGTTAATCGTTTTCCTATTGCAAAAAATAAGTGTAACTGTAAGCTATAAATTTTATAAAGCAATAAATATTAAATGTTTTTAAAGATAAATAAGAAATGAGAAATAAACATGTAATTGTTGTTGAGCATGTGAGTTCATAAAGAAGGGAAAATAATTAGAAGTGGATGTTTACCTTTTCAGGTGATGAAATGGATAGGTGCTGCTTCTTTGAAAGTTGTGATGCAGGATTGTCATCATCTTTGCAGAGATGTTCCTTTGATGAGTCTGCATAATCTTTCAAGGGTGTTGGTTGGGGAAGTTGGTGCTGAATCATATATTGAAAGGAAGTACTTAAGCAATGGTAAGTGTAAACAATATGAATGAAAGGCAAAACAATTTATTTATTATTAGAACATTCAAGTAATAATTTTCATAGGAATGAATGTAATGCAATTATGAGATAGTGGTGTTTGGCAGGTCAATATTTTTTTTAAAAATAAGAATAAAAATAATGATATAGTTGAAAAAGGATTCCACGGGATGATATTTGGATTCTAAATAAGATATTAAGAATGAAAGGGAAGACTATTTATAAAGTTATAAATCAATTAATGAATAATTGTTAAAGGAATGTATATGAAGGAAATGAGATACTGACTTCGTCTGGTGTGTCATATTTGCATTGGGAAATATGAATTTCGGTCGGTGTGCTATCTTTCAAGGAAATGATGGTTGAAGCACCATCGCGCTGGAACATATATTGTTTGTATAATACATGAATTATTTGTTATGTGTGGGGAAGAAAAACAAACATGTCGTGTGGCTCAACATCATTGAAGGTTAGTGCTCTTTTTGACTGGCGATGGTAGCTATGATGGAATGTGTCTTTTGTGGAGAGGTGTGCTGCTGTGAAGTTGGAGTCTGAATTGGAGATTAATCTACATTCAAAGGATCTGCAAGGTTCGGTGTTGGAGGGGTGAAAGTCATGGAACTTCCAGCAGCAGAGGTTACTGAGGTTGTTGTGTCAACATCTTTAATGGCGCTAGCTGGGCTAACAGATTCTTCAGCTGGAATGTCATCGAAGATGTTGCAAACATATATTTCACACCTGCTGAGAACAGATTTGTATGCTCCAAATCAAAGCTGAAATATTTTTGTTTTGTTTAATTTCTCAATCATTTGAGGTGGAACAATAAATGGGTCAGTGAATTTTTTGTCGAACACCAAATGATGAGCTGAAGCATTGAAAAAATACTCAGCTGTCTTGCCAGAGAGAAGAAAGTTTGTGACATCTTGACCATCGCTGACGATGCAATTAATTTTGAACCTAAAAGATATAAGAAAGAGCTTCAGTTAATAATGAAATAAAAGCATGGGTTAATATATATTTCAGATGAAAAGGCAAGGATGTTGTGGTATGCATGTTAGTTGAACCATGGGACTGGTGCAGAGATTGGATAGCCTTGCTGCATTAATTTCATTACTTTCAGTTTGCACTATGTTGCTTGATAAGGAGAAGGTGGTTTGTATATCTATGTGCTGGCGTGAACAAACCAAAGTGCCAACCCCTTGAGTATGTTGTGGAGCAGATAGTGTATTTGAAGAGCTCGGGTTATCGGATAGCAAGATTCTATCAACAGGGGTTTCGTAGTCATTCAAGACAAATTGTGAGTATGGAGAAGATGTCACATACTCATCCGGTTGAACATGTCCGTGAGGACTTGTCATGTTGTTGCTCTAAATAAACCATGCAAATAAAACACCAAAGTAAATGAAAGAAAAAAACAAAAAAACCATGATTAGTACAGGATCATGGCTAAGTGAAGGAAAACACAGGGATAGAGAAAATGCTAATGGCATGCACTTTCTAAAGAAACCATGTAAACATAGGGATAATTAAAAAAAAAATGAAATTAGGGGCTGGCCAAAGATTAACTATCTTGGAAGGTGAAGGAATGATATTAGACTGAAATGTTTGATATATCATAAGACATGATGATAGGGTAGGCTTAGCTAAAAACATAACTCTTTGGTTCAGGAAAGGATGAAGATATAACAATAAAATGTTAAGCGATTAAAAAAAGACATTATATGTTGCTAAACATAGAAATACCATAATCATGATTAAGCATGCAAGGAAATAGAAATGGATAAAGTAAATAAGAGAGACGCACAAAATAAACCTGAGAAAATACTGATGATAAAAAAAAGTAGCCCCTTCAAAAGACCTGAAAAACAAAGTTAAATTCTGATTAATATGTGCAAGGATAAAAATAAATAGACATGGGGCATAAGATCTGGAGGATCAGGCATGAAAGAACAAACAAAAATTAAAATAAAAGATGAGGCAACATATTTAGGTAAAAGAAATTAGTATCACAACTCTAGCAAGTGCTAAAAAAACACAAATGAAGAAAGGGTAAGAAAACCAGAACAAAATGGTATAAGCTGCAAAGAATAAGGGCAATAATTTCTACAATCTATCACAATCCTGGTAAATGCAAAAGAAAAAAACAAAGGAAAGTAACAAAATCAAAACAAAATCATATAAGCTGCAAAGAATAAGGGTTATAATCTTTGTAATTTTTTTTTTTTTATCAAAAGACCTGAAAAACAAAGTTAAATTCTGATTAATATGTGCAAGGATAAAAATAAACAGACATGGGGCATAAGATCTGGAGAATCAGGCATGAAAGAACAAACAAAAATTAAAATAAAAGATGAGGCAACATATTTAGATAAAAGAAATTAGTATCACAACTCCAGCAAGTGCTCCAAAAAACACAAATGAAGAAAGGGTAAGAAAACCAGAACAAAATGGTATAAGCTGCAAAGAATAAGGGCAATAATTTCTACAATCTATCACAATCCTGGTAAATGCAATTACAACTTAAAAGACCTCTCATCTCCACCCTTTATTTTTTATTTTATTTTTTTAACAATAAGGTATTATTTTTATCGATTTTTACGTATCAAATCCAAGTGCTTCCATTAATTCTTGAGCAAGCCTTCAATATACGATTTACGTCCCGAGATTATATTTATGATTATTTTTTAAAATATATTTTATTTGAAACACTTTTGAAACGCTAAAACAAACTAAATATTTTTTTTAATGATAAAAAATAAAAATAAAAATATGGAAAATAAATCCACGAATTATATAATTAAAATCTTGAAAAGCTTTATTTAAAAGAATACCATGTATGTTTTAGTACATAATAGTTAACCATATTTTATTATGTCACATACATTAATTTTGATATTTTCAATGAATGTTGTAACACTCTAAGGAATTAATTCTTTTTTTAAAAAACAAATTATTTTCATTTTCTTGGTTTATGTTATAGTTAACCATTAATTAATTTATGTAAATACCAATCTTAATATATCATTACATTATTTAATTTATGCATATTATTCTTAGGTATATAAGTTTTATACATTTCAATTGCATTTACATTGCTTGACTATATCAAAATTCAATTCTTCTGAAATAGTATATTAAATTAAATATATTTTTTAAATAATTTTAAGAGTTTAATTTTTTACATCGATTTAATATATTCAAAATAATAATAATTTTCTAGCTTTTTATCTCTTAGTATATGGAGTTTGGATGTACTTGAGAAAAGCAAAATGAAAACAATGTAGAAATGTAGATAGAATGAACTCCATGTATCTTTTGCTTTTGAAAATTTAAAAATCTACTTTAAAATTATTTTATATAAATTTTATTTTTATATTTATCTCAATAAATAAATATATTTATATTTCACATTGTTTGAAAGTGTAGTAAATATTATTTTTTAAAATATATTTTATCTTGAAAATACATTAAAATAATATAGATTTTTTATTTTTTAAAATTATTTTTAATATTAACGCATCAAAACAATTTAAAATATTAAAAAAATTAATTTTTAAGCTGCAAAGAATAAGGTCTATAATCTTTGTAATTTTTTTTTTATCTCAATAAATAAATATATTTATATTTCACATAATTAAAGTGAGTGTTTGAAAGTGTAGTAAATATTGTTTTTTTAAATATATTTTTTCTTGAAAATACATTCAAATAATATAGATTTTTTATTTTTTAAAATTATTTTTAATATTAACGCACCTAAACAATTTAAAATATTAAAAAAATTAATTTTTAAGCTGCAAAGAATAAGGGCTATAATCTTTGTAATTTTTGTTAGTCTATTTTTTCTTTCAAATTTTTTGCGGGTGTTAAAATCTAAATTTCTATAATCTTAAATTTTGTTTCTTTCAGCCTCAGGTCCTTTCAGGATCCACTAGACTGATCATTCTGAGTAATTTTACCGAGCTCCATTTTTCTAAATTATGGACACCCTGCTTTATGCTTTTTGTAGCTTGCCTTTGAAAGATTAAACTTTATGAGTTGTTGTTTGTTAGAAAACGGAAAGTTTCTTGTGATCAAAAAATAAGTGCTTGGTGTAATTTTTAGCAACTTGGCAAGGAGACCAGGGATGAGGCAATCTAAATTTATTGCTTTGTGTGTCCTGGCCAGTGCTAATGTGCACCCAGTCTCTTGCTAACTTATATCATGGGATTATTTGTGGGGCTGTTATCAAGATAACACTGTTTTGGCTTTGAAAATTCAAAGGGGTTTTTACCCTACACTTTTGGCGCATTGCTCGATGGGAAAGATAAATAATGCATGATGGGAGACAACCCACTATCTCGTCCCAATCCTGCATCAAAAGAAGTAAAATTTCCACTAAAATTTAATTTCGTTTTAATACGTTGAATTTCTCTTCTCATCATTGGCAAGTCTATCCCTCAATTTATCTTCACCTCCACTAGCAAAACCTCTCTTTTCACTCTCTGACTTCAAAAGCAACCGAGAGACCACGACGACGTGCCTTTCAATTTCCGATGGAGAAGATGGAGAATGTTTCCATAAGGGCGACCTTGCTGGAACTGTTGGTCCTTATGACAGAAACGTGTTCCTTTGCTTCAAGAACCCTGATGCGTGGCTACCTCATGTTGAGGAAGATGATCTACCGAAAGTCGTCTCCACCGCTTTGAAAACTCGCAAAGACGACATCACTGTCAAGGTAAGTTCATCTTCTTTTAAAGATTTTTTTTTAAATTATTTATTAATAATTTTGATTGATAGACGAAGGCGAGGATCTGCGAAGGAGGAGAAGGAACCGAGTTTGAGAACAGATTTTTAAAAGTTTATTACTGTAGAAGACTTTGCAGTCTGCTTCCTCTGGAGTTGAATTTTTTTTTTTTAGGATTAATTCTGATATGTGATAGTTTATGAGCATAACAGCTATATGCCGAAACCAGAAAGAAAAGAGAAAACAGAGAAGCCCCTCTTTTGGAGAACATGGCAACGATGAAAAGAGCCACAAACGATGCACCACCAAACTGCAGAATCAGACACAAACGCAAAGACACTTGATGCCTAACAAAATAAAAAAAAACACAACTTCAAGCAGACTTTTTGCATCGGCAGAGCTTATGAAAATCCCCTTGGAGACTAATTAGTGGAATTAAATGATCTTAGATTGAGCCGGATTGCAAAAGGGAGAAATGGAGCACCAAATATATGTAACCAATTCCTAATAATAATTAGAAATTAATAATTAACCAAATGGCTATTTCCTTTGGCAAAGCAGATTGCAAGCAACATGTAATTAATTACTCATGTATTCTGCAGGGTTTTTTTTTTTTTTTTTTTTACAGTATTCATTCATGATTTGCGTGGAAAAGCAAGAAGAGAAGAAGCAACCTGGCCTGGGGAAGGTGCTTGCTGTTGTTGCTGGTCTGTCGTGAGGATGGTGGTCCACGGTGGAGCTGTTGGTGGTCGTCGGTGGAGCTGCTGATGATCCACTGCAGCTACTGGAGAAGGCAGAAAAACAACGGTGGATGTTGATTGCTAGTGTGGCTTTTGGCTGGGAAAGAGTAGAGGTGACAATGTGTTCAAATATTACAAGAGAGGTGGGAGCTGAGAGATGCATGATTTACGTGGAAAAGCAAGAAGAGAAGAAGCTACCTAGCCTGCGGGAGGTGCTTGCTGTTGTTGCTGGTCTGTCGTGAGGATGGTGATCCACGATGGAGCTGCTGGTGATCCACTTCAGCCACTGGAGAAGGCAGAAAAACAACGGTGGATGTTGATTGCTAGTGTGGCTTTTGGCTGGGGAAAAGGAGAGGTGACAATATGCTCAAATAACAGAAATGCCAACCAAAATAGAACAGGAAACAATGAAAACGGAAAGGGAAGCATGTATGTATAATGATGCCAACGCCACATTTATTTAATGCACCACTAAGAAGATTGGCCACTTTATCTAAACAAAACCTGAAAGTATTTAATGCAGCATTGAAAAGAGTGGCTCACTTGACATTCTCTAAGCCTTTGAATTATTCTAAAGGTGATAAGATGACAGACAATTCAGTATTCAAGGAAAAGAAGACCCAATTACAGGGAAAAAAAACAACGGCAGCCTAATTTTTCAAAGCATTTAAGACACCACATCATGATGTCGTTTTTTTCAAACTTATACAGTGATAATATATTTCATGGAAAAGCGAGGAAGACATCCAACAATAATGCAGAGACGATATATGTCTTGGCAGGGAAAACCGTTGGAAAGCTACAGTACTTTCTCCACGTGTTTTAGAGTTCTTTAATAATAACATAAATCTCTTGTAATTATTATATATATAAAAACTAAATAATATGAGAAAATAAATGTATACCAATAGGTTTTTTTACTATGAATTATAATAATAGTGTTATTTTTTTACGAGATATTTCCTTGACTTTTCTTTTCTTTTCATTAATTGTTTTTTCTTTACCACTTTAACACATTGGGTTTGACTTGTTGTAGTCATGCTAGATCCAAGACATTTAGGTCTGACACTAAAATATTAGACTTAAAAATGTTTTAAATGTAACAATTATTTCAGACTCAAGCATTTTAGGTTTGGTGACCACCCCGAGCCTAAATATTTTGGATTTGACAATCATGTTTTAAGATGCTTAAAATATTTTTTATATTCTTAATATTTTTTAAAAAATTATTATTAACAAGATGAGGGGCGCATACTAATATACTAGTATAAAAATCCAATTTGAAATTTGAAGAGATTTCCTATTTTTGGCTAATGAGTTCATTAAGTTTTTTTTTTTTCAAATGAAAAAATATATATATATTTTGAATCGATCAAATGAATTTACTTTGTGATTTATATCTTGAACTAGACTGAAACGGGTTTTTTGGCTTTCACCTATGCTTACGACTTGTAGGCATCATAAAGAATCATGACAGGGAGAGGCAGGAACCATGACACATTTCCATTAATATACTTTTCCATTTATAAAATACTGGTAATTCATTGGGGAGACCAGCTTTGTTCTTAGTGCAAAAGGAGATAAGTTGCGCAGCTGCTATTTCAGCAGCAGGCATGAACCATTAATTCACCCAGACCTAACAATTTCTTCTTTCATGGCAAGAGAAAGAGCACTAAGATTGCCTCCTATTTCTACTCTAACACCAGGCATGGCAATTGCTCTACTCCCTACAAATCCACCTTCTCCAACTCTTATCCTGCCAAACTTAACTTTCCCTCCTTCACCTTCATATATATGTCCGAACAGTAAAGCTTCTCTTCCTACACAACCACCTCTCTCAATCTCCACCATTTCTGGATTCAATGCTGCTCCCATGCTATCTACATAGGCTCCTTGGTCCAAATCAATGTCTGAACCCATGAGCTTTAGCCATAGCAAAAATAAGATAGACCCTCTAGTCATTTCCATGAAGTAGTCCCCTACTACAGTTCTGAAAGCTTGCCACACAGTGTCCATGAAGACTCCCATGCTCCAAATGTGTACTGTTTGGCCTTCTTTCTTTCTCCCCACAAGAATCCACTTGGCCACAACACATGCTAATGCTGCTAGAACTCCTGAAGAAACCCAAACCAAAGGAAGCAACCAATGCATTGCGACTTTCTTGCTTTCCTTCAAGAGAAGAATCCAGTTCAGTGGAGCAAAGATGAGCAACCCCATCAGGAAGTATGGAAGAAATGTTTGCAGCAATGGTTGAGCAAAAATGACCCATAAGGTCTGATACCATGTCCTTGCTAGTGTAACTTTTCCCGAGTCCTTTTTCTCCAATGCTGCTGCCATTGGGCAGCCTGAAAGGTCCACTTTAACATCACTTTGCTCTATGAAGATCCTCCAAGCTTCTGGAAGTGGTTCACCATTCCTCAAATGCTGACAAATTTCATAGATCAATGAACGACCATGATCAATTGAAGCACTTTGCGAGGATGAAGTGGCCCGGATCACATCCACCTCATGGCATCGAATATAAGGATTAAACTCTAGTGCTTCAGATTCTGCACCGGTGAGATTTTGATCAATGTGAATTTCCCCTATATCAATGTAAGGGAATTCAGACTCATCCCATGGTTTGGTGCAGTCAAGTGCAATCTCACAAGTGGCATCATCATGTGGAACAGGTCGGATTTGCAGCTGGAAAATGTAGCGAACACCTCCTGGAGAACTTACACGGCTTTGGAAATCTTCGGCTAGGAAAAGTAAGGGACGAGTATCCTTTTCATCCCGTGGAATTGCACCTGTTTCTGGTGGGAGAATTCCCATAGCCTCAACTTTACCTGAATCCTCACTTATGTTTTCGTCACCAGGCCGCAATTTGAACTTCACATACATTTCCTGTCCGTCCGAAAACCTGAAGAGCCTGCAGATATTTGAGTAGTAGTGTAGCTCAGCAAAAGAATTCGCATTGCGAAGAGACATCCAAACTGCATCACGGATATGTGGGGCTCGCTTCACATGCTGCTCCCTTGCAGGAAGTCCACAAACTAACCAGGTTGCAAAATCAGCAATAGTGCGTGCAGATAATGCCTTGCCTGTCTTCAATGTTAGATCAAGAAGCGAAGAAGAGTTGCTTCCATTGTCTTCTGAAAGTATTCTTATTGCTGCTCCACGTAGATCGATTCTTGCATCATCATCAGCACTCATGCCGTTGCTATGCCTGACTACAATAGGATAGCTCTTCCCAGCCTGGAATATCTTTTGGTCTGGAAATCCTTTCAGGTTGTCATAAATCTTCAGGTATCCCTTCCCACCAACACCAATTCGATGGAAATACCTTGCTTTAACCTTCAGAGTATTGGCAGCCAAATTTGCAGCTAAATTGCCAACTATCTTCTTGTATTTGTAGTCCATCTCTTCTATCCTGTCATCCAAGGCATGCATGGTGTTCTTGATCATCACTGGAGTTTGAGATCCAATATAGACGCCGCCTTGTCGAAGAACTGAATTTGCAGGAGCCACTGAAAGAGCTCCAAGAATGACATCCTTTTGAACAACCGAACCAGGGAGGATGAGGCTTTGACTCCCGACAACCGAATTGTTCTGCACTTCAATTTTTCCTTGAGTAAACCCACTGGATGAATAGAAGCCAGCAATCATCCGACTGAAGTCACCAAGGTGCACACCATCACCAATTGTAATGAGCTCTGGGTCTGATACAGGATTGACAGCCCTAATGGAACAATGCTCACCGACATTTGCACCCAAAAGGCGCAAATAAATGCAGAATGCTTCTGTTCCTGACAGGAGTTTGGCAAATCTAAGGTGGCAGGCAATGGTAATTCTATGCCGGAGCCAAGCTTTCATGTGGGATTCCCTTTTCTCTTGTTTTTCAGCAAGAAAATGGGTCAAAGTGCATGTGAGGAGGCTGAGTATCAGGCCATGAGCCAAGTAAACAATAGCAACTGAGATTGCAAAGGTGGCTGGGTTTGATGGGACATTAGCAATCATTGTAGCATAAGCAATGGTGGTGAATGGAGTCCAGTGAAAGGCTCCAGAGATGCAGAGAAATGAGAAGTGTTGAAGGGAGGCAGGCTTTCGAGATAGCCAAATGTAAAGGAAGTAAATAATGGCTGCTGAGAGAGTGCTGATGAGACCAACCATGTAGATGCCCATGAAGTGGTAGGTGGCCTTATCAGACAGCATTGCACCCTGAAACCATTGTAGAAATTATAACGAGTATGATCAGTTCTTGTTTCAATTATGTAAAAAAACTTTCTTCACACATTTTTGCAATAATTGGAAAGAATCAAATTAGTGTGAGATGAGAAAATGAGGAAGAAACCTATTACCTATGCAGTTATGGGTAAGATATAATAAATTGAAAAATATGAAAAAAAAATTACCTTCTGAACATTGTGAGCCTTGCTAGATTTGAGTACAGCTTTTCCACCTTCTGTCTTCTGCAAGGGCTGCACATCTGCTTCTTCTCCCAATGTACTTCCTTTCTGGATTACAGCATAAGGACCGACTGAAGAATTTCGGCCGATTCTAATGGCTTTGAAGCTCAAGATTCCATTCTTTACCTCATGGCTTTGGAGCAATGCCCCTTCTGCAATTACAGCTCCATCTCCAATTGAAACTAGAGATGGATCTGTAATGTCAACTGTATCAAGCAAAACTGAAGATCCGATCTTAGCGCCGAGCATCTGAAACCAATAATTCAGGAACACAGTTCCTCTCAAATGCTCTGCAAAAACTTTTGAAGAGATTTCTTGGGCCTTGTACAGTGCCCACCACTTGACAAAGTGAATAGACCAGATAGATACTTCAGGGGTCAGGGCATAGTTAGGTTTCAAGAAAGAATTCCCCAAGAAAGCAATGCTAATACAAGTAGAAATGATGCCAAGGATCCAAGCAAGAGGAGCCAATGCCAAGCGAATCAAGTAATTCCACCAGGGAAATTCCTCATTTAGCATATGACTTGCTGAAAGAAAACTTGTGAAAGCCGAAACTGAAAAATAAGCAGGAAAGCTCAGCATGGCACAGACATAAACAAGGGCAAGAAGTTGGAAAAACCAGACACTGATTAGGCGAGTCGTGGAAACTTCTGTGTCAAACGCAGCAGAATCAATATCAGGTTCTGGTTGATAGGATTGAGAGTTCATGAGTTGAGGTTGAGACTTCATCGCCAGATTCTCTGAGAAGCTTGCCAAGTCTGCAATGCAGGTGGCAGTGAAGATATCGACTGCACCAACTGGCACACTGAGGAAATCTGAAAGTTTTTGAGCCGCTCTGACCACACCAATCGAGTCAATTCCATATGAAACAAGACTCTCGGTGGCAGAGATATTCTTGATAGGAATTCCTGTTTGCTCAGAAACAAGCCCCTTCAGAAATTCTACTATTTCTTTATTCCTGAATTTGGCAGTTGGTGTAGGAGATGTTGCAAGCCGAGATCGAGGAGTTAATCCCTCTTTAGATGTCTCGGTGGTGAATGAACGAAGCAATTTTCGTTTTGCAAAAAATGGGTCAGGCACTGTGTTTAGAGTTCCATCAGTAAAATGTTTGAGGCATTCGAACCTCTTGATTTTACCTGATGTTGTTTTGCTGATAGTCCTGGGCTTGATCAGCTTGATAGAAGCCAGAGTCACGCCATGTTCTTCTGCGACACGACTCCTTATGTTCTCCACCACATCCTTGTCAACATGCTTAGCATCTCTAACCTCGGCAATTACAACCAAGCCAACCTGGTCAGAACAATCAGGAAGTGAAATCCCTTTTGATGACAAGACTTCCTCAGGAACACCAATGACAGCACAGCAACCTGGGCGTAGAAGTTCGGATGCACTCTCAACTGTTTTCTCTACATCTGTAGAGTAAATATTCCTTCCGGCTACTATAATCAGATCCTTGATTCTTCCCGTGATGAACACCTTTCCATCAATAATCCGTCCCAAGTCTCCGGTTCTTGTATATTTTCTTCCTGGATGATTTTGAAGCACATTTCTGAAAGTACTTTGGCTAAGTTCCTCCCTTCCCCAGTACCCAATTCCAGCACTCGGACTACTAATCCATATCTCTCCTTCCTTTCCAGATTCTCTAATCTCCTCATTGGACTCTGGATCGACTATTCGGATGTCAATATCTTCACCATTTGGTTCCACATACCCGCAACAGACTCTTCCTTGCCAGTCTACCAATATGGGCTTACCTTCTCCATATGCACAGCTGACGAACACACAATTCTCGGCCAATCCATAACCAGGAGCCATTACTTCTTGCAAAAGACCAAAAGGCCTAGTGAGCTCAACAAATCTTTTCAAAGTTCTCTGCCTCACTGGTTCAGCAGCAACCATGAGGAAAATCAAAGAAGAGAGGTCAAAGTTTCGAACCTTATCCTTGTCAGCATACTCCAATCTTCGGATTAGCAGTTCAAAGGCGAAGTTGGGACCGGCACTGTGAGTAGCGTGGTATTTGCTCATGATCTGAAGCCATAGAAGAGGGTTCTTGATAAAAGTCATTGGAGAAAACAAAATTGCTGATCCACCACTAACTAGAGCAGTAAAAAGTCCACCAATTAGCCCCATGTCATGGTATTGCGGAAGCCAGCTGACTAGAACTGTCTTTGAGGTGCTCTTATATATCCTCTTCATCAACTTCACATTGTGAATAAGACCACCATGAGTTATCATTACACCTTTAGCATCACCAGTTGACCCTGAAGTGAACTGCAGAAAACACAAATCATCCGGCTGAGATTCAGATTCATATGCTATGTTTTCCGGAGCCAGGACTTTGGAGTCCTTTAGCCAAGAATCTGTATGCATCCATGGAAGGTTCGGCCATTTCCCATTTTTCCCTGCTAATGAGATTAGATTCTTCACAGAACCTGCCCGAACTGCTGAGTGATAAAGAAGGGTTGACAGAATTGCAACTGCATTGCAAGATTTAGCAATGCTTTCAATCTTCAATAGTGCTTGCCCACCTCTTTGCAGAGGATCTGGTGGGAGGACTGGGACTGGTAGGACCTTGGCTCTTAAGCACCCAAAAAAGGCATCGATAAAGTCCAGCCCTGGTACATAGACTAAGAGGACCCGGTCACCGGGCTTGATAAATGGTTTTCGGCTGGCCAAGAGTTTACGAGCAATGCAGGAAGCTTTGGCATGAAGTTCTGCATAAGTTCTTTTACATACTACAGCCCCATCTTCACCAATCCAAGTATAGAGTGTTTTGTCCCTCGTCATACTTTCAGTTCCCCAGTGTTTCAAGTAACCATCAAGTGTAGAAAGATCAGGAAACTCCACTCCTTCACCTAGTTCTTTTGGATTTCTATCCCCGCAATCCGATTTCAAAGAAAACAAACTCTGCGATATCACAATCAACAAGCAAGTTTTGTTTCAAAGTATTAAATTCAAGCATCATTTGATCCACTTATCCATTTATCACTAAAAACTTGTCAAAGTCAAATTACCTTAACATATGGAAACATAGGTACTGAGTTGTTATTTGCAAAATGCTTGCAGATAAGATCCATGGCATAAGATGAATTTCTCTCCGTGAGTTCAAATGCCATGAGCCCACCAACATAGTAAGTGTTCCTCTGGCCTTGAAGTTCAGACTCCAGTTTGTCATAGAATCCATCCTTCATTTCTGTTTTGAAATTTAAATAAAAATAATGAATGAATTTGGATCCCTATCTGGTTTGGTTCAATGGTGTAGGAACAGTTCGTCAAGCATACCTTGGCTACCAACATGGGGGAAGTACTTGAATCTTCTCTGGAGAACTTCTTCCTCAACTTTTGCCCCCATGGACATGACTACCTTCTTGGCTAGCTCAGCCACTGTTGGTCCCTTTATATCGAAAGAGTTCCCATAGGACCAAAATAAGAAAATGTCAGTATCAGCATAGAATTTCTGCATCGCAACGGGATGTCCAATTGTTGCAGGATCTTCCATATATTCACCAAAGTAATAAAATCCAACTGGCATGTCTTCTAGCTCTTTGATCTTTAAAACAGTGGTGTAGTAGTCGATTGTCTGAACTTTTCTGAAGAAATATCTTTCAACTTCACTGAGATCCATCACTTCAGTCTCAGATTCTGCAACAAGAATACCTTGTTAGCCATTTCCTGAAAGGAGAGAGGAATTTAAAAGGTGGAAGTCTAGAGGTATGAAGTTCTAGAAACCTGTAGATTTTTCTGCTGGAAATCTGTAAGTATTTCCATTTCTGAAAGGAAATGAACCAGAGATAATTATCTTATCAAACTCCATTTCTTGAATTTCCCCGTTATTTCTTTTAACATCAACTCTAACACTGTCGGAACTGCGCCTGATGGCCAGCACATCAGTTTTGCAATTAACCTCAATTGGAAGTGATTCACTGATCTTCTGCCAAAGACTAGTGTATCCACCTTTGAAACGCCTAATCTTTCCAGCCAAGGAAGTCCGGGTGAACTCATGAATGTATGCATAAGGCATGTCTTGAACAAATCCATAACCAGAAGCAGTATATCCATAAGCCACAGATTTGGGAACAGATTTGAATCCACGACTCTCGAGATATGTAGGAGTCAAGTCTGCAGCTAATTCACTCACAGCATGGACTCCAATTCGACCAGAATCCTTTGCCTTATCCTGTAAACAATGAAATGACAATTTAAATTGATATCATTCGTGCAATATAAGCAAAAAAACTATGGCTGCACTGAAAATTGAAACCAACCTGCAGTTCTAAGGTCAGTGAGATCACAGCTACATAATCATCTGCAACTTTAATGTCCTGATACTTCCCTGTAGAGCTGTCAATATGAGCAAGCTTATGGGAATCCATTTCTTCTAGTTCTGATCCAACTTCTTTTGCCAAGTGAAAAATGACAGGTGCACTGTTCTTAGCCAAAACCTGACCACCAAGATCATAAATCCTTCCTGTATATTGCAGAACAGATATAATCATCATACCTAGTGAAGCTAAATTTACAGAAAACACTTTTTTTTGTCTTATCTCTTCATCATGTACCTTCAATGTCTACTGATTCACACATGCCACCCACAGTGTGATGCTTCTCTAACACTGTGACATTCTGATAACCAAGCTTTGCCAATGCATAAGCAGCAGATATGCCACTTGGACCACCTCCTACTATTCCAATTCTTGTGTTCACAGGCAGGCATGGATGTAGCTTGACAAATTGATCCTCAATTGATACTAATGGGTCCATCTTTTCAGTACTTGCAATGCCTGCTGAAAAGGGTAATGAAGTGAGTTCAACTTCTAATTATAACTCTACAATTTTAGAAACCACTGCTCAACGGTATCTATGGATAATCCAGGATTCTGGATTTAGGGCATCTTTTCCATGTCTTCTTGTATGCTTTTTTTAGCAATAAGAGTTTAAACCCTTTTAACTTCTTCCCCTTTAAGACAGAAAAATACATATTTAGTCATTATTTTCTTCTGACGTTCAAAACAAAGCTTCTAACCATTTAGCTGATTCCTGGTACCGACACATGTATATGTAACAAAACCTGAGGTGAAGATAAATTCCTTCTGTATCCATATCTAGCCAAATGTCTTTCTTTCATTAGTAATTAAATCACTCTTGAAACCCTTCGTTTTCATTGTGCAATCATATTTTGAATCAAACAAGACTTAAACAAAAATTCTTCAAGAAGATTACAAGGAGTATTGCTGAAGAGGACAACAGGCTTCCAACAGCAACCATTTCCTCTCACAAATGATTCAGGCTCTCGATGTTTCAATCCATAGACATTGAAGACAGAATGGCCTATATATAGATGTGTTTTTTGAAAATCAAATGTTTAGCAATATAGCTGCCCTAAAAGCATAGTTCAGCATGCCCCTAAACTGAAGGTAAACAGAATGGCCTAAAGACTTACAGAAGGCCAAGGTTTCGAACCCTAGGAAGACATGGAAGGACTAATACAGGAATATGAACCAATCCACCCAACAAGCTAACCACTTCAAGTGAAATACATGAGTAGCTAGGATTGGCAGGGAAGAAGTGACGATATGGACTAGGAAAACATAGAACACCAAATATAGTTGCTTCAAGAAAAAAGTGGTCAAGAGAAACAAACCTTGGAGACAAAACCAAGGCAGGAAATCAATGCACTCCCTGTAATGCCATTGCCACCACAGTTTGTTAACAAACATCACATGCCAAAACTAAATACAAGTACTCCTCACATTTTGTTCATCCTCAACATGATCACAAACACATCCATACATGCATTCTCACAAAACAAAGACAAGAAAACGTCGTACTCTCTCTCACTCTCAAACCCTTTTGTTTTCTCTACTAAAAGAAACGAAAAAAATAACGCAAATGTGAAATGTTCAATTCAAGCACAGTACAGTAACTCACCTTAGAGTTGAAATGGGCAAACGGGTGTTGAGTTCACTGCCAAGTGTCAAGATTAAACAGCAGAACACAACCAAAAAAGTTCTCAAAGCCTATTCACCACAATATTTATTTTCTTAATTGTTTTCCTATTTTGGGGGATTTATGAGAGAAACTGCGCAGGAGGGAAATGTGACCGTTATAAACCGTTAGGAACTTTTGTCATATGGAGTATATATACAAGTCTACTGGCCTTTTTTTCCCTTGCATATAATAGAAAACGTCATAGCTCCAATATATATTAAAGTTGATGATGCTACAATGTTGTTGAATCTAGCTCCAAATTTTTTATAACATTGATAATAACGTCATCACAATATACATCTACACACAGCAATAGAGAAATGGATTTTGAGATGGAAATATGATATTATATTCCTTCCATTAATTAGGTAGACCATCAGGCCTGGATCAAGCAAAAAACTTTTCCCAAATACAATGAAGGAGGCCTTTCATGTCACTTTCTCCAAACTAAGAACAGTAATATTTTGAAATCATTCACCTAGGCAGGATTTATATAGCTTTTATAATAGAAGAGCTAAAAGAGTAGCATTAGTGAGTTAAATTCCTGCCAATCAACAAGTCATCCTTCATTGTATTCCTGACGGAATCAGTGTTTAAATACCAACAGAAATGGTATAGCATGCGGAAAAAGTCCAGTTGTCAGCCTCTCATATCAATCTCAGATCGATGAATCCGTTTTACTTTTGATTCCGTTAAAAGCAATGCTTTCAATATGCTATCAAACAATAAAACTTTTTAATCGAATATATAAAACCATAAAACTAACGAAAACAATAGAGATCGTTTTTTTTATTTTTGAGAAGAAAATGATTAATTAAACTATCTATGAGTTCATGATCACAGAGGGACCTTCCAGCAATTTACTAATGATGATGGAACATAGAGTCTCTTTGTTTAAATTATTTCAACATGAACACCCCCCCCCCCCAACGTAAACCATGCAAATGTTCTTGTAAGGCTGCAAAATTCTTGCTAACCATAACTGGTGCTGCTGATGTGTTTTAGGGTCAGACTGACGACTAAATTTTTCATGAAGAAACTAACTTCGATTCCTTTTTGGTGATATTTGTCGCATCCAAAAACATCAAGCAAAGTTGCAGGAAGCTATGTCATGGATGACTTGAAAAGCCCAGCACACTTGTTTGAGGCGCCTGGCTAAGAAATCTATTCACAGATATTGGCGCTAACACAGACTCATTTCCTGCAGACAATCAAGAAGAGAATCAATCCAAGCGTTAAGGAAAAAATCATGGCATTACAGTTGATTGTGCTACGTTTGTTTAGAAGTTGATTAATTCTAATTATAATATGTATGGATATAATTCCTAGTATAGCATGTAACAACTATTTCTTTATTCTCCATTGTTGTAAAGCTTTTCTATATAACACTCCAATGCCATATGCAATTGCGGTGGTTTATAATTACTGGTTTATAAAACCTTTACAACAGACAGCAGAGGCTGTAACAGTAGCTTTTAAATTGATGTATGATTGTAAAAGCTGGATCAACTCGTAGCCTCAAGCTTGCTTATTAAACTAATTGTATTGTGTTTTCTTCCTTGGCTTTGCACTTTTATCATCAAAGAGAAGGCACAGTGTTTATTTAGCTAAATAATTCTGAGATCATACTTGGGGTTAATTTGATTCGATTAATTAAAGGTTGTAAGAGTAATTAATTGCTGAGTTAACTTGCGAAATTTTTACCACACTTTTTTATCTATGTAAGATATTCTTTTAAGAAATATAATTTTTTTACATAATTAGTCTCTTGTCTAGAATCTTTTAAAAATTAGTTAGTGTTTTATTAATAACCAAAGATTTCTAGATCTGGCCGAGAAGCGTCGTCATGATATCGTACTCACATGAGGGTGCGGCACTTATATTACATGTTCGTTGAATAATCAAAACTTAAAAAAATAACTAATAATGTGATGATAGAAACAAAAGAAAATACTATATAATTAAACTATCTATGAGTATCACAGAGGGATCTTCCAGCAATTTAAAAATGTGATGATAGAAACAAAAGAAAATACTATATAATTAAACTATCTATGAGTATCACAGAGGGATCTTCCAGCAATTTAAAAATGATGATGATAATGATGATGTTGTAACATAGAGTCTCTTTGTTTAAATTAACATAAAATTAAGAAGTTTCTAATAGATTAGCATTTCTTAGAGGCGTAGCAATTCTTGCTGACCATAACTGGTGCTGCTGATGTGTTTTAGGGTCAGACTGACGACTAAATTTTTCATGAAGAAACTAACTTCGATTCGTTTTTGGTGATATTTCTCGCATCCAAAAACATGAAGCAAAGGTGCAGGAAGCTATGTCATGGATGACTTGAAAAGCCCAGCACACTTGTTTGAGGCGCTTGCATGGCTAAGAAAACTATTCACAGACACCACAGGCCATAACAGTAGCTTTT
The DNA here is from genome assembly GCA_018804465.1 of Populus tomentosa. Classification (NCBI taxonomy): domain Eukaryota; kingdom Viridiplantae; phylum Streptophyta; class Magnoliopsida; order Malpighiales; family Salicaceae; genus Populus; species Populus tomentosa. Next base: position 19,755,120 of record CM031973.1, read on the forward strand.
AAATTGATGCATCATTGTCAAAGCTGCATCAACTCGTGGCCTCATGCTTGCTTAGTTAACTAATTGGATGGTGTTTTCTTCCTTGGCTTTGCACTTTTATCATCAAAGAGAAGGCACAGTGTTTATTTAGCTAAATAATGCTGAGGTTAATTAAAGGTACTAAGTACAGAATTGCTGTGTTAACTTGTGAATTAATTTCTTTTTATATAGTTGTAACATCTGGACATCGTGACGACTGATTAAAAATTAATATTTTAAAAAAAAAACAGATATATATCATCTTGTTTTTTTAGGAGAAAGAGTCTTGATTAAGGAGTCACCACTTAGTATTATGGTCACTAGAAACCCTAACTGGTCAATAAAGGTTCTATAGTATGGACTAGTTATGCGAAAGAAAAAAATATTATCACCACTTAATCATCCTACTTGAGGCAAACTGCATTGTTGGTTTTGTCTAAAATTGCTAGGAATTTGTTCTTCCTATTATGTTACTGACTCTGACGTCAGTGAATATTACCTACGAATATTTTCAATTCTAGCGTTGATAAATATTGCAAAAACTCAAAAAATACGATATTTCTGACTCCAGCGTAAGTGAATAAGTTCGCAAAATTTTGAATTTTTAATGAAGAAACAAATTTTCCATGCCTTTTTTTTATTATTATTTACTCTTTTTAGACAAAAAAAAAATCATTGCATAACATATTTGCATTTAACATCAACCATCCTAGATTGAGCACATAGTAGAACAAACACAAAACGTAAAGAAATAAATTACAACAAAATATGATGGGCCCATGAATAAATCAATAAAAATCTTTAAATATTTTCAGAATTTTCTAATATCAAAAGGGGCTTTATTTAACTATATATCAAAATAAAAAAGAACAAAATACACGGACAATATATAAAAATATATTTGGCTAAATACACCATTAACTAACACAATTTAAAACTGCTGAGCTGGAGGTTCAGATCCAGCCCGTTTCTCTTTGTTTTTTTTTATTGGGCTGGATTCAATCCAGCGGTATAGTCACGGCCAGACCCAGGCTCCCAGCCAGCTGGCCAGATTACTGGTTCAGAGCAGTAACCTGGCGCCCTTTTCTTTCCCTTTTGTTTTTATTTACTTGCAAGCGTGCATGAACTGTTCGCGCACGCTTGCTACAAGAGGAGAGTAATTAAAATGCAGGGAGGGGGAGAATTGAAAGTGACTTCCCTGTTTTTTGCAGCGACCTTTAGCTGCGAGATGCAGGTGCTGGATGAAGCACTCCTTGGATTCCCTTTCTGCTCCTCGTCTTCTCTTCTTTTTCTTTATGTTTCTGCTTTCTCAAGAGCCAGTCCTCTCCTCCCGTCTGCTCTCTTTTCTTTTTATTTTCTCTCTGTTTTCTCCTCTCTGTGTTTTCTTTTTTTTCCCTCATCCAGATCCTCCCCCCCCCTTTCGTCTGATCTCCTCTGCCTTTTAAGGCTTTTCTATCTTCATGGGGAGATAGAATTTGAGACTCCGCGTTTTGGTTGGATTGGGACACCAACAATCCCGCCATTGCTGGACTGTTGGTGGTGGTTTCCTCCACTTCTCAACGGCTTGTTGTGGCGGCGAAGGACATGGAAACGAACTGCGAAGCTGGTGATGGAAGTCGTGGGCATTGCAATGTGTCTGGTGGTGTGAGTTGCTTGTCTGGGTGCTTTCATTCTATATTTCTTTCGCAGGTGGTCTCTGTTGGGAGTGCTTTCATTTCCAAACAAATTTGAAATTTTTCTAAAAGAATTAATATATTTTTAATATTTTTAAATTATTTTAATATGCTAATCTTTAAAATAATTTTTAAAAAATAAAAAATTATTATTAATATATTTTTTTAAATAAAAAATACTTTAAAAAGTAACACCAACTATATTTAGAAACACTTTTAAAGAAGACAAAAAATAAAAATAACAAAATGATGTCATTTATGGTTGGAAATGATTATTTTGTAATTTGATCCTTAAATTTTTTAAATGTTTCATTAAAGTTCTTGATTTTTTTAATTTTTAATTTTAACCCTTTAAAATTAGATTAAAAAGCAAATAAATCAAAATTAAATTATAACAATAATAATCAAGTTCACTTGCAAATTAACTGGATAATGTATATTATATTTTTTATTATTATTAAAATGACATTGTGAATCGAGACTTTAACTAAATTTATTAGTTCATGGTAAGTTTCTTCTTTAAAAACATGGTAGTGTGAGAGTTTTTTTTTTTTCTTGGATGTTTTTGGGAAGAGGTATGGACGGAGATAATGTTAGTCAATCACTCTTTATATATATATATATATATATATATATATATATATATATATATATATATATATATATATATATATATATTATCTTTTGATTACATGTAAAAGGTGTTAATCAAGAATCAATTGTGGTGATTTTGGAGGTGCTTTCTCATTTCGGCCTTCGATTTTTTTTTTCTTCGGTGTTTCTTCTCTGGGGTCACTTTGCTTTAATTCTGGGCTTGAGGTCCACTAGGGAGAAAAGGAGAGCTCGGTACCAATGCCATAGAACTTGTTAATTTAGGGACGTATGCGTGAGTGTTTATAACCCAAAATTGATTTGGTTAAATTTGAACAGGCTTAAAGCCTGAAAATCTCTCTTCGCCACTCGGGTCGTAAGCCCCCATTTGAACAGGATTAAATTTGAACAGGCTTTAAGCCCACATTAATTAAAATTCACTTGATTTTCATATAGTTTGGTTACTCCATGACAAAAAAGACGGGTAAAAATAAAAGATACATGTTTTTCTGTGTTTTTTATTTAAAAATATATAAATTTAATCTAAAATTATTATAGAGATAAATTTATATTATGTTATTATCTCAATCTTGAGACATTAATTCACTTGAACAAATTATTAAAAAGATATAAAATTACAAGCTTCCTTTATAGAAATAAAGTAGCATATTATTGAGTAATTTTTACCATCCCAATTGATATAATCAACATTTTTATCTTAGAATTGTTAGATTAGGTTTCTTAGTTTTCCTTAAACTAATAAACAACTTCATATTTAACTTTCATTTACCTTGTATTTGCTTTAAATGGTTTTTTTTTTATATATATATAAACATATATTTAATTGATATTCTTGGCTATTCAAACCTAAGCTCAAAGTTCAGTCAAAACCCAGCCCTGTATATTTAAAAAGATTGTGATCATATGATTGATTTTTTTTTTATCTCTCTCCTTAATGACTTTTCTTTCTTATATACAAAGAATTTCAGTTTTAAACTTAAGTTTTTAAACAAGTAAATATCTCTTTTCTTATTGTTTTCAATAAGAGAATTGATAGTTAATAATTAAAGAAGAGTTTAGAATTTTTTATTTTGATTTGATGATTTAGTAGTTTTAATTGATGTATTAGGGTTTTTGGTGGGCTTAAACTAACTAATCAGAAGACTAGATTATAGGTTTTAGAAGAATAAGTCAACTGTTTTAAGGATTTATAGATTGAGAAACTGACAGATCAGGATTCTGGATATCCTGATCAACAGGTTGGTCTGAATTGATCGACCAATTGACCTTGTAGTAGAGGTTAATTAGATCTATTAAGTTTGATTAATTTGAGTTATGTTCGAGAATAATTGGATGAATCAGTTCGGCTTTATTATTACATTTTTTTTTTATCTCTAAGCTTAGCATTTTAATATTTTATGTTATTTTTACTTTGAGTCATTTTTTAGTGTTTTTTATATCCGTTATAGATTCTATTCACGTTCCTCCTAAAGATCTTTACTAGTCTTCATATCACGACCCGAATCCCGGATCCATGACCGGCACATAGGCAAGGTTCCTTTTCAAGGTTCCATACCTATGCGAACCCAAACTTACATACAAACTTATACTTCAAAACTCAATCAGAGTTCAACGCAACATTAACAACAAAACTAACTTTACAACATAATTCAATTGTCTTAATACAATAGTTAATATAATTCATAGTTTTGAAGCACTAACTTGACAAAAAGAAATGTACAAATTACAACCAAAAAGCAGGTTCAGAAGATTCAACAAAAGTGACCTGCTATCAAGCTATAAGCCTGAAAAGGATAAATAATGAAAGGGTGAGTTCAACAACTCAGTGAGTAGATAATATTCAATATACACACACGAGGTAATAACAATGAGAATTATATACAATTATGGCTCTAGGTTCTTATATGAAGGTTTCTCAAATAGGCCATAACAAGAAGTTTAAATGGTAAAGCTCGTCAGAAAATCAAAATGCAATGAGCATGAGGCTCCGTACTGTGGGATGATCAGTCCACACAGGTTGGTGACTCCCCCGACCAACTAGGGTTCAGATACGATGTGCACAAAGACTAACACTGCCCTGTTAGCATAGGTATTCTGACTGACATACCATAGGTTCATAATCGTAATCGAACAAACATATTTATATCTCAAAGCTCAACTCATGACATCAATCAAATGAGGAGTTATCAATTCAGAAGTCAATTCAAAATATATGTTGGTTCATATCAAGAATTCAGATTCAATAATTGATCATGCTTTATCATAACAAAGATAATAATCAACATATATATTATCAAGAAGCATGATTCAATTCATATTAACAAATCAAATATTTATACTATTTCTCATGCATATGAAAAATTATTCACTCACCTGACTCAAAAGCAAACAGCACTCACAAGCTGAAACCGAAGGAAATCCTACTGACATCCTACCGGTAGAATATCAAGATTATCTAAATACAAAGGAGACATATTCAAAAACAACTCCAAAGAACATTTAACCTATTTAATACGCTTAACTAAGGGTGTATTCTGTAACCCTATATGTTTTTGAACTAACTAGTCAATTTTCTCAAAAACCTAAAATCTAACGGTTTCCGAAATCTAATTCATAATAAAAACAACTAATAAAATTGGTAATAATTCACTAAATAACCCTTAATTATTCGTCAAACTAATCTGTAAAAGTTAATATTACAGCTAGGGACTAATCTAGAATTTATCATATTTTTAGGGCCAAACTGTAACTTTTATCAAATGGAGGACCAAACTAAAATTTGTCATAAATCCATGAATATACTGAAATTATGACCTCAATTAATCCTCAATTCTGTCCAGGATGTATCATTATGCTCCAGGGACCATTCTGGAATTTTACCAAATTTTTAAGGTCAAATTGTATTTTTTGTTAAATTGGAGGACCAAATTGAAAGTGTTAAATTCTCTTATCTATACAGTAATTCTTCCTATAATTCATATGTTATTCTGTTCAGAATCTCGGAATATGCTCCAGGGACCAATTTGTAATTTTCTAAAGTTCGGGACTAAACTGTAATTTTTGCAAATTGAGAGACCAAATTGAATTTTCATCATCTTCAACCTCCAATCCAGAATTTTAACAGAAACCCCACTGTTCTCTCCAAATTTCTAACAAAATTTCACCATTCAAACAAAATCATAACTAAAAAGCAGCAGCTGGGAAGTTAATCGCGCAAAAGCAGGCAAATAAGCAAATACCCACAATAATCAACCTCTATCATTCAATTTAATTCATCAATTTAAATCAAAACACAAATTCTCAAAACCCTAACATTCATTAAAACCAAAATTTAAACTTCAATAACACATATTTATACATTTAACAACCTAAATCTTACCTTTAAACTTATTTCCTCCCAATCTCTTTCTTTTTCCCCTTATTTTCCCTTTTTTTCTCTTCTTCTTCTTCTTCCTCCCTTCTCTCTCATGGTTTGTTCTTTAAATTTTCAGATCCTTCTTTCTTTCTTTTTTTCTATTTATATATATATCAATTATTTATCCAATTACTACTATACCCCTCATTTAATTTATTCCTACACTTTAAGCCTTCAAGGGCTTTATTGTATTTTTCAATTCTTTTAATTCAAAACATTACACTTCAGTTCTGTATCTGTTTGTCTTTTACTTTTGTTTTTTGAGTGAGTGGGATAATCTTTAATTTGCATGTAATATAAATAATATATGTATGTTGATTATATGATAAGTACAATTGATTAATTCTTAAATATTCATATATATATTGCTTTATTATATGAGTACTCATCTATTTTTGAAATTTGCACTCACATTCTGTTTAAATTCTATTTGATATAACATTTGTTTGCTTTGATAATTACACGAGTATTTATATGTCTTGATATTGATATAATTGTCAATAACTCCATGCTAACAAAGATAAATTTTTGTTTCAAAAAGTGATTTTTTCTTATGAATATTTTCATCCATTCTACTTTTTTTCCCTTCCTTTTCTATTTCTTAAAACAACAAAAAAAATAAATTTTTTTTTTGAAAAAGAACATGAAATGGAATATAAGGATCAAGTTATAAATGAATTTAAGAACACAGAGATTAATTATAATAGTTCATAAAACAAAGAGGACTAATTAATTATTTTTGCCAACTTATGGGGACTAAGTTATAGCTAACTCATAAAAAATACTTAAATAAAAAAAAGGTAAAAGCTGTTGCCATGTTGGGCTTTACACTTTATAGTTGTGCACAAGAGGGTCCAGTTACATGAAGAAGAAAAAACAGGAAGACATGATATATATCATAAGAATATATGGCTGGTAGGAGCTAAGCTGGGGGCAGAACTGAGCTTATAGCATGCTGTCAGACCTTGCAGGCAACCTCCTAAAGAAGTTGAGGGGGACGGAAGGGAGCTTGTGGCGGAACCTTGGATGTCTCAAGACATAAAGGCCAATGAGAAGGGCTAGAACCTGGAAAGGAGTGACATAGAGAACTATGGCAGCAATTAAACAGAATGTCACAAACAAAGTGGTAGCCCTCGGGTCTCTCCAACTTATCAGAGACTGAAATCTTTCCCCTTGAGTTGCAAGGTCACCGACCACGGTCTGAACCCTCCCCGCGATGCTTCTTAGACGATCGTATCGCATTCTGACGATATCCGATGGTCTGGAAGTAGGGAATGAATCGAATTCTTCATCAAGTTCATCAGGATGAGCAGCATCAGCGTGAGAGAGTCGGGTGTCCATGTGAGGAGGGTGTCTTGGTCTCCACCGATAGTTCCAGAGTCCGATCAGGAAAAGGTAGAGGAAAATTGTGGGAAGTATTAGCTCTGGATAAAGGACCAAGATTATGAAGAGGATGTGAATTAAAATGGTGGTAAGAGAGTTCTTCCAGTTGCAGATTTGATCAAACCATTTCCCAACAGCAATCAAGCCACTTAGAACAGACATAATTCTGAAAAAGTTGGCCTTGCTCCTCCTCATGCTCCACATATGTGAATCTACATCTAGCATATATTCCACAACCTCTTTCCTCAAAGGTGGCTCGGACCTGCTCAGCCTCATGGAGACAATCTGCATAGCTTGGTGCCTCAAGCTATCAAGCTGCATTACTGACAATGGATGGACGTAGTGCATTTTTGGTAACAATGGATGCGAATACATGTGCAACATATTAACCAGAGATGAGCATGTGAACCTCACAGCTAACTGAACTTCACCTGTTTTCCTCACCCCAGAAGTCTGTATGGCCAGAAGAGGATAGGAGTGTGTATAAACTCTATCAGTTTCGAGTGTGGATAGACGAATTCTGACTTTCCCAATTCTGGAGTCTTTCCCCCCTCCACCACCATGTATGTGACCATTATCAAAAACCCCAATTGTAATGACAGTACACGGGTCGAAAACCTCCCATGTGTACTGCTCATTCCACCTTGGGTTGAAGCTGTCGACAATTGTCCTTGTCCGGATCCATTTCTGCCCATATTTAGCTACACAGTAGGCATCTGTCGTCCCTCGGTCATCCACTTTCTTCATTGGCATCAGCCCTACAGCACTTAGAACCCCAAGTTCCAAAATCCCAATGCTAGACCTCCATAACTGCTTTGCTGTTGGCCTAAGGTCACTGCTGTAGTGAGTTGATTCATCCAAAACATGATACCCTCCATCTAAACAGATCCTCAAATGAATCCTGCTGGCAAACTTGGTTTCTTTCTTTTGTTCTCCATCTACAACCACATGCTTCTCAAGATTAAACCACCTAGTGTTAACTGGCTTGTGGTCTAGCCTCCTCTGCACAAGGTGCAAAGGGATCACGCACTTCCCCAGAACTTCATCTTTATTTGCTCCCAATCTATCTTCGGCAGTCAAAATCAAAGGCTCCTCGAAAGGTTCAGCAACTACAAATATCAAGTCCTCATTCCACAGTGGATTGACAGTCTTAGTTTGAGATGTCCTAGTTCTCAACACTTGATTTCCAAGGGTGCCCCTCACAAATACTTCTGGGAACCGACTTTTGTCACTAGGCACCAAGTCCTGAGCTTCGATCACATTGACCCTAACATACCAAAGCTTGGGTGAAATATATACCTTGGATCGGATTTTGTTAACACCATCAGGACCAACGCTGGCTGCATCTGAATGCCAAGCGTCGGGGAAGGCCTCATCTGCTTGAGTTCCCATCCAAACAGCCAGCATCAGCTCCCCAGCCTTGATCTTCTCTCCCTTCCTATCTTCCAGTCTATACCACTGTGGTGCCAAAGGACTATCCGGCGGAACACGTTTTGGCACTTCATTGAGATCAAACATCATCCTACCAATCAAATCATCTAAGACAACATCCTTATCCTTCACAAACACCTCCAAAACTGAAGCTTGAATTCTATCTTTTGAGAAAGCAAAAACCTGATTCCATTCTGGGTTGCTTTTCTTCTCAAAATGTTTAGTAACACCCTTGTAATTTCCAAGCTTTACTTCAACATAGGGATCACAACTACCAGTAATATCTTTGGGAGGCAAATCTTTAGCTTTCACCACACGAACATAAAGATATTGCATTTGCTCAACAAGGTCATAGGTGCAGGAAAGCTTATCTCCTGTGACAGATCCCGCACCAATATTTGGTGAGGTCTCCTTTAGAGCAAAGTCGATTGATTGTGGTGGCTTCTGCATTTTTTTAGTTTACACTGACAAACCAGAGTTATGCAAGGAGCACTCAACAATCACACGGGAAGACAAGGAGGCTTTCGAACTAAGGATATTGAAACAGGGTAAAGATTCAACAAAGGTGAATGGAAATTCAGGAAACGAATAGGATTCAAATGGTAAGAAACCAACTTTGTTCTAGTGATTTCAAGGCTATTTGGACAAATTTGATTCACTAAAGTTGATGGTGGAACACAAGAAATCTAAGGGTTATTTTGACCACAATTACGAGATCACCACTTCTCTCAGTAATGGACTTCATTGAATTCTTCCTCTAAAAGGGTAAAGATGAAGGCAGGGAAACAAAAGAATAAAGAACCTTATAATTCCTTATCCACGACACAGTTACAGAGCAACACTAGGCACTTCAATTGGAAGCTCTAGACCAGAAACCACGAATATCTGCAAAAGCAGCAAGAAAACCACCGGGTCAACATTTACACTCATAGAACTTCAACTGCTGAGAAAATGAAAGAAAATGGCATTGCAATACCACATGGGGTGTCATGATATGGAAAACGAAATTAAAATACTCTTTCATTCAGCCTCAAAGTAAACATTTTACTCGATTAAGACCCATTGATGCAAACTTCAAGCTTCAAAAGGCCCAAAACGAAAGTTCCTTTCACATTTTCACAGCTATCAAACAGTATAAATCACACATTAATCACCGTGGCGTTGTTAGACTCTCAGTAATAAAGAAAGTGGAGTTAGTAACATTAACACAACAGATCTACTTCAATAGTTGGGCAACCTAAGTAACCAAATACAACAAGCAACCTTAAGCAAACAAGCACTACAAAACACCAACTTTTCCCATAGCTACAAGAAACACATGTAAGCATAATATGCACCCACCATTCCCATTACTTAAAGGAGTGAACAAAAACAGCTTAGAGTCTCAACAACTACTCCAACCAACTTCAAATTACACCACCCTTTGAGTGTCCACATTGCATTATCAAGAAAACAATACAGTAGAAAAATGCAGTACCTTAGTGGTCAGCCAATAGCTACTGTTGAAGCCAAGAACCCTTCTTAAGAGAACAATAATGGAGCTAAGATGGGTTGAAGAGGGAGCGAGCTAATGTAGAAATATTGAGCATGTGGGGTGATATCTATCAAAGACTGAATCTACTGAGAAAAATAAAGGGAAAAGATTGAACCTACTCACCACCAACTTTCTTTAAACCTTAATTTTTTACTATAGTTTTTATCCTTTCTTCATTCATATTTTATTACTCAAGAAAAAAGATTTGTACTTATTACAAAATTTATTTTTTTAGTTTAACATGAGTATTCGGACCAACTTGCGCGCACCTTGACTAATCTCATGGGTCCTGAAATTAATGACCATGTAAGCTTCCAGTGGCCATCATATGAGTAACGTAGGGCTCGAACCTGAAACTACAAATAGAAGAAACCTCTTGATCAAGCACTTACCACTTATTACATAATTTATTGCTAAGAGCAATTGTGTGCATAGTTATAAAATTCGCACATGAACTAGGAAATCTTAATAGAGCACAGGCGAAGAGCATGGTCGGTTTAGGCACATGAAGGGACTACTAGGGGTTGGAATTGTTGTTTATTTCTTGGACTTTGGGAAAAACTCTTCTTTTCTTTTTCTTGGTTTTCTCATTAGATTTACTGCTTCAATTGAGGCATTCTCTGTATTTTAAGATCGTAATAATTTGTGACTTGTGATCAGTAATGTGATTGACATTGATTTTTCAAATTATTTTTTTATTTATATTTTTTTTCTGTAATTTTAACTTTCTAGTATCAAAATCATTTAAAATCACATAAAACAATCATTATTTTAATGTTTTTCATAGTAAAAACGCTTAAAAATTAGTTTTCGAGAATAAAAGCTACTTGTAAAATAAAATTTGGTCGAGTCGATTAAATTGTAGGGGGGAATATAATTGAGATTTGATGTGGGATTTGATAAAAATAGCATCCATGTATGGTATGATGTATGAAAAACAATATATTATTTTTTTCAAATAAAATATATTTTTAAAACATATAAAAAACAAAAATCACAACGCTTTCAAACACACTTTAAATCTATCCTTGAAAGGCAGGCATTGATGCAAGTAGCATATCATTTTGTGGCAAAACATGTAAGTCTTTGGCGTGTAATTCGGTGAAATTAATTAGAGTTTTTGCAAGTCAAGAACATGAGAAGTACATCATTATTTTTCTCGTCATTGCTCAGTTGATGTGACACTAAACTAGTCATTGTTTTTTTTTTTTTGTCTAGTGATTGAAATTAATTTTTATTTTAATATTTTTGATGTTTTTTTAATAGTCTTGCTATTTTAAAATTAATTATATATGTTTTGATAAAAGTCTGCTTTCATTTACTTAAAAAGAGATGGGTAAAAAAACCCGACTTATTCGAGTATGGAGGTGGATACCTGGAATATTCTACCCAAACACCTTGCATGCTTTTTGTGATTGTACATTTATATATATAATTATAATAATAATTTCATTAATAGAGCCCATAAGAAAAATAGTAATTGTGTATGAAATCATAATATTTAAATCATTTTCATTCTAGTAATATTTGTTTAATATTTCGGATAAAAAGACAGATAGCTAAGATTAAAAAAAAAAGATATATTTTATTGTTTTTATATTTTGCAATGATAAAAAAATATTTTAAATTTTTTTTATAAACATTTTTATTATTATATTTCCACTCCCAATAAAATACATTTTTTTCCTTTTTGCATTTGCCTTTTCTTTTGTAGTCTAGGATGCTAATTAACAACAACGTTGCTCATCTAAAAAGAAAAAAAGTTTTAGTATGTGGGATAAAATTTATAATATTAGAGTAATTTATAAGCTCTAACTAAGGCTAAGGTTTATGGTGTAATCAAGTGTATGAAATTCAACATGGTTATTATTTCATGAGATTTTGTTTTCTAATTTTAACAATTAAGATACAATTACATCAATTTTATATAATAAAACTAAATTTAAAACAACATGATTTAAAATAAAATAAAAAATTAAACCAAATTTTAACTGGATTAATTAGGGTTGCAAATGAACTTATAAAATCTACCCCGTTCGATCAAATCAACTTCCATCCAACCGGAACTAAGTTTTGGATCACCGAATTCACGTGTGAGGAAACGGGCAAGATTATTAACATGGTTAAGAAAACTGTTTCATAGACAGTGAAAGTTATTTTAACCTAAGCTTTATGTATCTATTTCCTTTCAAAATATGAAAAAAGGTTAGTCCATAAGCAATATAATTAGTTGAGACACATGATTAGATTTTCCAGCCAAGAAGGGGACCTTCAGATCACATGGAGGACAGCAATTATGATGCAAGAGCTGGAAGCAGAAGAGGGAATCGAGTTTGTGTTGTCACCTTGTAGATTGTCCATACCCGAAATTACCATTTCTATGATAGGCTAGCTTCATGGGACCAGAATTGAATTCTTGACAGTAACCTGTAACCTATTGTACCCAATGTCATCAATGTTTTGTGATTGATTTTGATAAGAAGATGGGAAATGGTATGTCCAATCTTTTTCATTCACAGTTGAGAAAATAATGAGAAAGAAATGGAGTTAGGTGAAGTTGGTTTTGAAAAGGGAGCTGAGCTGCATGCCTTCCTATCTCTGTATTATGTGCACATTCAACCCAATATCGCCTCTAGCTTGTTGCCGTCATGTTAGGTTTTGCTACTCACCTATACTGGAAAAAGCAGGAACTCTGATGTTGAAGATTACAATTTCACAAAACTTGTGAGACTTTATATGTTTGTATATATTAAGAGTTCTGTGAAAATGATTCGATTCCCAGGTTTAGTTGAACAAACTGTTCTATGATGACAAAAAAAGGAAAAAACTTGCCAAGAAGTTGAGTTGATTAGAGTTTGCAACTTAATCTTGAATGTTTTGATCTTGACACTTGGGGATGTCAAATCTGGATTTCCATTAGGTGGAGATTGGGGGAAAGGATGGTTTAGAATTGAAAAGGATTTATCTTTCATTGTTTAAAATTCTAAAATCCAATCAAAAAAGAATTTAATCATGATACAAAGAACAAAATACAAAATCTTGAAGTTTGATGTTACTCTCTCTCTTCTTAGTAGTTGTTGTTGTTGTGGTGGCTAGGGCAACGGGGCTAAGACTGAATTCAGAAGCATTTCGTCTTTTCCTAGCTTTGTAGATATGAATACTACTACTATTAAGCAAAAATTCCATTCATAATGTAACCCTTTCTTTGCCATTAATATATGATTTCCTTCATGAAAAAATAGACCAGATAAAAAATATCACTTGTTTTTTTTTCCCCTTCTCTTCTTATAATCTCTCTTGCACTGGACACTAGAGCTAGGCTAAGTTGCTGTCTGGCAACTTGCACTTTGTGCAGTTATAGAATTGCAATAATGAACTGCTGCTACCACCTCGGAGAAGCCATCCAACAATTCAATGCTATAGACATGGCCAGTGTGCTAACATGTCATTATTTGTTCTATCCTATTCAAGAACTGACCTGGAAAAGGGTTTGTGTTGTTAGGTCACTAGATAAACTATTTTCATTAAAACAGCGGTAATCTGGCTTGGTTTGGACAGGTCAACAGTTCAACTAGAAACCCGGCTTGAGAGGGGCTCTAGGTTTCGAGTTTTTCAAATCAACTTGCTAGGTCAAACCAGGTTTTACTATACTATCAATAGATCCCATAAAGGTGTAACTCAAGGTAGAAATATATACACTCTGTTTGTAAACTTACAGATGTTCATGTTTTCAAATACAAATGTACGCTTTTATTGCCAGTTTGTCATGTATCAACATGAAAGAAAGCAACAGGAAAGAAACTACGCCACTAGATATAGACATGCACTTTTCTTATACCGCTAGACACCAATTCAATGTGGTTGTGGTTCCCCTAGTTATTAGTTCAGTAATTGAAGGTGGTCTGTCAAAAGACTGATAGAAGACAAAAAAAAAATGCAGTTGGGGGGATTCAACTTCCACACCATGATAGAAACTATCTTCTTTCTCGGTTGAAGTCTTAGCATCTTCGGATTAATCTTCGCATACTGAGACAAGTCTCTTCCCAACAAGGTTCTAGACATGCTATCCATGCTCATACTAGTGCATTTTACAGTATATTTCTTTCTCGAGGCCTCATTTTAGATTTGAACCCTAGTTGATGAAGTAAAGAGCAAACCCACTCGTAGCCTAATCTGAGGGAAGCTCCCAAATACATATGTAAACGAGTCTGCAGCATTATTTTGATTCAATACATCAGTTTAAACAGAACTCATGCAATTTTCCCCTCTCTAGCATACGCACTGATTATTCTTAAGAAATATGTACTATCATAATAAGGATACATTCATCTTAAAAACTGTAAATTTCTCCATAGCATTTCAACAATATCTCCTTTCCCTGCCCTTCTGTTTGCTAGGTCTCAGAAGTGTTTTTAGCTGCGTGAAACATGATGAAATTGGTCCTTAAAACTTTTTCACCTGAACTAGTGCTCCATTCTTGTTTCCAGATTCAAGCATTGCGTCTAAAACTGCAACATCTCTGGCTCCTTCAATGAAAGAGAGTCGAGGCTCAACTTCGTAGCTACTTCCCTTCTGTGACAGATAAAAAGTTATTTAATTGAATGCATCAGTTAAAGCAAGTAGCATTCTAGCAGAATCATTAAATTTTAATTCCTGTTTAGTTAAAGAAATGGAAGTTTTAGTAATCTAACAACAGTTACCCGAGAGATCAGGCTGTTGTTGATGAAAGAAGGCAACAAGGGTTAATAAATGAACAGTAAGCTCTGAATTTCCAACTAACAGAATGTTTTTTTGTCAATCAAATGAGTCAAATTCCTCTAATGTCGAACAAAACAACCCAACTGAAGGTAATCTCCACTCAAAGCACATTAAGAATAATAATAAAAAGCTAAATGTGAAGACTACCATGCTTATGGTTTATGTTTGAAGCGAACCGTGACAATGCACGCATGAGCTTGTCATCTTATATTACCTTAAGGTTGGCCTGTGAAATGTCATGTAAAAATGCCTTCAGTTCAGCGGTCACTCCACTAAATGGGTAGAAGTTGCTTTTACAGTGTCCACCAGCTCCGTAAAAAGAAATCTGCCACAGCATTGTAAGATATCAAATGAAGGTTACTTCTCAAATATAAATGGTACAAGTTAAAGGTAAGAACTCAATTATTTTGAAATTTAAAATTTAGCTAGACAGCTCAAACAAACTAAGATCCCAAGACTTTTGCAGCCGATGAAGATCTAATTGACTACAACATATTGGGTTTTGGCATACCGTGTAACCATGCTGTCCATCTTGGTTTCCACGCCCAATTTCCACTGTTCCGTTTATGCCAACAATTCTCCATAATATCTAAACGAATTAAAAGAAATGAGAAAGAATAATTTATTTATCAAGAAGTTTGAAGTAAAACCATCAATTTACCACTTGCCTTGGGTGATTTGGAGGATACAACCATTGCAAGAACTCCAGAACATCCATTCTCCAGGTGACTAAAATAGGAAAAGTTCATGCAGTGACTTTTATGCTTCCAACAGTATCAGGAAATGATTTGGTTGAAAATCAACTTCATGCATAAGAAACTTACAAAACTGAGGATATGTTATCGGGCGGAGGCAAAGTTGTATCCACATGAGAGGTCATAGCTGACACTGATGTCACCTCACATCCAACAAGCTGTTCAATTGAATAGAAATGCATAATTTAGAGGTCAAAGCTGGATCTCAGAGAGCAATAAATAGTGATTAACATGCAAGCCTAATACCCACTTTAAAAAGCTTAGGTAGCCTCAATTATACAAGTTCTGATTAACATGCAAGCCTAATACCCATTTAACAAGGCTTAGGTGGCCTCGATTATACAAGCTCTATTTACACACAGAAATACTACTGATATAACATTTGTGGTGTGTCCAGAATTAAAAGCATGCAAAGGATATAAGAACTTATTCTTGATATAGGAACAAGATTTTGGAAAACTATAATTGTGTGAATGACTTAACTCTAGGACAAAATTAACTGCAACAGTGTTAAAATGGAGGAATGAGAAGTTAGAGATAAAGAAGTGAAAGGAGAAGTGCCATTAACAATAAAACTGTAGTGTTATACATTGCTAGCGCAAAATTCAGAAGACCGTATGAAGCCTGTGATATTTTATAAAAAATATACACTGAGGAAGTCTGTGATATTGTAGTAGCAGAACATCATCTTTTAATAAGGATAGCAGGAACCAATGTCACTATTTATCAATAAGGTATATTTAAAATGAGAGTACCATTCTGAGTCCTGCAATGAAGTGCACTCCCATATCTAGAATGAAACCCCCCTGCCAAAACAGAAGATGCACTGGTCAAAAATAGCAACTGTAAATGGCTTAAGTATGGTAAATCAACTAGTAAAGGAGCATCTCATATCTAGAAAGATAAAACTACTCCTCTCATATTTCAGGGTATATTTCTCGATTAGAACATAGATAAGTAGCTTGGGCCATAGAAGTTGAAAAGATATGCAAATTAACAAATGCTTTTAAGAATCAGTAAAAAATTATGAGTAATATAACTCAGTTATATTATCAGCACAAACCGTGTAATTCCGCCGCCAAGAGCTTGAGAAGTAAGGGTTTGCACTATTCATTGATGCTTCAATTATAAGTTGGACGCTCATCATTTTCCCAATATCAGCCAATAATTTCTTGCTCTGTGAAAGCAATAGCAAGTATATTGGAACGTACAGTATCTTACTATCTTGAACATCAACTCAAATCAGATATTTGAAACAATTACCTCTACAAGTGCAGGTTCAAACCTATAGTTCTCTGCCACAGCCCAAATTGGATAACCAGGTGAATTTGCACAGATAGATTTGTAGCTTGACAGGCTGGTTTCTATTTCACTAATAGCTGCATTATCCAACCATTATCCGAATGCACACAAACTCAAACTTCATGAGCATATTGTATGCATAAAAGTGTTCATCTTGAACAGGGACTGCTAATGAGTATGTTTTGGGTCGGAGATTTCTTTCAACAGTGGAAAAGCTTACTACTGATAGATGCAAGCAATCCTAGTGCGATGGATGAATATGGGACTTTGTTTGACTGGAGTTAACTTTCTTGCAAACAAAAGTTCTAGCAGTCTTCCTCATCAATCTATGGTGGGCAGATAAGATACTAATTATGTATAGTTCAGAAGGAAAAGAGAGTCACATTAATAATAGAAGCATGTTTTCTTGTCCAAAACAATGCCACTATCCAGTTATGATCCTGCCAAACTGAATATAATCAAATAATGACTCTGTTTGGACAAATCTATTTGTATGAACTTTCTGCTCTCAAGACATGATTGGCCTTTGTGGTTTGAAGCAAGGATGGCCCCTGTATATATTCTTATAAAAAAATAACACAATAATCTAGATCGATTATTGGTATGATCAGACTCACACATCAATCTCAACAATAAATGGCTTCATATCTCTTCTATCACCTACTCCTTATTGCAAAATTCAGTTACATTTTATCTTTTCTTCGTACTGTTTCACTACTGACTAAAAAAATGAACTATTCCTAGTGCCACTATATCAATTTGTAGTATGTAAATTAAATTCAATAGCATGAAAAGAGTTTCTATGCAAGAGAATCTATATGTGCAAGAGTTTTTAAACCTGCAAAAATTCCACATAAATTTAATCTAGTGGGATGATTTCTATTCCTAAATATCTAGGAGAGGCTACAAACAACCAGAAAACGTTGTAGTTTACTTACAAGATGCCGCTGGTTTCTCTTCAGATCATCCAAGTTATTCAAGAATTGCAGATAACATGCCAAAATAAAAGAAGATTAAGAACATTGCACAAATGAGAAATATAAATACAACAGCAATATCAACAAAAAATTCACCAGTAAATTATCCATCTTTATTTATTATTCAACATTTTTTAGATTGTTTTTGGTTAAAATTTGGGAATGTCTTAGGAAACAACCCACATCAATCTGAACTAACAAATGCCTTCATTTTGCGACTTAGAGCTTATATTACCTTGGAGGACATGCTTCCCTGCCTTTAGTAGCTTTAGTGACATATCAACCTGCATGAATTAGTTTATGTAAGTTAAAAATTTACTGAAAACATAAGTCAAAGCAAAGCAAATTCCTTAAAAGAGATGGAACATATAAGATGACATCCAAACTGAAATCACAGGATCTGTTGAGAAAATTTCTCTAAACACGGCCAAAGCTCATCGCCAGACTCCAGTACATACATTTATCATTTGCCATGTTGCCTGCCCAATTTCTGAATTACATTTTAGCTTTGCACTAAGCTTATACTGACAAAATGACTAACAGATAGGCTCCTTCTCGAAATTCTTTATAACCAGCAATGAATTCGATCATTAAGAGTCAGATTCTTGATTCAGAACTAGAAAATTCAGCAACCAACGCATGGAAATGCAACAAACAAGAGCACCATGGTAGCTATGACTTTACAGTTTCTTGTTAAAATTGTTAAGAAAAATCTAAGATCACTTAGTGGCAGCCATATCAAGAAAGATTCTAAGCCTTATTACCATAAAATAATCAACATTTGAATAAAGAAACAAAATTGATGACACACCTGATATTGTGCAGCAAGAACCACAGCAACACCAAGAATTGACTCATCTTGAATGATCTCATCAAGACCCTTATCACCCCACTTGCATTCCACACCAGGAAAATGCTCCTTTGCTACCTCCACTGCTTCTCTTGCAGATTCCTGAACATGTAAATAAATATATAAGCAAGAAAGATAATCAAGAAATGAAATGAGTAATGAGCAATGAATCACCTCAGAGCGACTCCAGATGGATTTAAGAACAAAAAGATGAGAGATCTCAGCTAGTCTTGGAATGTATTCAGTCTTGACAAAGATGCCAGCTCCAAGAATGGATATCTGGGGAAGTTGGTTTGCCATTTCTTGAAAATCTTGGAAATGGGTTCTTGATGAGAGTGATATTATAATGAATATATAAAGGAAAAGAAAAGCACAAAAAATGAAATAGGTTTTGCTTAATGTTTTAAGAATGTGTTAATTTAATCATATTTGTCGTTCTAGGAAATCAATTCAATAATTTATTAATTTAAATCTTGACTAAATTTAATATTACTCTAGATATTTTTATTTAAAATAATATTGTTTTTGTTAAAAAAAAATAACCTAGTCTCGTTAACTTGTATTTTAAATATAATATAACATAATACTTTTATCAATTTTATATCCTTTTCAATTTATTTATTTTTACTTTTTTATTTTGGTAAATATGGACAAAGTAATTAGATGAGAAGAATTTGATGAGAGAAAACAGACAATTTTGAAAAAAAAATGCTGAGTTTGATAAATACTAGTAAAAAAATTATTTAATCATCTTTGATGCTATAGAGATCAAACTAACTACGTATGCTAAAAAAAATTGTGGAAATTTGACACATGAAATGTTGACGTTTTGGATGTGGTTACGCAAGGGAAGAAAATTCTTGATGTTAGGTCTTTGATTGAGAGCTAGATTGACAAAATGTTTGACTATGCTATTACGTGAGCTAATTGAATTCTTATTTGAATTAGTTTGAGCATATCACTAATTTTATAAATCTTAACATTAATGATTATATAAACATCTAATCACTTTAAAATTTATAAAACTTAAATTAATTATTTTTAAAAAATAAATTTAAAATCTGTAATTAAGCTAGTTGAATACGTCATTGCAGGCGTAGTAGTAAAATCTGTAGTGTCATGGCATGGCAGATCGCCTAGGGACCTGCCGACCAAGGGTTTATACCGATTTGGGTTGAAGACAAAATATAAGAAAGAAAAAACTTATTGATTTGCCAAGTTGATCTGCTAATCTAATCTACCTGGGCCTGACTCTATTAAATCCCAACCGTGTATTAAGCTCTTTCACAGCAGCACACAGTTTCTTCTGTTACAATATCTATCATGCTTCAAATTGTAAATACAACAGCAGTTTTAACAGATAATTCATACAATCACATTTGATTTTAAGGCTGCAGTTTAATCAGATACAAGTAAACAATGAAATCGACTGTGTAACCAGAGTTTTGAATCTATAGCAAGCAGGCAAGGATGAAGGTATTCGTGGTAAATCCGGACGCATTCCTAACATACTAGTCTGAAAACAAAGATGGGACTTTGGAATTCGATGAACTTATTTTCAGGATCAAGGGTTTGGATGAATACATCTTCTCTAGGTTCTTCGGTCACTCCACTTTGTGTCGCGTATTCCAATGCCATTTCATAGTCCACCTGCAAATAAAATTCATGCATGTCAAAGAAATATAAAATTTACATGCACGGGAAAGAAAATAAGCGAGGGAAAGGACCGGAATAGCTAGGAAATTTGACTTGAAATCGAAACATTGGGCTGTTATAAGCCTGCGAGAGAACCAGCTTTGCCGGAAAATTGAAAGACAGATAAAATCTTTTCCTTGATGTTTCTGATGCCAGTTTTCAATACGTCGCAACATCTTTACATCTTTTGATTAGAATCCCATATTGCTTGATTAGTTTGGCATATTTTTACCAAAGAGCTCGAACTTGGTTTGGTAATAGGAGAATCTTATAGTCTCCAATCCCCCGTTATTAATGCAACAGCCATCGAAATCATAGCTAGGATGCACCAAAAGGCCATTCAAAATTGTCAGTGATGGAGGATCCACAAGTTTCAATTAGACCTCACCTTTTCAACATGCTCGGCAAGCTTTTCCTTGATTGTCTCTTTTGTTATCAAATTAGCTGTTATGTTGCTAAGTATTTCTGCTTCCTCGCCGCTGTAACGCTTCTTCTTTGATGCATGTGACTGTGACATGTGTTTCAAAACATCATATACAGCATTGGTAGCATCAGGAATATACCTGCCAGTGCATTAAAATTTGGTTTCAGACTTCAGTACATGCAAATAGGAAAAGGAATAGGACATTTTGGGCAACTCTTGAGAGAACAGGTCAGGTCAATAGGAAGTACCTGCTTAGATTTCGTTTTCTCTCCTGTTGCTCACGGGCCAGCATTTTCTTTATAATTTTGGATTTTAGCTGGATGCAGCATTGCTGAATGGCAGACTGGAAGGCTGGTTTTATTAGCTAACTTGTAAATTTCTACTGCTGAGATCAAGATGACAGAAAATGGGAATAAAAAAAAAAAACCACCTTCACAGCTGTAGCTATCTCATTAATATCATCTCCAATATACTCCTTGCCAGTCCCTTTAAAGGGGATTTTTGTGCTCACGACACTGACAAAGACACCAATTTTGTCCTGCGTCTGGTTAATCTTGTAACTCCCCCAACTGAAAGGACATTTTAATAAACCATTTTGTTGCATTAACTGTGAGAACATTCCATCTGCCTCCCACACCCACCCCAAAATTATCAAAAGAAATGGCTGTACTGTTATATCTTACTTGATTCTCTTAAGTGCAGTCCTAGTGACAACATCTGCACCTTGCTCAAATAGAAGTGGAATGCGGTTTGCAAATCGAAATATATTCAAGCCCTGCAGTTTAGAGAAATAGTTTTACAGGATAATATCAGCTAGGATAGAAAATCAGAAAGAAATTTAATTAGCATAAAGCAAGAAACACATCAGACCAAGGGCATTAAATACACCATCACAGAATTTGCAGAGTTGCCTTTAGAAACCCACGATCAAGTATCATGCGTATGCAATTAACATCGTATTGCTTTTAAGAAGCTAACTGACATACCAGTGCCTGATGCTTTTACTTCCATAGGTGGAATAGTAATTCCTTAATTTATTTTATTTTACCAAAAAAAAAACCAAGAAAGAAAATAAAATGTGTATTTTTATGCTCATAAACCAACCCAATGAATACAAACGCCTGTCTGTTCAATTTCACAAAGCATTCCTTATCAAACTGGGATGTACAAACAAGGTCCAATTGTCCCGAAAGCAACACAAGCGAGCACTTTCAAAGGTTTTGGCTTGTGAATCATAAAAGTCCTTAAATTCCTTATCTTAAGGTACTGGATTTGATCAAAACACATATTTCCTAAGCTAGCCTGATTTGTTTCATCACAATCACAATATTAAGAGAGACACACTTACTTGCTTAACATCCTTTCCACCCACACTGACACCAGCTTCTACAATAAATGGGTGACCCTCAAATACTTGAGCACTGCATATAATGGTAGTAAAGAAAGGCCACATTTAGAACATTGTTTATCCATTAGCAGAAAAAAAAATTAGTAATATTTTTTTGGTTACGATACCAATAACTATTTTACCATGCAGGTTGGCTTTAGTTAAAAGAAATAGACATAGCAAACAGAGATTCGAAGACAACCTGCCTGAATAAGTTGCAACCATATCTGGATGCAGCTCCTTTATAATTCCAAGACGAAGATTGTATTCCCCTGCAGGACTAAGACACTGAAAATGGCTTATCAGTAATGTGCTAAGCTATAAAAGTTGTATTATACAAGTAGAGCACCACACAGTATGAAGTGAGGACAAATCACATCAGTAAAATCAATGGAAAATAAATTACATTCAAAGCCTAAAAGCATCTTACATCACCAGTAGGGTCGTCAAACTTGGCTTGGCGAAACAACTGATTGATGCGAACTATCTGCTGATCAGTCAGAGACTTTACAACCATTTTTGGGCTAAATTCTGGACCCATTTCCCCTAAGAAATTGGGAAGGATTATTGTTACAACCACAGAATTTTATTATTGAATTGCATACTGATAGAATGTAGATATTAATTTTCTCACCAATTAATCGTTCAGCAAGTGACTTTCCTATGTTTACAAATTCATGCTGTAGAAACTGCAAAAGATTCTGTTTTGAAGTTTCTGCAATGAGGCGTTTGATCAGCAGTAAATCAACAGATGATGGATGGTGTTTTGTCTCGAGAGGAACTGGAGGCATCACATCAGTTCTCCGTGCAAATTTTATAGTAACATTCTTACTGCAAGAATGGAAGTAGCATGTGCTTAATAGAATGATGATGCACAAGAATAGAAGCATGAATGTGTACACAAGCGAGAGAGGGAGAGGGAGAGCATACTCTGGTGCATCTGATATAAATCTGAAAAGAAATTGGGCATAAGGAGTGATAACAGCCATTTGCCGCATGTAATGCAATATCTTGGACTGCACATACAGGACAAAACACCACTATTAAAAACTTAAAACTGACCAAACAACATTGCTGAACACAACTGCAATGCATTGCATAAATTCAAAGTGTACAACGAAATGTTAACATAGGCAAATTATGGTCTACATACACGATAAGTTGTCCAATTTCCCTCAATAACAACTTGAATTTCAGCTCCATGCCACCAATCATCATTGTTCCGTTTTTCATGTAAATGAATGTGAGGAATGTTCCTGGTTATTTAAAAGAAGCACCATTTATAGTCTGATAGAAGCTATAACCTCAAGCATTTTTTCCATAGAATTAAAAAGTTGCCATATATTCTTGGAACTAAATATGAAACTCAGCACAATACGCATGTGAAAATATGTAACAACAAACACATAAACAACCTAAAATATAGAAAAATACCATCACTTATGAAAAATGTAACATCCATGTTTATAAGACAATCCTTGAAAACATTGTGCATTCTGTGTATTCCTAAATTTGAGTCATACCGATGAATATCTATATCCAGCCTGCAGAATGAAATATAGCTTTGGGCCTTCATTGATGACGAGATCTCTATAGGAAGCCCTGTACTCATTTTAGACCATATCAATGCCTGCATAAGTAAAACACAGTAAATTAACATTAACTTCTAATCTATAACATGATAATTAAGTGTCAAAAATGTGGACGAAATCAATCAAATAAGCTTCTGAACTGAGACAATGTGAAGCCTTGTAGCTAAAAAAGCTTCCCTTAACTTTAATCATTTGCCAACAATCATAATATGGACCATGTTCATTTAAGGCAGCATCAAAATGGCCAATCCATGATCATAAGATGCAATTTAACTGATATTTTGTTATCCAATTTCCATAAGGTGGTTGGACAGATTCAAGGATATATCCCAGCACAAGAGCTGGGGGAGGAAAAAAGCAAATATAATGATGATGTAGCTTCAACATTCATGCGATAACTTATTCCGAATGGCAGTAACAAAGATGTATAGTCATGCATGCAGCAAACTGCAGAGAAATTCATTACCATTTTGGCACCAAGACCAAACTTGCCACGAGTCTGCTTGAGACCATACTTTGTCCCAGACAAAACTGCATACATAAGTACACTCACAATCAAGCTTGTAAAAATTATGGTAGTTTCAGATGTTCATATTTAAGTAACTATTCAAATCTGCATGCACAAACATAAGTTGCCAAGTGACAACCAACCTCGTCCGAACATATTTGGGATATCATCATGTGGCATTCCTTTTCCATTGTCCTGCATATAAAATCAGTCAAGAGTCATTAGAATTCACACCTTCAAAGAGAATTTTGGCAATAACTCAGAAACACATTAACACCACCACAAAATTAAGAAACACGTATGAAACAACAAATACTAGATAAAACATTGAGTGTAAAGTAAATCACACCTTGCATGTTACTCTGTAAAATGAGGCCTCACCTCGACCCTTCATGCCCTTCATAGTCGATTGATCTTTTACTTTCTTCCCATGAGCAGCATTCTTCGCTTGCGCTTCTTGAGCACGAGCTTCCTTCGCCAATCTTTTCTGCGCATCTCAAAACACACCACAAACAGCTTAATTTCAACAAACTGCCAAAACCCAATATCAGAATTCAGAATAGAACCCAACACACACACACACACCTCACGAGCCTTAGCTGTCTCGTAATCATCATAAAGTTGCGCATCAACACGCTCTCGATCAACAAGACCAATCATTGAATTAAACTTACTTTTCCCTATCTCCTCACTGCAACAAACCAGATAAAAATTTGACCAGGCTTAATAATTCACACATTCACATACACAAAAAAATATCATAAACTTAAAACTGACATCGTAATTTCTACAACAGGAAGTTCCGATATCGCTTCCGCCGAATCAAGCGAATTTTCTACAAGTTCTCTCACTGTAGTATAAAGAGATTTCCCTGGCTGAAATTCACAATAACTTTCACCCAATCAAAAAAAAACCACTAACTATCAAAACAATCACAATGAATCTTACATTATCAAGAACTGAAACTTACATTATCAAACCCGGCAATGTTCTTGTTCTCTGCGAAAAATTCAGCTGGAGATTCTGCAAAAAAAAAAAATCAAACTAAAAAAACAAAAGGGTCCAACCAAAATGGGATTTTTATAATGAATCCATAGAGAGAAACACTGACTTTGTTTGAGAAGGCTTTCTTTGGGTTTCCTTGGAGTCTTTGATTTGCCTTTCTTTGTTTCATTTTGGCTTTCACTGCTTCCTCCAATTTCCATTCGAAAAATCCACAATATCAGACTCTAAATACGAACGGGTCTGATTAAAATTGGTTTTTTGAAAAAAAAATTGTTGATTTTGTGATTGAATTAATTTTTTCTTTTTCAGAAGGAGAAATGCACAAACCTAATGGCATGCAGTGTGGTGAGATGTGGGGGGAAATTGTGTGTGTGTTATGCTCTACGGTTGTGATTAAGTGTACTTCTGATTTGAGTTGGTTGACGGTTCAGATTGGAAGGGAGTTTATGGAAGGGTGGTGTTAGGGCTAAAGAGTAAAAGAAGCTCTTGTGTGAGTTCTGCAGCTAAATACTTAACTGTAAAAATATTTTCCCGCCAATAATCTAGACGTTTTATCTTGGAAATGGAGAGGATTAATGCTAAAAAGACATAATTAAGAAGCAAAGAAGGGGAAAAACAATTGCTGTTTTACGAGAAAAATCATAAAAATGGATTATAGCATGTACTTAAACCAAAGAATTCTAGCATGATTTTAAAATTTTACTGGGTTGATTTGGCTTAAATTATAAATTGGGAGGGTAAATTCAAGTTAATTCTAATTTTTTATATAAAAAAAATAATTAAGACTATCATTTTAATATAATTTTTTAATAATAATTCAATGAGTTTTATTTTTTTAATATAATTGATGAGTTTTCATTTTTTTTAATATAATTGATTAAATTATAAGCCGACCCTAACTATTAACTGAGGTAGATAAAGTCATTTTTTTTTTCTTTAAACTTGTATCAATTCAAATCATGGGTGCAAGTCAACCCTGGTTATTGATCAAGTTATTGATCAAGGTAGACGAAATCAATTACTTTTATTTTTTTAATTTGAATTGATTCAAATCTTGATCAACCAAATCCTAGATTAACCTACTACATTCATGTAGATTTTATAATTAGAAATTCAAGTAATTCTTTTGCCATGGCTTCATTTATTATTATTTTTTATTAATATAGATATTCATATCAATTTGCATGCACTTCGACTAATTTTATAAATCTTGAAGTTAACAATTATATAAGTTTGTAATGGTTCTAAAAAAACTTAAACTTATAATCATTAAAAAACAAACTCAAAACCTAACTAGTTAAACTATTATTCAGATTCAATAGCTTTATTTTATAGGGTTCAAATATGGTTAGCGTTACATAATATATAAGAAATATTTTCAATTGGACAACTAAACTGTAAATTTTTACTTGTTCTTAAGTAAAAAATAATGATGAAAAGTATCATCATTCTTACTTGGTAATGTCAAAAATTCCTACTGTCAATAAAAAACAAAATTTTCCCAGTTAAAAAAAAAGCTGAAAATGTTACTGTCCTTTTAACTACAAGAATTAATGCTCTGAAATACATATGACTATTTTGTGCGCGATCCTTGACACTAAAAAATACTGTTCATCATGGTAATTTTCAAGAAAATTTGAATTTATTACAAGAAGAGACATGTATGTCTATTTTTTGAGGAAGCTCTTAAACCAGTGAGCTGAAAGTTTAGGATATCTCTTCAATCCATCTTTATAATCTACATAGTTGATGCCAAATCGCACGGTGTAACCTGCATACCATTCAAAGTTATCCAATAACGACCATGCAAAGTATCCTTTCACATTTACACCATCCCTGCAAAAGGAACAAATGTTACGAATGAATCGTTTATATATATATATATATATACACACACACATATTAAGAAAGAAATGTTAAGACTGATCACTCTCTTTTCTTAGGGAGAGGACAAAGAAATCAAGCAGAAAAATGAATATTCCAGTCAATATATAGCACTTACTTGATTGATCTTCGAAGGAAGTCAAGATGATGATAATAGTAATCAACCCTCGTGGTGTCAACAAGGGCCTCTTTTAGAGTCAACGAACCATTATTAAATTCATCAACACCTAAATGAAAAGGAAACAAAAAATAGGATATTTCGTTTGAAATTGGCGTTTTTGCATCTTATATTTTGCTTTGAAATAATCCTGGCTTTAATGATAAAGTTTTTACCATTTTCAGTGATGTAAATGAGTGGATTTCTGTACTCTCTCTTCACATAGAGCAAAAGGTCTCGAATTCCTCTTGGATAAATGTAAAGCCAATCTGAAGCTGCCTGCGATATTTCATTTCAAGAAAACACAACAATGTGGTGAGGAGGAAGATAAGGGCTGAGAAAATAAAATCTTCGATGAACCCTGGTGGACTTGAAACTTAAACTATCAGTACAGCTGACACCTGCAAAAACAACATGGACAGGAAGCCATGGCGTATATATATATATATATATATGCAGAGCGTGTTCAACTCAATGGTAACTCACAGTCGTATACTAAAGGGAAAGGAGCCCTACGGTTGAGTATTGGCGCAGGTCTAGCGAGTTAGCTGCATGATCCTGCGAGTAGCTCACTGACTTTTTTGACAGTATAAATCTATATATGGCCATGGAACTATAATAAATGGGTCGATTTGATTAATCGGTTTTGAACCTTTTAGGCCTAGTCTGGCCTACATCTCAAAGCCATTATACTACATGAGAGAGGCCTGCCACGCCCATTCCATTCCCGTAGCCCTAGGTCATAGGAGCCAGAAATTTATATCAATATTTGAACTTCCGACCATTTAATGATACTATATAAAAAATATGTCGATTTAAAAATTTAAATTTTTAATTGAAACTTTATGTAGCTGATACATACCTTTGGACCTATCAAAACACCATGCCGCTCAGCTACATATAGAAACATTAAAAAAAGAATTATATGATATTGATTACGATGAGTTTACTTGCGAATAAACACTCGAAATTGTTGGTATAATTTCTGATCATGCTTACTTGAAAGATTAGCACGAGAATCTGTTAAATAGCTTGCATTCGGAGAATTAGAATGGGGCGTATAAGCTGCATAATTAGTAGTATAGTAATTCAACCCAAGAAAATCAAATGATCCTTTTATCATTTCGGATTGCTCTCGAGAGAATTTAGGCAATCGGTCTCCAACAAGAGATCGCATTGTGTGCGGATAGTCACCATTTGTCAATGGATCCATGAACCTACAAATATATAAATAAAAAATTTTCAAGTTATGACTGAGGTTTAAAGAATCAATTCAATCTAATAGCTTAAATTGTTAAGTGAATATAAGGTTTTAGGATATAATTTATATTATTTTTTAACACACCTTTTCAAGTAAAAGCCTTTTGAGCTTGAAACTTGCATATACTTATATTAGGTTGTGCTTAATTTTTATCAAACAAATAGGGATGGTGATATTCGAACTCGTGATCGCTTGGTTATCAAGATCCTGATACCATGTTAAAAAACCCTTAAGTTGCTATAAGGTCTTAGGATACGGTTTATAATATTATTTAAGTTGTTATAAGGTCTTAGGATACGGTTTATAATATTATCTAACAATTAGTATGAATATAAAATACATACCATCCCAACATGAAATCCAGTGCCCGCTTGGCAGCATTCTGGTCATGTTTGGCGTCAGAAAATGGCACGAACCATTGAGAAATTAAGGTGATCCCTATCACTCCCTTTTGAGTTTTCTGCAGAAGTTCAAAACAAAAATAAATAAATAAATGAAGTAATTGAATGTCTTTTTTGTAATGTTTAGGCTGAAACTAATCATAGATAACAACAAAAATACAGAGCTCATGTAATGTATTGAACCTGATATTTTTTCTTGTACAAATGCACAGCTCTGGCATGGGCAAGAAGCTGATAATGTGCTGCCAAATATGGCTCTGTTGCTGAATCGCCACCAGCACAATTGAGTCCTTGCCAATCTGAACATCGGCCTGGAGCCAGCAAACCTGCAGCATAACCACCGATGCTATAGGACCATGGTTCATTCAAAGTGATCCAGTACTTAACTCTATCGCCAAATTCTTTGAAACAAATCTCTGCATAGTCCTCATAATCATTCCTGTGATTAAACAAATGGAATTTTTTATTAGTAAAAAAATATTTTACACCACACTAATTCTTGTGCAGAAATTGCATCCCAGGAATTAATTCTAGATAACTATCAATCTGATCGACAGTATTATAATGGGATTATACACCCTAATCATGATCATATGTTAATAATTCAATTTATACGTTCCAAGATAACAATTTAATCAAGGAAATTACATCACCTTCATTACCAGAGGTGTCTAAAATATTTCGAGCCTCTTTGAAAGTATGATTACTTTTCAATGTGTTTTTTATTTAGAAATGTATTAAAATAATATTATTTTTTTAAAATTATTTTTGATATCAGCGTATTAAAATGATCTAAAATTACTAAAAAAAATTTTAATTTAAAGCAAAAAATAAAATAAAATAAAATTTAAATTTTTAAAAAACATTTTTAAAATACAAAAATAAATATAATGCCTTTATTATTCAATAACGAATCCAAAATCTTCATTATTTGGTAACAATGCATCAATGGCTACCAGCCCATTGGTACTTTTGCCAAAAAAAAAAAGGGTGAAATCTTTATCAATCAATAATTAATCTCAGTGAGATGTGGGAAGGACCTATACATTTAGATGCACCAAGTGGGTATATCATAAATTTAAAACCTTGACTTAAAATCTTCTAAGCAATTGCAGATATTTCATTTTTCTGTAAATAAACATTTAATTTTCTAAGGGTTATCTTATAAATGAATGTTTTTTAATTAATACACTCAATTATTAAAAAAAAAGATATATTAAGGAATTTAGTTAAGTTGCTTACACAATTCTAGGGCTTAAGAAACCTCCATACTCATCCTCTAAGGTATGGGGGAGATCCCAATGAAAGAGAGTTACGAATGGTTGTATGCCTGTGTATGACAAAATTAAAGAAAGAAATAAGCTATTTGCCCATGCCAAGATTTCTTGAAAGAAAATTAAAAAGGATATATAAGATTAATTATAACCATTGGCTAGTAGCTCATTGATGAGGTTGTTGTAGTATTGGATTCCTTCTCTATTAACACCTCCACTTAGCTTTCCATCTGAGAGGATTCAGGTAAATAAATATTAGATTCGAAAGATGTAATTAGCAAAAGCTTATCCACACATGTCAATAAATATTTGTTAATTTGACTTAATAATGAAGAAGATCAAAGGCACTTTTAATCATGAGATGATGCTCAACTAAGTTGTGTGATCAATCAAATTACAAAAATAATAATTAATAATTAAGTTTCAAAGATTAATTATTGTTAACAAAGTGAAAATGTATCAAATTTAGCTTAGAATTTTGGTAGCGTGAAGATAAAGCTGTATCTTTTATGTGTTGTTATTTTTTTTTTGTTTTTTATAATTAAAATGTTAAAAGTATGATAATAGTTGTTTTTCAAAATAATTTTTATTTTGAAAATAATTTTTATTTTTAAAATAAAAGATAAAGCTGTATCTTTTATGTGTTGTTATTTTTTTTGTTGTTTTTTATAATTAAAATGTTGAAAGTATGATAATAGTTGTTTTTAAAATAATTTTTATTCGAAAATATATTATTTTTTAATTTTTTAAAAATTATTTTTAATATCAACACATTAAAATAATCTAAAACATATAATTTTTTTTAAAAAAATTTAACCAATCCTCATTTGAAACACAATATCAAACAAAAACTTTATCTTGTCGTACTCCTTGATTTATAACCCTCCTGAACTTAAGTCTTTGTAGATTTATATTTTGTTTTCTTGACTAAATTATGGCGATTTAATGCAATATATATATATATATATATATATATATATATATATACAAAGCTTACTTGGTAATATTCTAGACCATGATATTGAAAATCTATAAGCATCCAAGTCCATCTCCTTCATTATGCCAACATCTTCCTGTGAAATAATTTGACAACAAAATTGCATTAACCCCTTGATCTACACAAGCAGTTGAAAAGGATAGTATATAACTCATAATACATTGAAATCAACGGGGTCTTTTCTATTTTTGTTTTCTGTCCCTTATCGACAATTTTATATACCTTGTAGCGATGATATGAATCAATGGCCACATCTCCATTGGATCCATCCTTTATCTTGCCTGTCACTTCACCATGCACGAATTTTTATGAAATAAATAAATAAATAAATATGATAGACAACAAGGCGCGCAAGGCAAGAATCGATGCCTATATATGTTATTAAATTTGACCTGTCCAGCACAAGAGACAGCTTGGGAAAGGCGAAGGGTGTCTCTCCCACTTGTCCTTTACGATAATATAAGTTATTAGAATAATCAACTTCTTAAAACATGAAAAAAAAAAAAAAAAGTAACAACAGGATACTAATTTTATATATATCCAATGGAACTATCCACAACAATATTGTATATCATATACTTGCTAAAGATAAAAATAAATAAATAAAAAACTAATGTTTGGTCCTTTTTTTTTGGGGATATTATAATCACTTAGATGCTATAGTCAATAAGATTCTTTAATGAATAGGCGGCATCAAAATTAAATTGGGCATATGCAATATGCAGGTGAAGTTGAATATATGTATTTTTTTTTAGTATACGGTACCATCAAATCAATTTATATGTAACCTAATATTAATTTGTTTAACAATCTTAATAGTGCATTTATTATATTGGTCTGTTCAGAGAAATTTAATAATTTTTTTTCGGGGATGACTCTATAAGATTTGAAAATATAAGATTAAATAATAAAGCATTAATTTCTTAAAACTTAAGATGTAATCAATCTGTACATAAGCATTAATTATTACGTGCAAAAAATCAATAAGAAAACAAACAGTTGGTGCCTTAAATTTTCAACATGGCTGCTATAAAATTTCAATACTATTAGAATGGAAGGGAAATTTTTGGGATGAGACAAGGATCTGACCGTTCTTCAGATTAAGAGGGTGTTTGGAAGTGTGGTAGCTGTTGCTTTTCAAATAGCTTTTCGTGCCGAAAAGTATGCCAATAATGTTTTTTCATTTTTTAAAAATTATTTTTGATATTAGCACATCAAAACGATCCAGAAAGTACAAACCGAACTCAATTTTAGCAAAAAAAAAAAAATTTTAATTGTGCAAAAAGCAGGTTGCACCGCAGTACCAAACACCACCTAAAATTATAGGAAGAATTATTTAGTAAGAAAAAAAATTTAGGATAATGGATATTTCATAATAAATTCTATATTTACATTAAAAAAAAGTAAGTGAGCATCAAATATATCTAACAACTTTTCACATATAATAATAATAATAGCAAGTTTAATTGTTTTCTGTAGCAAGTTTAATTTGTTGTCCAAGCACTGAATTCTACCAAGAGTTAAAAAAACAGAATTAAATAGCAAAAAAGCAAGTAGATTTATCAACCAAACTAAATCTACAAATTAAGAGAGGAGAACCTGGATATCTATGGGTGTAAATATCCCATATACTGGGTCCTCGGCCTCCTTTAGCTGCTGCACCTTCATACTGGAAAAAACGAGAACAAAAAATCAAGAAGACAGCTTTAATTTCCTATCAACATCTCACCAGGATTTCAAAACCTAGGAGAAAACAAACCATAATATAATCCTAACCTGGTAAGCTGATGATGCTGTCCCAAAGATGAAACCTCCTGGAAAACTACTACGGTTAAGAGAAGCAATGTTAATGTGGCTTGGCGCAGCAGCTGCTACATTTGAAGCCACTGTGCCAAGAACGAGAAGCAGAGCTGGCAAGAAACAGTTTTTGGTTGCCATAGCCTGTCGTTGAGCTAGCTACACAAGTGAGACCTGCGGCCTTCATATAGGAGTTAGATATGCCAAAAAGCATGCAATATGACAGGTAATATATATATATATTAATCACACCTTAGCTCATCATTCTCGTGTATTTTCCCAAGTTTTACTACGGTGCACGTGTTGTGATAGCACCGAAGAAAGCTACAAATTAATGGTTCAATTTCTGAAATAAGGCGAGTGGACCCCAGTTCATGGGGACCCGCTTTGAATCGGTTCAGCTTCTTCCAAGAGCATGATTTCAAGAAATATAAGTTTTGCGAAAGTGGTCAAAAATATTCATCAAGTTAAATTAAATTAAATTAAAAATATCATGTATAAGAAGAATCCAATTACATCCCTACATGCATTTTGTCCAAATTGTATATTTTTTTCTCTATCATTTCTTATTATAGAATATTGTAGACGGCATTTTTGCTTGTGTTTTGCTACTTGTATTAACTGATTTATACAAATTCAAAAAAATAAATAATGAAAAACCATATAATTAAATCGGACGGTCAGAAAAAAATCAAACGAGGGGAATACTACGAGAGATTCGGCTAACCAAATGGTGAGGTCCTAAAGATTATCCAGATAACCTAGAGTAGAAAAGGCAAACAGAACAAATTAAGGCGTTTAATTTATTAGAATAAATAAAGTTATTTTTTTTACTCTTTCTATTTCTTAAAATAATAAATCAATATGAAATTAATAAATAATATAAAATGGAATTAAATAAAGTTAAAAGAAATTATTAGGAACTAATAATTTTAGATCATTATATTTGCTTTTATTTCTAGGAAGACAGCATGTGTGTCTATTTTTTGAGAGAGTTCTTGACCAATGGGCTGAAAGTTTATGATATCTTTTCAGTCCATCTGTATAATCTACGTACATAGTTGATGCCAAAGATGAGTTAACGACTCATTATTAAATTCACCGACCCCTAAACAAATCGAAAGCCAGTCGTGAATAAGAAAAAAATAATTTCTATACTTCTTTCACGTTAAGGATTAATTATTGCAGTGTTAATTGTTTTTAATTTGAAACGTTTATTTCCATTTTCAGTGATGTACTTCTACTTTGTGATGTGTCATTTAAAAGAAAATAGAAAAAATTACTATGAGTACTCGATCAAACCATAAGATTTCGTAAAGGGATGAAGATTAAATTTTGTAAAGCCTAGAAATATCAGATCATCAAGATAACTTTTCAAATTTAAATTTCAAAAGGGATAAAGATTAAATTTTAATGTTAGTAAAATTCTGGCCTAATTTCATAGTTCTGAATAGAGATCCACATAAGATTAGATTTTTGCATATAATACTTTCATGTAAAGCTGGGTGTGTAGTTCAACTTTTATTAATTCACGTTTTTATTCTGTAACTATAACCTAGTGTAAAACCTATCAAAAAAATCAAGATACGAAACATAAAATATATAATCCATTATCTTTTAACAATTAATTCATCAAGCCTCGTAGACATGTTAAATTTATAAAATTAATTTCAATGAGCTCAAATAAGCTTAAAACATATTAAAAACATAACGTAAAAGAAATAAAAATATATGTATATTTTATACTTAATTATTAATGTGTTAGATTTTTTAAAGTCCAGGAAAATCAGATCATCAAGATAAATTTTATTATATTATTTTTTTTTAAAAAAATTCTTTTTAAATTTAAATTTCAAAAGAGATAAAGATTAAATTTTCATGTTTCTTTGGAATCTTGTATTATAAAAACAAATCCTAATATACAGAAAAGAGGGGAATTTTTACTAGACAGAAGAGGGAACATGTACAGAGGACTGAAACACCACAAATCCCAGCAATCAACCCATCATCAAACCCAATTGACCCGACCTCTCTTCTTTTCCAATCCGGCAATCCTTACCCATAACCACCACTGCCAACCTCTCTCAGATGCTACCTTCCCTGCAAAACACAGCCACGAAGTCCCTGTTGCGTTCTAAGGAACAGGGTTAGCCAAATCTTGAGAATTTTTCTCCTTTTTTTTTTTTGAATACTTTTGCATCGAAGCTCATATTATTCAATATTGTGCTTTGATTTTTCTTTTAACAGTAGCTCAAAAAACACGAACACAAGTGGTGACTAATATTTTATATATGTATACTGAATTGTTTCCAAATTAAAAATAAATTGAATTTAGTAACCTAGAAACCACATTTCTATTCTTTATTTTCCATTTCCCTAATTATCATTGTCACACCCGACATTGCGACGATCTTAGAAAAATTATTATTTGATTGGAAAAGAAACATATATCTAACATCTTATTTTTTAATGAAAAATTGTCTTGTTTAAGGAGTCGTCACCTAGTAGTATAGTCACTAGAAATTCTAACTAGTCAACATAGATTCTATGGTACGAGACTGGTTACGTAAAAGGAAAGATATTATCACTCCTTAAACGTTCTGCCTGAGACAGACTGCATTGCTGGTTTTGTCTTAAATTGCTATATGTTTATTAGTTTAAGTTATGATAATTTTCTTATAATATTCCTGACTCTGGCGTTAGTGAATATTTAACTACGAATATCTTCAACTCTGGTGTTGGTAAATATTACGTAGCTATAAAATAAATTTTATTCCCTACTCTAGCACCATTGAATAAATAAATAAAAATAAATTTATTTTTACGCATGCACATATTTTTTTTATTTTTCTAGCTAAATAAAATAAAATACAACGAATAAAAATAATATAAATTTAAACGGTATTTTTATTCCTAACTCTGGCATCAGTGAATAAATCAATAAATTTACATTATTTTTATTCATGCATACACATTTTTTATTTTTTTTATTTTTCTGATTTTTATTTTTTTATTTTTTGGGGTGGGCCGGGCCGACCCATATGGGCTGGGCTAGGCCCACCCCACCTGGCCCGGTTATTGGCTCAGACCAATAACTGGGCCAAGCAGCAGGCACGCGTGAACTGGTTCACGCGTGCCCTTGCACAGTGCGAAGGTAATTAATTTACCTTCGCACTGTTTTGAACATCATTTTGAAGTTTTATTCTCAGAGCTTTTGAGGAAGAGAGCTTACCTGGGTGAAGACGACGATGGGGAAGCAGACGACGTGATGATTCTAGCTCCGGCCGAAGAACGTCCTTCTCCTCCCTTTTATTTTCAAACCCTCTCCCCTCTGTTTCCTTGTTCTTTTTTAGTTTGCCTATTCTGCTTGAATCCGTGGACAAAGACAAAGCTGGGTATTGCTTTCTGTATTTTATGCCTTCAACTTTTTGCTCTGTTCGTCTCACTTCCT
Source organism: Populus tomentosa (assembly GCA_018804465.1). Classification (NCBI taxonomy): domain Eukaryota; kingdom Viridiplantae; phylum Streptophyta; class Magnoliopsida; order Malpighiales; family Salicaceae; genus Populus; species Populus tomentosa. The sequence goes on from CM031973.1 coordinate 19,791,661, forward strand.
GTTTCACTCTGCTTTCGTTCAGTCTCCGTTCGTTTTTTACCTCTCCCCTGTTTGCTCTCCTCTGTTTTAGGAGACGGAGGCGTGATGGATGACCGGCCAAAGCTATGCTCCGGTTCCTTTGTTTGCTGCTGTCTTCTCTTCCCCTCTGTATTTGCCCTTTTTGCTGTGTTTTATACCCTGTTTTCGTACCCCCAAAATCCTTCCTTGGTTCTGTTTCCTCCCCCTCTGTTGTGCTTGCGTTCTCTCTGCCTTGGTTCCTCTTTTCTCCCTCCTCTCTGTTCTGGGTTTTCTTCCCTCTTTATAGAGATCCCCATCCGCTTCCTCTAATCAGTCCTGCCTTTGCAGGACTGTTATCTTCCACGCACGAGATCGTGGGCGAGAGACGTGGTCCATGATCGGATCGAATTCGTTGCAGATCTTCAGCCTGCTGAACCGGGATGGAGAAGACGAACACGGCTGTTCCCAGCAACGGCGACGTTTCGGCAACGATGAACATTTTCACTTTGACCCCTGCTTGTTTGGAAATTCGGCACTTGGACCCCAAACAAATAAAGATTTCTTTTAATTCTGCTCCTGGTTAATTTCAATTAAATCCCTGAATTTATTTAATTAATTAAATAAAAGTTTAATTAAGTGCTTAAACTCATTAATTCTTTAATTAAATTCTTGATTTCATTAATTAAAATAATTTATATTTTAATTAAATCAATTTTCTAGTTAAGTCCTTGATTTAATTAATTAACCTAATCAAGAGTTTAATTAAATTTTTAAACTTCCAAGCATGTTACTCTTTATTTTTTATTTATTTTATTTTTATTTTTTTTTATCATTTTTTTTAAAATAAAATAATTAAAATTAAAAAATTAAAAATTAAAATATGATAATTATTATCACGTACCTTGTAACGATGATATATATGAATCGATGGCCACATCTCCATTGATCCATCCTTAATCTTACCCCCTTTTTTTTTACCATGTAAATATTTTCAATGAAAAAAAAAACAATTGACAACAAGGTAATAAAATGATGTTGTTTTATTAAAACCATCAATCATACATAAATAATATAAAATTAAAAATAAATGAGAGGATGGCTTACGGGTGTTTGAAGGCTTTCCCCAGTGTTTATGGCTTACGGGTTTGGTGAAAGAGACCAGAGAGAAACCTTTCTAGTTTTCTTCTCCTTTGGTTTATCAGCTTCCTGGGCCCATACTCGGTACAGTGATTTTAGCTTTTCTTTATCCACTAAATCACATCTTATTCATTGAATATAGAAAATTCTAGTAAAGATCATAAGTATTATAATTGTTGCAGTTGACTTTCTAGAGATGTAAATAAATTATTGTAACCTAAATCTTAATGCGAGCAAAATCATCATTATCTTGGATATATTTATTTCTTTTTAATTAGAAAAAAAATAAAAATTATAGAATTCAAACTTATAACCATTAATTTAATTATTAAAACCTTCCTCACTTAAAAGTTTAAGTATTTATAATAAGATAGTTATTTAATATATGAGTTTTACAGACCAAAAAATCATGAATTTAAATATCATTATTTTTATTATTTTTTAATTAAAATTAATTAATAATACAAGATAATATCTATCTATGCAAGTTTTAATACCAAATTAATTATATTTGAGAGGATATATTAAATAATAATATAAATTATATCTTGAAATTTTATTTAACATTTTAAAAAATCACCTTAATTAAAAAACTTCAACAATTAAACTTTTATATATATCAACTCTCTAATAAAATGAATACACTATTTACTTGAATGATGTTGCCATTTATTTGATGTAGTAAAAAGAATACAGTGTACAAGCTGGAGAGCTCTGCCAACAATTCTTATTCTGGGCAGAGAAATAATAGGGAAAAAAGGAGGAAAAAGTAAAAGGAAAAGGAAAACCAAGGCTTCTGATTTGTCCTATCCAACATACAATTTTATTGCTTATTCTAAAAAAAAAAATCAATGGATCATGTATCCTTATTTCTTGAGATAGTTTTGAAACCAACGAGCTGAGAGTTTTGGATATCTCTTTAATCCATCTTTATAATCAATATAAACGATCCCAAATCTAACTGTGTAGCCTGATTTCCATTCAAAATTATCCAATAGTGACCATGCAAAGTATCCCCTCACCTTGACACCCTCCCTATCAAAGAAAAATTAAAAAAATATATCTATTAAAAAACATAAGATCATAGAATTAATTAATATCTTAATGTTAATTATGAGCTAGGTACAAATATTAATTAAGAAGTACTTACTCGATTGCTAATTTCAAGAAAGAGAGATGGCGACTGTAGTAATCGATCCTCATGGTGTCATGTAAGGCTTGCTTAAGCGTTAAATTGGCATTATTTACCTCACTTACGCCTAAAACAAGGGGATTTATTTCATGTCAAATATTTAATGGGCTTTTAGAAAAAATTAGAATGGTAAATCACGTAGTTAATTATGATAATAGAAGTCTCTTAATTACCATTCTCAGTGATGTAAATAACTGGATCTTTGTATTTCTTCTTGGTGTAAAGCAAGAGCTTCTGAATCCCCTTCGGATAAACATGGAGCCAAGGTGATCCTGTCTGCATTTTTTTTTTTAAAAAAATTATGAAATTATTAAGTTGTGAATTTAGTGAAAAATTGACTAACTCGGTGACTTAGTCGTAACCTGACCACTAACTGAATTGTAATCTAAATTTCATCTTGAGTCAACTATGAATAACAGAAGAGCAAGTCACATCTTAAGTCACGAGTCATCCTTAAGACCAGGTCTACTACTCGATATATAAAACTGGACCTCATGATTTGACGTGGCTCTACCTAACTAGTAATGGTAATTAGTTGTGATAACCCAAACCTTAATTATAATTAAACACCCCCACCTACTTATAAATCATAATTTTTTTTTTTTTTTTTATTTAGTTGATTATACACACCTGTGGACCAATGAGAACCCCATTACGGTCACCTATATGCACAAAAAGACAGGAAACAAAAAAAGGATTAACGTTGGACCAATGAGGTAATCAACATATTAATTAATCCTCGATTATCTTTGGATTTTTTTCAAAGCGTGCTTACTCCTAGTGGTGGCAAGACTATCCGTCAAGTAGCTTGGATGTGTAATATTAGATGCAGGCAACTGGGCCGAATAGAAAGCAGTATAGTAATTCAATCCAATGAAATCAAATGATCCCTTGATCGACTCGGATTCCTCCGTCGTGAATTTGGGCAATCGTCTTCCGACAATAGACCTCATTGAGCGTGGATAATCGCCATAAACTACTGGATCCATGTACCTGCAAAGTCACACCAAAATATGATTCTGCATTTTGTTGTCATTTGATTTAAATCAATAGAAGAATAAATAAATTCCAACACGTGCGACACATACCATCCGTACAAGAAATCTAGAGATCGTTTTGCAGCATCTAGGTCCTGTATAGAAGCAGAATATGGCTCAAACCAATGCGATGCTACTGTGATCCCTATTATGCCCTTTTGTGTTTCCTGCAAGAACGAAACATTCGATAACTTATCGTGCTCTTGAGACCATTTTTGAAAAGATTTTGCTTGATCTTTAGGGTTTATAATTCAAGTTTACCTTGAGGTTAGAGGATGAATACATTTCTTAGAGGGGCAAGAAGGAATGCCAGACCACTTTGAAAAGTAAAAAAAGCTAAACTTTAGGGACTAATATTGCATTTCTGAATTCTTTTGCGTGGGGGGATGGCCCCATCAAAGCTACACTATATGCGCCATGAGTGCACGTCATTAAGAGACAAAAATTCCATTTTCAATGCCTCTCAACACATGCCTAATTACACTTTCTTCTTTTTTTTCAACCCTTAAGTTATGATTTGCATAAAGAAGTAAAAAAAGGTTTCCCTTTAATGTCAAACATGCCTCTTAAGGCAATTATATGTATATAGTTGCGTGGGATTTTAAAAGTTATACCTGATATTTTGTCTTGTATAATCTTACAGCAGAAGCATGAGATTTGATCAGATTATGTCCCACCAAGTAGGGCTCCGTCGATGAATCTCCGGCGGTACAATTTAACTCTTGCCAAGCCGAACACCGATTTGGTGCATTTCCTTTGGCATAGCCACCTTGACTAAAAATATTTGGTTCATTTAATGTGATCCAATGCTTAACTCTATCTCCAAACTCTCTAAAACAAATATCTGCATAATCCGCAAAGTCTTCCCTGTAATTATAGGTTTGGTCAATCACAATATCATGGAGAAATAACTCAAATCTAACGAAGAAAACTAATCATGTTAGTACTTACACAATCTCAGGACTTAGGAAACTGCTATACCCATCATCTAAGGCTTGAGGAGTATCCCAGTGGAAGAGAGTTACAAAGGGTTTCAAGCCTGAACATTATAGCAAGGATCAAAATGAATTCACTTCGTCCACATGGTATAAATTCAATAATTATTATAAGATTGAATCGTAGCCATAATACCATTTGCTAGGAGCTCATTGATGAGGTTGTTGTAGTATTTGATTCCTTGCTTATTCACGCCCCCACTTAGCTTCCCCTCTGAAAGTGTTTAGTGATTAAGAACAAAAGGTTCCATGTTAGAACATAACCATTTGAGTTTTAAAATTTGCTGCAAAAAATGATGGCAGTAACAGATGGATGCAAGTGTTACGCAGATCTAATTAATTGAATCATCTTACTTGGCAATATTCTTGGCCATGAGATTGAAAATCTGTAGGAATCAAAGCCCAAGTCTTTCATGATCTTGACATCCTCCTGAGACATTCAATATATGTTGGAAAATAGATAAATAAATAAAAACATTAACCGTTATATATATCACTACAAAATATTTATTTTTGACTGATTATGATTTTCAATGTTCCTAAAAATTTCTTTCTTTCCTTTTCAAAGTTGTGTTTGAGTTCTTATTACAGAGAAATATTATGGACATGGTTAAATGTGGAATATTAACCAGAGACTCATAATTCATACTAGAAAACCCTGTTTAATAATCTTCGTTTTCCTATCTCTCATCATGATTAATTACCTTGTAACGATGGTATTGATCAAGAGCCACATCTCCACTGCTATGATCGCTTATCTTATCTGCATTTCACAATGCACATATTTCTCAATTAATATTTTTGCACCTATATATAAAAAACAAAATATTCACTCCCAATATCACAACTCAACGAGCTAGGGTTCGTCAAGATGTAGCCCTTAGACACATTCGATGCTTATAGCATTTAACTCCCCAAGGATTTATTGAATCCCCCGGGCAAGGCGCGCATGCATGATCAATCATAGAAAATGCTGTGTATCTAATGTTGAGCTCATCGATAAGATAGAAGAACTACAGAACGACGTCCACCAGGGCTGAATAAAGAAAAAGGTAGACAGAAAGGGACTTGTGCTGAGTTGTCATTCTGTGTGCGTGCGTGTGTAGCGGGGATCTAGCAATTTTGCCATGTGTAGGGTAGCAAACCACTTGGTTTTTGTTTTTTTTTTTTATTTTTTTATAGTATTACTTGTTGAAGAGTGATGGACGACGAATTATCTGATCAATTGCTGCAAAACAGCAGGGTTAATAATTAATGCACTATAGGGTGCGATCATATCAACACCCATGCGTGCACCAGATCCAAAAGAACCAATCAATCAATCAGAATAAATAATGCATTACATATTAACGAAAATGAAGAAAGATAAGAAAGCATTACATGAGTTGATCTTAATGTTTATCCCACAAACAAAAATAAGGAAGAACTCTAAATAAAACATTATGACAAGAAAAAGAAACCTGGAAAATTATGTGTAAATGAGTCCCAAATACTTGGTCCTTTGTCGTCTTCGAAAGCTGCACCCTCGTACTGAGAAAATGTACATAATTGGGTTTAGCGTCTAAATTTATTTATTTATTTTTTTATAAAGGAGATATTAATTGAACGCAAAAAAAAAAAAAAAACATAAATGCCGCATCATGATATCAAACATGCATTTAAATATTTATATAAACAGTAACAACACAGGAAAAATACCAAGTTTAAGAAACACCCTGAATAGAATCATCACTTTGAAAATAGAATCAAAATTTTAGTCAGTCCAACAGGAAAAAAAGGTTTTGTCTTTTAAGGTAAAGTGGTGTGTTGGGGAAAAAATCCCATGCATCATAAACAAAGTAAAATCACTAGATGACCTGGTAAGCTGCAGATGCAGACCCAAAAATGAAACCTGGAGGAAAACTATGACGATTAAGAGAACGAATCTTATGGTTTGGTGTGGTAGTGGCTATAGCATGACTAGCCAACAAGCCAAGAATGAGAATGAATAACGCGGCCATGTTTGTTTTCTCTGTACTTAAAGGAGAATGGGAACCGATAGCAAGCTAGGTGATGTGCTTGCAAAGAGAGGGATGAGACCTTTATATAGAAATCGAGCACGACCATGGAAACCATGTGCTAACAACGAGTACTGCGCTTTCATCAAGTTTTTGTACGTACGAGGTTTAATTGACTTTCATACATGTATATATGTTAAGGATACGCGTAAAGATAGAATAAAGTAATGGGACTTGATAAAATTGATAATATGACTTAAATTAATGGACTTGGTCATTTCAAAACAAAGAGCGTCTAGTTGGCCATTATATGACATGGAATTAATCAGAAACTTTCTACTCTACGCCTTCTGTAATTGACAGTGACTTCCTTATTGCACTCTCTAATCACAAATGAACGATCGAGTACTCTTGAGTTATTGGTTTTATGTGCGTTTTGGATGACTTCTTCTTCCATCCTAGTGTTAGTTATCTTTTTTTTATTTTCTTTGAGTTTGATGTATAATACAGAGTTGGATATTTTGTAAAATATTTTTTAAAATTATTTTATAAATTTTTAACATTAAAACATCAAAATAATCCAGAAATATATATATATATATATATATATATATATATAATTTGATATTTTTTTAAATAAAAAATAATTTTAAAAGCACTTGATTTAAAAAATAATTTGAATTATTTAATCAAACATGTAAAAAAACCCTTACTATAGTTGCATAAAAAAATTAAAAACGAAGAAATAATCAATACATTAACTAGTAAAATTTTATATCAATTAGCTAATTTCAGAGACGAAAATCTCATCCAACTTGTTTAATAGCAGACTTACGGTTGGCTATCATAACATATAGAACCAATACATTAAGGCCTTGTTTGTTTCCTTGGAAACTGGTTTCCGAAAACCAGTTTCCAAACTTTCCTGTGTTTGTTTGTTATTAGAAAAGTTGGTCAATGAAAAATACTTTCCGGTCAACGGAAAACACTTTCCAGTCAATTTTAGTCAATGAAAAATTTGGTTTGGTTTTCAGAAAAGTGTTTTCCCTTTAGCTGTGTTTGTTTTCCGGAAAATGGTTTCCGGGAAATCACTTTCCAAACTTTCTTGTGTTTGTTTGTCATTAGGAAAGTTGGTCAATGGAAAACACTTTTCAGTAAAAAGAAAATTTGGCTTGGTTTTCAGGAAAGTGTTTTCCTAAAAAATTTGGGGGAAAACACTTTCCGGAAGTTGTGAAAAATTTAGAAATGTCATTATTTGCTGATTATATCAAATTTGATCCTCAAACTTTTGATCGCTATATATATTTTGTTTTTAATATTTATTTTCAATTTCATCTCTTAAAATGTTATTTTTATATTAATTTTGGTCCTTATTTTTATAATTGTTATTTGTTTTTTTCTTATCATTTTTTTATTGAAAATTTTTATCTATCATATTTAGTCCTCATTCTTTTGATTGTTACTTATTTTATTTGAAATAATTTATGAAATGTTGATTATTATTATTTTAATTTCTTCATCTTTTATTTTTTTAATTTTTTAGATTTGATCTCTATTATTTTGATTATTATTTATTTTATTTGAGATAATTTATGAAATTATTTTTTTTTCAATTTCATTCTCATTCAACTTTTTAATTTGTAAGATTTGTTTCTTATTATTTTAATAAACTTGAGAAAAATAAAATGTTAATAAGTTATTTTCCATGACATAACCAAACACTGGAAAGTGTTTTCCAGCTTATTTTCCATTACACTACCAAACATCGGAAAATACTTTCTCGGAATTTACTTTCTCGGAATTCACTTTCCCCAGAATTCACTTTCCAAAGGAATTCACTTTCCAGCAAACAAACGGGGCCTAAGTGAAATTTTATAATATTTTTAAACTATAGTCAAACCTCTATAAGTTAATAAATTTAAAATTATCAAAATTCATTAATTAGTTAATTTGGATATTATTTAAAATTTAAATTTAAATTAGGATAGAATAAAAATACTATATAATTAAAATTATTAATTTATCAAACTTAATTACACTGTAAATAAATATATTCCTTGGTTGAGGGATCTTGAACATATGACACTTGACACTGAATGATATAATTCAATTGGTGGGTTTGTTTTTTAAAAATTATCAATTCAAGTTCCATAAATTTTAGGGCTAATAAAAATTTATATGATTGTTAATTTTAGGACCCATAAGATCAATGAAGGTGTAAGAAAACTGACCCAAACACCCTTGTCTGTAATAATTAAAAAAAGTGTTGTTATATATATATATATATATATATATATATATATATATATATATATATATATATATGACACCTTGCAACTTGTCATGTTCCACGTACGTCTAGTGGGCATCACCAGTTGAACCGCATTTTATTGGAAAAGCTACGTTGGCTATGGAAAACATTTCTTGGGACAATCATTTCTCCCAAGAAAACGCCATCGATCATGTTGCATTGCATTTACATCTCAAATAAAGACTCTGCAATTGTCTTGATTTATTGGTTAATTTTCTGGTGGTTTTGGAGGGCTTCTGCTTGTTCAGTATCATACGGTTGAATTAATATATATACACCGATTCTCAAGATTAGAAGAAAAACAAGGATAATTAATAAATAAATTCTTAGTTAATTGTGTGCCACGATAAGTTGAATCTCTCAACGTACTAATCCAATTTCTTGAGACCTTTTAATCACTACCCGGTCCGTAATCATACCTTAATCTATAAGATAGGTAAAGCGTGTCACGGAAATAATAAGTTATTGAATGTATATCTATTTTTTATAAATTTCTTGGACACAGAAAAATAAAAATAAAAGTAATTAATTAGCATTGATGCTAATGCGGCCATTAATTTGGAAGAAAATTAACATATTAAAGAGTGTTTTTTAATTATTTTTTTATGAATTAATCTAAATTGGTTAACAATTTGCTCAGAAAATATTATGTAAGAGACAAGTGTTTTTTATATGATTCTTTTGACCAAATCCTCCACCACCAAAGTGCTAATCTAGTTAAATAAATTGAGCAAGAATTTTGAATGTTGAAGAGCTGGCAGTAGCTATCATATAGAAATTTCATAAGAAGTTTAATATTTTATATTTTAAGTTGATTTAAAAAATTTTAATAACGATTATTTTTTAATATAATTTTTGTTGAAAAATTACACGCACCACACCTTGTCATGTTCCGCGTGGAGGGGGCATCATAATTATATATATATTTTTTGTTTTTATGGGTAATGGATAAGCTAAGCCGCATTTTATTGAAAAAGCTGAGTTGACAATTGAAATTTGGAAGTTTGACATCGCTCGTCCTCCACGACATTCCTTCCAGTCTAAGTCTTAACGGCTGCTAGATTTGATGATTTTGCACCCATTTTGTTTCATCCCTTGTTCTATTGATTTTTTTTATACATATAAGAAAAAAAAAGATAACAACACGGTGTTTACTTTCCAAATCAAAGGACGAGTAAATGACTTGTAGAATTTCAACCATTCGTGATGCTGGTATGAACTCTTAAAATTGAAAAATCATTTTGATGAATTTATTCTTAAAACAAAGTCTATTGACTTCAATGACTTAGCTGCAGAACTTAGCTACTTTGTTATTGGGATTAAAGAAAAACTCCATCATACTGAAGTGGGTACGTAATTAACATTAATATTTACAACATAAAAGAAAGAAAGACAAAAAAAAAAAAAAAGAGAGGAGAAAATCACATTATATCCTAAAAGTATTCATCTCCTCCTTGAATTTTTTTTTAATTATCTCTTTCTTGTTTTTTTCTGACCATCATGCTTGTTCAACATATATATACATTGACTAGACCATTAATGAATTGAATGTGCTAGGTCAATTCAGCAAGATAAATAATTGAAAGCATTTACAGACTTCATTTTGGTAAGCAAAGGGTGGACTAGGTTTGGTAAGCTAATTGTGTGATATTCGTGTGCTTATTACACACTAACATTAGAGTCCAATATATATAAAATTTTCATACTATTTAATTACTGCATTAATTTTATTTTATTAATTGAAATTCCATTATTTCCTCTAATTTATTTTTTAGTCAAATCAAATTAGAGATTCATCTTAACACTGTCCATGTAATTTTTAGTCAAATAAAATAAAATCAAGCAATATATATAACAAATTAAAAAAGAAAAGTAAAAATCTCTTTAATGAAAAAAACTTATATTCCTAGCTACACTACAAGAATTCACAGTTTTACCGACGGACATATTTCGTCGGTGTGTGATAGAAATTTCGTCGGTAAAGTATTTACCGACTATATTACTGACGGAATACTCCCGTCGGAATACCTTTTGTCGGTGATTTCACATTCCGTCGCTATATCGGTCGGAAATACAAAAAAAACTTTTACCGACGGTTTTACCGACGGATCGTGCACGCCAAAAAAAAAGTTTCCCGCTTGGAATATACTGACGGAATATTTTCCGTCGGTGTTATAAAAATAAAACTACCGACGGAATAACTCCGTCGGCAAAAGTGTCGGTGATAATTTATACCGACGGATTTGTTCCGTCGGTGATGGTCGTGATGGTGGCAGACACTGTCAAATGCCGACGGAGTTATTCCGTCGGTAAATCCATGTGTAATTGTTTTTTTTTTAATTGTTTTTTAATTATTTTGAAAAAATAATATAAATTAATGGTAATACAAACCAATTATGCAAATAAAATTTATATTAAGCAACAAAAACTCAAAGTGAAATAATATTCATTACAAAATGAATGTGTTTCAAAAAAACATTAAACAAAATTTTAAATGTAAATAATGTTAATTAAAAATTAATATAAAGGTGGAGGAGGAGGAGGAGGAGGAGGAGGATGGGGGTTAGGCGGCCAAAAAGGATTAGGCGCACATGTTCCACCTTGTGTCATGTTCATGACTATTTGCCGAAGCTCTTCATAGGCCGCTCTTTGTTGTTCAGACTTTGCTCTGTATTGTTCGTTCGCCAATCTTTGCTCTTCTTTGAGTTGTGTGTATGTCTCTGATAGGTGGTCGCACCTTTGCTGCAAGGCCACAAACTCCTTAGATTGGGAGTTCGATACAGATTGGGAGCTCCCAGCTGTTGAAGCAGTACCGGTCGACTGCAAGTTGGCCGCGGTAGTGTTGGAGAGCCCGTAAACCCGATTTTTATCGGGTCCACCTGACGATCCAGCCTCCATCCACAAATCCGGATCGAATTCCGGATGGGTCGATGGATCGTTCCCGTATCTCTCCCTCAACCGATTATTATAGGTCTCCTGAAAAAAAAAATCATCATATTCAATTCAATAAACATAATAATAACTTACAAAATAAAATGGTTGAACAAACATACCACAAAATGTTGAGCACGGTTGTCAACGAACTGTTGCGTCCCCTTTTGGCGGTCATGACTTCGCACGTGCGTCTCCACAAACAGCTCCATAGGGCTCGGCTCACGTCCAAGAGACGTAGCCTATAATGAAAAAAATGTATTAACAACAAATTAATTGAACGATATATTTCATTTAAATTAATCTTACCATCCGTTTCGCATGTGCAGAAAACGGAACGGAGCCACCGGTGTGCGTTGTCACCGAGCCATGAATTGGCCGATTCCGGTTGCCAGCACCGGACTGTGAGCGTCGAGTGAACCGCTCAGACGTCACGTGCTGAAGATAGTGCGGCCATATATCTTTCGGGATGTATATTGGTTTGAAATCCCTCCAAACCGCAACATCGTTCCAGCCTTGGAACCCCTTATCCCTCGCTGTTTTTTTTGCTTTTTTCTGGGTGTCATACCAAAAATCACGCAACCTAATTCACGCACGAAAAAATTACATTTCGAAACATAAATAATTATGTAAAAAAAAGTCATATTGTTTTCGATGTTACCTAATTGCCGCGTGATTTTCCCACACCCTCCTCACAACAGTGTCATGTTCATCGTCCCAGCAGAATCGATGCTGTGTATAAAAAAATAATTTTTTAAAATGTTAATAATTTATTTACAATTATAACTAGAATTTATTAGAAATAAGCTGAAAATTATATATTAACACAAACCTCAAATCTACGAACCATGCATTGATTTGAGGCATCTATTCAGGATGTCTGGATATCTGACTCCATTGAAACAATGGAATCTCCATCGACGCTTTAAACGCCGATGATATTACTCGGGCAGCCTCAATGTTTGTGAACCTGAAAAGAAATGAAATTAATTTGTGATTACTTCATAAATTATGTTTTAAATTTGTTTTTTTATATATATAAAAAACTAAAACCTTAACAAACTTACATTGAAAGATCGTCCTTCCACTGTGCCTCGTACTGGCGGGTAAATTGATTTTGCTTCGAAGGCACGCCGCTTCTGCGATGTGAAACATCGCTGGAAGAGGCAGCATCGGTTAACGGCGCAGGTGGTGTACGTGCCTCTTCTTGAGAGGCACCTAAGGAAACATCATCATCGCTGCTAGACGAACTTGATTCGACTAGACGTGAACGACCAGCTCTGGTTTTCATTTTGCGCATCTAAACAATTTTATATTAATAATTGTATAATAAAATTCAAAAGTTAAAAAAAAAATCGGCAGCACCTCCCCTATACTGGATGCTACCCAAATCCACAAACCTACAAATATTAACAATAGCCACAACCAATCGAACCAATCCATACTAATTATTCCAACATATTCAACTATTAATCCTAAAATAAATTCAACGTTAACAATTACAATTCACAAATTAATCAATAATTATATTCAAAACAATAAAAAATATGACAAAAAATAAATTCAATAAATTCAACAAATTATAATTCAACAAATTAATCATTTTAATTCAACATTAACAATTATAATTCAACAAATTAATCATTTTAATTCAACATTAACAATTATAATTCAACAAATTAATCAATAATTATATTCAAAACAATAAAAAATATAACAAAAAATAAATTCAATAAATTCAACAAATTAATCATTATAATTCAACATTAACAATTATAATTCAACAAATTAATCATTATAATTATGACAACAAAACAATAAAAAATATTCAAAAAAAAAAAAAAAACCTACATCAATAAAAGGAACGAAATATACATACCTTAATAATGTAACAAATTCAAAACTTTATCTACATTACCAAAAAAAAACACCAAAACAACAAAATAACAAAAATAAAAACAACTAAAAATAAATTAAAAGTAAATAAATTAAATTGGAAATCGATAATTATTCCAACAAACGCAATTATTAATTCTAAGGTAAATTCAACATTAACAATATTAATTCAATGAATTAATCAATAATTATATAGGCAATACAACAATAAATTATATTCAATAAATTAAAAAAAAAATATAGACTAACAATTAAATTAACAAATATTCAACAAATTCAAAAAAATTCAAATATTCAACTTTAACTAATTCTAAGTTAAATTAACTAATAACAATTCTAACAACACAACAACAAAAAATATTCAAAAAATTCAAAAAAAAAAACCTACATCAAGAAAAGGAACGAAATATACATACCTTAATAATGTGTCAAATTCAAAACTTTATCTACATTGCAACAAAAAACACCAAAACAACAAAAATAAAAACAACCAAAAATAAAATAAAATAAAATAAAATAAAATAAAATAAAATAAAATAAATTAGAAAAAAAACACAAACCTTTTAATATGATGAAGATTTACAATACCAAATCTTGCTATAGATTAAAGGTGAAAGTGTTTAAGGACTGAGGGGAAAAAAATGAAAAATCTGAGGGGAAAAACGGAGGAGAAGCGAAGCGGTGGGGAGAAGAAGAAAAAATGAGGCCAAGAGGCAGGGGCTGGAACTTATAGGTCAGTTTTACCGACGGACTCACCGACGGAATTCATATCCGTCGGTAAAAGGTAAAAAAATCTGTCGGTAACAGTTCAAAAATCTGTCGGTATTTTTTGAATTTCGCCCTGAATTTTTTAAAGCCCTCCATATTTTTCGAAGTCCGTCGGTGATTCCGTCGGTAATATGACAAGTTCAGAGGCGCCTTAATCCACACACTTTGGAAATCGCGCGGTCCGTCGGTATTTCTGTCGGTAATATGTGTGACCGACAAATTACCAACGGATGTATTCCGTCTGTATGGACGTCGGTGAGTGTGGCATTTTGTTGTAAATATTTTCGAACTCTCTGTGAGATACCGACGGATGGTTTTCCGTCGGTATGGACGTCGGTGAGTGTGGTATTTTGTTGTAAATATTTTCGAACTCTCTGTGAGATACCGACGGATGGTTTTCCGTCGGTATGGACGTCGGTGAGTGTGGTATTTTGTTGTAAATATTTTCGAACTCTCTGTGAGATACCGACGGATGGTTTTCCGTTGGTATGGATGTCGGTGAGTGTGGTATTTTGTTGTAAATATTTTCGAACTCTCTGTGATATACCGACGGATGGTTTTTCGTCGGTATAGACGTCGGTGAGTGTGGCATTTTGTTGTAAATATTTTCGAACTCTCTGTGAGATACCGACGGATGGTTTTCCGTCGGTATAGACGTCGGTGAGTGTGGCATTTTGTTGTAAATATTTTCAAACTCTCTGTAATATACCGACGAATGGTTTTCCGTCGGTATGGACGTCGGTGAATGTGACATTTTGTTGTAAATATTTTCGAACTCTCTGTGAGATACCGACGGATGGTTTTCCGTCGGTATGGACGTCGGTGAATGTGGCATTATGGAGGAAAGGTTGTCTTTGTATTGCCTGTTTACCTTCCTGCAATAACTTAACTGATAAACTGTCGATCACATAAAACAATAACCACATTGCTTAAACATTAAATATTTTGTTTTACAAAATACATCATCAATAATCTAAATTACATGAGACAAATGTTTTTAGATAGGGCTTCATTTTCATAATTAGTCGGAATTTTCTTCTTCTTCCTCATCAATTGAATTGTCATCATCTTCATCGCAATCTTCAATATGGATATCATCTTCTTCATCGACATTTGCTTGTCAGCTAGAGTTGAGAACAACATTCAACTCCTCTCCATCAATATCAACAAGACTATCATCGAGAACTCGAAAATTTAAATTTTCTTCCAATTCAATCGAAGGAGCAACTCGATATGGTTCAACCAACTCACGAACTTGAAAGACTTCATCTCGCACACTTGTGTCTTCGTTCTCATCCTGAACAACCTCGACACGACCCCGTGGTTTCGTTTTTAAAACGGACAACCAATCAACTCTTGAACGATCCTTTCTAAATGAAGGGGTGTGTGTGTAATAAACTTGTTGACATTACTTGGGGTGAATCTAGATACATCCATGAACGGTCATCCATGACTTCTATCGAACCTCTATAAAAAGGACCCATTAAGCAAGCTCTTAATTATTTCAAAACATAACATGTAATTCGGTAATTCTACAAATTAAGTTTTAACAATTTTCAAACAAATACAATCTTACAATTAAAATCTAAAACAAACCATAACAAGTATAAAATTATACATTCATATACTACAAGTTTGTTTGAGAAATAACAATAAAACATGTACATCTACTAAAAAAAAATACATATACTAAAAAAACAATAAAATTGACATTTAAATGTTAAAATTTTAAAAGATAGAATTACTTACAAAAAATGATAAAATCCATCGGTAAATCAGAACACGGATGCTGTGACCACAAAACTTCAAGAAATACAACTTGTTGTGCTGAGATGAGGAAGATTTTTGTTTTGGGGCGAGGGGGGGCTGGTTATTTTGCAGATGGGGAGGGTTAGGATTAGGAAGAAGAAGGAGAAATGGGGGAGGAGAGTGTCGGCAGAGTGGCCATATATTCACTTTTGCCGACGGACTTACCGACGGTTTCATTCCGTCGGTGAATCCGTCGGCGAAACCGTCGGTAATTCTGCTATTCAAATCTCTCGATGATTCCGTCGATATTTTTAACGGTGAACAGGTCCCATCACGCGTACGGGCCCCAGGTTTTAATGCCGTCGGTGATTCCGTCGGAAAAATCACCCGCCAAAACCTCCGCGCCACCTACCCGCCCTTTTTTCATTAATTCTGAATTTTCGGTCGGTAATTCGGTCGGTAATTACCGACGGACATAGTCCGTCGGTAATTATTGACCGAATTACCGACGAATATGTTCCGTCGGTGATTTCGGCCGAAAAATACCGACAGAAAAAATTCCATCGGTATGTCCGTTGGTATTTAGCGAATTTCTGGTGGTGCTAGTTTTGTAAATTAACGTTGCAATTCCATTCTACCCAAGAATTCTTAATACATTTTTAGTTGAGCACTGCGTTATAAAGCAAATATTAGAGGTTGGTATGTTTTAGATTGTTGTAATGTGTTTTACAAGAGTCTCGTTAATTAATTTATGGACTGCCGCCCTAGTGGCAAGACCTCTTTTTCTTTGTTTTTTTTTTTTTTAAATAATAATTCAAGATCTAGTATTATTTCTGAAAATAAAGATGGAATCGTTTGTTAGGTATGTTGCCATTACATGTGCAACAAATGGTGGCTACAACCATTGATTTTGGTAGCTACCATTGTTGAAGAAGAGAAGAAGTTGACAGCAGCCTTTGTTGAAGAAGAGATGAGTTTGGCAGCCACCATTGATGACAAAGGAGCAAGAGGAGCTGCCATTGATGCCTATAAAAGAGGCATGATCTTAGAGAGCAAAGTGTGAGAGAGAATGAGCATGTGAAGGGATTAGAGAGAAAGAGAGAGCTGCAAGGGCAGCAAGAGAGATGGGAGTTGAGTGGATGTGATCCTCCTCCATGTATTTATTGTATCATTTCTCTATCCCTAAATAAAATGAACCTCTCCCGTGGATGTAGGCAATTTGCCGAACCACGTTAAACATTGTGTGTCAGTGTGCTTACTCCTCCGATGAGCAATAATCAGTACATCACTGGTCGCCAGATTCCGCCCTACAATTGGTATCAGAGCATATGGTTTAAGTGGTGTTTGATTTTTGCTCAAAAATAAAAATTGTCGAAATTGTGTTTTGACCATACCACTGTGTAGAGGAGGAAGAGACGAAGCCACTGGTGAAAACCGCGTCGAAATCGGATGTACAACAAGAAGTCTCTTGTGCTCTTGATAAAGGCAACAAGCGAGGAACTTTCAATGCATGCAAGGATGAAAAGATGAGTTGTTGCAGAGGCACCTAATTGAGGGGGTGCAAACGCCTGTGATACAAGGCGAACCGCCTATGAAAGGCGAAGCCACCAAAGAGAGTTGGTGTAGGTGGAGCTGTCAAGCAGAAAGGCATAGAAGCTCCAAACATAGAAATCGAGGTGGAGGATTGCGAGGAGTATACCACAACTTTCTCTTTCTATGTAATCAGTGGCAGTAATCTCTCCTAAGTCCACATGGTGGTAGAGAATCTTGGAGCCACTTGAGTCATCCTAGATGAAGGAGGATGAGACCGCTCCACAACGAGCGAAGACACCTCAGGAGAAGGTGTGAGGGCCGTGATAGAAGCCCCAGATTCAAACCGCCGTATGACGACAAGCAGAGACACCTCAGGAGAAGGTGTGAGGGCCATGAAGGAGCCCCGGTTCAGAACGTCCTAAAGCTGATATGATGGCTAGATATAAGTGGACAGATGGATAACCAATGAAGTGGCTATGATGAGTATGAAGACAAATGCAGGATTGACTTTCATGGATATTGCCCCCATGCTAAAGATCAATGAGCTAGAAGACATTTGCCTTGGACAATAAGTGTGTGACTTGTGGAGCATTAAAACGCGACTGCTATGAAGGAGCAGAGGGCATGCGCAGGTTCCGAGAACAAGTTAACTCTTGTCAAGGTGGTGAGCTCGGTGATGGCATTGTAATACTCAGAGTATGAAGATAGATATGGATCAACCTTTAATGGGCTGCCCCCATGGTTAAAGGTGGAGAGCTACCTGGACTCTTACGATTAAGAGCGAGAGACTCACGGAGAAGTAAGGCGTGGTTTCTAGGGTGGAACAGAGGGCAGGCGCAACTCCTGGATGAGTAGACTCTTGGAAGAGTGGTGAGCTTGTGATCATATTGAGATACTCAGATAATGAATGTCGCACTTGAAATATCCGTTTGAGGGGGTGCTGTAAGCCTTGGTGTAAGGCTTGATAAATCATTCAGGGCCAAGCATGGTTGATATGCTTGAAGGGAAATGTTGTTCCAGAGACAAACGTTAAACACTCTTCAGATGAGATGTGACAAACCATCTGGTTGAAGTGATTCTTTGGAGTGAGCAAAGGGGTGCTTGGTTGACTCTGGTGATTGAAAGGTTTAACAAGTACCTGTAAACTTGGCCACAAATGCTCTCAGAATGGTAAGCTTGGAAGAGCTGCAAGATGCAAGCTTGTGTTGAAGAAGCAAGCGGACAATTGCCCCACATGAATGGCAAAGGGGGTGATTGTTAGGTATGTTGCCATTATATGTGCAACAAATGGTGGCTACAACCATTGATTTTGGTAGCCACCATTGTTGAAGAAGAGAAGAAGTTGGCAGCAACCTTTGTTGAAGAAGAGATGAGTTTGGCAGACACCATTGATGACAAAGGAGCAAGAGGAGCTGCCATTGATGCCTATAAAAGAGGCATGATCTTAGAGAGCAAAGTGTGAGAGAGAATGAGCATGTGAAGGGATTAGAGAGAAAGAGAGAGTTGCAATGGCAGCAGCAATTACAGCAGCTGCAAGGGCAGCAAGAGAGATGGGAGTAGAGTGGATGTGATCCTCCTCCATGTATTTATTGTATCATTTCTCTATCCCTAAATAAAATGAACCTCTCCCGTGGATGTAGGCAATTTGCCGAACCACGTTAAACATTGTGTGTCAGTGTGCTTACTCCTCCGATGAGCAATAATCAGTACATCACCGGTCGCCAGATTCCGCCCTACATCGTTTTGACAATTATGGCTTGTATTGGTGCTAATTGTTTTTTAGGGTTCATGTATTGGCGTGTCTTATCATGGACATAAAATTGTGTATTGCGCTTCACATGTATATGCAAGTGTTAATTAAGCAAGGAGAAAAATACTATTTTTTTTTTTGGAAAATAAATTCTTAAGTATTCGAGGGAACAAAGGACATTTGTTGATAAAAAAAAAAGGGGACTAATCTAATAGTTTCTAATACTAGAGAACTAATTTATTAATTTAACACTAATAATATTTTAGCCACGTTGTTTTAGTAATCTTACTAGTTTACAAGTCATGTTACGCTACAACATCTAATCAAAAAAAAATTGAACATAAAAAAATATTCAGGTTATAAAAAATTATTTTATATATATATTATCATGAACCAGCCTACAGAGTCATCCCTCTCCCTCACCACCACCCAAATTAACCTCACCACTGTCCGGCAATGAGAAACCATTATTGTTCGTACCTCTTCCCATCGTTGACTAAAACCATCACCATCTTGTCATTATCTCCAACTAATAGCAAACACGCTTACCAGTCATCGCACAGCACCATAGGCCAGTGCGGCTCCACCCAATCACAACACTTTCATCAACCCACGACAGCCATTTTCCTCACCATCAACGACCGGAGGTTACCTCCTCTCCACCGTAGACCTGTCCTCTCTCAACATACCAGTTAAATAGTTTTTCTCATCCACCCATTGACAACCACATGAAGCTCAGTCACCATTTTTCATAAATCAAGCCAAGCTTCTCTTCTACCCACTCCAGCCTCTCACACCACCAAGACACATACCAAATCACAGTCCCACGTCCATAGCCATTAGCTACTGAATTACCAGAAACAACCAAAACCATAGTTTCCATCAGCCCTCACTCCATCTTTCACCACTCTAAAGATAGCTTTAACATTGTCAATGGGCAAATCACTAATTCCTTCATTAATCTATAAGTTTGTCTGTGCTTTTTAAAAATTAAAACAGATGGTACATAAGATATGAGTCCATATCTAATATACCAAAATATGTATATATTAAATTAAAGCATAAAAATATATATATAAAAAAATTAGAAACAATACTCAGACGAAGAAACAAAGAAAGCTTTATCTATAAATTCCATTAAAATTATTATTATATCACACATGTACAGTAATGTAACAATCATCCTCCTCAATCTAGATTGTTGGAAATAATCTAGGGAAAAAGAATTATTCTTTTTCTATATCAATAAAAAAAAATAAGAATCATTATTTAATATATTGGTTACTGTGAATGATCCTAACTGGTCTTAAAATCTAAGCAAAGAGATTAATTATCTAAAAAAAAGACATGAACATTCTTACTATACCCTACTTGAGATAAATTGTATTATTTATTTGTTTGATATAAATTAAGAAAATATTGTGTTTTGTAACCGTTGGTTTATGTAGGGTTTAAAAAAGGTTTTTCTTGATAAAGAAATTCTTATCTTATCAGGTTAAGAACTTAACAATTTTAATGTCAATATAAAAAATAAAATGAACTGTTTTTTTATTTAATATCAAGAATATATCTTATATATAAGTTTATAATTTTATATATTAAAAAAAATTATTTTTGTATTTTAGAAATGGAGGCGAAAATATTATTGGTATTAGTTAAAAAAATTATTATTGTCACAATGGCATTTTCATCTTTTCTGTATAGTTTTTTTATTATTATTATTAACGGGTTTCAGTTAGGAACAATTTGGTAACTTAACAAATACAAATATCATTAAAAAAAAGCAGTACGTAAATCTTTGCGCATGTCAGCCAGTGGATGTCGTACATTTCTTTCTTTGGATTAGAGTGTGCTGTCGTGTCTTTTGTCTAAAAATGACCAAGCATCATGTCGTTCAAAGCATCGTGTTTTTTTTTTCTTTTTTTTTTTTAATGTTAATTTCAATCGTTTTTTTCTCAGCCTCAGGTTAAAGCGAATATAGGTTCAAGCCCAAACTTTTACTAAGAACTCGGTAAAATAGAGGTAAGGCCTTAAGCTAATCAATGGACTGACATGGGCTAAAAGATTAATAACAAGTTTATTTAAAATGTAGTATAAAAATATGATATTATAACTTTAATTATCAAACGTCCAAATTTAAAATTCTCCATTCTTATTTTCTATTAGTAAAAAAAAAAAATACACATAAAATAGTAATGAATTGTACATATTTTAAATTTAAAAATTTTTAATTTAGAAAAAATATGTTAAGATATATTATAAAATCATTCATTAATTTTACTTAGTATTTGTTTAATAATGCAATGTAAAATATCTATTTATACATGAGTGTGTCTACAATGCGTGAAAGAACAATATTTCCCCATCATTTTAAGAGTATTTGTTAATAAATAAAATCTACTGCTCGGAAAAGCGGAGCAATACGCAAGATCTGGACCCATGCAAAAGACAAGTTCTCAATACTTTTGGAGTACACCTATACAGTAGAGTACAATATATTAAAGGATCTAGAAAATTCCTCAGAGGCCATGGAGCCTGCCCATGCTTAAATTGCTTCTGCAGGTGTACCATTATAAAGATGAATTTAATGAATGAGAAATATCAAACTTGAAAACAGAAATCTTTTTTCAAATCTAAGAAAACTATGAGATCCCCACTTGGAATTAATTTTTCAATTCATTACTCTGTTTATTAGACTTATTCGAGATTGACTGGAAAAAAAATTTAGTTAACAAGATAATATATGAACTTGGATTAATTGTTTTAATTAAAATGACATAATGTCTTGTTTTTTTTTTTTTTCTAGCTGACAAAGTCGTGTTTTAGATTAAGTGCGGTTGAGTTGTTCGAATTGTTATAAACCTAGCTAGATCAAATAGTTTTATCAAATCAATATCTTATATAATTCTATTAAAAATCTAATATAAACTTTAAATTTTTCAAATCAATCCATCAAGCTCATTTAATTTTATCAAAACTATAATTGAAGCAAGCACAATGAACTTAAATAATAATGGAGGGCTTATGACCCCCAATTTAAGCTTCGGTTAATGCAATTTTCTCCCTTAAACAATAGAAACCCCTGTTTCCATGGAACAAAGTCAAATTCTATTTTAATGAATCCATGAGACCAAAAGGAGTTGAAATAACTTCAAAAATAATTATCACAACCTAGCTCTTCTTGGCACATAATGTCAAGCTTGCTGTGCCCCTCTTTTACTTCATGGCAGTGCAAACTCTCATCTAATGCTATTTCTATGGCTAAAACCACCAATTCAAAAATATCTGTCGGGATTTTTGTATTGTTTAAAAATTATAATTTAATCCAATTTGAATTAGATTTTGAGTTAAAACAAAAAAAAAAAATTGATTAGTCAAAACCCAAATAACCCAATAAGATTTTTAATAAATCCAAATTTATCAAGTAATAAAAATAATTGACCTATTAACCCAGGATATTGACATGATAACAGAATCAACTAGATGCTTTTCCAATTCCGTCTCAAGACAGTGCAACAGCTATGATTTTCAGTAATGTCAGTGAACAAATAGCTCCTGTTGATGTGATTTTGTACCTTAGTTGTTTTAATTGATGTAAAAAAAGAAGAAGAAAGGAGTAGGCAATCATGGCAGTTGCCCAACATAAAAGTCTTGGGAGGGCAGGCCACCCACCTAAAGAATATCATGCATGGTGTTTCTTGCAGATTGCATGCGTACAAGTTAGAAGAAGAGGGAAAAACGATATCGAAGATCTAACATTCTCAGGGACTACAATGAAACATGAAATCCTCAAAGACAGGGAGGGACAAATTGTATTACGACTACAGACAAAATTGTTGGTTCAACAAACAAGAAATAAAGTAATGAATCACTCCACCACAAGAAGAAATGTCCCGACATGAACCCTACAAGAGTCGGCGTGTGTTTATTTAAACACAGTTTGCCGCAAAAAAAACATCATTTCTTAAATACAGTTTGAAGTGCAATTGACCGCGTACACAAAGCAGTATGTTTTTCAAGGCAAAGGGCATCAAATCAAGGAGATTCTTAGCGAAGATCTCTCTTCTATGTTCTTCTCTGGCTTCATCTTCTGGACGTCACTCAAAAACTTCAGAAGTCCAACATCATTCAATGCATTGTGCCATAGAAGGCCAGAATTCTCTGAACATGAAGCAAAATTGTTTGTGCTTGCTCAATCATGCTGTTAACTCTTCAAGATGCTCGTGTTCTTACTAAAGGCACTTGATAAGAGGTTCAAAACTGATGCTTAGGGTTTTCAAGTGATCAAATCAAACCTCTCAGCTTCACTGTCAATAAGCTTATCACGCACAATTTCTAACCTTTTGTCTTTAACTAACACTCTTGAATAAAGTAATGCAAGATCATAAGAATCTTCAACCAAGGACAAACTTGAGCAAATTCTAAACGTACAAGACAAAGACCATCACTCGTATCTACATCATCTCTTTTGCTGAGGCAAGGTAAATGAATTAATGAAATGTAATTCAGAAGCTCTAGACCTGGTAAGCGAACACAACTGCACTGCTATTGATCAAGCATTTTCAAGGCAGAGAAAGAATTGAGAAATACATACGCAAAGCACGTGAGTCTACCATTCAAGTCCACAGCACAAGGCAGATGTAAAACTCAGGTGTTTGCCACAACCCAATACACTACCCCGGTAATTGTAGTCCCCCAACTACCAGCTGGATCAAAATGCCATGACAGGAAGAAAGAAAATTTGAAAAGGTTTTCCACATCACATGCATAACTGCAAGGAACTAAGAATAGATGGCATAAATTTTCTACGAACAGGCAGACTACGTTGTCGTTTCAACCGTTCAAAGGAGTTTGACAA
The DNA here is from genome assembly GCA_018804465.1 of Populus tomentosa. NCBI lineage: Eukaryota > Viridiplantae > Streptophyta > Magnoliopsida > Malpighiales > Salicaceae > Populus > Populus tomentosa. The sequence continues at coordinate 19,815,812 of CM031973.1, forward strand.
GGAGCTGTGAGATTTTAAGTGCAATGATGAAGAAAAAATTATAGGAAATAATCACAACAGACATCTGGAAGGAATGAAGAGGACATTTCAACGGGCCAAGCATGTTATGCAAATCATATGATAGAGGAACCCAGAGACGGTATGAAACATAATAGCATTATAAAAATTACATGCAGTACAAAACTCCCAATTAAAGTGAAAAGAAATCGGCAAAAGGATAACCAAAATAATAAACCAAAAAATTCAAAATGAAACTAGAGATTTTACTAGGCCTCAATTCCTATATAATTTACTGGAAAGTCATCAAAAGAAGAGACCCACTGCAAAAGCCAACAATGGCTTCACTTACATTCCACACCTGCTTCAGCAGCCCGACGAGGCTTGCTTTTCCGCCTACTTCCATTATGACGAAAACCATTAGACTTGGTTGAGTCATCAGTACTTGATCTGGTTCCAACACCATTTTCTTCCTTTACTGAATCTGGTTTCTCCTTTGCCTGTGAATATCGCTTCCTCTTCTTTCCATTTTCTGCTGCTGTTGGACTTTTTGAATCTTTGCTTGTGATGTCAGTTTTTCCTTTCTCTACATCTTCATCTTCAATTTTTTCAACTTCCTCCTCATCGATGTCATCTTTCAGCGGTTTTTGTGGCCTTCCCCTTCTCTTCTGTGCTGGAATTTTCTCTTCCTCACCACTTCCAGTATCATCATGATTGCTAACAGTCAACTTCTTTCCTTTTCCTCTGCCTCTACCCATAATTCTATAACTCCGCGAAAGAAAAACTCATGCAGATGAAGAATATTTCTGTCAAATCAAAGAAACAAGAGGTAAGCTTTTAATAAAGAAATTTCAATGGCAAGAAGCACACCTGTGGTTTCACAACAGTGAACCATCTGGGCGGAGTTCATGTATCATGCCAGCCAACCAGAAACATGCATTACAAAGCTTATAGAGATTTCTATTCTATGATCAGTGGTGCTTCATAAAGTGAATAATTTCAAGATTAACCAGCCCAACTCCACTGCTGACATTAACATAAAACCTTGCGTCTGAATCCAGACATGTTTCAAAGATGACTTCACACTACCTTCCAAATACTTAAATAATAAATGCATTACATCATTTATAGGATTCCAAATGCTTACACGGTTTCACTTATCTTATATTCATAACTTAGTGCGATAGCTCCCTTCCCTTTAATGACCTATATTATACACGCATAATGGATTACACAAAGAGGCCAAATGCCATTTTCTCAGCTCGATAACCCCAAACAAGAACAGAACTACAGATACGAAGCTGAAGACTCATTTCATGTTTAAGAACATAGTCTTTACCCCCTATTTGGTTGCAAATACAATACAAAGGACCAACACAATCTCAAAGGTTTTTCCTATCAAATGTGTGCTTGAAAGTTAAAATACTCAACTTCTAAAAGATCATCACTTTATCAGAATCAAGGGAGTAAAAGCATAGTTTTCCATGCCCATTAACAATAAGTCATGTGACTTGCTCTTTTTTCATATATTTCCACTGCAGCTAAATGCAGAATGAGGGAACATCCATTTCTATATCCTCATCAAAGCAAACAGAACCTGAGGTATTTTAGGCAAAAGGATTGAAACAGATATCACATAGCTTCCAATAGCTAGAAACATAATAGCATAAATAGCAGTGAAAGTGAAATCAAGAAGAAAAGGCACATCTATATACCGATAACTCAAAATTAAGGGTCACTAATTGATATCCTTAAAACTGATGAATCAAAGAGTCCAGACTCACAATACTTTAAAAAACCGCACAAAATCTCCTTAAACCAGTTCAAAGCAAGATCCATGAAAAGCATAAAAATCTCAACTTTCACAATATATAGACATAGTAGAGCTAAATTAATCATCAAAAACAATCCCAAGTAGCTCCTCAAAAGCCACAAACACCAAAAACTAAAAAACCAATACAAATACACAACAAAACATCAAAAATATCTCAAAAACAGAACGGCTAAATGAAACCAACCTGATATTGAGCAAACCTTATTTGCAACTTCAACAAGAAACCCATTACTTTGAATCTGTTAAAGAAAGCAAAAGGCACTCAAAAAGACCAAAACCCAGATAGGTCTTTCTGTTATAGTGACAAAAGCAAAGATTTTCAACACTAAACTATGATCTAAAGAAGAAACACTTGATGCCCAGATCAAGAAACATTGAGATTCCAAAATCTGAAAAAAGAAAAGTACCAAGTACAACTACAAAACATGACCGAAATGAAACACCAAGAGATGGAGGAAGAGACAGAGAGAAGAGTTGATAGATATACGTTGATTGGTTAGTCTATGTGTGTGACTCTCTGTATGCTTTGCTGTGATGTAATCTCTCTGTGTGAGTAGGGAGGTGAGTGTAAGGAAAAATGAATTCGAAGGGTATTGTGGTAAATGCGGGTCCAGTGTTTACTATGTTAGTTAGTGGACATACTTTTTATTAACTTCAAACTTCTTCTGTCTGATGTTTTATTCAAACTTCAAAAACATGGAGCTCTTGTCTCCCTTGTTTCAAAACGTGAACAGGCGGGCAGGTCGATCCATCTTAGATTAGTTCAGATTAAAAAATTAAAAAAACATATTAGTTCCTCCGGTTAAAATCTTGGGGTAGATTCTGTGTCATGAGTTCATCCGGTTAAACTATGCTTATCTATGCTGTATATCCTTTTTTTTTTTTTTTTATATGTTTGAAAGATTTAGAGATCACCCATAACACGAATTTTATCCTAAATTAATCTTTAAATTGAATTTTAAAACTATGCCTCTCTATGCTATATATCTCTTTTCATGTGTTTGTTCCCTTAAAATCCAAAACACCCCCACCAGATTCTTTTAATTTTCTCTGATTTGTCATACTAAAATAAAAAAAGAAATCTTGGAGAGGTTGGTTTAAATGATAATGAAAATAACCTTTGTTGTTCGAGAGTTAACTTCATAAAAATATTTTAAGATTTGATCTCGACATTAATACTGTGAAATCTCTCAAAACATAATGTTTTTTGGATGGTATATAATCAATTTATTGTATAAACACATTAGTAGTATCAAAACAAATTTAAAAGAGAAAAAATATGACATCCTCCCAAGAATTTGTGTGTGTGTATCCATCAATAAAAATAAATCTAATAAAGTTTTAAACATTTCATCTGTATCTGAGAAAATTCTCCTAACTTTTTTTAAATAGCGTTTGTTTACTGATAATTGTGACAATGAAAAGGGAAAACATGCCCTTTTTTAAATATTAAACTCTTTTTTGTCATTTGCTTAAAGATGAAGTCATAATTTGTCATAATTGTCAAGGCTTTTTGATAGATTAAGCAACTAAAAGGATTCCTATCCCCGATCTCTACATTCAAGCAACTTCAAATAACTTAGAATTCTATGAGCAATATTTAGTAAGCCATGTTTTAAACTATTATTGATCACTCCATATTGCTGTAGTGAGATGAAAATAATAACATCAATTGAAATATGTGACGGGTTGTCTCAAATATAGTATTTATTTATGGTTAGAGAAAAATATAAATTATATTTTAAGATCTCACTATAAAATTTATATTCTTGACTCATTAAATCCAAGCTCAAAATTCAACCCAGCTAACAAAGATATTTAAAGAGAAGGTTGTTAAAAAAAATTTTTCTCGTATTTTTCTTCCAACCTTAACTTTTTCCTAAAATACCAAGGAAATTAGTTCTAAATTTAAGTTTTGGTTAAGTAAAGTTGAAGAAACAAGTAATTATCTTCCTTTTTTGTTATTTTTTATTAGGAAATTGATTATGAAAGGATTTAAAAAGTTTTTAGATTTTTTATTTTTATTTGATGATGAAACAATTTAAGAGTTTTTATTGATGTTTGGGATGTTAATTTTAACTTAAAACGAGCTAATTAGGAAATGGAATTATAGGTTCTAAAGGTATAGATTAATTGTTTGGGGAATTGCAGATTTTAAGACTGGCTAATTGAGATTCTGGAAATTCTAATTAATTGGTTGATCCGTTAGCTAAACTGGCCGACCGATTGACTGGTTGTTGTTAGTTGGTTAGTTAGTTAGTTGGTCTAAATCAACTAATTAGCTGGCTTGTTATAGTGATTAATCGAATTGGTCATTTTGGTCGATTGATTAACCCAACAGTAGGGTTTAATTGAATTATTATATTTGATCATTTTGAGTTATATTCGAGATCGATCAAGTGAATTAATTTATCTTTATAATTACATTTTAGTCTCTAAATTTAGAGTTTTAATCTTTTTTATGTTGTCTTGCTTTAAATTGTTTTTTAGTGTTTTCCGTATTCATTATAGATTTTGCTGATATTTCTTTAAATGATCTTCAGTAATCTCCAGTTCTACATTCGTTTGTATTTTGCTTTTATTTCCCGGGATGAGTGAGATAATCTTTAATATGCATGTAATATAAATAATATATTTATGTTGATGAGATGATGAGTACAAGTGGTTATTTCTTGAATATATATATATATACTCGAGCACGCGCGCGTATTCTGTATACCTAGCTAGTGAGAGAGACATTAGCCTTTAGTAACTGATCCTCCCACATATCACTTTCAGTTGTTATCTTATCTCTGACATGTATTCTACTCCCTTATGTTAATATGTTTAATAAGTAAATCTATATCAAGATATGTATGACTTGTAAATTATTAATTTCTAAGACATATATTAATTGTTATTCTTTCACTAAGTTGGTTGAACTCATCTCTCTATTTTAATATTATTTCAGATTCTTAGCTTTGGTTAATAGGTTGATCTTTGATTGAGAGTTCCTGCTACTTTATTTGTTGGTATGCCTTACTATTTCCGTGAGACTTTTTTTATTTTTATAATTCGATACTTTAAATGCTCTATTATTATGCTATTTTCATTCAAGTTTAGATTTTTTTCAAAGATTGGATTTTATTTAATGTAATAAGTATTTTGAATTTTGAATTGTTTTATTGGTTTTGAGAAATATTTAACATAATATTAGAGCCTTGTTGATTAAATAATCACGAGTTTGAATCTCACCACCTCATTTTAATTGATATAAATTCACTTGGGGCTGGGTATGTTAAAAAATTAATATAAATCATATCTTATATGTTTTTGTTAAAATTTTATGATAGGGCAAGCTATTCTAGTTTATGCAATCCAAAGTTTATTGAATTTTTTGCTGAACCAAAAAATGTGTCACGGTATGATGTGTTGGTGTCCTAATTTGGATGTGAATGTCCAACTCGAGAAGAACTTAATCCAGTCATGCAAGCTCATAATATTATGATGGGAGGAATGAAAAATAAATTTATTGTTATATAATAAATAAAAGATATTTTGTGATTTAATTTCTGTTTTTTTTTATATATATTTTATAAGTTAATTTTTGTGTTTTAAAATATTAGATTGGCCAGAGAGATATTGGTTGGTTGAACATGAAATTTCACTAATATAACAAGAAATAAAAAAATGGATAAATTCAAGATTTCCATACTAGAGAAAGGGACAGAGGTGGTCTTGCTGGAACAGCCATATCTACAAAACTATAAATTTATCCTCTAGTTACAAGTCTACCCCAATCAGGCACCTTTTGCCCCTCTCCTTTGATTTCTCCTTACTCTTTAATATATGCCAGGAAAAAAATTAATAATTATGAAGTTGTATCTAGCTAGAGGATAGCTTAACAAATCAACAGCTTAAGAAAGATTTCTGGGTTCAATACCAGTTCATAATAGGAGAAGAGGATGTACGCTTTATAGAAAGGTTTTTTATTTTATTTTATTTTGTGCCCACAGATCATATAACACAACTAATTTATTTAGCTTTTTTTCTGGTACCCGATTAAAAACAGTGCGTGTGAAGATTTGTGGATTTATTATTAAATTCTCAACCCATATGAAATTAATAAAGCAAGGAATTGTAAACAAGAAGTAAATTCTCTCTTAATCTTGAATAATTAATGAATTAATCAAGAGGCGTCCAAACCCATATGAAATTTAATTAAGAATTAAACTCATTGATCGATCACAAAGGGAATATTAATTTGTCAAACATGAGAGGTGTCTAAACCTATAGTATCTAGCAATAGCCACAAATTTGAGACGTGATTGGCAGACAAAAGTCTGCACCTAGCTTGACATTTCAAGTAAAGGATGACAGCCAAATTTGTCGAAAGATTGATAAAGAAAGTCTTAATCTTGACAGCTTGTTCACAATGTATAAGGGTGCATGCATAATTCTATTTCATAATAATTTCAAGACACTAAGAACCCAACCTTTTGACTTTCGTTTTAGCTAGTCCGGGTATTGGTGGATTGACTCGGGATAAGGTTTGGATTATTGGTTGAGAATGTTGATTTTTTTAATTAATTTTGTTAAGATAATCATAACATTCTGTTTTTTATAAAAAGATTCAAAAAAGAAAAATATTGGGTTAAGGGTGGATTTTAAATAGGTTAGGTATGGTTCGACCGGATTATAAAATTAACAGACTAAATCAACTATTTACTTTTTTCAATCAATTATATACAATATATGTTGAAAGCAATTAATTCATATAGAATTTGGTAGATGATTGAACGAAAAACAGAGAGTTGAATACTCCAACAAGAAGCATCAAAGAATTGAAATACTCCAACGAAAATAATAAATGTTGGGTACTTGATTGGTTACAAAGAGAAAGTTACAATACTTGTTTGAAGAAAATCAAGAAAGTTCGTCATTAAAAGTCTATAAAATAAACAGGCCAATTGTTACACTATTGATATAATAAAAAACATTTTCATAAAATAAATCTAACAACATGAAAAAAAATCATCAATTATAACTTGAATATCAAAACTTTGATATTCCTCCTGTCTTTTTCTTTTTCCTTTTTTTTTTTAATATTTCTCTTTTCTCTCTCATCTTTTTTAATGTGCAACTCATTTCTACTGTTTTTTAAATATCATTATTTTGAATAGCAACATCCTATGAATGTGGTGTTTTTCCATAACTAATTTTTTTTTAATATCTTGCCAATTCTTATTTTAAAAAAATACTAATAATAGCATCTAGGTAGTGGCCCAGCGGTAAAAGCTTGGGATCAAAAGGTTTGCTCCCTGTCTCAGGTTCAATCCCTAGATTGCTCATATGATGGCCACTGGAGGCTTACATGGTCGTTAACTTCAGGGCCCGTGGGATTAGTCGAGGTGCGCGCAAGCTGGCCCGGACACCCACGTTAATCAAAAAAAAAAAATAATGCACATGCTATTAAATGGTCAGGGAAAACCACTAATATATGGACCCCTAGGCCCTATCCTTGGAGCCCAACATTGATGAAACATGATCTCTCCATTCTAAAAGTGACCACACATTTTCTTGCTTCTTTCCCGGCAACTCATAGCTCTGCTACTCTTTCGAGTTCTGTCAAATCACCTAAATATTTCACCAATAAAATCACGGGCATGATTACAAGATTAATATTGATGTAATGCTACAGTATCGTCATAGAACATATAAAGCGTGCAGATGTTTTACTGTTTTGATAACTGTGCATGCATAATGCTTTTACTGTTTTCAGGTGTGGTGTGATGGAAAGAGGTTAAAATTTATATAACAAGTCTCGAGTTCGAGTCAGGATATGTATATTTTATAAGAATCTAAAACAATTAGGATTTTATAAAGGGTTTGATATATTCCAGACGACATATAAATGATTTTATAAAGAGTTCGAGTCAGGACATGCTTTTATTATTCCAGACGACACAATCATAAAGGGTTTGATATCTACATAATAAATTTTAAATTTGAGTCAAAATATATATATTTTATAAAAACTTAGAATAATTAGGGTTTTATTTATTTATTTGAACCCATAAAATACTCTCTGTGAAAGATAGAATTTCCTCCAATCCATGTAAAAAAATTGCTTTTACTGTAGACAATGACGGTGTGATGGCAAGAATTTTCTTGCAAATGATAAATATGACGAACCACAGCACAATTAATATTCTTGCAAATGATAAACATCCTAAGATATTACTATAACATTTTGAGATTCATGCTGCAGAGTGTTAAGAGTATAATAATATATTTTGGCTAAATTCCTTTGTTGGAACATTTTTCAGTCCATATTTCTCTTTCGATCTTTCCCTTTTCCCCAGGTATTTTGTCTAAAATAATTCGTCACCAACAAATCGTGTTAAATTTCTTAAAGCCTACTTGATCATGACTTGAAAAAAACAACAACTATATTTTTTTACTTTTTGTACCTCAGAACATTGAGTGAAAGTTACTTTAGGTTTACGAAGCAGTACATTTTTTTTTTTTTTATATTTCATATATATTTATAAATAGTGTAGTATCTAATCCATGAATCTCTTTAAATTACTGTATCTAATCTTTCATGGTTTGGTAAGTAAATGGAGAATTGCATTTACCGTTGTGAATACTAATTGTATGTTTGATATTATAGTGTAAGATGTTTTTTAAAAATATGTTAAAATAATTTATTTTATTTTTAATAATCATCACATCAAAATAAATAAATAAATACTAAAAAAAACCATGAATCACTTTTCAAATACAATTTCAAATGCAAAAATTAATGTTACTTAAACCGAGTCTTGTATTCTAAATTCTGATAGAACTGCAAGTTAGTTTTGTACCTATTTTCTTGAGGAAATTTTACTGAGTTTTTGGATTGGGATAAAATTTGAAAGATTCAAAGTTACAGGCCCAACTCGTAAGCAAATCTATGTTTGACTATATTGACATTTTGTCATATTGATTTAATTGAGAAGGATTTTTGAAACGGTACATGGATTTTGGCATGATATTGTGTTTTCCCGATAATAAAAGATATTTTTTAACCATCTCATAAGCCAATTAAAAACAGTTTTTTTCCTCTTTTCCAGACTATCTTGAAAACACGCTTTCTATATTCATTTAATACATTAAAAAAAATTAATAGATAAAACTATAGAAAACACATCAACATAGATAGATCCGAGTTCGGAAAAGCTGTCGAACATTAGGAAGCGATGGCAGAAGCAGAAGAAGAAAGAAGAAGAAACAATATGGTGGTGAAAATCCCATGGTGTGAAGATTATGTTGTTCAGGAAATTTCAGTGCTCAAAGCAAGCTCACAACCCTTTCTCTACTTATGTTGAGTGTTGTAGTTGACCGAAATGAGTTTGGAAGCCGGCAAAGGCTTTGTTTCTTTCTGATTTTTTCAACTAAAATGGAATTATATATACTCTGCAGGCCTGAATAATTTATATCAGCTTTAATCGTTGAATTCCCAGTGTTGTGATTTCATGTGCAGAGGATACTTAATGGATGAATCAATGGAAGTCTGAAGAAATAAACTTTTCAGGATAATTAAATATATCATATTTTAATGAAGCATCTATCTATCTATCTATCTATTATTAATAATGGGATTGCATTTCTTTATTCTATTTTGCAGCTTCTTTATTTTTGAACCTAAAATCTCACCCTTTGTCACGGTCAACTTCTAGTTAGAGTTTAATAACTATTACTTGTACATATGATTTACTGGAATATTATTTTTTCCAGAGTTTATATTTTAATTTTGTTTTGATTAAATGTATCTACTCTTATTTTTTTATGTTGGAGCATTTGCACTTCTATTTTTTTCGTTGTTGCCTAGTCTGCAAGAGCTATTTGACCTTCTTCCCTTGCATCAACCTCAAAGTTCTTTCTGCAACAAACTAACCATTTAGGTACTCCATACCCTTTGGTTCCCCTGATTGCTATAGTTGTTTTAGTTTGTTCTGTCTTCAACAGCCAAGTCTATGAGAGTTACACCGTTTAAGATTGAATTACTGGTTAGTAATTAGTTATTAAGCACATATTTTAAATAATTAGTCCATGCCTTGTTGAGCATGTTGTAACACATGATGTTTTTCTTTCCAAGCTGATAGAGACTCAGTCCTTACAATCAATCTGCTACTCAATTGGACAAGTTGAAGAAATCATCATTTGACTTGAAATTTAGAGTACAACCCAGAAGATGATCTAGACATGTCTGAAATGATATGAACTACAGATTATTCAATACATGGTAGATAGGTTACATTCATTGGCCTTAGTTTCTGGATATATATACGTGTACAAAAAGGATTTAGATTGTGCTGATAAATGATGAAAGATCAGGAGGAATAGAGACTTGAACAGCTCCTTCTAGCATCTGCACAACTTTCTTCATTCCAGGTCTTAAAGATGGATCATCCTGAATGCACCAAATTGCAACCATCACAAACCTCTCCACCGTTTTCATGTCTTCTGTTGCCTCTTCATCTTCTTCTACTAAAAGGCCTAACTTTCCTTCTTTAAGGCAATCACATGCCCAGTCTGCAAGAACTACCTGATGCTCTTGCAGAGCATTAATCTCAAAGTTCTTTCTACAGCATACTAGCTCCAGCAAAAGAATGCCAAAGCTGTAGGTATCTACTTTGGTGGTGACAGGCAGGTTCTTGAACCATTCAAGAGCTACATACCCTTTGGTACCCCTGATTGCTGTAGTTGTTTTAGTTTGGTCTGTCTTCAACAGCTTGGCTAGTCCGAAATCAGAAATCCTTGCCCTAAAAGATTTGTCGAGGAGGATATTTTGAGGCTTGATATCACAATGGATTATCTGGCAGCTGCATTCTTCGTGGAGGTAAAGGAGCCCTCTGGCTATATCGAAAGCAATTTGCATTCTTCGGTACCAGTTAGGCCTTGAATCTCCAAAGAGAAAATTGGCCAAAGAGCCATTGCTCATGTACTCGTAGACCAGAAGGCGATGTTCCCCTTCGTTACAGAATCCAACAAGCTGAACCAAATTCTTGTGATTTGTTCTTCCAATAACTTTCACTTCTGTATTGAATTCTTTGTCGCCCTCTCCGGCCATCTTATCTAACTTCTTCACTGCAATGAGTGGTTTGTCTTCCTCCGCTAGTACTCCTTTGTAAACAGTTCCAAAGGCACCTCTACCGAGTTCTTCCTTGAATCCTCCTGTAGCTCTTTCGAGCTCACTGTAAGTGAAATTCTGCATGTTCATGTCTGGCATGAGACGCTGTTGCGGTATCGTATTTTTTCGCTGTCGGTTCCATCGAGAAAAGAACACATAGAACCCTAGCAGTGAGAGAACAATTAGAAAGATGGAGCTACCTAAAAGCACCGAGCCTGTTGTGATCAAATTCGATCTATCACACTTCTTTGCACTTGAACCTGCAGTGGAGTTGCCTTTCCTTACTTTTATCAGGGCTTTTCCAGCAACACTTGGACCTGTTACCCCATTCGAGAGAGGGGCTCTCTTCATCCAACATTGTCCAGCAGTGTTATAAATGGTAACATCACAATAACAGTCACTTAAGCAAGCCTGTCTGCACCAATCCTCGCCCACTGAAGCAAACATTTCATAATCATTAAATGGCCAGTTTGTGTTAGGCATTTCCTCGATCTCAAAGCTATCTATTTCTTGCGATGGATGGTCACAATCCTGTGAAATAAAGTTTTTCTTGCATCCCTTCCTCTCATCATTTGGATCAAAGAAAGTGTAACCAGGAGGACACTGGCAACTTGGTCTTTGGTCATCTCCTAATCTGCAATAGCTGTTGAAACCGCAAGCTCCACTGCCTACTTGTTCCGTAATTTGCGAGCAGATATTTGATGGTATGGAGTTTGACAAAGTCGTCCAGGCCGTAGCCCTGCTTCTGCTACTGGAGGCAGTCTTTGGATAAACATATTGCCTAAGAACTCCATCATAGTCCAGGGTTGCCCTCAAGTAGAGATCTTGGATTGATACTGAATTAGAGAATACAGGATTAAGTACAGTACCATTTGTTGCTACAAGGTACATATAGCCAGACTGGTTAAAGACCACCTGATAACCGCTACCTATAGAACTTGGGGTTGACCAATAAGCAAAATTTGAGGTAGTTAATGGATAGTGTGTGGTGTACAAGATGAGATTCCCATCAGCTTGTAGAATGAACTTGAATCTTCCATCTGAATAATTCTTTTCCAGGTAGGGAGCAATTAGTTGAGCACCTGAATTCAGATTTTGTGTGGGCAACAGCGTGTCTGTTGGTTCATCAAAACTCTGCCACAAATTGGCACCAGCTTGGCTTGCTACCACGAAGTTTCCTGTGTCAAGCATGGCTGCATAGGCGGCTCCACTTCCACCAAAAACTGGACTCCATATTTGTCCGCCTGATTGATCATTTAGAACCAACTCACCATCTGCAGTAAGTTGTACTCTTGATCCCCCCAGAACTGGATCATTTCTATTAGCTGACCAGACTATGGTTCTCTCAGGTATTTTGTTGAACCATATGGAAAGTATGTAGCCAGCATCACCAACTTGCTGGAAACCAAAAGAAAAATCCCCAGATGGTGAAGTCCAAGAAAGGTTATCACTTCCAGCAGTGAGAGATGACCCCAAAGATATGTTTCTGTAAGTCTGACCATAGGTGGAGAACGGCAGCAGCGGAAGAAGAAGGAAGCAAAAACAATATGGTAGTTGAAAATCCATGAGATGTGAAGATACTTTTCTTCAAGACAATGCAGGACTCAGGGCTCAGGTCCTCTTCTTTATTTATGAGAGTATTGCGGTTGGAAGAACAAACATAGCAGCTTCCTTTTTTATTTCCTCAGAAAGTGCTTATTGCAGCATTAATAAGTCAAACATTAGGTGATTGTAATTTTCAATTGTCAAATTGTCCAATATTAATGTGTGATCGACCCATAGAAAAAAGACATGTTATTAGCTGTACGCCTTCTTTTGACCACTTCAATGAAATCAATCTGAAGCTTACTTCCTTTGACCATATATATATCCTGAAACTAAGGCCAATGAATGTTACCTATCTACCTTGTATTTTATAATCTGTAGTTGCTATCATTTCAGGCATCATGTGTTAGATAGCAACTACAGATTATAAAATACAAGGTAGATAGGTTACATTCATTGATCTTAGTTTCTGGATACATGTGTGTGTGTGTGTGTGTCCAAAAAGGATTTAGATTGTGCTGATAAATGATGAACGATCAGGAGGAACAGAGATTTGAACAGCTCCTTATAGCATCTGCACAACTTTCTTCATTCCAGGTCTTAAAGATGGATCATCCTGAATGCACCAAATTGAATTGAAACCATCACAAACCTCTCTACCCTTTTCATGTCTTCCATTGCCTCTTCATTTTCTTCTACTAAAAGTCTCAACTTTCCTTCTTTAAAGCAATCACATGCCCAGTCTGCAAGAACTATCTGGTGTTCTTGCATTGCATTAATCTCAAAGTTCTTTCTGCAACAAACTAGCTCTAGGAAGAGAATGCCAAAGCTGCAGGTAAGCTTGGTTGTAACAGCCAAGTTCTTGAACTATTCAAGAACTACATACCCTTTGGATAGTAATGCGAGATGCATTCTACATGGAAGGAGCCCCCTGCTGGAAGAAAATTAGTGTGGTAGCTTATATGGATAAATACTAAATTGCAAGGCTATTTAACAAGAAGAAATTTTTAGAGGAAAGTATGTTTTATTAAGTGTTTTTCTTTCCTGCACTTACCTTATACTTGTAATTATAAGTCTATTTATAAATATAAAATCCTAGATAAATAAAAAATTAAACTAAACAAAAAATAATAAGAAAAAGTGTTTTTTCCGATTTAATTAGTCGAACAGTTCTCAACCGGTAGATTAGTTCCTATGTTTCAATTAGTTGATTAGTTCCTTTATTTAAAATAAAAAAAACCCAAAAATTAAGTTTATTTTCAACATCCTTTATTAAACTTATTTTTGATAACTCCTAGCATATCTCTAAGCTTGGCAAAAACATCATGTTTGAGTTAATTTGTTCGAATATTTGTGACATGGTCTTAGATTTTGATATATTTGACTTAAACTTCTTTTAATTGTCTCTTAACTTTTAATTTCATATAATTCTATCCCTGTCAAACTCCATAATCAACCCTGAAATTTAGCATCTTTTCTAACTAGGTCATTGATTGTTGATTTATGCAAATTAACCCTCAATTAAACTTTTAATTTTTTTTAATTTGACCCTTGATTTTGTCGATTTAAGTCCTTGAAGTTCCACGTCTTTTACGACTTGGTTTTTGATTTTGAGTTTCTTCAATCAAGTTTCTAATTGCATATCAAACTTTAATATTTATGCAATTAAGCCATTAATTTGATCAAATTATCTTGTTAAAATTGCAATTCAACCCCAACACTTCAATTCTTTCCAATTAAAGCTCAAATTGAATTCAAAAACCAACATTCCTCACAATTAAACCTTCAATAAATTGAATTAAACCCTAAAAAAAATACCAATTGCGTTATTAAACATTCAATTTTAATTGTTTCTTCTCAAATTGATTTTTTCTTGTTAATAAGTCATTTATCATTCAAAATTGAACTATTAATTTTTCAACTTTGGGTATTTTGATCTTCCTCAACTAGTCTTTGAAAATTTTCTAGATATTTTTCATGCTCTTCTTATTGATATATATTTTATTTTTTCAATGTTTTTTTTTTTTAATTTTTTAGTATGGGGTCCCAAAAATGGATAACAAGAATGTTGATTTGACAAGTTAATTCAGGTTGACCTGAGCCGATCTAATATATTTCTATCTTAATATTTCTTAAAAAATATTATCTTGAGATTTTTTTAATTAAAAGATGTTTTTAACAATCATTAATCTCAAGTTAGCTAAGTTATATCAGGTCAATTGACATATAATTTAAATTATTTTTGTCAAAAAAAAAAGTTAGATACATCTATATATATATTTTTTATATATAAAAAATTGATCTAATTTGTATCATAGTGTGAGCTAATAATTTAGTTAACATCTTGTTGAGTAATTTGTGAAGTGAATTAAAAGTGATCATTGTTGGAATGATTCCTCCTATATATTGATTTGAATTAGAGCATTTATATCTGAATTTGTAAATTCATAAAAAAAAATCGTTTTTTTAAAGATTCAATTCTAAATAGTATCTTAAGGAACAAACTCATCTATCATTTAAACTAAACCTTCAATTTTTTTATTATTATTTAAAATTAAACTATATGGAATAATGAATTATAAAATCCTTTTGCTTAATGCTAATAAATATATGATTTTACTTGTTACTCTTTAATATGGAAAACAAGAAGAAATAAGTGCATGAAACTTTAATGTGCATGGTACAATTAACCCACGAATCAATCCAATTTGAAAGTCACATTGTCATCGACTACGTGTCATACATAAACAAGACAACAAATGCAACGACTAGTCGTTTATATTGGTCTAAAATTGTCTTTGACGCCAAAATGAACCTTTTCTTCCTTTCATTATTATAATGGACAGGTCAACTTTTGTCTGTAATTACTAAATTTCTCGAGATGTTAAACAAACCGTTCGCATAAAAAATACTAAGCCCGAACTCGCACACGACCCACAGATTAAATATGTTAATTTAGATTTTTAAAATTAATTTAAAATAATATATTTTTTTTTTTTTTTTAATAAAAGTTAAGACGATATTTTAAAAACAGAACAAAATTAAGGTTGTGAATTGATCAGGCTGAGTTAATCTAGTAACAATAAATAAAGTTTTTTATGAAAATCAAGCCAAGGTGGTCGTGTTTTAACTCAATTAATTAGATTAAGCTGCGTTTAATAACTACGATATACGATCTTAATTAGGACTACATTATGATAAATAACTTGGGAGACAAACATGCTATTTACACGGGCCAAGTCTGTAAGAGCTAGACCGTTTAAGATTGAAGAACTGGCCGGTCAGTAATTATTTATTAAGGACATATTTTGAATAATAATTCTTTGATTCTACTCGTTACTCTTGAGCATGGAAAAGGAACAGAAAAAGGATGCAAGTATTTGAAGCCTTGTTGAGCATGTACTAACACAAGATGTTTTTCTTTCCAAGCTGATAAACACTCAGTTCTTGCAATCAATCTGCTACTCAATCGGACAAGTTGAAGAAATCATCATTTGACTTGAAATTTAGAGTACAACCCAGAAGATGATCTAGACATGTCTGAAATGAGAGGAACTACAGATTATTCAATACATGGTAGATAGGTTACATTCATTGGCCTTAGTTTCTGGATATATATATATATATATATATGTGTGTGTGTACAAAAAGGATTTAGATTGTGCTGATAAATGATGAAAGATCAGGAGGAATAGAGACTTGAACAGCTCCTTCTAGCATCTGCACAACTTTCTTCATTCCAGGTCTTAAAGATGGATCTTCCTGAATGCACCAAATTGCAACCATCACAAACCTCTCCACCGTTTTCATGTCTTCTGTTGCCTCTTCATCTTCTTCTACTAAAAGGTCTAACTTTCCTTCTTTAAGGCAATCACATGCCCAGTCTGCAAGAACTACCTGATGCTCTTGCAGAGCATTAATCTCAAAGTTCTTTCTACAGCATACTAGCTCCAGCAAAAGAATGCCAAAGCTGTAGGTATCTACTTTGGTGGTGACAGGCAGGTTCTTGAACCATTCAAGAGCTACATACCCTTTGGTACCCCTGATTGCTGTAGTTGTTTTAGTTTGGTCTGTCTTCAACAGCTTGGCTAGTCCGAAATCAGAAATCCTTGCCCTAAAAGATTTGTCGAGGAGGATATTTTGAGGCTTGATATCACAATGGATTATCTGGCAGCTGCATTCTTCGTGGAGGTAAAGGAGCCCTCTGGCTATATCGAAAGCAATTTGCATTCTTCGGTACCAGTTAGGCCTTGAATCTCCAAAGAGAAAATTGGCCAAAGAGCCATTGCTCATGTACTCGTAGACCAGAAGGCGATGTTCCCCTTCGTTACAGAATCCAACAAGCTGAACCAAATTCTTGTGATTTGTTCTTCCAATAACTTTCACTTCTGTATTGAATTCTTTGTCGCCCTCTCCGGCCATCTTATCTAACTTCTTCACTGCAATGAGTGGTTTGTCTTCCTCCGCTAGTACTCCTTTGTAAACAGTTCCAAAGGCACCTCTACCGAGTTCTTCCTTGAATCCTCCTGTAGCTCTTTCGAGCTCACTGTAAGTGAAATTCTGCATGTTCATGTCTGGCATGAGACGCTGTTGCGGTATCGTTTTTTGTCGCTGTCGGTTCCATCGAGAAAAGAACACATAGATCCCTAGCAGTGAGAGAACAATTAGAAAGATGGAGCTACCTAAAAGCACCGAGCCTGTTGTGATCAAATTCGATTTATCACCCTTCTTTGCACTTGAACCTGCAGTGGAGTTGTCTTTCCTTACTTTTATCAGGGCTTTTCCAGCAACACTTGAACCTGTTACCCCATTCAAGAGAGGGACTCTCTTCATCCAACATTGTCTAGCAGTGTTATAAATGGTAACATCACAATAACAGTCACTTAAACAAGCCTGTCTGCACCAATCCTCACCCACTGGTTGAAACATTTCATAATCATTAAATGGCCAGTTTGTGTTAGGCATTTCCTCGATCTCAAAGCTATCTATTTCTTGCGATGGATGGTCACAATCCTGTGAAATAAAGTCTTTCTTGCATCCCTTCCTCTCATCTTTTGGATCAAAGAAAGTGTAACCAGGAGGACACTTGCAACTTGGACTTTGGTCATCTCCTAATCTGCAATAGCTGTTGAAACCGCAAGCTCCACTGCCTACTTGTTCCGTAATTTGCGAGCAGATATTTGATGGTATGGAGTTTGACAAAGTCGTCCAGGCCGTAGCCCTGCTTCTGCTACTGGAAGCAGTCTTTGGATAAACATATTGCCTAAGAACTCCATCATAGTCCAGGGTTGCCCTCAAGTAGAGATCTTGGATTGATACTGAATTAGAGAATACAGGATAAAGTACAGTACCATCTCTAGCTACAAGGTACATATAGCCAGACTGGTTAAAGATCACCTGATAACCGCTACCTGTAGAATTTCCGGGCATCCAATAAGCAGAATTTGAGGTATTTAATGGATAGTGTGTGGTGTACAGGAGGAGATTCCCGTCAGCTTGTAGAATGAACTTGTATCTTCCTTCTGAATAATTCTTTTCCAGGTGGGGAGCAATTAGTTGAGCACCTAAATTCAGATTTTGTGTGGGCAACAGTGTATCTGTTGGTTCATCAAAACTCTGCCACATATTGGCACCAGCTTGGCTTGCTACCACGAAGTTTCCTGTGTCAAGCATGGCTGCATAGGCGGCGTCAGTTCCACCCGATTGTGGAGTACTACTCCATATTTGTCCGCCTGATTGATCATTTAGAACCAACTCACCATCTTCCGTAAGTTGTACTCTTGATCCCCCCGGAACTAGATGATTTCTATTAGCTGACCAGACTATGGTTCTTTCGGGTATTTTGTTGAACCATATGGCAAGTAGGTAGCCAGCATCACCGACTTGTTGGAATCCAAAAGCAAATTCCCCAGATGGTGAAGTCCAAGAAAGGTTATCAGTTGCAGCAGTGAGAGATGAGCCCAAAGATATGTTGCTGTGAGCCTGACCATTGCTAGAAAATGGCAGCAGCAGAAGAAGAAGGAAGAAAAAACAATATGGTAGTTGAAAATCCATGAGATGTGAAGATACTATATTTGAAGACATGGCATGATTTAAGGCACAGGTCCTCTTCTTTATTTATGCTGGGTATTGCCGTTGGAAGAAAATACGAGTCTCCAACTATCCACGTATCAAATGAAGATGGCAATCGTGACTTTCTTTATGACAATTGACAATTAAACAATATAAAAACCTTGTTTAATTTGAAAAAATTAAAATAATATTATTTTAATTTTTTTAAAAATAATTAAATAATATTTTTATGAATTAGCTCGAGTTATATCGCTAAATCCCGTTCGGTAAGCTATATATAAAAAAATGAAATAAATTATCATTTCGCTGGAGGAAAAAACATAGCAGCTTCCTGTTCACTTCTTCAGAAAAAGCTTATCGCAGCATTAAAGAGTCAAACATTAGGTGGTTGTAATTTTCAATGGTCAACTATTCCAATATATATTAACGCGAAGGACTTTGTGATAGACCCATGCGAAAAAGACGTGTTATTAGCTGTACGCCTTAGACCAATAGATAATGTCTATGAAATTAATCAGAAGCTTCCTTCTTTTGACCACTTCAATTATAAAAGTTTTCTTTTTTTGAAAATCTCTAAAATCCTAACAATATATATATTCTAGATTTTGTTTTGAGAAAATTCCACTAAATCTTGGAGAGGAAAACCCTTTCAAAAGGTGGCTTGTTCCAAGAAATTATATATATATATATATATATATATATATATATATATATTCTAATTTCGTATAGAATTGACTTAGTATCAAATGAATATGGCAAAGACTTTCTTTATGTGATTGTATTTTTACCTCGTGATAAAGATAAGATTTCAACTAATTTCGAATCTTTTTTTCATGCATGAGAATAAACTAATGCCGAAAACTTGCGCGTATCAAATGAAGATGGCAAAGACTTTCTTTGTTTTTATGATTTTTTCTTTCGGTAAATAAATTTTAACTAATATCATATTTTTACATTTAGCTATCAAACTAAACCGGTTAGTTTTTAAATTAAACTAGTTAAAATTAACTTAATTGATTTAATAAAAAAAACCCTGACCTGATCAACCATATAAATATATTATTTAATTAAAAAAATTAAAATAATATTGTTTTAATATTTTTTAAAAAATAATAAAATAATATCTAAAATAACTCAAGTTACGTGGCTAAATCCCGGTCGGATAAACTATAAAAAAACTGAAATAAATTATCAATATTTGACTGGAGGACAAAACATAGCAGCTTCCTGTTTACGTCTTCAGAAAATGCTTATCGCAGCATTAATGAGTCAAACATTTGGTGATTGTAATTTTCAATGGTCAACTCTTCCAATATATATTAACGAGAAGAAAGGACTGTGTGATAGACCCATGCAAAAAAGACATGTTATTAGCGGTACTAGTGGTTTTGTTTTGTCTATTTCAAGCTCACGCTCTTGGTTGTTTTGTCCCTTTAATTTTTTATGGTATTTTTTTTTAAATTATATTCTTTGATATTAAATTTTTATTAAACTTTATCATTATTTTGTGTTGAGTTGACTAGAGATTGGTTTTTATATTTTTTATCACGTAATAAAATAAAAATCATTTCACCATAGGCGGAGGCATGGTAAAGGCTGGGGTGAGTTTTAGCCTAAATCAAGATTTTATCAACATTTTTTAACTAGTTTTATGTAAAAAAAATTTATAATTCTTAATTAAGTTATCAAAAAATTCTAAAATTTTATGTGGAGCCTTCTAATATGATGCTTTAACTTGGGTTAAAATTTCAAAATTTTTGGAGAAATTTAATGAAAAATCATAATTTGATCAGTTTTATGTTATTGGATGTAATTTTCAATCCGACTATCAGACCGAGTTAAAATTTTATGAGAGATCTTAAAATATATTGAATAAAATCTAGTTAAGAGTTTAGGTTGAACGGAGCTTGGTAGTTTTAACAAAAAAAAGAACCGTCAAATAAAAGCAAAATGACTCATTAAGAGTAAAATGGTTATTTGCCATTAAAAAGTAAAACAAATCAGCTCCTCTTTCTTTTTATATGTTACCGACTGAGCAGAAGCAGAATAGAAGAAGAAAGAAAAGAAAAGGCGAGAGAGAAATAGAAAAAAGTAAGGGAAAAACATAAAAAAAATTCAAAGAAAAAAAATATATATAAGAGAATAACCTTATAAACTTACAAAGTCCAACTTATAAAACAATAATCTAGGGAAGAATCAAGTGAAGGAAGAAGGAATTAAAAGAGAAAAAAAAATTAATTACTTTGTTTTCCAGTTGACATAAGATTGTTATTTTATCCCGGTTGAGGGGTAGTTACAATATTGATTCAGATTCGATTATAGATGAATTATATTTCACAAAACATCGAAGGATATAACTGTAATAGTGAGTTTATTTTTAGTTTCGCTTTAACTTTATGTACTTTCAAATTTATTTTTTAATATTTTAGATAGTGTATTTGAATTAAAACTTTACTATTAATTTCAAAAATTTATGTACATGAGTTAATAATCAATTTTAAAAAATATTTATATATTTATTTAATAGCCCAGGATAAAAAAAATCTCTACCTCTGCCCTTGCATTTCACTGCAACATGAAACCATTTCTTTTGTATTAGCCCTTTTGATTTACCCAACATGTTATCGGTTTTTCCTCTTCTGTGCACGGCTTGTAACAAACAAGATGGTTCCTTCTTGAAAAAGAAAAAAGAAAAAAGAAAAAAACATAGCAGCTTCCTGTTCACTTCTTCAGAAAAAGCTTATCGCAGCATTAAAGAGTCAAACATTAGGTGGTTGTAATTTTCAATGGTCAACTATTCCAATATATATTAACGCGAAGGACTTTGTGATAGACCCATGCGAAAAAGACGTGTTATTAGCTGTACGCCTTAGACCAATAGATAATGTCTATGAAATTAATCAGAAGCTTCCTTCTTTTGACCACTTCAATTATAAAAGTTTTCTTTTTTTGAAAATCTCTAAAATCCTAACAATATATATATTCTAGATTTTGTTTTGAGAAAATTCCACTAAATCTTGGAGAGGAAAACCCTTTCAAAAGGTGGCTTGTTCCAAGAAATTATATATATATATATATATTCTAGTTTTTTTTTAGAAAATTCTATTAAAGTACGGAGAAAGAAATAACTCGTAAAAAGTGACTTATTATTCAATTTAAAAATAATAATTATTAGTTAAGATTTTAAATTTTTATTTATATTATTATTAAAAAATATTAGATGATATCACATGATATAATGTTTTCACTTTTAGGATTTAGGATTGTGCTACAAGTTTTTTTTATTGAAAATATCTAAAAACAATAATTAAAATAAACCTTTAAAAATTGATTTTCACTTTCTTGCTGAGAAATTGTATTTAACATCTTGAATTTTATACATGCGTTAATATATAACATCCTAAAAGAAAATCAAGAAAAAATATCTAATAATTATATAAGGTTTGCCTTTATATTCATTTTAAATCTTTTATTTTACTTATTACTCGTGAACATGAAAAGAAAAAATAATAATTGAAAGCATGCGTTTTAAGCCTTATTGCCCTGAAATGAGAGGAACTACAGACTATTCAATACATGGTAGATAGGTTACATTCATTGGCCTTAGTTTCTGGAGATATATACGTGTACAAATAGGATTTAGATTGTGCTGATAAATGATGAAAGATTTGGTGATTGTAATTTTCAACGGTCAACTCTTCCAATATATGTTAACATGAAGAAAGGACAGTGTGATAGACCCATGCAAAAAAGACATGTTATTAGCGGTACTAGTGGTTTTGTTTTGTCTATTTCAAGCTCACGCTCTTGGTTGTTTTGTCCCTTTAAATTTTTATGGTTTTTTTTTCAATTATATTCTTTATTATTGAATTTTTATTAAACTTTATCATTATTTCGTGTTGAGTTGACTAGAGATTGGTTTTTATATTTTTTATCACATAATAAAATAAAAACCATTTCACTACAACATGAAACCATTTCTTTTGTATTAGCCCTTTTGATATACCCAACATGTTATCGGTTTTTCCTCTTCTGTGCACGGCTTGTGACAAACAAGATGGTTCCTTCTTGAAAAAGAAAAAAGAAAAAAACTAACTATGAAATTGCATTTCCAACCCTCTTCCTCTCTCTGTTTTATATATAAACTGTTAGGACTTTGGATTTCCCCGGTACTTGGGCTAGGGGCAGATCATGGGCCGAGGATTTATAGCCTGGACGGAGACTGGTGAAGGGCCGACTCGAGCGATTTCGCGTCGTCGAGGAAAAAAAAAATGGAAGAAATTATACAAACCTGACAGACGGTTGAAAGATGCGGTTTACCCATATTTCCTATTCAACTCGCTTGGTTCGATTGTCATTGTTTTTGTGCTCTTCCATCTTCTCTTTTAACTTAGAGATAATTAATTTAGATGTTGTAATAGTTTAAAGATGCGGTTGTTGTAGTAGTCAGAAGCTATTGAAATCTTGAGTTAAATTAGAGATAATTAATTTTCTTTTTCTTTTTCTTTTTTTGATAGATTAAAAGTTAAGATACGAGTTGAAGTGAAATTTGATGGACATTACCCCTTTTTTTTCCTGCTCTCGTTTCTGGAGCAAAATGCCCCAGTTGCACAATGCCTTTCTCACAGGGAACGACACTGTCATTATTTTCTTTTTCTTTGTAATTTTAGAGCAGTCTTATACTTTTCCATTTCATTCTTAAAAAACAATAATTTTATGACCAAATTTACCTATGTAGTGAAAATAGAACTCACACGCCCATAATCCATATAGAATCACATGTGACCGACATGGGGTCACTTTTCGTAGGTGTGGACCAGATGTCATTAAGCTGCTAGTGGTGGTAGCGCGTGGAGAAGACACGTTGTCACTGTTCCGGCTATCCCTGAGGCAATTCCAAGAATTGTTTTAGGGGCTGTTTTATAATTTTTAAATTTTTTAATGTAATATTTGTTTATAAATGGTAGTGTGTGTGTGTGTGTAGTAAAAGTGAATGTGTTGTTTGTTTTTATTTTATTTTATTTTATTATTGTTGATGTTTTTTATGATAAAATTACAAAGAATAAAGAAGAATTTAATATTTTGATTTGCTTACGGTCAAGAATTATGAACTTACATGTAAGTCGTATTTCTAATATCTGATGAAAAGATAAAATTTTTAAAACTTCTTTAATACATCAAAGTCAAGAAGCAACTTATCTCAGGTATGGTGCGTTAGAGGTGCTAATACCTTACCTAATCACAACCAATCCCTTACACTTGAATATTTGAGAAGACCAGTACATTAAAATTTTTTAATAACCCTCAATTAAATACTAGGTGGCGACTCTTAACAAACCAAGCAAATGAAAACGAAAAAATCGCAAACAGACACCGCACGAGTGACGTGCGACAATTATCATGTCCATTTAGGGATTAATTTTAAAAAACATATTATTGATTAATAACTACGATTTCACCTTGTTTTATCCTATCTTAATTTCCTCACCCAATAATGCAGCTTAGCTTGAACCATACTTCGTCCTAAACAAGCAGCATCAAAGAGCAATTTCAACACAGGATTAGTCGGTGCTAATGGTTTTGTTTTGTCTAATTGTGGCATCAAAAGAAGAATAGTATGACCACTTCATTGAAATTAATCAGAAGTTTCCTTCTTTTGGCCACTTCAATTATCTAATGGAGTCCATCAAGCGGAAGGCCAACTTGAAATGGCTAACATTGAAATTGCTTTTGAAAAATTTTCACTTTTGAGAATTTTTCAACCTGGGCAGGCCCCCCATGAGAATTAGGCCACCTGAAAAATCTCTATATTTTTCCACCACCTTTCAGTTTCCACTCTTGAGATAGTGCATTTCCTATCCTAACTCCATTCAAGTGCGCCTTCGAGCCCTCGTCTTATCTCCATTCGAGCGCGCTTTTGAGCCCTCGTCTTATTTCTTTTTGAGCACGCCTTCGAGCCCTCGACCATCAAAGGTAGTGCATTTCCTATTCTACCTCCATTCGAGCGCGCCTTCGAGCCCTCGACCATCAAAGGTAGTGCATTTCCTATCCTACCTTCTTTTGAGTGCACCTTCGAGCCCTCATTTTCTTCGAGTTTTCATTTATTGAATAATGCGCCTTCGAGCCCTCATTTTCCTTCGAGCCCTATCATGTCTCATTAAAAAGAAAAATCCTCGTATTTTTCCACTAGGCAGGTAACCCATTACAATGTGACCAACTGGGCCGGTAACCCATTACAATGTGACCATTTGGGTAGGTAACTGATTACAATGTGACCATCTGGGCTGGTAACCCATTACAATGTATCATCCTGAAAAATCCTTGTGTTTTTCCACTGGGCAGGTAACCCATTACAATGTGACCATCTAAGCCGGTAACCCATTACAATTTACCATCAATATACCATCCTATACTGGGCAGGTAGCCTATTACAATGTGACCATCTGGGCTGGTAATCCATTACAATATATCATCCTATATTGGGCAGGTAACCCATTACAATGTGACCATTTGGGCCGGTAACCCATTATAATATACCATAAAAAAAAAATTTCTCGTATTTTTCAATCATTGGGCAGGTCGCCTGGAACAATTAGACTACTCACAAAATTCTTCGCGTTTCTTTTATCATTGGGCAGGTTGCCTAAAAACAATTCGATCCATCCTAAAAAAAAAAGAAGAAAAAGAAAAAATCAATAAAAAAAAAAAGAGAAAAGAGAAAGGGTTTTCACAATTATTCTTCTTTACAAAACTTACTATACAAAGTCAAAAGAAAATAAATTTTCTAATGCATTTGCACCGTAAGCATTGTAAAGAGGGGGCAACTATTGTAACTCAATTTTGACCCACCTATTTTTAAATTAATTTTTAAGGAGGGTAAATCTTGAAAATTAAAAGACCAGGGGTTTGAATGCAAGGATTTAGAAACTTCAAGGACCAGATTGGAAATAATCATTCTCAGCCCCAAAACAACACCGTTTCAATCAGGTGCTGTCCGTCATCTTCATCTCCAAAGCACCGAACGCCCGCCTGCAAAGAAGGAAACGGAAGTGTGAAACACCAGCATCCTGGTCCTTTCAAAAAACAAAAAAGCAGTATTTATCTTCATGATAATCACAACCCGGTGAGATAAGGATTACACTTCGCGTCCGAGTCCTAATAGAGACCGTCTCCTTCAGCCGTGCTTATCAGGAGGAGAGACGTGAGGTTAAGGGAGAGGAGGATTGGTCCCTATAAATACCCAACAATTAACAGCTTACAGAGAGGCAGAAAAACCCAGAAAACAATGAAAGAGAAACCAAGAAAGCAAATCAATCCTAGAAAAACAGAGCAAACAAAAACAGAACCAAAAAAAATATACAGAGAAGAACAGAAACATCAACCCAAAACAGAGAAAAGACAGAGTAAAAAAAAAAGAGAAAAACAAAGCATAAACCGAAAACACATACACAGAAAAGGAGAGAAAGGAAGAGGGGAGCCACATATCAGCCTTATTTTCGTCCCTGCAAGAAAACAATTGATCACCTCACTATCGGCGGTCGAACCCACACCGGCGTTGCAACCTTCCTCACCATCGCCAGAAACATAAGCTTCCTTCTTTTGACCACTTCAATTATAACAGTTTTCTTTATTGAAAATCTCTAAAATCCTAACAATTTATACATTTTAGATTTTGTTTTAGAAAATTCCACTAAATCTTGGAGAGGAAAAAAAACCTTTCAATATATATATATATTCCAGTTTTTTTTGAAAAAATTCTACTAAATCTCGGACAAAGAAATAATTCGTAAAAAGTGATTTATTGTTCAATTTTAAAAAAAAATTATTATTTAAGATTTTAAATTTTTATTTATATCATTCCTTAAAAATATTAGATGATATCAAAAGATATAATGTTTTCACTTCTAGGATTTAGAATTGTGCTACAAGTTTTTTCTTAATTAAAAATATTTGAAAAAATAATTAAAATAAAAATTGATTTTCATTTTTTTGCTGAGAAATTATATTTAACATCCTCAATTTTATAATATAACATCCTAAAAGTAAATCAAGAAAAAAATATATAATTATATTCGGTTTGCTTTTATATTCATTTTAAATCTTTTATTTTGTTTATTACTCGTGAACATGAAAAGAAAAATAATAATTGAAAGCATGCGTTTTAAGTCTTATTGTGCAAGGTCTAACACATGATGCCTGAAATAATATAGGAACTACAGATTATTCAATACAACGAACTACAGATTATTCAATGCAGGCTAGATAGGTAACATTCATTGGCCTTAGTTTCTGGATATATATATATGTGTACAAAAAGGATTTAGATTGTGCTGATAAATGATGAAGGATCAGGAGGAACAGAGACTTGAACACCTCCTTCTAACATCTGCACAACTTTCTTCATTCCAGGTCTTAAAGATGGATCCTCCTGAATGCACCAAATTGCAACCATCACAAACCTCTCCACCCTTTTCATGTCTTCCATTGCCTCTTCATCTTCTTCTACTAAAAGGTTGAACTTTCCTTCTTTAAGGCAATCACATGCCCAGTCTGCAAGAACTATCTGATCTTCTTGCATTGCATTAATCTCAAAGTTCTTTCTGCAGCAAACTAGCTCCAGCAAGAGAATGCCAAAGCTGTAGGTATCTACTTTGGTTGTGACAGGCAGGTTCTTGAACCATTCAGGAGCTACATACCCTTTCGTCCCCCTTATTGCTGTCGTTGTTTTGGTTTGGTCCGTCTTCAACAGCTTGGCTAGTCCGAAATCTGAAATCCTGGCGTTAAGAGATTCGTCGAGGAGGATATTTTGAGGCTTGATATCACAATGGATTATCTGGGAGCAGCATTCTTCATGGAGGTAAAGGAGCCCTCTGGCTATACCGAAAGCAATTTGCATTCTTCGGTGCCAACTAGGCCTTGAATATCCAAATATGTAGTTTGACAAGGAGCCACTGCTCATGTACTCGTAGACCAGAAGGCGATTTTGCCCTTCGTTACAGAATCCAACAAGTTGAACCAGATTCTTGTGATTTGTTCTGCCAATAACTTTCACTTCTGTATTGAATTCTGTGTCGCCCTCCCCGGCCATCTTTTCTAATTTCTTTACTGCGATGAGCGGTTTGTCTTCGTTGGCTAGTGCCCCCCTGTAAACAATTCCAAAAGCACCCCTACCGAGTTCTTCCTTGAATCCTCCTGTAGCTGTTTCCAGCTCATTGTAAGTAAAATTCTGCAGATTCATTTCTGGCATGACATGGAGTTGCGGTACCATCTTTTGTTTTTGTTGGTTCCATCGAGTAAAGAACACGTAGATTCCTAGCAGAGAGAGAACAATTAGAAAGATGGAGCTACCTAAAAGCACCGATCCTGTTGTGATCAAAGTTGATCGATCACTCTTCTTTGCACTTGAACCGGCAGTCCAGTTACCTTTCCTTACTTTCATCAGGGCTTTATCACCAATACTTGGATCTGTTACCCCATTCGAGAGAGGGCCTGTCTTCTTCCAACAGTGTCCACTGTTATAAGTGGCAACAGTACAATAGCAGTCACTCAAGCAAGCTTGTCTGCACCAATCCTCGTCCACTGAAAGAAAATCATCATAATCAGTATATGGAAAGTTTGTGTTAAGCATATCCCTGATCTCAAAGCTATCTATTTCTTGCGATGGATGGTCACAATCCTGTGAAATAAAGTTTCTCTTGCATCCCTTCCTCTCATCATTTGGATCGAAGAAAGTGTAACCAGGAGGACACTTGCATCTTGGTTTTTGGTCATCTCCTAACATGCAATAGCTGTTGAAGCCGCAAGCTCCACTGCCTACTGGTCCCCTAATTACCACGCAGATATTTGAGGGTATGAAGTTTGGCAAAGTAGTCCAGGCCTTAGGCCACCTTCTGCTACTGGAAGCAGTCTTTGGATAAGCATATTGCCTAAGAACTCCATCATAGTCCAGGGTTGCCCTCAAGTAGAAATCTTGGATTGATACTGGATTAGAGAATACCGAATTAAGCATGGTGCCATTTTTGGCTACGAGGTACATATAGCCAGACTGGTTAAAGACCAACCTAGAACCGCTTCCAATAGAATCCTGGGTAGACCAATAAGGATAATTTACTGTAGTTGTTGGATAACGTGTTGTGTACAATAAGAGATTCCCGTCAGTTTGTAGAATGAACGTGAATCTTCCATCTGAATAATTCTTTTCCAGGTAGGGAGCAATTAGTTGAGCACCTAAATTCAGATATTGTGTGGGCAACAGTGTGTCTGTTGGTTTATCAAAACTCTGCCACAAATTGGCACCAGCTTGGCTTGCTACCACGAAGTTTCCCGTGTCAAGCATGGCTGCATAGGCGGCTCCACTTCCACCAGAAACTGATTGATCATTTAGAACCAACTCACCATCTCTGGTAAGTTGTACTCTTGATCCCTCCTGAACTAGATCATTTCTATTAGCTGACCAGACTATGGTTCTTTCGGGTATTTTGTTGAACCATATGGCAAGTAGGTAGCCAGCATCACGGACTTTTTGGAATCCAAAAGCAAATTCCCCGGATGGTGAAGTCCAAGGAAGGTTATCAGTTGCAGCAGTGAGAGATGAGCCCAAAGGTATGTTGCTGTGAGCCTGACCATTGCTAGAAAATGGCAGCAGCAGAAGAAGAAGGAAGAAAAAACAATATGGTAGTTGAAAATCCATGATGTGAAGATACTGTTTTTTAAGACATTGGATGATTTAGGGCACAAGCCCTCTTCTCTATTTATGCTGGGTATTGGCGTTGGAATAAAATACGAGTCTCCAACTATCCGCGTACGTATGAAATGAATAAATTAATGAAGTAAAAGTAAAGCATTAGAAAATTGTGAGTCTGATCAATAGTCAAGTTTTCCAATATTAACGTGAAGAAAGGGGTGTTCAAAAAAGAGAAATTATTAGCAATAAGTCTACAAATTTAGGATTGCATGTGCTACAAATTTTCTTCATTGAAAATCTCTAAAACCCTGGTCTTTCTGAGAAAATCCAACTAGAACTTGGAGAAAGAAATGCAAAAATGAAGTGTTTTCATACTTAATATCGTTAAATAACTGGTTTCTAAAAAGTTATATATCATGGTCCTTTTCGGAGAAATAAAAGGACTCGAGAAAAATAACTTATTTGATGGTAAGAGATATTAAAGAATAAATTCAATTTAAAAGCTAAAGGAAATTAGCAAAAATTTAAAATAATAATTTAACTAATACAATTTTGGTATTATATCAAATAACTAGTTTAATAAAAACATTTAAGATATTAATGATAATTTAAGATATAATTTATATTATTGTATAATAAATATTACTAATGAAATTAATAAGAAGCTTCCTTTTCTCTTGACCACTCCAATTACATAGTTTTAACTGCTTGGATCTAAGATTATGCTACAACTTTTTTTAATTAAAAATCTCTAAAATTCAAACAAGTTATATAAAAAATTTACCGTTATAACTAGTATTTAATCCGTAGTTCGATTTCCTCTGTGTTTTTTTTTTTTGTTTAAAGAAACAAGGTATAATGGATTCTTCAAGTTCATCACAATCATCAATTAGCCATGAAGATTCTTCTTTTCTACAACTGTTGCTTGTGCTTTTCTTGTCTCATTTTTATATTTTAAAAATCATTTAAGGTCAGAAACTTAAATCATTAGGTTGTATTAAGAATGATTACAACTCCTGGCCGCTAAATGATTAGATGAGATTTACTCTCATAATATATTATAAATTTTTCAAGTCAAACTAAAGTATTAGGAAACCAACTTTCTTGCTTCCAGACTACAAATTTCATTAATTGAAGGTTTGGACACAAAGACTTTTCAAATCCCAACAGCTGCATTCCAGGTCCATATGGTACATATGGTACTTTTCATTAATTGAAGGAGGCAATGGTACATATGGTGGACCAAGTCCATGTTATTGAAAAAATTATTGAAATGGTAAATTTCGATGAAGATTAGGTAGAATATTGAACATGAACCACATAAGCATTGGTGTTTGAAACGGTGGAAGTCGTTTGTTCAACAGAGACTTGGGACCAGGGCAATAAATGAATGGATCCAAAGACTTAAAAATTGCAAAATGGACCCAATGAGGAATTGATTTAGTAAAAGCTTTTAAAAATCAATGGAAATCAAGTACTCAATCTTCTTTTTGTACGCCAAAGTACTAACATGCCTGGCACGGCCAATTCCAAGCAGTGGCAAGGTGCACCCCTCTTCTTGACGAAAACGATAATGTTTATGATTTTTTATTTTTTAAAAAAAATGGAGAGAAAAAAAGGCAAATATATCATCACAAGAGAGCCAGTGGATTTTTTCACTATATTAGTATGTATCTCTACTTCAAATCTAATACAAAACTTCAAAACAAAAATGCCTTGTTCTGAATGTTCATCGCATGGAATATATATTGCTATATTATGTTTATAGATTTGATAGACATGATCAATCCTTAGAAAAAGGCTTGTATGTTTCAAAATTTTAAACTTAATTTGAAGATGTTATTTCAATTTTTTTTTCTAGTTAATTTCATATGTTTATAGAACTTTGGGTAGACCAATAAGCAACATTTGAGGTAGTTGTTGGATAACGTGTTGTGTACAGTAAGAGATTCCCGTCAGCTTGTAGAATGAACTTGAATCTTCCATCTGAATAATTCTTTTCCTGGTAGGGAGCAATTAGTTGAGCACCTGAATTCAGATTTTGTGTGGGCAACAGTGTGTCTGTTGGTTCATCAAAACTCTGCCACAAATTGGCACCAGCTTGGCTTGCTACCAAGAAGTTTCCCGTGTCAAGCATGGGTGCATAGGCGGTTCCACTTCCACCCGATTCTGGACGAATCCATATTTGTCTGCCTGATTGATCATTTAGAACCAACTCACCATCTTCCGTAAGTTGTACTCTTGATTCCCCCTCGTAGCTACCTACTTGCCATATCCTCAAGTTTAGACTCCCAGTCTCCTGTTGTCCTCGACGAAAGCCCACTCGCCGAGAAATCCCTCGTTGCCAGAGACTCCGGTGACTGCTGTGGTTCATCAAATTTGAATTGCTCTCCTGAGCAAGCACACAACATCATGGATTTTCAACTACCATATTGTTTTTTCTTCCTTCTTCTTCTGCTGCTGCCATTTTCTTGCAATGGTCAGGCTCACAGCAACATATCTTTGGGCTTATCTCTCACCGCTAGGTTATGGCGCTCAATGAAATCAGATATTTCTCATAAAAAAAAAATCATATAGTTTGGCTAAATTCCTATGTTGATACACGAATAACAATGACTTTTTTTGTTGTCGATACTAAAGATGCTTGGAAAATTTCTCAGTCCATATTTCTCTTTCGATATATCTTTCCTTTTTACCCAGGTATTTTGTCTAAAATAATTCGTCACCAACAAATCGTTTTAAATTTCTTAAAGCCTACTTGATCATGACCTGAAAAAAACAACTATTTATTTTTTTCTTTTTGTACCTTATAGAACATTGAGTGAAAGTTACTTTAGGTTTACAAAGTAGTACAATTTTTTAAAACAATATGATGCATAATGTTTTTAAAAAATATCTTTTATTTAAAAATATATTAAAATAATTTTTTTTTACATAAGTACATCAAAATAAATAAATAAATACTAAGAAAACCATGAATTTAAGCTAAATGCACTTTTAAAATATAATTTCAAACGCAAAAATTAATGTTACTTAAACCAAGTGTTGTATTTTAAATTCTGATAGAACTGCAAGTTAGTTTTGTATCTATTTTCTTGAGGAAATTTTACTGAGTTTTTGGATTAGGATAAAATTTGAAAGATTCAAAGTTACAGGCCCAACTCGTAAGCAAATCTATGTTTGACTATATTGACATTTTGTCATACTGATTTAATTGAGAAGGATTTTGAAACGGTACATGAATTTTGGCATGCAATTGTGTTTTCTCGATAATAAAAGATATTTTTTAACCATCTCATACGCCAATTAAAACCAGTTTTTTCTTTTTTCCGGACTATCTTGAAAACACGCTTTCTTTGTCCATTTAATACATTAAAAAAAATTAATAGATAAAACTATAGAAAACACAGCAACATAATGCTGTGTTGCTTGGTCTCAGCTGACATGCATACTGATCCGAGTTCGGAAAAGCTGCCGAACATTAGGAAGCGATGGCAGAAGCAGAAGAAGAAAGAAGAAAAAACAATATGGTGGAGAAAATCCCATGGTGTGAAGATTATGTTGTTCAGGAAATTTCAGTGCTCAAAGCAAGCTCACAACCCTTTCTCTACTTATGTTGAGTGTTGTAGTTGACCGAAATGAGTTTGGAAGCCGGCAAAGGCTTTGTTTCTTTCTGATTTTTTCAACTAAAATGGAATCATATCCTGTAGGCCTGAATAATGTATACCAGCTTTAATCTTTGAAGTCCCAGTGTTGTGATTTCATGGAATCATACCCTTTGGTACCCCTGATAGCTATGGTTGTTTTAATTTGTTCTGTCTTCAACAGCCAAGTCTATGAGTTATTAAGCACATATTTTGAATAATAATTCTTTGAATGTACTTGTTACTCTTGAACATGGAAAAGGAAAAAAACAAAGGATGCAAAGTCTTGTCGAGCATGTTGTAACACATGATGATCTAGACATGTCCGAAATGATTGGAACTACAGATTATTCAATACATGATAGATAGGTCACATTCATTGACCTTAGTTTCTGGATATATATACGTGTACAAAAAGGATTTAGATTGTGCTGATAAATGATGAAAGATCAGGAGGAATAGAGACTTGAACAGCTCCTTCTAGCATCTGCACAACTTTCTTCATTCCAGGTCTTAAAGATGGATCATCCTGAATGCACCAAATTGCAACCATCACAAACCTCTCCACCGTTTTCATGTCTTCTGTTGCCTCTTCATCTTCTTCTACTAAAAGGTCTAACTTTCCTTCTTTAAGGCAATCACATGCCCAGTCTGCAAGAACTACCTGATGCTCTTGCAGAGCATTAATCTCAAAGTTCTTTCTACAGCATACCAGCTCCAGCAAAAGAATGCCAAAGCTGTAGGTATCTACTTTGGTGGTGACAGGCAGGTTCTTGAACCATTCAAGAGCTACATACCCTTTGGTACCCCTGATTGCTGTAGTTGTTTTAGTTTGGTCTGTCTTCAACAGCTTGGCTAGTCCGAAATCAGAAATCCTTGCACTAAAAGATTTGTCGAGGAGGATATTTTGAGGCTTGATATCACAATGGATTATCTGGGAGCTGCATTCTTCGTGGAGGTAAAGGAGCCCTCTGGCTATATCGAAAGCAATTTGCATTCTTCGGTACCAGTTAGGCCTTGAATCTCCAAAGAGAAAATTGGCCAAAGATCCATTGCTCATGTATTCGTAGACCAGAAGGCGATGTTCCCCTTCGTTACAGAATCCAACAAGTTGAACCAAATTCTTGTGATTTGTTCTTCCAATAACTTTCACTTCTGTATTGAATTCTTTGTCGCCCTCTCCGGCCATCTTGTCTAACTTCTTCACTGCAATGAGTGGTTTGTCTTCGTTCGCTAGTACTCCTTTGTAAACAGTTCCAAAGGCACCTCTACCGAGTTCTTCCTTGAATCCTCCTGTAGCTCTTTCGAGCTCACTGTAAGTGAAATTCTGCATATTCATGTCTGGCATGAGACGGTGTTGCGGTATCCTTTTTTGTTGCTGTAGGTGTTGAATAAACTCAATCCAGAAGCTCCTAGATGGTCAAAGAAGGCAACCACCCACCAGCCGCAGCCGCCAGCCGCCTTCACACCACCGGTCAACAGCCGCCTTCACACCTGGAACAGTAGATTTTCGTATTCTGAATTTATGTATAAATAAGGTAATTGAGAGGAACACTTGAAAGAGAATAGAGAGAGAGAGGGCGTGTAATTGTTAAGCTTTTATTGTGTTATTGTAAGCTTTGGTTTTGTGTAATAAAACAGTGTGTTTTATCCCCTCTGAGTGTTTCAAAGCCACCACCAGTGGTTTCTCTCACCAACAATTGGTATCAGAGCCCCGTTCATCGGAAAACAGAAGAGTTTTGGGGTATATCCGAATTTTCAAAGTTGTCCAAAACAAGTTTTGATCATTCCACAGTGTAGAGCTCATCAAGACGAGCTCATTATCGCAAGAATCAGCCTGATCGGAGACCGAGGTGAGCCACACGCGCCGCCTGAAGATTCTGCACAGACGACCACGCGCATCCCACGCGCGCCAGAGGTTGAAGACGACTGACGTGCACGCGCGCCATATTCAAGCCGAGCTGAGCCGTTCACGCAGAGTCCAAGCCGAGCCGAGCCGTTCATGCCGAGTCCAAGCCGAGTCCAGCCGAGCCACCAGCCGCGCCGTACTCCGCGCCGAGCCGAGCCGCGTTCCAGTCTGAGCCGAGCCGAGAGAATATTCCCCAGAATATTCCCTGAATATTCCCCAGAATATTCCCGGTTCAACCCAGCGAACCGCCCGCCGTACAGAATTGGTTTTTGGACCGGTTCACCCATTTTTTGACCCAATTTCAACAAAGTCAGAACGGTTCCCTACTATTTGAACCATTCCGGATCGATCTACAGTGTCCGTTTGGTCAAATTCGGCTCCCAGAAGGCGATATAGTCATTAAAAGAGCAAAATGACCATAGAAGGTACACATACACTCATCCCGAAGTTGACCAAAGACAACTATGATAGTTGGTGCATCAGATTGAAGGCATTTCTTGGGTCACAAGAGTGTTTGGATATTGTACAAACTGGTTATGATGAACCAGAGTCCAAAGAAAGAGAAGATGCTTTACAAGAGGCACAGAAGCAAGCCCTCAAAGTCAACAGAAAGAAGGACAACAAAGCAAAGACCATCATCTATCAAGGTCTTGATGAAGATACATTCGAGATCATAGCTTCCGCTGAAACATCACATGATATATGGGAGGCTCTCCAACAGAAATAAAAAGGTGCTGACAGAATCAAGAAGATTCGTCTTCAATCTTTGAGAGGAGAATTCGAATTATTACGAATGAAGTCCTCAGAATCTATTTCTGATTATCATACAAGGATTATGGTGATAGTCAATCAGATGAGGAGAAATGGAGAAACCATCATAGATACTCGAATTATTGAGAAAATTTTGAGATCCATAGATCCAAAATTTGATCATGTTGTTGTCGCAATTGAAGAGTCCAAGGAAGTGGACAAGTTGACAGTTGATGAGCTTATGAGTTCTTTGCAAGCTCATGAGCAGAAGATTGTAAAGCGAAATGAAGATAAGGCCATTGAGCATGCCTTACAAGCAAAGCTGTCTTTCAAGGACAGATATGAGCAAGGGGAGACTTCAACAGGTGGCTACACCACTCAAGCAGGAAGTCAACAATCCAGAGGAGGATTTCATAGATTCCAAGGAAGAGGAAGAGGATCTTGGAATACAAGCTTCAGAGGAAGAGGTGGTAGAAACACCACCAGAGGAGGCCGAGGACAACAAGCATTCACTCCTAGAGGAAGAGGAGGCGGTTACAATAACCGTGACAAGAGGAATATCAAATGTTATAGCTGCAATCAATTTGGGCACTATAGCACTGAATGCCGATGGAAAGCTCCGTTGGTGATACGTGAGCATGCCAACTATGCAGAGAAGGATGATAGAGAAGCATCTGCATTTCTTGTCCAACAAGAACTTGGGGAGAAACAAGAAAATATATGGTATCTAGATACTGGAGCCAGCAATCACATGTGCGGTTACCGAGAGTTATTTGGTGATCTAGATGAGACCAAGCAAGGTCTAGTTACTTTTGGAGATACCACAAAGGTTCCATTCAAAGGTAAAGGCAACATCCCAGTCAAGTTGAAGAATGGCGATTCCAGCTACATCGCCGATGTGTATTATGTCCCAGCCATAAAGCAGAACCTAATCAACTTAGGTCAACTTTTGGAGAGAGGATATAGTTTTTACTCGAAGAATTGTCATCTGACAATTAGAGACAACAATGGGAGATTAATGGCCTACGTGAAAATGTCCAAGAATAGGATGTTTCCTTTGAACATCCAGTATGATGCAACAAGGTGTTTGAGCGCCATCACCAACAGTGAAGAATGGCTTTGGCACCTAAGGCTTGGACATCTGAATTTCACAAGTTTGAAGATGCTAGCAAGCAAGAAGATGGTCAAAGGTTTGCCTCACATTGATCATCCAGATGAAGTCTGTGAAAGTTGTGTCCTCAGCAAACATCACAGATCCAGTTTTGCCAAAGAAGTCAACTGGAGAGCAAAGAGGCCACTGGAGTTAGTACACACAGATGTGTGTGTCCTAATTACGCCTATGTCGACTGGACAAAATAGGTACTTCCTCACTTTTACTGATGATTTTAGTAGAAAGACGTGGATATACTTTCTGAAGAGGAAGTCAGAAGTATTCAATTGTTTTAAAGATTTTAAAGCAATTGTGGAGAAGCAAACTGGTTACACGATCAGAACTGTAAGATCTGATCAAGGTGGAGAATATACAGCAAATGACTTTGAAGCCTATTGTACACAACAAGGCATCAGACATCAGACGACGCCAGCTTATACACCACAGCTGAACGGTGTAGCAGAAAGGAAGAATCGCACGATTCTTGACATGGCCAGAAGTTTGCTCAAAGCAAAGAAGCTGCCCAAGCAATACTGGGCTGAAGCTGTATCATGTGCAGTGTATCTGTTGAATCGCTGCCCGACCAGAAGTTTGCAAGGTGTTACTCCAGAAGAAGCATGGAGTGGTCACAAACCAAGTGTTACTCATCTACGAGTCTTTGGTTGTGTGGCATATGCAAAGATCCCAGATGCAAGAAGGAGAAAGCTCGATGATAAGAGCGAGAAATGCATCTTTGTTGGATATGGTGAAAGAAGGATGGGATACAGGCTGTATAATCCCATCACAAAGAAGGTGATTACGAGTAGAGATGTTATCTTTGAAGAAGATAAATCTTGGAAATGGAATGGTGATCAAGAAGCAGTCAAATGGATCAATCTTGATTTGATCCTTGAAGGTGAAGAAGTACCAACAGTACTTATAGAAGAACCGATTGTGCCAGCAGCTGAACCACAAAGTCCGGTGCACAGATTCCCTGTATTCAACAGGAGGAATACACCAGGAGCATCATCATCAACACCACCATCAGCATCCTCATCAGAAGAACCAAGAAGGATGCAGAATCTTGAAGAGCTGTATGATGCCACTCAACTTATGGAAGATACAAATTTGTTTTGTTTCTTTGCAGATAGTGACCCATTAAGCTTCAATGAAGCTGTCACAGAAGAGAAATGGATAACAGCAATGGATGAAGAAATACATGCCATTGAGAAGAATGATACCTGGAAGCTGACTTATCTACCAGAAAACAAGAAAGCAATAGGTGTCAAATGGGTCTACAAGACGAAGAAGAATGCCAAAGGAGAAGTGCAAAGATACAAAGCCAGATTAGTGGCTAAAGGCTACAAACAAAGAGAAGGCATTGACTATGGAGAAGTATTTGCTCCAGTAGCCCGGCTAGAGACAATCAGACTAATGATCTCACTAGCTGCACAACATAGATGGAAGATCTATCAACTCGATGTGAAGTCAGCATTTCTGAATGGCTTCCTAGAAGAAGAGATCTATGTTGAACAACCACTTGGATACATTGATGCTGAAAATGAAGGCAAAGTATACAAGTTGAAGAAGGCTCTCTATGGTTTGAAGCAAGCTCCGCGTGCTTGAAATACCAGAATTGACAGGTATTTTCAAGATAATGGATTTGAGAAATGTCCATATGAACACGCTATATATGTGAAGAAAGGAGCAGATGGCAACATCTTATTTGTGTGCCTATATGTTGATGATTTGATATTCACCGGCAACAACCCTACCATGTTTGACGACTTCAAACGAAGCATGGTACAGGAGTTTGAAATGACTGACATTGGTCTAATGTCACATTTTCTTGGCTTGGAAGTAACGCAGAAGGAAGAAGGGATTTTTGTACCCAAAGCGGTTATGCCAAAGATATTCTTGAAAGGTTCAAGATGGAAAGCTGCAATCCGGTATCAACTCCAGTTGAGAATGGAGTGGAATTGAGGAAGAGTAAGGTTGGAAATGTTGATCCAACTTATTTCAAAAGCTTAGTAGGAAGCTTAAGGTACTTGACATGTACCAGACCGGATATACTCTACAGAGTCGGACTCATCAGCAGATACATGGAGACGCCAGACCAGTCTCACTTGAATGCAGCTAAGAGAATTCTTCGCTACATCAAAGGCACAATGAATGAAGGAATGTTTTATACCTCAAGTAAAGACTTTAATCTTATAGGCTACTCGGATAGTGATTGGGGTAGAGATTTGGATGAAAGGAAAAGCACAACATGGTTTGTCTTTTTCATGGGAGACACATCTTTCACATGGTCATCCAAGAAGCAATCGATTGTCACGTTATCAAGCTGTGAAGCTGAATATGTAGCTACCAACTCAGCCATATGCCACTCAATATGGTTAAGGAATATGCTGAAGTTTTTAGGATTTCCTCAAGAAAATCCTACGGAGATTTATATTGACAATCGATCAGCAATCGCATTGGCAAAGAACCCAGTGTATCATGAAAGGAGCAAACATATTGATACACGACATCACTTTATCTGGGAACATGTGAAGAATGAAGAAGTCCAACTGATATCTTGCAACACAAATGATCAAGTTGCAGACATCTTCACAAAGCCATTGAAGAGGGAAGTATTCATCAAATTAAAATTCATGCTTGGCATGATATCCCTCGATTGAGTTTAAAAGGGAGATTTGTTGAATAAACTCAATCCAGAAGCTCCCAGATGGTCAAGGAAGGCAACCACCCACCAGCCGCAGGCGCCAGCCACCAGCCGCAGCCGCCAGCCGCCTTCACACCACCGGTCAACAGCTGCCTTCACACCTGGAACAGTAGATTTTCGTATTCTGAATTTATGTATAAATAAGGTGCTCAGTTATGTTATTTTGTGTGGAGAAAATTGAGAGGAACACTTGAAAGAGAATAGAGAGAGAGAGGGCGTGTAATTGTTAAGCTTTTACTGTGTTATTGTAAGCTTCGGTTTTGTGTAATAAAACAGTGTGTTTTATCCCCTCTGAGTGTTTCAAAGCCACCACCAGTGGTTTCTTCCACCAACAGTAGGTTCCATCGAGAAAAGAACACATAGATCCCTAGCAGTGAGAGAACAATTAGAAAGATGGAGCTACCTAAAAGCACCGAGCCTGGTATGATCAAATTCGATCGATCACACTTCTTTGCACTTGAACTTGCAGTCGAGTTGCGTTTCCTTACTTTTATCAGGGTTTTTCCACCAACACTTGAAACAACTATCCCATTCGAGAGAGGGTCTCTCTTCATCCAACATTGTGCAGCAGTGTTAAAAATGGCAACATCACAATAACAGTCACTTAAGCAAGCCTGTCTGCACCAATCCTCGTCCACTGAACCAAACACTTCATAATCATTAAATGGCCAGTTTATGCTATGCATTTCCTGGATCTCAAAGCTATCTATTTCTTGCGATGGATGGTCACAATCCTGTGAAATAAAGTTTTTCTTGCATCCCTTCCTCTCATCATTTGGATCAAAGAAAGTGTAACCACGAGGACACTTGCAGCTTGGTCTTTGGTCATCTCCTAATCTGCAATAGCTGTTGAAACCGCAAGCTCCACTGCCTACTTGTGCCGTAATTTGCCAGCAGATATTTGATGGTATGGAGTTTGACAAAGTCGTCCAGGCCATAGCCCTGCTTCTGCTACTGGAAGCAGTCTTTGGATAAACATATTGCCTAAGAACTCCATCATAGTCCAGGGTTGCCCTCAAGTAGAGATCTTGCATTGACACTGAATTAGAGAATACAGGATTAAGTACAGTACCATTTGTAGCTACAAGGTAC
Organism: Populus tomentosa; assembly: GCA_018804465.1. Classification (NCBI taxonomy): domain Eukaryota; kingdom Viridiplantae; phylum Streptophyta; class Magnoliopsida; order Malpighiales; family Salicaceae; genus Populus; species Populus tomentosa. Next base: position 19,856,350 of record CM031973.1, read on the forward strand.
ATATAGCCAGACTGGTTAAAGATCACCTGATAACCGCTACCTATAGAACTTGGGGTTGACCAATAGGCAAAATTTGAGGTAGTTAATGGATAGTGTGTGGTGTACAAGATGAGATTCCCATCACGTTGTAGACTAAACTTGAATCTTCCATCTGAATAATTCCTTTCCAGGTAGGGAGCAATTAGTTTAGCACCTAAATTCAGATTTTGTGTGGGCAACAGTGTGTCTGTTGGTTCATCAAAACTCTGCCACAAATTGGCACCAGCTTGGCTTGCTACCACGAAGTTTCCCGTGTCAAGCATGGCTGCATAGGCGGCTCCACTTCCACCAGAAACTGGACTCCATATTTGTCCGCCTGATTGATCATTTAGAACGAACTCACCATCTGCTGTAAGTTGTACGCTTGATCCCCCTGGAACTAGATGATTTCTATTAGCTGACCAGACTATGGTTCTCTCCGGTATTTTGTTGAACCATATGGCAAGTATGTAGCCAGCATCACCAACTTGCTGGAAACCAAAAGAAAAATCCCGAGATGGTGAAGTCCAAGAGAGGTTATCAGTTGCAGCAGTGAGAGATGAGCCCAAAGATATGTTGCTGTGAGCCTGACCATTGCTAGAAAATGGCAGCAGCAGAAGAAGAAGAAAGAAAAAACAATATGGTAGTTGAAAATCCATGATGTGAACAGTGGCGGAGCCACAATGGATATATATTTTAGTATTAGAATTTTAATATAATAACTTAATAATTTTTTTATTAACTACTAATTGATCCAAGTTTTTTTTAAAATTATTATTCTTCCCTCTATAAAATTTATCTTCGAGTCCTAAACTATTAATTAGTAAAGTAAGTAATTTTTTATACTTTATGCTTTATGTTTTATGTAAATTTCCTTCGTTTTTTCTATTTATTTCATTGTCTAATTTTAGTTTTATTCCTTAATAATTAGTTATTAAAAATGTTAGATTTTATGATAATTTATGAATTTGTTAAATTAATATATATATGGATAATATTACATGCATATGAATATGAATTGAAATGGGTTTTGATGAATTAATATGTATTTTATTATGAATTTCACATGAAAAATGATGGTGATCAATTTACTAGTGATTAAAAATGAAGTACTAAACAACTCAAAAAATTAGAGACACAATAGAAGAAATTAAAAAAGTATATTAATTTATATTTAACTCACATGTATAAAACAACAAGTAAACAAAGAATTGTTGCTAATAATTTCACTAGTCCCTGAAAGATTTAGAAATAGATGAATGAAAGTTTAATTGTATATATTGAGAGAGAATATCTTTAATAAAATTAAAAATAAATTCATTATAAAGCAATTTTAAAATATAAAAACCCGAAAAGAATAATTATAATGTAATTTTTTTTTATTTTAAAAATATTCTTAAATTAATTTTACTTGACATAAGTTAGTACATGTATTTCAAATTGATTTTTCTATATATAACACATGTCTATTTAATATATAATATCAAGTATTTGTTATAAATTTTCCTTCTCATTTAAATTTTTTTGGCTCCATCACTGGATGTGAAGATACTATATTTTAAAACGTTGCATGATTTAGGGCACAGGTCCTCTTCTCTATTTATGCTGGGTATTGCCGTTGGAAGAAAATATGAGTCTCCACCTATCCGCGTATCAAATGAAGATGGCAATCGTGACTTTGTTTATGTGATTGTGATTTTTCCCTTCTCATAAAGAGATTTCAACTAATTTCGAATCCTTTTCATGCTTGAGAATAAACTAATGTTAAAAACCTTCCGCGTATCAAATGATTCCAGTCGTATTTAGATTTGTCGTGTGGAATTAAAATAAAGTATTTTTTATTTAAAAATAATATTTTTTTTATTTTTTAAAAATTAATTTTGATTTCAGCACATCAAAATGATCTGAAAACATAAAAAATATTAATTTTAAATAAAATAAAAATAAAAATATTAACTAATATCAAAATTTTCCAGTTATTAAATGGTCAATGCATTATCTGCCAACCCAAAACCAAACTTTGGTTAGTTTTTAAAATAAATTAATTAAAATTAACTTAATCGGATTTAATCAACTTAATAAAAAAGCCTGCAACCTTATCAACAATATAAAAACCTTGTTTAATTTTTAAAAAATTGAAATAATATTATTTTAATTTATTTAAAAAATAACAAAATAATATTTTTATGAATTGGCTGGAGTTATATCGTTAAATCCCGGTCGGTAAACTATATAAAAAAAACTGAAATATAAATTACCATTTGACTGAAAAAACATAGCGGCTTCCTGTTTACTTCTTTAGAAAAAGCTTATCGCAGCATTAAAGAGTCAAACATTAAAATTAACGCGAAGAAAGGACTATGTGATAGACCCATGCAAAAAAGACATGTTATTAGCTGTACGCCTTAGAGGGTGTTTGGGAGTGTGGTAGCGGTTGCTTTTTAAATAGCTTTTCGTGCCGAAAAGCATGCCAATAATGTTTTTATTTTTATTTTTTAAAAATCATTTTTGATATCAGCATATCAAAACGATCTAAAAAGTACAAACCGCACTCAATTTTAACAAATTTTTTTTTTTTTGAATTTTTGCTAAAAGCAGGTTGAACCTCAATGCCAAACACCCCCTTCGACCAATAGATAATGGCATTGAAATTAATCAGAAGCTTCCTTCTTTTGACCACTTCAATTGTAAAAGTTATCTTTATTGAAAATCTCTAAAATCATAACAATTTATAAATATTCTAGATTTTTTTTTGGGAAAATTCCACTATATCTTGGAGAGGAAAACCCTTTCAAAGTGTGGTTGGTTCCAAGAATTGTTTTATATATATATTCTGGTCTTTTTTGAGAAAATTCTATTAAATTAAAGAGAAAGAAATAAGTGATTTAATATTCAATTTAAAAATAATAATTATTAGTTAAGATTTAAAATTTTTATTTATATTATTCTTTAAAAATTAATATTAGATGATATCACATGATATAATGTGACGCAGCAGAAAACAGTAAAGGAACACGACCAACGTCAATATTCCATAAAATTGTCTACAACAAGAGAAACTCTCAGAAAACTCAAAGGTTTTTATTCAATAATCATTAGCTGCCGCCGGCCATAGGCTTTACAATGATATTTAAAGCAAAACTCTACCCTAACCCATGACGGATAAGGAAACGACACAAAACATTAAATTTACCAAAAATGGCAAATTTGAGATAAATGCAGAATATGAAAGGTCTGTAAATCCTGAGCAAACAGGAATTGATGAAAGTCAATTCGGACTCAGAAATCAAAAGTTCTGGCTAAAACGAAACTTTCCAAAAATGGCAAACATGATGATTACGGGGCCGAAACGATGGAATTTAGCCAAAACCCGGTGGACATCAGGGGCATAGCCCTTGGCTTCTTCCACAAACGGCGAAACGCATTGACTCGGTGAGTTTCGCGACATTCTGACTTCGACGCCCCGGCTATCGAAATTCAGTTGCCTTTGAATTTCGGGTGATTCCTTTTGAGCATGTATGCTTCCGCTATTTGTTCTACATCAGACTGCTCCACTTGAAAAGAACTCGACCTCGAGTTAGGTTCCGGATCGGGATCAGGATACAAGTTTTCCTCTGCATAATACTGGAACAAATCTGCAACGTTGAAAGTCTTGGAAATGCCCATGGTTTCGGGAAGATCAATCACATAGGCATTATCGTTGATCTTCTTCAAAACTTGATACGAACCATATTTCTTGGGCTTCAGCTTGTTGTAAGTGCCGACGGGAAACCTTTCTTTGCGCAAGAAAACCATCACGGAATCTCCCTCTTCAAACACCTGGCGACGTCGATGCTTATCCGCCGTAGCCTTGTACTTTGCATTTGTTGCTTCCAACCTCTACCTCACTTCCTCCTGCACGGTCTGGCCTTGTGTCACCATGTTCTCAGCGACCATACTAAATCCTGGGCCTCCCTTGGGTGGACGAACTAAGTCCACTGTATGTCTCGGTGGTGTCACATATATCATAGCAAAAGGAGTCTTCCCCGTTGCGCTATGAACAACACTATTGTAAGCAAACTCAGCGTGTGGCAATGCATGATCCCACTGTTTCGGTTTATCCCCACAAATGCTACGAACCAGATTTCCCAAAGTTTTGTTTGTCACCTCTGTCTGCCCATCAGTTTGCGGGTGCGCGGTTGTGCTTCGGTTCAGCGAAGTCTGAAACATCTTCCATAAAGTCACCCAAAAGTGGCTAAGGAATTTCCTGTCGCGATCAGAAGTAATTGACTGCGGCACTCCGTGAAGTCGGACCACTTCCCTGAAAAATAACCAGGCTATATGCGAAGCATCTGAGGTCTTTCGGCAAGGGATGAAGTGAGCCATCTTTGGAAACCTGTCAACCACCACAAAAACAGAATCCACCCCTCGCTGGGTGCGAGGCAACCCCAGCACAAAATCCATAGACAAATCCTCCCAAATATTGTTAGGAATAGGTAAAGGTGTATAGAGACCAGTATTTTGCGACTGACCTTTAGATACCTGACATATATAGCACCTCCGTACAAAATTGCCGACGTCTCTCTTTAGTTGCGGCCAGAAATATCGTTCCTCTAAGCTAGCCACTGTTTTGTCCCTGCCCAAGTGACCACTCAATCCACCCCCATGAAGGTCACGGATCAATTTCTCTCACAGCGACATCCGGGGTATACACAAACGATTTCCGCGAAACAGAAAACCTTCGCTCTCATGAAAATCGCTGACGGGGTGTTTCTTAATGTACCTCGCCCATATTTGGCCAAAAACCAGTGGAAATCAGGGGCGTAGCCGCTGGCTTCTTTCGCAAACGGCGAAACGCATTGACTCGGTCAGTTTCGCGGCATTCCGACTTCGACGCTCCGGCTGCCGAAATTCAGTTGCCTTTGAATTTCGGGTGATCCCTTTTGAGCATGTATGCTTCCGCTATTTGTTCTACATCATAATGTTTTCACTCCTAGGATTTAGGATTGTGCTACAAGTTTTTTTTTAAAAAAATATCTAAAAAGAATAATTAAAATAAACCTTTAAAGATTGATTTTCACTTTCTTGCTGAGAAATTGTATTTAACATCTTGAATTTTATACATACGTTAATATATAACATCCTAAAAGAAAATCAAGAAAAAATATTTAATAACTATTATAAGGTTTGCCTTTATATTCATTTTAAATCTTTTATTTTACTTATTACTCGTGAACATGAAAAGAAAAAATAATAATTGAAAGCATGCGTTTTAATTAAGCCTTATTGCCCTGAAATGATATGAACTACAGATTATTCAATACAAGGTAGATAGGTAACATTCACAACTTTCTTCATTCCAGGTCTTAAAGATGGATCTTCCTGAATGCACCAAATTGCAACCATCACAAACCTCTAGACCCTTTTCATGTCTTCCATTGCCTCTTCATCTTCTTCTACTAAAAGGTTCAACTTTCCGTCTTTAAGGCAATCACATGCCCAGTCTGCAAGAACTATCAGATGTTCTTGCATAGCATTAATCTCAAAGTTCTTTCTGCAGCAAACTAGCTCCAGCAAGAGAATGCCAAATTAAGCTGTAGGTATCTACTTTGGTTGTCACTGGCAGGTTCTTGTACCATTCAGGAGCAACATACCCTATCGTACCCCTGATTGCTGTTGTTGTTTTGGTTTGGTCCGTCTTCAACAGCTTGGCTAGTCCGAAATCTGAAATCCTGGCGTTAAGAGATTCGTCGAGGAGGATATTTTGAGGCTTGATATCACAATGGATTATCTGGGAGCTGCATTCTTCGTGGAGGTAAAGGAACCCTCTGGCTACACCGAAAGCAATTTGCATTCTTCGGTGCCAACTAGGCCTTGAATATCCAAATATGTAGTTGGACAAGGAGCCACTGCTCATGTACTCGTAGACCAGAAGGCGATTTTGCCCTTCGTTACAGAATCCAACAAGTTGAACCAGATTCTTGTGATTTGTTCTGCCAATAACTTTCACTTCTGTATTGAATTCTGTGTCGCCCTCCCCGGCCATCTTTCCTAATTTCTTTACGGCGATGAGCGGTTTGTCTTCGTTGGCTAGTGCCCCTCTGTAAACAATTCTAAAAGCACCCCTACCGAGTTCTTCCTTGAATCCTCCTGTAGCTGTTTCCAGGTCATTGTAAGTAAAATTCTGCAGATTCATTTCTGGCATGACATGGAGTTGCGGTACCATTTGTTTTTGTTGGTTCCATCGAGTAAAGAACACGTAGATACCTAGCAGAAAGAGAACAATTAGAAAGATTGAGCTACCTAAAAGCACCGATCCTGTTGTGATTAAAGTTGATCGATCACTCTTCTTTGCACCAAAATGTTTCTTTGCACTGTGTCTTGGTCCTATCTTAATGATGTTATGGGTTACATGAATTTTGGTGCTCGTTGGAGGAAATGGATTATGGCTTGTGTCTCGTCTGCAAGACTATCTGTTTTAATCAATGGTTCCCCTTCTTCTGAGTTTACAGCATCTTGTGGTCTACGGCAGGGGGATCCCCTCTCCCCTTTTCTCTTTTGTTTGGCAGCTGAAGGCATATCAGTTCTCATCAGCATGAGCCTGAAAATAGGTGCTTTGTATGGTGTGGAATCTGCAGGAACAACATATATTCATCATCTGCAATTTGCAGATGACACTCTTCTCTTCCTTCCAAATGATCTTCAATGTTTGCTAAATACCAAGAGAATGTTACGTTGGTTTAGCTTATACTCAGGGCTTAATGTTAACTTCCATAAGAGTAGTTTGGTGGGGGTGAGGGTGGATGGGATATATGCTGAAGGGATTTCTGGTGTTCTCAGGTGTAGATGTGATACTCTCCCTATCAAATACTTGGGGCTTCCTCTAGGCGCTAATCCCAAAAGGATTTCCACATGGAAACCTGTTCTCTCTCAAATTAGAGGACGGCTCAACTCTTGGAAGAGGCAGTTATTATCCCTGGCGGGGAGAACAATTTTGATTAAAAGTGTAATCTCTGCCATTCCTCTCTATTACATGTCTATTTTCTACATTCCAAAGACAGTGGCACGCAAGATCACATCCATGCAGGCTCGGTTTTTGTGGGGTGGGAGTGTTGATAACAGGAAAATTCATCGGCTTGCTTGGGATACAGTGGCAAAAGAAAAGAAAATGGGTGGTCTAGGCGTTGGGAATATTTCAGCAAAGAACAAAGCTCTCCTCTTCAAGTGGATTTGGAAATTGGGAAGCAATGATAAAGCTAGTTGGGCAGATTTTATTAAAGCAAAATACAGACCTCAGTTTATAAATGGGATGCCCACGTTCAAGAAAAAACTTTCAGGGATTTGGCGAGGAATCAACTCTATTATTACTAGCTTGGATCTTGATAGCTCTCTTATTCGAGCTGCTTGTACACTTAAAATGGGTAATGGTAATCATGTTAAATTTTGGTTAGATACTTGGTTGACTGGCTTTTGCTTAGCTAATTCTTACTCGACCCTCTTCCACCTATCCTCCTCTAAATCAGGGGTTGTTAGTCAGATGGGATACTGGTTTGAGGATACTTGGTATTGGAATCTGAAATGGAGAAGGCCCCTCAAAGCTAATGAGACCCTGATGGTTCAAAGCTTAATGTCTGATCTTAATCTTGCAGCTATTCATCGATTGAAAGAAGACAGGTTGATTTGGGAGTGGGGGAAAGATGGAGATTATACTGTCAACTCTTGTATGCTTGCCCTTGAAAGAATCAGGTATGCTGGTTCTACTACTTATGTCACAAATGTATGGAAATCCATTTGCCCTCCAAAAACAGAAATGACTTTATGGCTAGCCTTAAATGAAGGCCTTTGCACAAGAGCCTTCCTGGTGAAGAGGCATGTTCTAAGCCCTCAGGAGGACAAATGTCCTTTTTGTGAGCAACATTCAGAATCTGTATTCCATATCCTCTTGCATTGCCAAGTGGTTTGGAAACTATGGAACAAAATTGTAGATTGGAGAGGTTTGAGTTGGGTAATGCCATATGGCCTTGACGACCTTCAATGTCAATGGCTAGGTCTTTTGCAGGGTAACCACTGTAAGTTTGAAAGATCTGTTTGGGGGGGCTTTATGTTTAGCATTGTCTGGACTATATGGAATGCTAGGAACAACTTGATATTTGAGGATCAAAAGCCAATATGGGAAGATATCCTATGGCTTTTGTTTTACTTTGCTGCAGAATGGATCATGAATCTCAACTCTTCCTTTTGGTATACTGGTGCTGATCTATACAGGAATCATGAATGCATTTCGGCATGGTCTGCTTAATTTCTGATTTGGTGTAGGTTTATTTTTTGCTTGGCCTGATAGTAGGGTTATAGGTTTTCTTGTATTCATTTATTGTATTTAGGTTGATGCCTAGGCTACAATCTATGTAGCTAAAGCTAAAGCCTTGCTCGCACTGTATATTCTTTCTCTTTTATATTATATCTATTCTCGATTTCAACAAAACAAAAAAACAAAAAAACAAAAAAACAAAAAAATAAAAAAAACAAAAAAAAGTTTGGCAAAGTCGTCCAGGCCATAGCCCACCTTCTGCTACTGGAAGCAGTCTTTGGATAAACATATTGCCTAAGAACTCCATCATAGTCCAGGGTTGCCCTCAAGTAGAGTTCTTGGATTGATACTGAATTAGAGAATACAGGATTAAGTACAGTACCATCTCTAGCTACAAGGTACATATAGCCAGACTGGTTAAAGACCGCCCTATAACCGCTTGTAATAGAACTTTGGGTAGACCAATAAGCAACATTTGAGGTAGTTCTTGGATAACTTGTTGTGTACAGTAAGAGATTCCCGTCAGCTTGTAGAATGAACTTGAATCTTCCATCTGAATAATTCTTTTCCAGGTAGGGAGCAATTAGTTGAGCACCTGAATTCAGATTTTGTGTGGGCAACAGTGTGTCTATTGGTTCATCAAAACTCTGCCACAAATTGGCACCAGCTTGGCTTGCTACCACGAAGTTTCCCGTGTCAAGCATGGCTGCATAGGCGGCTCCACTTCCACCCGATTGTGGACGGATCCATATTTGTCCGCCTGATTGATTATTTAGAACCAACTCACCATCTCTGGTAAGTTGTACTCTTGATCCCCCCTGAACTAGATCATTTCTATTATCAAATGAATAATTACAATTTGACCTTAAAAAAATTTGGAAAAATTCAAGAATGATCCCTGGAGCATAATTAGAGGTTCTGGACATAAATGAGGATGAATTATGGACATAACTCCACTATAGTCATGAATTTATGATTTGTTTAGTTTGGTCCTCCAATTAGATGAAAATTACAATTTGGCCCTAAAATTTTGATAAATTCTATATGGTTTGATGAATAAATGAGGTTATTTAGTGAATTATTATCAAGTTTTATTATTTGTTTTATTATGGATTAGATTTCGGGAAAACCGTTAATTTTTGAGTTTTTAAGAAAATTAACTAGTTAATTCAAAAACATATAGGGTTACGGAATACACCCTTAGTTAAGTGTACTAAATAGGTTAAGTGTTCTTTCAAGTCGTTCTTGAATATGTCTCCTTTATATTTAGATAATCCTGATATTCTACCGGCGGGATGTCAGTAGGATTTTCTATGGTGTTTGCTTTTGACTTCTGTTTGCTTTCGAGTCAGGTGAGTGAATAATTTTCAATATGCATGAGAAATATTATAAATATTTGATTTGTTAATATGAACTGGATCATGCTTCTTGATAATATATATGTTGATTATTATCCTTGTTATGATAAAGCATGATCAATTATTGAATCTGAATTCTTGATAAGAATAAGTATATATTTTGAATTGACTTCTGAATTGATAGCTCCTCATTTGATTGATGTCATGAGTTAAGCTTTGAGATATGAATATGTTTATTTGACTATGATTATGAAGCTATGGTATGTCAGTCAGAATACCCATGCTAACAGGATAGTGTTAGTCTTTGTGCACATTGTATATGAACCCTAGTTGGTCGGGAGAGTCACCAACCTGTGTGAATGATCATCCGACAGTATGGAACTTCATGCTCATTGCATTTTGATTTTCTGACGAGCTTTACCATATGATCTTCTTGTTATGGCTTATTTGAGAAACCTTCCTATAAGAACCCAGAGCCATAATTGTATATATATTCTCATTGTTGTATTACCTCGTGTGTGTATATTGAATATTATCTACTCCCTGAGTTGTTGAACTCACCCTCTCATTATTATTCTTTTCAGGCTTATAGCTTGATAGCAGGTTACTTTTGTTGAACCTTCCGAACCTGCTTTTTAATATAATTTGTACCTTTTTCTTTATATCTAGTTAGTGCTTCAAAACTATGAAATTATATTAACTCTTGTATTAAGACAATTAAATTATATTATGAAGTTAGTTTTGTTATTAGTGCTGCGTTGAACTCTAATTGAGTTGTTTAAAGGATAAGATTATATGTAAGTTTGGGTTCGCATAGGTATGGAACCTTGAAGGGGAACTTTGCCAATGTGCCGGTCATGAATTCGGAAATTGGGTCGTGACAATAATTTCTTGTCTCATTTTTTATATTTTAAAAATCATTTAAGGTCAGAAAATTAAATCATTAGGTTGGATTAAGAATGATTACAGCACCTGGCCGCTAAATGATTAGATGAGATTTACTCTCATAATATATTATTAATTTTTCTTGCATGATAACTGATTTACAATGATTAAATATTTTTGGAAAATTTTTGACAGTAAATGCAACTCGTTTTAGGAACGGTATGAAAAGACTGTGACCTTGATACAACCTCTGTGATTCAAAATTGAGAAATCATATCTACATTGCCACCCACAGAGGCAAAATAGACCTGCAATGGGACCTGCTTGATAGAACTTGGAATTTGTTAAGCTTACTTTTCATGCAACAGAAGCAGGTCAACATTAAATGCACAGTAGTGATTAGAATAGTAAGAGAAGGTGGAATGCCCTTGGAATGGCTAAAGCACTATTTTAAAATTTGATTTGACTTAGAACAGGTCAGGTTTCAACAAAAATAAAAAGAAAATTGACCCGGCGTGATCGCATCAAACTAGGCATTTCTGATCTTACCGGGTTACAAGGAGCTAGGCTCGTATAAATCCATGGCTATATATAGAACTTTCTATCAAAATCTGAATAGCGTCTTTGAAAAGTATAGCGTGTTGATACGCAGAAATATTGAATCATTTTACTTTTAAGTGTACGGAGTCCAACTTGTCCAGTCTAGGACGTAAGACTGGTTTTTTGTTCATCTCTTACTTTGATCCATACTGTGGTGTTTGATTCAACGGAGAGCACCTTATATTCTGCCAAGTTCAAGTTCAAATTAATGGAGGATCACCAAACCAGCCTAGCATGAGTTCATACGTCAAGAAAGTGACCTCCCCTTGTAAAAATAAATTCTGCAGAATCTAAAGACATCATTTATTTATTTGATGCTAAAAAGTAATATAAAATTATTTTTGAAGTCTAATTTAATAGTTTAAATTTTTAATAAATTAGGCATGCTACTTTCCTGTCTTTCTATGCTGAAAACAGCAGCAACAGCATCCAGCAACCTTAAAAGTCAGTGCTTCCTTCACATGGTCTGCAGTAACTAATTATTGGACATATTCATTATTAAGTTTCCTTAAAGTGAATTAACCTCCTACAATGAACTTAATAGCAAGAATTAGAGCCCAGTAATTGCTTCTTCACAACAATATGTATCCAACCTGCTGCGACAGATCTTATAACAAGCCTCAAGCACACCACAACGTTGCCTTCGCTCTTTTTTTGTAAGTTTGATGAATAATTAAGGAAGGTACTTATGGCATGGATGAAGAATATGATCCTGTAGAATGCAAGAGAATGAGACACCAGGTTTATATGATCTTGCAAGGAGAAGTGTAAAGCAAAACTATAACAGCTATAACTATCAAACCACAGTTCTTGAAAAGTAGGACATGCATCGAATACAGCGTTACTTATGTACAGAGCTGCCTTTTGTAGAAGCAGGCAAAACAGAAACGACAAGCACTAATAATCTTAAAGTGAAGAACTTATGGTGGACAAGACACTGGTGAAGAAGCCAATAATCAAGAAAAGGTTACTAGTGGAAGATAATAGGGCTGGCAACGCTACACAAGCTGCTTTAACTTGCTGCGTAAAGAAGGCATGGACATGGTGGAACAGGCACTTGAACTACTCCTTCAAGCATTTGCTAAACTTTCCTCATGGTGGGTCGGAGAGATGGATCTTCCCGAATACACTAGAAAGCAATCATCAGAAACCTCTCTAGCTTTTCCATGTCATCTAAGGCTCCGGTATCAGATACAACGAGGGCATACAATGTCCCTTCACGATAACAATCATATAGGTTGGTGGGAGAAACCATTGGTGGTGACTTTGAAACACTCAGAGGGGATAAAACACAAAGTTTTATTTCAAGAACAAAAGCTTACAAATTACACAAAAAGCTTACAATACACACCCTCTCTTTCTCTCTAGTGTTTCTCTCTATTCTCTCCACACAATATAACATAAGCTGAGCACTCTATTTATACACGAATTCAAAACAAGAAAATTCAACCTTCAAGTGTGAAGGCGGCTGGTGGCAGCAGGTGTGGAGGCGGTTGGCGGCTGCGGCTGGTGGCTGACGGCTGGTCAGTGACAGCTGGTGGCTGGCTGGGCGGTGGTTGCCTTCCTTGACCTTCTAGATTAAGTTTAAGTTCAACAAATCTTCCCTTTAAACTCAATTGAGGGATGTCATGCCAAGCATGAATTTTAGTCTGATAAATTCTTCTCTCTTCAATGGCTTTTCTCTGTTTGTAGCCTTTAGCCACTAATCTGGCTTTGTATCTTTTCACTTCTCCTTTTGCATTCTTCTTCGTCTTGTAGACCCTTTTGACACCTATTGCTTTCTTGTGTTCTGGTGGATTAGTTAGCTTCCAGGTATCATTCTTCTCAATGACATGTATTTCTTCATCCATTGCTTTAATCCATTTCTCTTCTGTGACAGCTTCATTGAAGCTTAGTGGGTCACTATCTGCAAAGAAACAAAACAGAGTTGTATCTTCCATGACTTGAGTGACATCATACAACTCTTCAAGATTTCTCATCCTTCTTGGTCCTTCTGATGAGGATGCTGATGGTGGTGTTGATGATGATGATTCTGGTGTGTTCCTCATGTTGAATACAGGGAATCTGTGTACCGGACTTTGTAGTTCATTTGCTGGCACAATCGGTTCTTCTGCAAGTACTGTTGGTACTTCTTCATCTTCAAGGATCAAATCAGTGTTGATCCATTTGACTGCTTCTTGGTCATCATTCCATTGCCAAGATTTATCTTCTTCAAAGATAACATCTCTACTCATAATTACCTTCTTTGTGATGGGATTATACAGCTTGTATCCCATCCTTCTATCACCATATCCGACAAAGATGCATTTCTCACTTTTATCATCGAGTTTGGTTCTTCTTGCATTTGGGATCTTTGCATATGCCACACAACCAAAGACTCGTAGATAAGTAACACTTGGTTTGTGACCACTCCATACTTCTTCTGGAGTGATGCCTTGCAAACTTCTGGTTGGGCAGCGATTCAGTAGATACATTGCACATGATACAACTTCAGCCCAGTATTGCTTGGGCAGCTTCTTTGCTTTGAGCAAACTTCTGGCCATGTCAAGAATCGTTCGATTCTTCCTCTCAGCTACACCATTCAACTGTGGTGTATAAGCTGGTGTTGTCTGATGTCTGATGCCTTGTTGTGTACAAAAGGCTTCAAAGTCATTTGCTGTATATTCTCCACCTTGATCAAATTTTACGGTTCTTATCATGTAGCCACTTTGCTTCTCCACAATTGCTTTAAAATCTTTAAAACAATTGAACACTTCTGACTTCCTCTTCAGAAAGTATATCCACATCTTTCTGCTAAAATCATCAATAAAAGTGAGGAAGTACCTATTTTGTCCAGTCGACATAGGCGTTATTGGGCCACACACATCTGTGTGCACTAACTCCAGTGGCCTCTTAGCTTTCCAGTTGACTTCTTTGGCAAAACTGGATCTGTGATGTTTGATGAGGACACAACTCTCACAGACTTCATCTGGATGATCAATGTGAGGCAAACCTTTGACCATCTTCTTGCTTGCTAGCATCTTCAGACTCATGAAATTCAGATGTCCAAGCCTCAGGTGCCAAAGCCATTCTTCACTGTTGGTGATGGCACTCAAACACCTTGCTGCATCATACTGGATGTTTAAAGGAAACATCTTATTCTTGGACATTTTCACATAGGCAATTAATCTCCCATTGTTGTCTCTAATTGTCAAATGACAATTCTTCGAGCAAAGAGTATAACCTCTCTCCATGAGTTGACCTATGCTGATCAAGTTCTGCTTTATGGCTGGGACATAATAGACATCGGCGATGTAGTTGTGATCGCCGTTCTTCAACTTGATTGGGATGTTGCCTTTACCTTTGAATGGAACCTTTGAGGTATCTCCAAAAGTAACGAGACCTTGAATGGTCTCATCTAGATCACCAAATAACTCTCGGTGGCCGCACATGTGATTGCTGGCTCCAGAATCTAGATACCATACATTCTCCTGTTTCTCGTCAAGTCCTTGTTGGACAAGTAATGCAGCTGCTTCTCTGTCATCCTTCTCTGCATAGTTGGCTTGCTCACGTATCTCCAATGGAGCTTTCCTTCGGCATTCAGTGCTATAGTGCCCAAATTGATTGCAACTATAACATTGAATATTCCTCTTGTCACGGTTATTGTAACCGCCTCCTCTTCCTCTACGACTGAATGCTTGTTGTCCTCGACCTCCTCTGGTGGTGTTTCTACCACCTCTTCCTCTAAAGCCTGTATTCCAAGATCCTCTTCCTTGGAATCGCTGAAATCCTCCTCTAGATTGTTGACTTCTTGCTTGAGTGGTATATCCACTTGTTGAAGTCTCCCCTTGCTCATATCTGACTTTGAGAGACAACTTTGCTTGTAAGGCATGCTCAATGACCTTATCTCCATTGCGCTTTACAATCTTCTATTCATGAGCTTGCAAAGAACTCATAAGCTCATCAACTGTCAACTTGTCCACTTCTTTGGACTCTTCAATAGCGACAAAATCAAATTTGGGATCTAGGGATCTCAAAATTTTCTCAGTAATTCGAGAATCGATGATGGCTTCTCCATTTCTCCTCATCTGATTGACTATCACCATAATTCTTGTGTGATAGTCAGAAATAGACTCCGAGGACTTCATTTGCAATAGTTCGAATTCACCTCACAAAGATTGAAGACGAATCTTGTTTTTGATGAGTTTTGCGGCAGTGAGTTCGTATGGATGAGCTCTACACTGTGAAATGATCAAAACTTGTTTTTGAAAACTTTGAAAATTCGGGTATATCCCAAAACACTTTTGTTTTTTGACAAATGGGGCTCTGATACCAATTGTTGGTGGGAGAAACCACTGGTGGTGGCTTTGAAACACTTAGAGGGGATAAAACATAAAGTTTTATTTCAAGAACAAAAGCTTACAAATTACACAAAAAGCTTACAATACACACCCTCTCTTTCTCTCTAGTGTTTATCTCTATTCTCTCCACACAATATAACATAAGCTAAGCACTCTATTTATACACGAATTCAAAACAAGAAAATTCAACCTTCAAGTGTGAAGGCGGCTGGCGGCAGCAGGTGTGGAGGCTGCTGGCGGCTGGTTGGTGGCAGCTGGTGGCTGGCTGGGCGGTGGTTGCTTTCCTTGACCTTCTAGATTGAGTTTAAGTTCAACAATATGCCCAGTCTGTTAAAATTGCATGTTCTTCTATGGTTGCTTTGCTATCCACATTTCTTCTGCAACAAATGATCTCTAGCAGAAGTACACCATAGCTATACACATCCACCTTCACAGTGACAGGAAAGTTCCTGGACCATTCAGGTGCAACATACCCTTTTGTCCCTCTGATGGCTGTATGGGTGTGGCTCTGATCCAGCAACAAGAGCTTTGCCAAACCAAAGTCAGATATCCTTGCATTGTAATATTCATCCAGAAGTATATTCTGGGGCTTGATATCACAATGGATAATCTGATTGCTGCACTCTTCATGCAAGTACAAAAGTCCTCTTGCAACTCCAAAGGCAATTTGGATTCTTTCCTTCCAACCAGGTTTTGCATCTTGAAAAATAAAACTCGATAGACTTCCATTGCTCATGAACTCATACACCAACAACCGCTGATCTCCTTCGTCGCAGAATCCCAGCAACCGAACCAGATTCTTGTGATGGGTCTGGCCGATCACATTTACCTCCCTCTTGAATTCCCTCACGCTATCTTCTGCCATATTATTTAGCTTCTTCACAGCCACAACAATGCTAGACCCTATATGCACCACCCCTTTGTAAACAACTCCAAATGCTCCTCTTCCCAACTCTTCCTTGAACCCCTCTGTTGCTTCTGCAAGCTCTTGGTAAGTAAAACACCGCAAATTTGTTTCTACAGCACCGTCTTTCTGAGGAATTCTCTTTGTTCTCCTGCGGTAGATGAAAAAAAAACCCATACAAATTGCACAAACCAACAAAAAGTTCACAAACACAGAGCAGCCCAAAAACACAGATCCCACCAGGATCAAACCGTCTCTGTCTTTTTTGTTGTTAGGGAAATAAGGACTTCGTGGATTGACATTACTTCTCCTAACTTTGAGAAGAGCTTTCCCATCAAGATTAGTTTGTACTCTTCCATTCGAGAGTGGCAGCTTCTTCTTCCAACACATGTCACCAGATCTGAAAATAGCGACAGCACACATACAATCATTCAAGCAAGACTGTCTGCACTTTTCTTCAGTGAAAGGCTGCAAGAGAGCGTAGTCAGATGTTGGCCAATCTGTATTTGTAAGTTCTTCAAAATCGTACAAATCTTCCACAGGAGCCACCTCATCTTCTTCACAGCTTTGTGTGTAGTTTGGTCTGCAACTTCCATACTGATCACTTGGATCGAGTAACGAGTATCCTCCAGGGCATTCGCAGATTGGTCTTCGATCTGAATTCAGCCTGCAGACGCTGTTGAACCCACAGGTTCCACTGCCAGCAGTAACAAAACTTGCTTGGCAAATATTATCTGGTTGAGACCAAATTGGTGTCCACCTTTCATTGCCAGTAGATGCTTTTGGGTGATAATACTGGGTGAAAACTCCGTCAAAGTTGAGAGTTGCTCTGAGATAGGAGTCTCCAGTGGAGGCGGTTACTCTCTGTGTTAGAGAGAATATTTGGTCATTCTCCCTCAATATATACAGGTATCCTGACTCATTAAAGACCACTTGATAGCCAGGACTCGATGAATCCGACCCACCATCGGTACCACTTTCATAATAAGGTTCATTAGTATAATCACTAGGCAGGTTTATTGTTGCTAGCACAAGATTCCCGTCATCTCTAAGTATAAGCTGGAACCTTCCCTTAGAAAAGTTGGTTTCTGATTGGCGAGAAGAAAGGGTCATCCCCCTGTCCAAGACCTGTGAAGGCAGTAAAGTGTCAGCAGGATTCTTGAAACTCTCCCACAGCTTATCAGAAACACGATCTCGAAGCACGAAGTTGCCTGTGTCAGTCATGGCACCGTAGGCAACAACACCAATGATTGTCTCGGATCTCCACAACTCTCTGCCTTGAGGGTCAGTAAGTGAAATCCCGCGATTGGCAGTCAGCACTGCCTTGGACCCTGTTGGTGCAGGTTTATCTCCATTTGCATACCAGACTATGGTTTTGTCTGGTATTTTATCGTACCATATGGCAAGCAAGAAGAGATCTTTGTTGACATACAGTTGATAAAAGCCAAAGGCAAAGTCACCAGAAGGTGAAAGCCATGAGGTGTTTTCAGAAGTGGAAAGGGAAGCACCCACAGTTATATTACCACCAGTTTGAGAAACAGCAAAAGGAGGTAGCAAAATGAGCAAGGAAAACGAAAGATGAAGAATAGGAAAGGCCATTGCAAAATATGATGACTCCAAACTATGAGGCAAACGAAGTTCAAGGCACGGTCATTAAATAACCTATGGGAAAGAGAAGGGTGGAGCCTGAAGCCAAACACAAGTCTTCTTGGGCCTTTTCTTGGCAATGGTATTTTCTCTGAATTTTCATGAATTACAGACTAGAGTATGCTCATGGTATACCATAGCAAGACTTTCAACCCTACATAAGTCGCGGATTTCTCTGTCTATTTTGAATCAAGACAAATGCTGATATAGAAGATTTTTATCAAAGTGGTTACCAGATATTCCAACTATGTACCGTCTTGGAAAATCTTTCCCGGAATTTAACCCAGGTTGAGGTTCATTTTGTGAAAATATCATTAGTCATATGGAGTGACAACGAAGAGAGAAATGAAAATTGGTTACAACTTATGCATCGTCATTTCTGAATTGGAAAATGATTTTACGTTGGATATGATAGAAAATGACAAGACTAAAATTTCTAGTGCCTGTGATAGTGAAAACTTAACATTTTAGTGCCAAATAATTGATACAAGTGATGATGATGGGTTTTACAGTTTATACTTTATAGTGCGTTACGTAGCTATCAGCTGTGCCTATCCTGATAGAACCGCCCATCCAATAGATTCATGAGAATATTAGTCCTACATCCCCCCCCCCCTCCAGCTTTATCCAACTTCGCATGGAAGAGAGGACAGGTTTTTACAGGTCAATCACGAGGCATTTCCTGGAGAAGAAAGCCCCAAAACAAACAAAGCCGTCGTTAAATAACCAATGGGAGAGAGAAGGATGGAGCCTGAAGCCAAACACAAGTCTTCCCGGCCCTTTTCTGGACAATGATATTTTCCCGATCTGAATTCAGCATTACAGACTTGGACAATACTTATGGCATACCATGGCAATGTTAAATCTGCAGTTAAATGAATACTATTGAAATCTGCGGTTTAAATGAATAACAAATGCAGAGAATTCTAGAAGAGAGAAAGTTGAAGCGGAAAGATAATAAATATTATAAATTAAAGCCTTGTTTGTTTCCCGGAAAGTAGTTTCCGGGAAACCATTTTCCAAACTTTCCTGTGTTTGTTTGTCATTAGGAAAGTTGGTCAGTGGAAAACAATTTCCGGTCAGCGGAAAACACTTTCTAGTCAACAGAAAACACTTTCCGGTCAACGGAAAACACTTTCCAGTCAATTTTAGTAAAAAAAAAATTGACTTGGTTTTCAGGAAAGTGTTTTCCTTTTAACTGTGTTTGTTTTCCGGAAAGTGGTTTCCGGGAAAGCACTTTCCAAACTTTCTTGTGTTTGTTTGCCAGTAGGAAAGTTGGTCAATGGAAAACACTTTCCAGTAAACGGAAAATTTGGCTTGGTTTTCAGGAAAGTGTTTTCCTGAAAAATTTGAAGGGAAAACACTTTCCGGAAGTTGTGAAAAATTTAGAAATGTCATTATTTGCTGATTATATCAAATTTGATCCTCAAACTTTTGATTGCTATATATATTTTGTTTTGAATATTTATTTTTCAATTTCATCTCTTCAAATTTTATTTTTATATTAACTTTGGTCTTTATTTTTATAATTGCTATTTGCTTTTTTCTTATCATTTTTTTATTGAAATTTTTTATTTATCAAATTTGATCCTCATTCTTTTGATTGTTACTTATTTTATTTGAAATAATTTATGAAATGTTGATTATTATTATTTTAATTTCTTCATTTTTAATTTTTTTTTAATTTTTTAGATTTGATCCCTATTATTTTGATTATTATTTGTTTTATTTGAGATAATTTATGAAATTATATTTTTTTTCAATTTCATTCTCATTCAACTTTTTAATTTGTAAGATTTGTTCCTCATTATTTTAATAAACTTGAGAAAAATAAAATATTAATAAGTTATTTTCCAGCTCATTTTCCATGACATAACCAAACACTGGAAAGTGTTTTCCAATTCATTTTTCATAACACTACCAAACATCGGAAAATACTTTCCCGGAATTCACTTTCCAGGAATTCACTTTTCCCGGAATTCACTTTCCAAAAGGAATTCACTTTCCTGCAAACAAACGGAGCCTAAGAATACCTATTTAAAGACTTTCAACCATACATCAATGGAATCCTTGTGGTCCCTACAGAGTGGGCGTCTGAGTCATGGAGTTCTCGGTCCATTTTCTATTAAGACAAATGTTGGTATAGAAGAATGATGATGGGTTCTACAGAGTATAGTGCATTGTATAGTTATCAGCTGTTCCTATCCTGATAGAACCCCCCATCCAATAGATTCATGAGAATATCTATAGCTACAACATGCTTCACTTACAACCGTATACTAACCATTCAACATGAAATTCAAGGGACCAAGTTGCTGGTTGTTACTTTCTTAATTATGCAAAGGGATAGCGGAAACAACCATTATGTAATGGAATGGTGTTTGATGTTTCACTTTTTACTGTAAAAAGTTGTGTCCAACTTCGTATGGCAAGAAGTACATGTTCTTACATGTCTATCACTAACCGTTTCCTGGAAACAAAAGATGCCCCCAAACAAGCCAAACATCTCTTCACCAAGACTTGTGTCACGATCGATCAGATTCCTGAATCCATGACCGGTATATAGGCAAGGTTCACCTTCAAGGTTCCATATTTATATGAACCTAAACTTATATACAATCTTATCCCTTAAACAACTCAATCAGAGTTCAACGCAGCATTAACAACAAAATAACTTCACAATATAATTTCATTGTCTTAATACAAGAGTTAATATAATTTCATAGCTTTGGAGCACTAATTAGACATAAAGAAAAATGTACAAATTACAACCAAAAGAGCAAGTTCTGAAGGTCCAACAAAAGTGACATGCTATCAAGCTATAAGCCTGAAAAGGATAAATAATGAGAAGGTGATTTCAACAACTCAATGAGTAGATAACATTACATATACACACACAAGGTACTACAACAATGAGAAACACACACACACACACACACACACACACAAGTATGGCTCCAAGTTCTTATAGGAAGGTTTATCAAATAGGTCATAACAAGAATATCATAAGGTAAAGCTCGTCAAAAAATCAAAATGCAATGAGCATGAGACTCCGTATTGTCGAATGATCAGTCCATACAAGTTGGTGACTCCCCCGACCAACTAGGGTTCAGATACGATGTGCACAAAGATTAACATTACCCTGTCAGCATGGGTATTCTGATTGACATACCATAGGTTCATAATCATAATCAAACAGACATAATCATATCTCAAGGCTCAACTCATGACATCAATCAAATGAGGAGCTATCAATTTAGAAGTCAATTTAAAATATGTACTGATTCATATCAATAATTCAGATTCAACAATTGATCATGCTTTATCATAACAAGGATAATAATCAACATATATATTATCAAGAAGCATGATCCAATTCATATTAACAAATCAAATATTTATAATATTTCTCATGCATATGAAAAATTATTCACTCACCTTACTCGAAAACAAACATAACTCAAAGCTAATACCAAAGGAAATCCTAGACGTTCCGCCGGAAGAATATCAGGATTATCTGAATACAAATGAGACATATTCAAGAATGACTCAAAAGAAAATACAACCTATTAAATACACTTATCTAATGGTATATTCCATAACCCTATATGTTTTTAGACTAAATTATATATTTTTCTAAAAACCCAAAAATTAACGGTTTTCCCGAAATCTAATCCATAATAAAACAAATAATAAAACTTGATAATAATTCACTAAATAACCCTCATTTATTCATCAAACCAATCTAAAAAGGCTAGTACTACAGTTAGGGACCAATATGGAATTTATCATATTTTTAGGGCCAAATTGTAATTTTTATCAAATGGAGGACCAAACTAAAATTTTCATAAATCCATGACTATACTGAAATTCTGACCATAATTAATCCTCAATTATGTCCAGAATATCTCATTATACTCCATAGACCATTCTGGAATTTTATCAAATTTTTAGGGTCAAATGGTAATATTTATCAAATTAGAGGACCAAATTGAAAGTGTTTAAAATTCATAACTCTACTGGAATTCTGTCCAAATTCATATTTTATTCTGTTTAGAATCTCGGAATATGCTCCAAGGACCAATTTTTAATTTTCCAAAGTTGGGGGACTAAACTATAATTTTCACAAATTGAGGGACCAAACTGAAATTTTATCATTTTCAACCTCAAACCCAGAATTTCCACAGATTACCTACTGTTATTTCATGATTTCTAACATAAATTCACCATTCAAATAAAATCATAACTCAAAATTATCATATTTACCTACAATCTCTCAAAATCAACTACCAATCCATTACCCACAACAATTAACTTAATAACATTCAAATTAATTATTCAATAAACTTAAAACACAATCTTCAAAACCCTAACATTTAACCAAAACAAAAATTTAAAGCTTAAATAACACATATTTATACATAATCTTACCTTTAAACTTATTTCATCCAATTCTCTTATATTTCCCTTATCTTTTTCCTCTTTTCTCTTCTTCTTTCCCTTTTCTTCGCTTCTCCGGGTCTTTCACTCTTAATTGCAGATCTCTTTTTTTTTTCTTTTTTTTCATTTATACTTATTATGTTTATTGAATTACCACACTAACCCTCATATATTTATATCCACTTTAAGCCTTCAAGGGCTTTATTAGCCTTTTCCTATCTTTTTATTTTGATTCTCATGGTAGTACAGAGCAAATTAGACTTTAAACCTAATCCCTGCCCTTACTCTGCTAAGAGAGTAACAGCACGCTGAACTTCCATTGGTATATCTGAAGCAAGAAACTAAAAGAACAAGAATATGCTAACCCCCAGTTTTTGGATCATCACAACATTTTGATTCCTTGGAAACTAATTCAAATTTAACACAGAGTTTCAATTTATAAAGCTACATTTCATGGTGGAAGAAACTGTAGAAAAATCATATCTAGGTGAAATAAAGATCATTCCTGATTGTAATTGCTAATTGTACTATATGGAAATGGATTTGGAGCAGCAGGAACTTCAACAACTCCTTCAAGCATCTGTGTGACCTTCCTCATGGTGGGTCTGAGAGATGGATCCTCTTGAATACACCAAATCCCGACCTTCAACAGACGCTCTAGTGTCGATATGTCATTCTTGGCCTCCATGTCATCTCCAATTAAAACATCCAAACTTCCATTCATATAGCAGTCATAAGCCCAATCAATCAGTACTGGATTCTCTGCTTCACCGATCTCCAAATCTACATTTCTTCTACAACAGATGATCTCTATCAGCATGACACCGAAGCTATACACATCAACCTTCACAGTGATTGGTCTGTTCCTGAACCATTCAGGTGCAACATATCCTTTTGTTCCTCTAATAGCAGTTTGAGTTTTGCTCTGATCCAACACCAAAAGCTTTGCCAGTCCAAAATCAGATATTCGAGCATTGTAATAATTGTCAAGAAGTATGTTCTGAGGCTTTATATCACAGTGAATGATTTGGGTGCCACATTCTTCATGCAGGTACAAGAGTCCTCTAGCAATGCCAAAGGCAATTTGGGTCCTTTGCTTCCAACTGGGCTTAGAGCATCCGAAAAGGAAGTTTGCTAGAGTGCCATTACTCAAGAACTCGTACACCAACAATCGATTCTGCCCCTCGTCACAAAATCCTAGCAACCGGACCAAATTCTTG
Organism: Populus tomentosa; assembly: GCA_018804465.1. Classification (NCBI taxonomy): domain Eukaryota; kingdom Viridiplantae; phylum Streptophyta; class Magnoliopsida; order Malpighiales; family Salicaceae; genus Populus; species Populus tomentosa. The sequence goes on from CM031973.1 coordinate 19,880,049, forward strand.
TGATGCGTCTGGCCAATCACTTGTACTTCTGTTTTGAATTCTTTTTCCCCATCCTGAACCACTTTATCTAACTTCTTGACAGCAACAACACTAGTAGAGCCTGCCTGTATTGTCCCCTTGTAAACAACACCAAAACCTCCTCTTCCGAACGCATCTTTGAAGTCATTTGTCGCTTCAGCGAGCTCTTTGTATGTAAAATACCGCAAGTTTGTCTCCAAACCACTTCCACCTTCCTGAACTTTCTCAGTTTTCTTGCGATAAATGAAGGAAGAAGTGAGACAGAAAGCACCGACCAATACAAAGTTGACAAATACAGAGGTACCAAGGACTACTGATCCAGCGATGAACTTAATGTCTGGTTTCTTTTTCTCTCCAGGAAGCTGAGGAGGAGGCCTATCCGGAGGAACATAACCTTTCGGAAATTTGAGGAAAGCCTTCCCATTCATACCAATGTCAAATCTTCCATTCGAGAGTGGTAACTTCTTCTTCCAGCAGCCATCTCTAAAAATGGCAACAGAACATAGACAATCATCCAAGCAAGACTTTCGGCACTCATCTTCGTTAATAGGTTTGTACCTCTCATAATCAGATGTTGGCCAATCAACATTTATTAGCTCCACAAAATCATACTGATCTTCGGTGGAATTGAGTCCATCATCTCTGCAGCTTAGCTCGAAATCTGGTATGCAGCTTCCATACCTGTCATTCGGATCAAGCAAAGAAAAACCTTGTGGACAATTACATTCTGGCCTTTTATCAGCTTTTAGATTGCAGATGCTGTTATATCCACATGCTCCACTACCCAAGCCCGCTCCCATATTGACACATATTTTATCTGGTTTGGACCAGACTGAGGACCAGCTTCTGTTACCGCTAGATGCTTTTGGGTAAAAATATTGAGTGAAAACGCCATCAAAATTGAGTGTTGCCCTATGATAGAAGTCTGTAGTAGGAATTGCTGTTTTTGTGAGATCCTCTCTCAGCCCATGTCACGACCCGAATCCCGGATCCATGACCGGCACATAGACAAGGTTCCCCTCCAAGGTTCCAAGCCTATGCGAACCCAAACTTACATACAAACTTATCCTTCAAAACTCAATCAGAGTTGTTTAACGCAGCAGTAACAACAAAACTAACTTTATAACATAATTCGATTGTCTTAATACAAGAGTTCATATATATTCATAGTTTTGAAGCACTAACTTGACATAAAAGGAAGATACAAATTACAACCAAAAAGCAGGTTCGGAAGATTCAACAAAAGTAACCTGCTATCAAGCTATAAGCCTGAAAAGGATAACTAATGAGAGGGTGAGTTCAACAACTCAGTGAGTAGATAACGTTCAATATACACACACGAGGTAATATAGCAATGAGAAATATATATACAAGTATGGCTTTAGTTCTTATACGAAGGTTTATATTCAAGAATGACTCGAAAGAAAATTTAACCTATTTAATACACTTAACTAAGAGTGTATTCCGTAACCCTAAATGTTTTTAAACTAACTAGTCAATTTTCTTAAAAACCAAAAATCTAACGGTTTTCTCGAAATCTAATCCATAATAAAAACAACTAATAAAATTGGTAATAATTCACTAAATAACCCTTAATTATTCATCAAACTAATCTGCAAAAGCTAATATTACATCTAGGGACTAATCTGGAACTTATCATATTTTTAGGGCTAAATTGTAATTTTTTATCTAATTGGAGGACCAAACTGAAATTTGTCATACATTCATGAATATACTGAAATTCTGACCTTAATTAATCCACAATTATGTCCAGGATGTATCATTATGCTTCAGGGATCATTTTGGAATTTTACTAAATTTTTAGGGTTAAATCGTACTTTTTATCAAATTGGAGGACTAAATTGAAAGTGTTAAATTCTCTTATCTATACATTAATTATGTCCATAATTAATATGTTATTCTGTTCAGAATCTCGGAATATGCTCCAGGGACCAATTTGTAATTTTCCAAAGTTCAGGGACTAAACTGTAATTTTTGGAAATTAAGGGACCAAATTGAATTTTTATCATCTTCAACCTCAAACCCAGAATTTCAACAGATCACCTACTGTTATCCCCTGATTTCTAACACAAATTCATCATTCAAACAAAACTATAACTCAAAATCATCACAATATTCCATAATCAACTTAATAATCAATTACCCACAACAATCAACCCCTAACCTTCAATTTAATTCATCAATTAAATTCAAAACACAAATTTCATAACCGTAACATTTATCAAAACTGAAATTAAAACTTAATTAACACATAATTATACATTTAACAACTTAAAGCTTATCTTTAAACTTATGTCCTCCAACTCCTTTCCTTTGTCCCCTATTTTCCCTTCTTTTCTCTTCTTCTTCTTTCCTTTCTCACTTGTGCCGATTCTCTTCCTCTCAAAATCAGATTCCTCTTTTTTTTTTTCTTTTTTTTTTAACTTCTATTTATATTTATCAAGTTTTTGCTAAATTACCAATATACCCCTCATTCATTTATACCCACACTTTAAGCCTTTAAAGGCTTTATTGTATTTTCTAATTCATTAATTCAAAACATTACAGCCCATTTCTTCTCAATATGTACATGTAGCCTGACTCATTGAAGATCAATCGATAGCCAGAATTTGATGAATTTGAAGCATCATAAGTTTCACTTCTATAGTAGTCATCGTAAACAAATTTGGTTGGCAAATTCATGTAATTCAGCACAAGATTTCCATTATCAAGCAAAGCGGAGCTGGAATCTCCCCAGCGAAAAGTTGGTCTCCGTCCTTCGAGAAGAAACCACCCCTCCAACCTCCATAATCTGAGTAGGCAACAATGTATAAGTGGGATTGCTGAAACTCTCCCACAACCTGTCAGAATTGCTATTTTGAAGCACGAAGTTGCCAGTGTCATTCATAACACCTAGAAGGATATCAGATGACCATATTAGGTTGCCTTGAGGATCAGTAAGCACCAGCCCACGATCACCCGTCAGCTCGACCTTAGACTCCCTTGGTGCAGGATTATCTCCATTTGCATACCAAACTATGGTCTTCTCAGGAATCTTGGCATACCAAATAGACAGCAAGAAATGATCCTTGTATTCCAAGGGCTGAAATCCAAAAGCAAATTCTCCAGAGGAAGAAAGCCATGAAGGAGCATCATCAGTCGCAGTGATAAATGCACCCACAGGCATACTTCCATTAGTTTGAGCAACAGCCATGAGCTGTAACAGTACCATCGTTACTAGGAACATCAAAGTAAAAATAGCAGTAGCCATTCCTAGGATCTTTGAACTCGCCTACTTGTAACAAAGGATTAAAGAACATATTTAAGCACAAAAATGGTCCATCACAAGGGCAAGCCAGAGTTTTCAAGTCAAACTAAAGTATTAGGAAACCAATTTTCTTGCTTCCAGGCTACAAATTTCATTAAAGGTTTGGACACAGACTTTTCAAATCCCAACAGCTGCATTCCAGAAGTCTTTGCCCTTACAAGGAGGCAATGGTACCAAGTCCATGTTATTGAAAAAATTATTGAAATGGTAAATTTCGATGAAGATAAGGTAGAATATTGAGCAAGAACCACATAAGCATTGGTGTTTGAAACGGTGGAAGTCATTTATTCAACAGAGACTTGGGACCAGGGCAATAAATGAATGGATCCAAAGACTTAAAAATTGCAAAATGGGCCCTTTATCAAGTCTTCACAACCAAACAAAGACTTGCATGTGATGCATGACATCTGTTCGCTTTCAAGCCATCCTGAATCACTCTCTTTGACTAGAAACATTTAGTAATAAAAAACATATTTAGTAATAATATTTGATGTAATAAAAAAATCAATGGAAATCAAGTACTCAATCTTCTTTTTGTATACCAAAGTACTAACTTTACCTTGCACAGCCAATTCCAAGCAGTGGCAAGGCGCACCGCTCTTCTTGACGAAAACAATAATGTTTATGATTTTTTATTCAATTCTTTAAAAAAAATGGAGAGAAAAAAGGCAAATATATCATCACAAGAGAGTCAGTGGATTTTTTCACTATATTAGTATCTCTACTTCAAATCTAATACAAAACTTCAAAACAAAAATGTCTTCTTCTGAATGTTCATCGCATGGAATATATTGCTATTATGTTTATAGATTCGTTAGACAAGGTAAATCCTTAGAAAAAAGCTTGTATGTTTTAAATTTGTAATTTGATAAAAACAAAAAAAAAATGATAATTTTAGATTCAATGTGCCTGAAATTTTTTTTATTAGATTAATTTTATGGGGGTCGGCTAGATGTAATCAACCAAGAACGAGAAATTCTTCAAATTAAACCTAGAAGATATTATTTTAATTTTTTTCTAGTTAATTTCATGTCAATTATTTTTTCTACTTAGCTTTAGTTTTTTTTTGTTAGGTTTATTTTTACCTTTATATAAGTAGTTGATGTGTTTTTTTTTATTATTATATTATTGAATTCGAAGACTTTTCAGAATATATTAAAGTTTTTTTTATTAATTTCTCTGTAGTTTCGTTAATCCTGGCAGAGAATTAAAATGGGACCGCAGGCTCGAGCATTAAATATGACAGTGTTAAATATGCACAAGGTGCACACTTCAGCAGGTTGTCCAAAACAATGCCTAAGGGTGCTGGCAGCCATGCCAACAGTGGGATAAATCGGCAACGCAAATTTGTGCATTTGTAGGTTCGTCAAAGGAAAATTGAACAGCCAGATTGTTGATGAACATAGACTGGATGCTGGAATGTTCCAGGCCAAGCAAGAAAACTCGTTAGGGAGATAGGTTGGCGAGAACTGGGGCTCTCACGAAATTCGGCAATGCAAACAGTGGTATCCTGTACTCAGATGCGAGTTCGGCAACATAGAAATTGGCAACTTGCACTCAAATGTGAATTCGGCAGCGCACAACAGCTTGTGCAAGTCATTGGTTTGACTTGGCACGATCTTAAACTTGGACGAAAGACTATCCAAGGCATGTGAGAAACTCAACAGATGACACATCAAGAACTCGCAATTGGTGCTGCTAGGTGGGCATGCAGAATGTGAGTTAGTGGCAGTTATGGATATCCAAGATCATGGGATGATGGGGGCTAACCAGGGGTTGCTCTCAATCCACTAAGATCATGGGAGATGATGGGGAAAAACTACCCACTACTTGGAAGATAATGGGGCCATTATGTTCATGGGTGAACATAGGTGAGATAGTGTCCTACTACTTCCTTAAAAGTAGGAATGGGAGTTGTGCCTTATAAATGCTTGTTTATAAATACTTTTTGCAGCTCTTAGTTGATAGGAGGCATGCGTGGGGCATGTTCAGCATGTAGGTAAAGGAGCCCTCTGGCTACACCGAAAGCAATTTGCATTCTTCGGTGCCAACTAGGCCTTGAATATCCAAATATGTAGTTTGACAAGGAGCCACTGCTCATGTACTCGTAGACCAGAAGGCGATTTTGCCCTTCGTTACAGAATCCAACAAGTTGAACCAGATTCTTGTGATTTGTTCTGCCAATAACTTTCACTTCTGTATTGAATTCTGTGTCGCCCTCCCCGGCCATCTTTTCTAATTTCTTTACTGCGATGAGCGGTTTGTCTTCGTTGGCTAGTGCCCCCCTGTAAACAATTCCAAAAGCACCCCTACCGAGTTCTTCCTTGAATCCTCCTGTAGCTGTTTCCAGCTCATTGTAAGTAAAATTCTGCAGATTCATTTCTGGCATGACATGGAGTTGCGGTACCATCTTTTGTTTTTGCTGGTTCCAACGAGTAAAGAACACGTAGATTCCTAGCAGAAAGAGAACAATTAGAAAGATGGAGCTACCTAAAAGCACCGGTCCTGTTGTGATCAAAGTTGATCGATCACTCTTCTTTGCACTTGAACCAGCAGTCCAGTTGCCTTTCCTTACTTTCATCAGGGCTTTATCACCAATACTTGGATCTGTTACCCCATTCGAGAGAGGGCCTGTCTTCTTCCAACAGGTTCCACTGTTATAAGTGGCAACAGCACAATAGCGTAGTGTGAGAAGGCAACAATGTATCAGTAGGTTTGCTGAAACTCTTTGCCTCGAGGATCAGCAACCACCAGCCCACGATTTTCATAATAATTTTCTTCAAAATGCTTTGTGTTCTTTCGAAAACAGGAGGGAAATGGCCCTGGATTTACAGTCAGGAAGTGGTAAAAATCGAGCACTAATCTTGAGGAAAACCATACTAATGATTGTAAATTCTAGTAATCCGTGATGATGCTCTTTTAAAAAAATGATAAGTGATTTTAAACTTACAATCGGAGAGCAGTAAAATTTGAGAAATAATCTTGACGAAATCCATGTAACTGTAATAAACACTCAGCTGTGGACAAGATGAAAGCTTCTTGAAGAAAACTATAATGTTTTGCACTTCTATCAAGAAGAATTGGTTGAGAAATGAATATACTGGCAACAGATGAATCATTAGATAGAGTATGGATTCAACCACAGCCAGAAAAATCATAACTAGTTGAAATTAAGGCAGTTACTGTTGTGTTCAGGAGCTGCTAATTTCACTGAACGGGAACGGATTCGGGGGAGCGGGAACTTCAACAACTCCTTCAAGCATCTGTGTCACCTTCCTCATGGTGGGTCTAAGAGATGGCACCTCTTGAATGCACCAAATTGCAACCTTCATAGCCCTCTCTAGTGTTGATACGTCATTCATGGCCTCCATGTCATCTTCAATCAAAGCGTCAAGCGTTCCATGCCTATAGCAGTCATAAGCCCAGTCGGTCAATATAGCTCCAGTTCCACTGATCTCCAGATCTACACTTCTCCGACAGCAGATGATCTCTAGCAGCAAGACACCAAAGCTATAGACATCAACCTTCACAGTGACTGGTGTGTTCCTGAACCATTCAGGAGCAACATATCCTTTTGTTCCTCGGATGGCAGTTTTGGTTTGGCTCTGATTAATCGCCAAAAGTTTAGCCAATCCAAAATCTGATATCCGAGCATTGTAGTAGTCATCAATAAGAATGTTCTGCGGCTTTATGTCACAGTGAATGATTTGGGTGCTACATTCTTCGTGTAGGTACAAGAGTCCTCTTGCAATGCCGAAGGCAATCTGAGTTCTTTGCTTCCAACTAGACCTTAAGCTTCCAAAAAGAAAATCGGCTAGAGTGCCATTACTCAAGAACTCATACACCAACAAACGATGCTGCCCCTCGTCACAAAATCCTAACAATCGGACCAAATTCTTGTGATGCGTCTGACTGATCACGTTCACTTCGGTTTTGAATTCCTTCTCACCATGTTCAACCACGCCATCTAACTTCTTCACAGCAATAAAATTAGTAAAACCTGTTTTTATCGCACCTTTGTAAACACCACCAAAAGCTCCTCTCCCCAGTTCATCCTGGAAGCCTTCTGTAGCTTCTGTGAGCTCTTTGAATGTAAATGAACGCAAGTTTGACTCCACATTGTTTTCTTCTCGAACATTTGCTACTTTGTTGCGGTAAATGAAGGAAGAACAGAAACATAATGTACTGATCAATATAAAGTTGACAAATACAGAGCTAACCAAGAGCACTATTCCTGTGATGACCTTAATGTCCCTTTCCGTCTTCGTTTCAGGAATCTGAAGACCAGGATTCCCGGGAGGGATATCACCTTTCTTAAATTTGATGAAAGTCTTCCCGTTAAAACCACTGTCAACTTTTCCATTCGAAAGTGGTAACTTCTTCTTCCAGCAGCTGTTGCCTAAAAAGATGACAGCCCCACACAGATAGTCATTCAAGCAAGCTTTTCTGCACTGGTCTTCATTTTGAGGTTGTAAATGTTCTGCATCACCTGATGGATAATCAACATATCTTAGCTCAACAAAATCATACAGATCTTCTGAGGAATTTTTTCCATCATCTTTGCAGCTTATTTCGAAATTTGGCACGCAGCTTTCCATGCTTGTCATTCTGATCAAGCAAAGAAAATTCTTGTGGACAAGTACAATTGGGCCTTCGATCAACACTTAGGCTGCAGATGCTGTTGTATCCACACGCTCCACTACCCCAAACTGAATTAAACTTGCATATATTTTCTGGTTCAGACCTGACTGGTGACCAGCTTCTAATAGAAGAGGATGTTTTCGGGTATGAATATTGAGTGAAAACACCATCAAAATTGAGAGTTGCCCTACGGTAGAAGCCTGTAGTAGGAAGTGCTGTTTTTGTGAGATCCTCTCTCAGCCCATTTCTTCTCAATATGTACATGTAGCCTGACTCATTGAAGATCAATCGATAACCAGAATTTGATGAATTTGAAGCATCAGAAGTTCCACTTCTATAGTAGTCGTCGTAAGCAAATTTGGTTGGCGAGTTCATGGAATTCAGCACAAGATTTCCATTATCAAGCAAACGGAGCTGGAATCTCCCCAGCGAAAAGTTGGTCTCCGTCCTCCGAGAAGAAACCACCCCTCCAGCCTCCATAATCTGAGTAGGCAACAATGTATCAGTGGGATTGTTGAAACTCTCCCACAACCTGTCAGAATTTCTGTTTTGAAGCACGAAGTTGCCAGTGTCATTCATAACACCTGACGAAACTGCACCAAGAAGGATACGAGATGTCCATATTAGATTGCCTTGAGGATCAGCAAGCAACAGCCCACGATCATCAGTCAGCTCCACCTTCGATCCCCTTGGTACAGCAGGATCATCTGTAGGATCCTCTCCAATTGCATACCAAACTACGGTCTTCTCAGGAATCTTTTCATACCAAATGGACAACAAGAAATAGGCCTTGTTCTCCAGCTGGCGAAACCCGAATGCAAATTCACCAGAAGCAGAAAGCCATGAAGGAGAATCATCAGTTGCAGTGATGGATGCTCCCACAGGTACTGTTCCGTTAGTTTGAGCAGCAGCCATGAATGGTAACAGTAACATTACTACTAGGAATATAAAATCAAAACTAGAAGAAGCCATTCCTGGAAATGTTTTTAACTCACTGGTACCAAAAAAAGTAACATATTTAAGCACACAAATGGTCCATGACAAGGGAAAAGTCCAGAGTTTTCAGTCAACATAAAAACTCATTGAAACCTTCCAATACGAAGACTTCTCAATTGCCAACTGCATTTTTCAACCAGTCCTTGTCCTCTAGGGGGCAGATATATTTAAAAAATGTACCGCATCATGGAAGTTACCGCGTCATGGAAGTTCTAATCAAAGAAAAAAGGACCAAGAGGCACCATTGTCAACGAATTGCCTGTGTAACCATTCTTGTGCAAAGACTTGGCCAGATGCCATTTTCAAGATGCATTCCCGTATCAAACAACTTTGCTACGCTTGTACTTCTTGCACTTTCCTTGCATTAGAAAAAATACCACGACCATGGCCAGCTAAATATAAATCCAAGCTTTTAGTCATATTTGTCATACCGGCTCATACCAAATTATCGAATAAATTCAAATCAATTATTTTTATTAAAATAAATTGTTTTGTTTTAAAAACAAATCTTTAAAGTTGACTCAAACAGGTGAATACCTTTCTATAGTTTAATTTAAAATCCGATCCAAGTTGACTTCAAATTTGAAGTGTTCAAGTTAGACTACATTTAACAGCTACGCTTTTAATAAGTTCACAACCTATATCAAAACAAGAAAAAACAATCTTTTTTCTCCAGTTTTGCCTGAGAATTGTACTTGTTTTGTTTCCTCAATGCAATCAATAAAAACCCTACCATGACATTTTCAGGATCCGCAGCTTTTAATTCGTTATTTGAACTTTGAAAAAAGACCTCATGGGTAAGGCTAAACAGTGTTATGGCGAAACTCTAAACACCAAGTTGGCAAGTTGTGCACTCAAGTCCTCCACCAATTTGAAAATATGATTAATGTTTCAGCTCAACATGAAAATAAAAGGATGGTCTAGGTTTTTTGCCATGAGAAAAGCAAATAGAAGCATTAACTATTACCCCAAGACTGAGTAAATTCTTCAAGTAAGCATGTTAGACAGATTCTTGCTCCCAGGAGTGGTGAAAGTGCTGTAACTACAAAGTTATCGTTTCAGTTTCCAGCAATATATAACAGGAAATATACTGCACTGAGAGGGGGAAGAAGAATTTGTGAGGTCTTAAATGCATTGAAGAGTAATTATTTCATGTTTGGCCTTGCACTCCTCTGCATTAGCTTGGTCCATGAACAAATAATGTTGCTGTTTTTCACATGCCCCTTGATTCTTTACAGAAATTTCTTTCAATGTATTGACAATTGGATTGGAACTTGGAAATTATAAGTCACTTGGAAACAAAGTGCAACAATATTTGGATAAACGTGGAAATATATGGGAGAAAATAATGACCTCAAATTTAACTATTAATGGAGTTAGGAAATTACTGATATATATAGGAATTAATTATACCACAAATGAACGGGCAATAATTCATAGTTATCATTAATGATCCCATATCTAGAAACACAAACATATTTAATATGGATGGGACCAAAAAACAGTAAAATCAAACAGTCCACCCTCTTAGACACTAGCATATTTAAGATGCAAGATGAAACCGTGCTATGTTTGGTTCAGCTTCATTAAACAAGAATGTATCAAGAATTGGAGAGAGAATTCAGCATACCCTCACAAGGCTGTAAAGGTCCTCTTTAAGAGGAGGTGAGAACTCTAATAGCCTTCTTATTATTTGAAAGGTTAACAAGTGCAAGGTCATAAATATATCAAGAATGTATCAAAGAATTAGAGAGAGAGAGAGAGATTCAAAATATTATTATTTAAAATTAAATTATGTGGAAGAATAAATTATAAAACCTTTTTGCTTGATGTGCTAATAAATATATGATTTTACTTGTTACTCTTTAATATGGAAAAAAAAAAAATAGGTGCATGAAACTTTAATGTGCAAGGTACAATTAACTAACGAGTCAATCCAATTTGAAAGTCACATTGCAATCGACTACGTGTCGTACATAAACAAGACAACAAATGCAACGACTAATCGTTTATATTGGTCTAAATTGTCTTTTACGCCACTATGAATGTCACGACCCGAATCCTGGGTCCATGACCGGCAACGCAGAGCGGTATCGAAACGACACCTCACCCACGCTAAGCCTCAAAACAGACATATCAAAAGAACAATTTATTCAAAAATACATAGCGTCTCATAATATACAGAAATTAATATCATATTATTCAAAACTGATAAAACCAAATGATAGTTCAAAACTTCTCATCGTAAGTAAAACAAAAACAATAATTCATAATACTCATTACATTGTCAAAATCCAAACTTAATTAAAATAAGGTAATAGTGGAGCGTCTAAGACATCGAATCAAAACTAAAAGGAAAGCCTCGCAAAACAAGCAAGGCATACCGACCAAAATTGAAGAAGCGGAAACACTCAACAAAGTCCAACTGCTATCAGAAACTAAGAACCTGAAATAATATTAAGAATGAGGGTGAGTTCAACCAACTCAGTGAGGGAATAACATTTAATATACATTTCAGATATTTCAGATATTAATAGTTTGCAAGATGATTTATATTGATATACATATACATATACATATACATATTCATACTAAACATATTATCATAACGTAGTGGATTACATGTCAGAGATCAGATGACACCCGAAGGTGACCAGATGACACCCGTCGGTGACCACTGTGGGATGATCAGTTGCCACAAGCTGATGCCTTTCTCACCAGCTAGGTAACATAATACTATGTGCACACAGGCTAACTACTCTCCGTTAGTATGGAGTTACTGACAAGTCCCATATCAAGGCATAATAGATATTCACATAATCATCAAAGAAACGTATATCATATCAAATAGAATTTACTTTGTCAGATTGCAAGTGCAAATTCAAAAATAAATGAGTACTCGGAAAATAAAGCACCATATATAAATATTCAAGAAATTTACTAGTTGTTGTACTCATTGTATAATCAACATCCATATTTATTTATATTATATGCATATTAAAGATTATTCCACTCACCCGGAAAATATTGAACTAAAGGAATGTCAAACGAAAGACCCAAAAATCCTATTAAGGATCGTTAGGAGAACCTACAATAAATACATAAAATATACTCAAAAGCAACTCAAAACAACAAAAATAAAAGATTCCAATGCATAAAAGGAAACCAGGCTTAGTCTCCTAGGTTTAGGGACTAAAACGATAATTTTCCAAAACAGGGACCAAAATGTAATTTTACCAAAATTGGAGGACCAAACTGTAAATAAAAGATAAATACTTTGAACCGAGTCCGATCAAGTAAAATAAAAAAAATCAATATTTTTTAAATTTTAATTGTGTTTTATTTGAAAAACTAGTGTCTAACAATATTCAATGACACTACATAAATTAGAAGAAGATTGCTTAATGACGTAGCATTTGCAGAATTTGATCGCAAACCCAATTTTATTCCCGATGATATTTTATATGATGTTGTTGCACTCTTAAAAAACTAAGCAAACTATAGTCCTTGTCATGGATTTCACACGTGATGGAATTGTAGATAGTTTAATGGAACAATAAAAAATATTTTATATAAAGTATTATTTATTTTATAATGTAAAGCAGTAGTTAAATCTATAATATTTAAATTAAAAACCATCAATATTAATATATATATTTTTAAACACATTAAATTATTTTTTGTTGAACCTCAATTTCAATCACAGTTTTAACCAAACATATAAAAATACCAAAACAACCTCAACCAAAAGTATTTTTTATAAAACAATTTTTTTTCAAACCACAACGACAAAAGTAACCACAATACCAAATACATTGAAGCCTGAACCCAGCCAAGGTATGTTAAAGATTAGATAGGTTAATTTAAATTATTTTAATAAATTTTAAAAAAATTATTTAAAAAACAATTTAAACAATATTTTTTTAAAAGAACAAAATTATATATATATATATATATATATATAACGACAAAATTTTTTATATGAAAATCAAGTCAAGGTAGTTGTGTTTCAACTCAATTAATTGAATTAAATTGGGTTTAGTAACTGAGGTATATGATCTTGGAAATTTTTTTCTCGGCCTTCTTAATAACTAAGGTATACAAGTTTACCTTTATATTCATTTTAAATCTTTTATTTAACTTTTTACTCGTGAACATGGAAAAGAAAAAATAATAATTGAAAACATGCATTTTAAGTCTTATTGTGCAAGGTCTAACACATGATGCCTGAAATTATAGGAACTACAGATTATTCAATACAAGGTAGATAGGTACAAAAAGGATTTAGATTGTGCTGATAAATGATGAAGGTGTTAATCTATGTCAATTGATTAATATAATTCTGTAGAAAGGAAGAAAGAAAGAATAACAGAGAGAAGAGCAGAGGAGTATATTGTTCATAAGAGTTCTTATTTCATAATGTCGAATACAACATGATAGTTGAGTTTTTATATATCTGTTGATAACAGACTTAACAAACTATTGTTATATAACTAACTATCTATTATATTGAGATCGTGACAAGTGTCACGATCTTAAGCAATGCTTTAATATACTCTAACATCCCCCTGCAAGATCAAGCGGTGAGGAACCAAATGTGAGATTGCAACAATGAGTGTGGAACAGAGGAGCACTCAGCCCCTTAGTAAGTATATCAACAAACTGCTCTTGGGAGGACACAAACTGCACTGAGAGTTGTTGACGCGATACCCTTTCGCGAACAAAATGAACATCAACTTCGATATGCTTAGTCTTTTGATGCTGAACAGGATTGAAAGACAAAGCAATGGCTGACAGGTTATCATAAAATAGAATAGGCACACCAGGCAAAGAAATGTGTAGAAATGCTAGTAATTGTTTAATCCAATCCAACTCAGCAGAGGTGAAGGATAAGGCACGATACTCAGCTTCGGTGGAAGATCGAGAAACAGTTTGTTGCTTCTTAGAGGACCACAAAATTGGATTGTTACCTAAGAAGACCACCAAACCAGTAGTGGATCTCCTGTCATTAGGATCCCATGCCCAATCAGCATCACTAAATGCCTTTAATTGTAAATCGCCGCGAGTATATGAGAGACCAAACTTCAAAGTGCCTTTGAGGTATCGTAAGATTCTTTTAACAGCAGTAAAATGAGACATCATAGGGTTCTGCATAAACTGGCAGACCTGATGTACCGAGAAAGCAATATTCGGCCTAGTGAAAGTGAGGTATTGTAGAGCTCCTACAAGACTTTTATATAGTTGAGGATTTGGATAAGGCTCCCCATCGTCTTTGAGGAGTCGATGATAAGGTAGACAAGGAGTATCACACGGTTTAGCCTCACTCATTTCAGATTTAACTAATAAGTCCTCAACATATTTGGATTGTGACATAAAGAAACCAGCAGACACACTCCCTGTGATAATGATATCATCCACATAGAGAAGCAGCACCACAATCGCATGATCAGCATGTTTGACAAATAATGAAGAATCAGAGTACGTGGTTGCAAAACCCAAAGAAAGAAGGAACTAAGTAAACCTGTCATTCCAAGCTTGAGGAGCCTGTTTGAGGCCATACAGAGATTTATGCAGTTTACAGACTAGATGAGGATGATTGAGATCTTCAAAACCAGGAGGTTGAGACATGTAGACTTCCTCTTGGAGAATGCCATGCAAAAATGAATTTTTGACATCTAACTGGCGTAGAGACCAATTGAAATGTGTAGCAAGAGCCAGAACTAACCGGACTGTGGTAGGTTTCACGACAGGACTAAATGTCTCCCCCTAGTCCAATCCAGGTTCTTGACTGAAACCCTTAGCAACTAACCTTGCTTTGTGCCTGGCAATAGAACCATCAGAATGTTTCTTGACCTTAAAAATCCACTTACAGCCAACGAGGTTCCTGTGTGCTGGCAAGGAAACTAAACTCCAAGTGCCTTGAGTATGTAATGCATGAACTTCGTCTTTCATGGCTTGGAGCCACACAGGAATTTTAAGGGCAGCCTTGTAAGTGGCTGGTTCAACCAAATGCAGATCAGTGGCTGCAGAAACTTGTATAGTGGCTAAGAGAGCCTTCTTTTTGATAATTCCATTCTTGCTTCGAGTCTGCATTGGGTGAAGATTAAGTGGAGGAATGGACAACACCACTTGTAGGTTATCAGGAATAAAGCCATGAGAAGAAAAATCAGAATGTAAATTGACCTCAGGTGCCACAGGGAGCAGGGGAGTGGCGTACAATGGGGCAGTAACGGATTGAGAACTAACAGAATCTGCAGATGGAGCAGGTGTATGAGTGGTAAAAGGGCGAGGTGATGACGCTGGACTAGTGGAGATAATGGAGTTTGTTGTATTGACAACAGTCACAGGACAAGAAGACAACAGACTGGATTGGATTGTATTTGAAGGGGTAGACACTAAATCTGAGTATGGAAACTGGTTCTCATCAAAGATAACATGCCTAGACACAAACATTCTCAATGTTGGTATATGATAACACAAATAGCCTTTATATTTTGTGGCATATCCAAGAAATACACATTTTGCTGTTTTGGCATGTAATTTGGTGCTAGTATAAGGCTTGAGAAGTGGAAAACAAGCACATCCAAAAATTCGAAGATGAGTAATAGTGGGGGAGGATCCAAATAACATCTCAAATGGGGAACTATTATGAAGAACAACAGTAGGCATACGATTGATGAGATAAGTGGCTGTTTGACAGGCATAAGACCAGAATTTGGATGGCAATTGAGCGGATTGTAATAAGGTGATAGTGGTTTCAATGATGTGTCTATGTTTCCTCTCGGCGACCCCATTTTGTTTAGGAGTAAAGGGACAAGAGAGGCGATGTGAAATTCCCTTGTCAAGAAGAAAAAGTTTCAATCGATTGCTGGTATACTCACCCCCCCATCAGTTTGAAGAGTTTTAATGGTAGATGCAAATTGAGTAGAAACAAAGGAATAAAAAACAACAAAGGTAGAAAACAAATCAGATTTATTGACTAAAGGGAAAATCCAGCAATATCTGGTACATTCATCAACAAAGATAGTGTAATATCTATAACCATCAATCGATATAGATGGTGCAGGACCCCACAAATCAGTATGAATAGTGTCAAATGGAGTTACAGACTTATTGACATGCTGTGGAAAAGGTAGTTTACTAAACTTCCCTTCAAGACATGGATGACACATGAGGGGTGTAGGTATTTTAGAAACAGGCACGTGAGCTTTATTTAACATCAAGGAAACAATATGATTTGTAAGATGACCTAACCTATGATGCCACAAGGTGGACTGAACAAGTTGACCAAGATAAGTCGTAGCTTGATATGGCTGTTGTGAGGTTGAAGGCGAGGAAGAGTGGATAGGATACAATCCATTACTGCATAACCCTTTGTACAGGATCCTCCCTGTGGCTTTGTCCTGAATCCAAAAACAAAAAGCATCAAAGCTGAGCCGACAGTTATTATCAAGACAAAGACGATGTACTTATAACAGATTCTGAGTAATTTGAGGAACACAAAGTATAGAATGCAATTTGATTGGAGAAATTTATGAATGAAGAGTAGAATGACCAATGTGGGATACGGTCAAACCTTCATCATTAGCAGTATGAATTGTTTCAGTGGATGGATATGGGGAGGCCAATGATAGATTAGCCAAATCAGCCGTCATATGATTCGTGGCACCAGAATCGGTGAGCCACACTTGAGAAGATCCTGAAGAACAGGATGATGGAGAGGCAGAGTGAATCACTGTGTGCATAGCTTGCATTGGAGATTGCTGGACTTCCCTGTTCTATGAAGATGAAGCCTGATATGGAGTATATTGCTGCATAGCTTGCATTGGGGATTGTTGGACTTCCCTGCTCTGTGAAGGGGAAGCCTGATATGGAGTATACTGCAGAGGTTGGGGTTGCATAGAAAAAGATGACTGTGGGTGTTGTAACCCATTTTTGAGTCCCCACATAAAAAATAATAAAATACAAAACAATTCAAAAAAATATATTATCAAAAAATATAACAGTGAAAAAATGTTAGGGCGTCCTAAAATGCTCAAACATTGATTGAGGATGTTCAAAAATATAAAAATTAAAATTTGACAATATATCATTGACTGATGAGAGCCTCGATGATAAAGAAAATTCAATTTGAGGAAGAAAAATGCAAAATTAGAAGTTTATGGACTCAATTAAATTTTATTGAAGGTTTAATTGAATTTATAGAGGTTTTAATTGCAAAAAAATTGATTTTGGAGTTAATTTGGGCTTTAATTAGAAGAAATTAATTTTCTGGGGTCAAATTATAATTTTTTGAAGTTAATTTGGTCAAATCAGGGGCTTAATTGCATAAATATTAAAATTTAATGGCCAATTAAGGACTTAATTGAAGAAATCCGAGACCAAGGACTAAATTGAAAAAAGCGAGCAAATTAAGGGCTTGCTTTGAATCACGCGTTTTGGCGCCTTTTCCTTTTAAATGAAACGGCGCGTTTTGACTAAAACGGCGTCGTTTCATGCACTGTTTATAAAAAAAAAAAAAAAGGAAAACTCAAAACGGTGCCGTTTTGAACGGCACCATCATCTTCTTCCCCTGGACATGCAGCGAAGCAGGGGAAGAAGAATTTTTTTCCTTCTTCTGTTCACCGCCACGTTTTCTTTCAAAAAGACGCTGAATTTCCGACCACTTTCCACGTGTTGGACGGGCGTTGGACGGGCGGCAGCACAGTGGCCACCACCACGACGTCCCCCCCCCGTTTTTGCCTACAAAAACAGGGGAGGATCGAAGAGAAAAAAAACAGAAGGGGACGAGAGAGAAAGAGAAAAAACCGAGAGAGAGGAGAAGAGAGGGAGAAGACCGGGATTAGAGAGGAGAGAAGGCAGAGAAGAGAAAGGAAGAAGCAGAGAAGAAAACAGAAAAAATACAGAGAAGAGAGAGAGAGAAGGAAAACCGCCGGCCACCGCGAACCGCCGCCGCCGCCGCCGCCACCCCTGCCGCATCAGCTGCTGTCAGCATCACCACCGCTCCAGGTAGCCTTTCCCGTTGTTTTTTTTTGTTCAGCTTCATCTGCATGCAGAACGTTTACGTTATGCAGCAGATGAAGATTAATTAGCGAGTTACTGTGCTGCTATGCACAGTAACTCGCTAATTAATTCACGGGTGACTGTAACTCGCTAATTAATTCACGGGTGACTGTGTGCACAGTAACCCGGTTACTATGTGCACAGTACCCAGCTCATGCTTTGGGTCAGGTTCGGCCCAGCCCATATATTTGGGCCTAATTCGGCCCATTCAAAAAAAAAATATATTTTGCTTCAGCATTTTATAATTTTTCCGTGTAGTTTTTATGTCATTTTGATTAATATCGGGCAGTATTTTTACATCGTAAAAATATAAATCCAGTATTAAAATACCCAGTTTTCGGCAAAAACTTCCAAAAATAAAACAAATTGAAAAAAAATAAAAAAATGTTTTTGTGCATACGGTCAAGTGTCTCAAATCTAAAATATCATATCGTATTTTTCATATGTCAAAAAAACAATATTTTAGCATGCATTTTGGCTTTAATAACCAGTTTATTAAAGTCAAGAGAACATCGGCCAAAATCTCAAAAACAACAAAAATTTTATTTTGTTTGATTTTAGTATCAGGGATTATGAATTTATACGTAAATCGTATTCCTGATATTAAAAAGATATTTTCTTTGGACGACTTTGAATAGTTCGGTTTTTACCCGAGAAAGATAAGGATCTCCTTACAGAGGATGACTTTTCATATACCGTAAACGAACCAACAATTAAAAAATCACAACACAACATGATTTTAGATTTTTATTCAGACATTAAAACAATGCAGCCTACCTTAGGTAGGGTGTAGTTGGGGTGCTAATACCTTCCCTTTACGCAACCAGTCTCCGTACCCGATCTCTAAAGACCAGTTAAGGTTCCTAGTAACCAGAATACTAGGTGGCGACTCCCATTCCAATTTTTCACTTGTAGAGACAAGAATTCCTTGCCTCTGCACAAATATTATTTGCAAGGAATAAATATTTCTGATTTTTCCTTGAGGGTGGACGATCGCCGCGCCACCGCACACGTGCGATAGTGGGGAATATGAAGCCATGTAGTTTGGACCCTTATCATTGTATAAGCAATACCAGGAGGTATGATTGCTTCTACCACAAATATTGCATCTGGTTCTCTTAGGAGGAGAAGCCCTATAGAAAGGAGCAGTATGTCCCTCAGAGTTGCATAGCTAACAAATTGGAACCATGAGTGCAGAAGGATGTCGAAATGGCTAAGCAGGGATTGACCAAGAACTCCAGAATTTGAGTTGGGAAGCACAGGTTGCATGGAGGAAAAACCTGGTTTAGGACCAAAGAATCGAGAGCCCTGAGGAAATCGACCTTTACTCCTATTCCTGTTTCCATTATATGACTGAAACTGTCTAGTGTGCACCTGAGATTGCCCATGATTTGGAGAGAAACTCTCTTGTGTGTATGTATCACCGGTACTAGCAACCATAGCTGACAGAAACGGTGAATTAACTGAAGTGTCAATGATTATTTCCTCTGCAAGCAGTTGTGAGCGAAAGTCTTTCAACGAGATCACACTTTCCCTTCCCCTTATAACACATCTAAAGGTATTATACTCAACAGGTAAGCCATTCAAGGCAAGAATCACAATGTCTTCATCTGCAAAATATACCCCAGCAGCAGACAAGTAGTCCCTAGCCTCTTTAATCCGATGAAGATACTGTGCAACTGAATCTGAACCTTTTTTAATGGTTTTCAAATTGGATTTCATCTGAAAAATACTAGTCCTAGATACAGTGGAAAATTGTTCCTTTAATCTAATCCACAATTCTTTAGAGCTAGTGCTACCAATTGCACAGGACATAGCAATCGGTGATAAGGTTGCAGTAATCAATTGCATAATTGCTCTATCATGCATTTTCCATACTATATATTCATCAGTTTGAGAGGAAGAAGAGGTGATACCAGATTCAGCCGAGATTGAACAATGTTGAGGTGAACAGGGGAGCAAACCATCAACATACCCCATAATTCCATTACTTTCAAGTAAAAGTTGCATCTGGAAGTTCCAATTGAGGTAATTTGATTCATCCAGTTTGACATTGACTGATGTAGGAATGGAGGTAATGAGAGCTGTAATTGGAGATTGGAGCAACTGGAGTTGCGAAGCAGTCACCATTAGGATTTCAAGTTTAATCCGTGAATGAGACAATATATCAAACACTTGCTGTGCAAGTTGTAGAAAGAAAGATGAAGATCATAGCAGAGCAATATGACTGAAACACTCCGTGAGTTGTACAAGAGCAATATGTACTCCAAATATGAAGAACACTCTGTGAGTGCAGAGAAAATAACAGAAAAAAATGCGGAAGCAACAAAGGATCAAGAAATTTTCATGCGTGAGCAATAACTAGCTCTGATACCATGTTAAT
Source organism: Populus tomentosa (assembly GCA_018804465.1). NCBI lineage: Eukaryota > Viridiplantae > Streptophyta > Magnoliopsida > Malpighiales > Salicaceae > Populus > Populus tomentosa. Next base: position 19,900,478 of record CM031973.1, read on the forward strand.
CTGTGTCAATTGATTAATATAATTATGTAGAAAGGAAGAAAGAAAGAATAACAGAGAGAAGAGCAGAGGAGTATATTGTTCATAAGAGTTCTTATTTCATAATGTCGAATACAACATGATAGTTGAGTTTTTATATATCTGTTGATAATAGACTTAACAAACTATTATTATATAACTAACTATCTATTATATTGAGATCGTGACAAGTGTCACGATCTTAAGCAGTGCTTTAATATACTCTAACAGGGGGCAGCGGCGGCTAGTCTTCGATTCGCGTCCCCCCTTTTTTTTGTTGTAAATGTCTTTTTTTATTTTTTGTAAGGTTTTTGGTAATGACCTTCCTGGGTTTCTTCCGCTTCCTTTTTGCATACATTAAGATCTGTATTTATAGTGCAAGAATCCCTTCGCTTGTGAGAAACCAAGTTTCAATCAAACTCATTCTTTTTTTTGAAGTTTGAATTTGATTAAGAATCAAATTTTTAAAGCAAATAACTATCATTATCTTGAAGATAAAGATAGAATGACAAAAGCACATTATAGTCCTTAATTTTCACGCAAGTTCACAAATCACACTTTTCATCGAAATAAATCTGTGATCTTTTAATTTTACATTTTAAACCCTGTAAAAATTAAATTAAAAGCCAATAAACTAAAATTAGGGTACAACAGATGAGAATGAGATTTTTCCCTTAGTTACAGAATCCAACAAGTTGAACCAGATTCTTGTGATTTGTTCTGCCAATAACTTTCACTTCGGTTTTGAATTCTTAGTCGCCCTCCTCGACCATCTTTTCTAATTTCTTTACTACGATGAGCGGTTTGTCTTCGTTGGCTAGTGCCCCTCGTAAACAATTCCAAAAGCATCGCTACCAAGTTCTTCCTTGAATCCTCCTGTAGCTGTTTCTAGCTCATTCTAAGTAAAATTCTGCAGATTCATTTTAGTAATGACATGGAGTTGCGGTACCACCTTTTGTTTTTGTTGGTTCCATCGAGTAAAGAACACGTAGATTCCTAGCAGAGAGAGAACAATTAGAAAGATGGAGCTACCTAAAAGCATCGATCCTGATGTGATCAAAGTTGATCGATCACTCTTCTTTGCACTTGAACTAGTAGTCCAGTTGCCTTTCCTTACTTTCATCAGGGATTTATAACCAATACTTGGATCTGTTACCCCATTTGAGAGAGGGCCTCTCTTCTTCCAACATTCTCCACTATTATAAGTGGCAACAGCACAATAGCAGTCACTCAAGCAAGCTTGTCTTATTCTTGTTGGCTGGTCATACTGATGGTTTATAACTTGCCACCAGGAATGTGTATGAGGCCGGAGTTCATGTTTTTATCTATGGTCGTACCAGGTCTAAGCAGTCCGGGGTGCAATATAGATGTTTGTCTTTGTCCGTTGATTGATGAGTTGACGCAGTTGTAGACCTCTAGAGCTTTAACTTATGACATCTCGAGGAAACAAAATTTTGTTATAAAAGCGGCTTTGATGTGGACTATCAATGATTTCCCAGCTTATGGAATGGTTTCTGGTTGGAGCACGCATGAAAAGCTAGCATGTCCATACTGTATGGAGAACAACAAGGCATTCACGCTAACAAACGAGGGTAAAGCTTTTTTTTTTTACTGTCACCGTCATTTCTTGCCACATAACCACAGGTACAGAAAGAACAAAAATGAATTCTTTGTTGGCAGAGTTGAAAAGGATGTTGCACCCCCGTGTCTTTCCGGTTAAGAATTGTTTGATGTTGTGTCAGAGTACGGTGACATTGTGTTTGGTCTCCAATTAGGTAAGCAGAAGTTTCCTGGTTTTGGTTTGACCCATAATTGAGTGAAGCGAAGTATCTTTTGGGAGCTTCCTTATTGGAAGACCAATTTTCTCTGCCATAACCTTGACGTCATGCACATTGAAAAGAATGTGTTTGAGACATTTTCAACACCGTTATGGATATGAAGATCTTGGATATTCTTTTTTCATAACCTTGATGTCATGCACATTCCTGTTAGCTTGTAGAATGAACTTGCATCTTCCTTCTGAATAATTCTTATTTTCCAGGTAGGGAGCAATAAGTTGAGCACCTGAATTCAAATTTTGTGTGGGCAACAGTGTGTCTGTTGGTTCATCAAAACTCTGCCACAAATTTGCACCAGCTTGGCTCGCTACCACAAAGTTTCCTGTGTCAAGCATGGCTGCATAGGCGGCTCCACTTCCACCCGATTCTGGACGGATCCATATTTGTCTGTCTGATTGATCATTTAGAACCAACTCACCATCTTCCATAAGCTGTACTCTTGATCCCCCCTGAACTAGATCATTTCTATTAGCTGACCAGACTATGGTTCTCTCAGGTATTTTGTTGAACCATATGGCGAGTAGGTAGCCAACATCACCAACTTGTTGGAATCCAAAAGCAAATTCCCCAGATGGTGAAGTCCAAGGAAGGTTATCAGTTGCAGCAGTGAGAGATAAGCCCAAAGTTATTTTGCTGTGAGCCTGACCACTGCTAGAAAATGGCAGCAGCAGAAGAACAAGGAAGAAAAAACAATATGGTAGTTGAAAATCCATGATGTGAAGATACTGAATATTAAGAGATTGCATGATTTAGGGCATGGGTCCTCTTCTATATTTATGTTGGGTATTGCCGTTGGAGGAAAATATGGGTGTCCAACTAATTGATAAAGAGATTGTATTTATGTGATTGTATTTTTCCCTTGTGATAAATTCGAATCTTTTTTTCATGCATGAGAATAAACTAATGCTAAAAACCTTCCAGTCATTAAACGGTCAATGCATTTATCTGCATTAAACTAGTTAGATTTCAAATTAAATATCTGAATTGACTTAGTATCAAATGGATATGGCAAAGACTTTCTTTATGTGATTGTGTCAAAGAACCATTTCAACGCAATAGCTTAAGCTGTTAGGTGAGGTCCCAGGATATGATTTATATTATTCTCTAACATACCCCCTCAAGTGAAAGCCTTTTGGGCTTGAAACTTACAAAGGCCCACATTACCTTGTGCTTAATTTTTATCAAATGAATGGGGATGGTGAGATTCGAACTCGTGACCGCTTGGTCATTAAGGCTCTAATACCATGTCAAAGAACCATTTCAACCTAATAGCTTAAGCTGTTAGGTGAGGTCCCAGAATATGATTTATATTATTCTCTAACAGATTGTATTTTTCCCTTGTGATAAAGATAAGATTTCAACTAATTTCAAATCTTTTTTTCATGCATGAGAATAAACTAATGCCGAAAACCTTGCGTGTGTCAAATGAAGATGGCAAAGACTTTCTTTGTCTTTATGATTTTTTCTTTTTGGTAAATAAATTTTAACTAATATCAAATTTTTATATTTATTTGTCAAACTAAACTGGTTAGTTTTTAAATTAAATTAGTTAAAATTAACTTAATTGATTTTGTTTTGAGAAAATTCCACTAAATCTTGGAGAGGAAAACCCTTTCAAAAGGTGGCTTGTTCCAATAAATTATATATATATATATATATATATATATATATATATATATATATTCTGGTCTTTTTTGAGAAAATTCAATTAAACTACGCAGAAAGAAATAACTCGTAAAAAGTGATTTATTATTCAATTTAAAAATAATAATTACTAGTTAAGATTTTAAATTTTTATTTATATTATTATTAAAAAATATTATATGATATCACATGATATGATGTTTTCACTTCTAGGATTTAGGATTGTGCTACAAGTTTTTTTATTGAAAATATCTAAAAAGAATAACTAAAATAAACCTTTAAAGAGTGATTTTCACTTTCTTGCTGAGAAATTGTATTCAACATCTTGAATTTTATACATGCGTTAATATATAACATCCTAAAAGAAAATCAAGAAAAAATATCTAATAATTATATAAGGTTTGCCTTTATATTCATTTTAAATCTTTTATTTTACTTGTTACTCGTGAACATGAAAAGAAAAAATAATAATTGAAAGCATGCGTTTTAAGCCTTATTGCCCTGAAATGATAGGAACTACAGATTATTCAATACATGGTAGATAGGTTACATTCATTAGCCTTAGTTTCTGGATGTATATATGTGTACAAAAAGATTTAGATTGTGCTGATAAATGATGAAGGATCAGGAGGAACAGAGACTTGAACACTTCCTTCTAACATCTGCACAACTTTCTTCATTCCAGGTCTTAAAGATGGATCTTCCTGAATGCACCAAATTGCAACCATCACAAACCTCTCTACCCTTTTCATGTCTTCCATTGCCTCTTCATCTTCTTCTACTAAAAGGTTCAACTTTCCGTCTTTAAGGCAATCACATGCCCAGTCTGCAAGAACTATCAGATGTTCTTGCATTGCATTAATCTCAAAGTTCTTTCTTCAGCAAACTAGCTCCAGCAAGAGAATGCCAAAGCTGTAGGTATCTACTTTGGTTGTCACTGGCAGGTTCTTGTACCATTCAGGAGCAACATACCCTATCGTACCCCTGATTGCTGTGGTTGTTTTGGTTTGGTCCGTCTTCAACAGCTTGGCTAGTCCGAAATCAGAAATCCTGGCGTTAAGAGATTCGTCGAGGAGGATATTTTGAGGCTTGATATCACAATGGATTATCTGGGAGCTGCATTCTTCATGGAGATAAAGGAGCCCTCTGGCTACACCGAAAGCAATTTGCATTCTTCGGTGCCAACTAGGCCTTGAATATCCAAATATGTAGTTTGACAAGGAGCCACTACTCATGTACTCGTAGACCAGAAGGCGATTTTGCCCTTCGTTACAGAATCCAACAAGTTGAACCAGATTCTTGTGATTTGTTCTGCCAATAACTTTCACTTCTGTATTGAATTCTGTGTCGCCCTCCCCGGCCATCTTTGCTAATTTCTTTACTGCGATGACCGGTTTGTCTTCGTTGGCTAGTGCCCCCCTGTAAACAATTCCAAAAGCACCCCTACCGAGTTCTTCCTTGAATCCTCCTGTAGCTGTTTCCAGCTCTTTGTATGTAAAATTCTGCAGATTCATTTCTGGCATGACATGGAGTTGCGGTACCATCTTTTGTTTTTGTTGGTTCCAACGAGTAAAGAACACGTAGATTCCTAGCAGAAACAGAACAATTAGAAAGATGGAGCTACCTAAAAGCACCGATCCTGTTGTGATCAAAGTTGATCGATCACTCTTCTTTGCACTTGAACCAGCAGTCCAGTTGCCTTTCCTTACTTTCATCAGGGCTTTATCACCAATACTTGGATCTGTTACCCCATTTGAGAGAGGGCCTCTCTTCTTCCAACATTCTCCACTGTTATAAGTGGCAACAGCACAATAGCAGTCACTCAAGCAAGCTTGTCTGCACCAATCCTCGTCCACTGAAGAAAAACTATCATAATCAGTATATGGAAAGTTTGTGTTAAGCATATCCCTGATCATAAAGTTATCTATTTCTTGCGATGGATGGTCACAATCCTGTGAAATAAAGTTTTTCTTGCATCCCTTCCTCTGATCATTTGGATCAAAGAAAGTGTAACCAGGAGGACACTTGCATCTTGGTCTTTGGTCATCTCCTAATATGCAATAACTGTTGAAACCGCAAGCTCCACTGCCTACTGGTCCCCTAATTACGACGCAGATATTTGAGGGTATGAAGTTTGGCAAAGTCGTCCAGGCCATAGCCCACCTTCTGCTACTGTAAGCAGTCTTTGGATAAGCATATTGCCTAAAAACTCCATCATAGTCTATGGTTGCCCTCAAGTAGAAATCTTGCATTGATACTGAATTAGAGAATACCGAATTAAGCATGGTACCATTTTGGTCTACGAGGTACATATAGCCAGACTGGTTAAAGACCACCCTATAACCGCTTCCAATAGAAATTTGGGTAGACCAATAAGCAGCATTTGAGGTAGTTGTTGGATAACGTGTTGTGTACAGTACGAGATCCCCGTCAGCTTGTAGAATGAACTTGAATCTTCCATCTGAATAATTCTTTTCCAGGTAGGGAGCAATTAGTTGAGCACCCGAATTCAGATTTTGTGTGGGCAACAGTGTGTCTGTTGGTTCATCAAAACTCTGCCACAAATTGGCACCAGCTTGGCTTGCTACCACGAAGTTTCCCGTGTCAAGCATGGCTGCATAGGCGGTTCCACTTCCACCCGATTGTGGACGGATCCATATTTGTCTGCCTGATTGATCATTTAGAACCAACTCACCATCTCTGGTAAGTTGTACTCTTGATCCCCCCTGAACTAAATCATTTCTATTAGCTGACCAGACTATGGTTCTTTCGGGTATTTTGTTGAACCATATGGCAAGTAGGTAGCCAGCATCACCGACTTGCTGGAAACCAAAAGAAAATTCCCCAGATGGTGAAGTCCAAGAAAGGTTATCACTTCCAGCAGTGAGAGGTGACCCCCCCAAAGATATGTTTCTGTAAGTCTGACCATTGGTGGAGAATGGCAGCAGCAGAAGAAGAAGGAAGCAAAAACAATATGGTAGTTGAAAATCCATGAGATGTGAAGTTACTGTATTTGAAGGCATTGAATGATTTAGGGCACAGGCCCTCTTCTCTATTTATGCTGAGTATTACAGTTGGAAGAAATATTGAGTCTCCAACTATCCGTTTATCAAATGAATAAATTAATGAAGCAAAAGCAAAGCATTAGAAAATTGTAAACCTGATCAATAGTCAAGTTTTCCAATATTAACGTGAAGAAAGGGGTGCTCAAAAGAGAGAAATTATTAGCAATAAGTCTTAGAGCGATTACTAATTAATCAGGAGTTTTCCTTTTCTTTTGACCACTTCAACTATAAAGGCTACACTGTTTCTCTTGATTTTAGGATTGCATGTGCTACAAATTTTCTTCATTGAAAATCTCTAAAATCCTGGTCTTTCTGAGAAAATCCAACTAGAACTTGGAGAAAGAAATGCAAAAATGACCTGTTTCATACTCAATATCGTTAAATAACCGGTTCCTGAAAAGTTATATATTCTAAGTCCTTTTGAAGAAATTCTTAATTATAAATCCGAAGAAACAAAAGGACTCGAGAAAAATAGTTTATTTCATGATAACAGTTTTTAACGAATAAATTAAATTCAATTTAAAATGTAAAGCAACTTAGCAAAAAGTTAAAATAATAATTTAACTAATGAGATTCTATAACTAGTTTAATCAAAAACTATTATTGTATAAAAAATATTACTAAAATCCTAATAACAAGTTAATTATATAAAAAACTCAAATTTATTCATGTTGATTTTGATTTTTCATATTTATATTTTCCTCTCAAAGTCCCATAAAATAAAACACTTCAAAGATTCAGAAAAGGTATGGTATTTGATGAAAAGGATGACATTAATTTGGTTCATTTATAAACTAGATTTGTGAAGTTCGAGATCTTTAAAATATAAGGGTACAAAAAGAAAATTGTTTCATTTACAGGGGCAAATGATAAAGTTTACCCTTTTGCTAATTTGCCACCGAATCGTGCATGAACACAAACAACGAAGACAAAGCAACGACATGTCTTTCATGTTGGTCTAGAGACTTTGGACTAGCTAGGGATGATAACGAGTACATATGAATCGAGTTTTTGTTATATTCATTTCTGATTAATTATTATTAATCAAGTTAAAAATTTATTTATGAATCCAGAAATTCAGTGCTGGTGAATTATAATTCCTTCTTTAACACGTCGAAATATGAAAATCCTTGTAAAAAAGGAATTCATGCACTTCCCTTCTTCTCTTTCTTTCTTTAACCTGTTATTTTCTTTAGCTGAGAGAGTGAGAAAGAAAGAAAAAATCTAAGTACTTGGCTGCCGACTTTACGTTGATTGTGTTTGTTTTCATGTTTAAAAAGTATTTTTAATTTTTTTTTAAAAACAATTTTTGTTTTAAATTTTTTTTTTAATTTTGTATTGTATTAATGTGCTGCTATAAAAAGCAAGGGTAAGGGCAGCTTTTCTTTTGATTTATTGGAAAAAAATAAATTTTAGGAAAGTGAATTATTTTTCGATGTTTGTTAGTGTAATGAAAAATAAGTTGGAAAATATTTTTCAGTGTTTAGTTATGTCATGGAAAATGAGCTGGAAAAATAACTTATTAATGTTTTATTTTTTTTCAAGTTTATTAAAATAATAAGAAACAAATCTTACAAATTAAAAAGTTGAATGAGAATGAAATTGAAATAAAATATAATTTCATAAATTATCTCAAATAAAATAAATAATAATCAAAATAATAGAGATTAAATCTAAAAAATAAAAAAAATTGAAAGATGAAGAAATTAAAATAATAATAATTAATATTTTATAAATTAATATAAAAATTAAATTTTAAGGAATGAAATTAAAAAATAAATATTCAAAAAGATTTTTCTTTTCTACAGCTGTTAAGCTTGTTCTTTTCTTGTCTCATTTTTTATATTTTAAAAACCATTTAAGGTCAGAAACTTAAATCATTAGGTTGTATTAAGAATGATTACAACTCCTGGCCGCTAAATGATTTGATGAGATTTACTCTCATAATATATTATTAATTTTTCTTGCATGATAACTGATTTACGATTATTAAATTTTGGAATTTTTTTTATAGTAAAGGCAATTACTCGTGTTAGTAACCTGTTTTTTTTTGTTGTAATTTATAATTTTTTTTAATGTCAAGTTAGTACTCCAAAACTATAAATTATTTTAATTTCTGTATTAAAATAATCAAATTGTATTATAAAAGTTAATTTTGTTATTAGTAATGCGTTGAACTCTGATTGAGTTGTTTAAATGATAAGTTTGTATGTAAATTTAGGTTCGGATAGATATAAAATCCTTGGAGGAGAACCTTGTCTATGTGCCGGTCATGGATTTAGGATTCGGATCGTGACACCAATTATCCGTTTATCAAATGAATAAATTAATAAAGTAAAAGCAAAGCATTAGAAAATTGTAAACCTGATCAATAGTCAAGTTTTCCAATATTAACGTGAAGAAAGGGGTGTTCAAAAGAGAGAAATTATTAGCAATAAGTCTTAGAGCGATAACTTAATTGTCCAAGTAGGACGTAAGACTGTTTTTTTGTTCATCTCTTACTTTGATCCATACAGTGGTGTTTGATTCAACGGAGAGCACCTTATATTCTGCCAAGTTCAAGTTCAAATTAATGGAGGATCACCAAACCAGCCTCGCATGAGTTCATACGTCAAGAAAGTGACCTCCCCTTACAACTGCAAGAAAAAATAAATTCCTTGTAAAACTAAATTCTGCAGAATCTAAAGACATCATTTATTTGATGCTAAAAAGTAATATAAAATTATTTTTGAAGTATAATTTAATAGTTTAAATTTTTAATAAATTAGGCATGCTACTTTCCTGTCTTTCTAGCTATGCTGAACAATGCTGAAAACAGCAGCTACAGCATCCAGCAACCTTAAAAGTCAGTGCTTGCTTCACATGGTCTGCAGTAACTAATTGTTGGACATATTCATTATTAAGTTTCCTTAAAGTGAATTAACCTCCTACAATGAACTTAGTAGCAAGAATTAGAGCCCAGTAATTGCTTCTTCACAACAATATGTATCCAACCAGCTGCGACAGATCTTATAACCAGCCTCAAGCACACCACAACGTTGCCTTTGCTCTTTTTTTGTAAGTTTGATGAATAATTAAGGAAGGTACTTATGGCATGTATGAAGAATATGATCTTGTTGAATGCAAGAGAATGATACACCAGATTTATATGATCTAGCAAGGAGCAGTGTAAAGCAAAACTAGAACAGCTATAACTATCAAACCACAGCTCTTGGAAACTAGGGCATGCATCGAATACAGCGTTACTTATGTACAGAGCAGCCTTTTGTAGTAGCAGGCAAAACAGAAATGACAAGCACTAATAATCTTAAAGTGAAGAACTTATGGTGGACAAGACACTGGTGAAGAAGCCAATAATCAAGAAAAGGTTACAAGAGAAAGATAATAGGGCTGGCAACGCTACAAAGCTGATTTAACTTGCTGCGTAAAGAAGGCATGGACATGGTGGAACAGGCACTTCAACTACTCCTTCAAGCATCTGTGTAACTTTCCTCATGGTGGGTCGGAGATATGGATCTTCCTGAATACACCAGAAAGCAATCATCAGAAACCTCTCTAGCTTTTCTATGTCATCTAAGGCTCCGGTATCAGATCCAACGATCGAGGGCATCCAATGTCCCTTCACGATAACAGTCATATGCCCAGTCTGTTAAAATTGCATGTTCTTCTATGGTTGCATTGCTATCCACATTTCTTCTGAAACAAATGATCTCTAGCAGAAGTACACCATAGCTATACACATCCACCTTCACAGTGACGGGCAAGTTCCTGAACCATTCAGGTGCAACATACCCTTTCGTCCCTCTGATGGCAGTATGGGTGTGGCTCTGATCCAGCAACAAGAGCTTTGCCAAACCAAAGTCAGATATCCTTGCATTGTAATATTCATCCAGAAGTATATTCTGAGGCTTGATATCACAATGGATAATCTGATTGCTGCACTCTTCATGCAAGTACAAAAGTCCTCTTGCAACTCCAAAGGCAATTTGGATTCTTTTCTTCCAACCAGGTTTTGCATCTTGAAAAATAAAACTCGATAGACTTCCATTGCTCATGAACTCATACACCAACAACCGCTGATCTCCTTCTTCGCAGAATCCCAGCAACCGAACCAGATTCTTGTGATGGGTCTGGCCGATCACATTTACTTCCGTCTTGAATTCCCTCACGCTATCTTCTGCCACATTATTATTTAGCTTCTTCACAGCCACAACAATGCTAGGCCCTATATGCACCTCCCCTTTGTAAACAACTCCAAATGCTCCTCTTCCCAACTCTTCCTTGAACCCCTCTGTTGCTTCTGCAAGCTCTTGGTAAGTAAAACACCGCAAATTTGTTTCGACAGCACCGTCTTTCTGAGGAATTCTCTTTGTTCTCCTGCGGTAGATGAAAAAAAAACCCATACAAATTGCACAAACCAACAAAAAGTTCACAAACACAGAGCAGCCCAAAAACACAGCTCCCACCAGGATCAAACCGTCTCTGTCTTTTTTGTTGTTAGGGAAATAAGGACTTCGTGGATTGACATTACTTCTCCTAATTTTGAGAAGAGCTTTCCCATCAAGATTAGTTTGTACTCTTCCATTCGAGAGTGGCAGCTTCTTCTTCCAACACATGTCACCAGATCTGAAAATAGCGACAGCACACATACAATCATTCAAGCAAGACTGTCTGCACTTTTCTTCAGTGAAAGGCTGCAAGAGAGCGTAGTCAGATGTTGGCCAATCTGTATTTGTAAGTTCTTCAAAATCGTACAAATCTTCCACAGGAGCCACCTCATCTTCTTCACAGCTTTGTGTGTAGTTTGGTCTGCAACTTCCATACTGATCACTTGGATCGAGTAACGAGTATCCTCCAGGGCATTCGCAGATTGGTCTTCGATCTGAATTCAGCCTGCAGACGCTGTTGAACCCACAGGTTCCACTGCCAGCACTAACAAAACTTGCTTGGCAAATATTATCTGGTTGAGACCAAATTGGTGTCCACCTTTCATTGCCAGTAGATGCTTTTGGGTGATAATACTGGGTGAAAACTCCGTCAAAGTTGAGAGTTGCTCTGTGATAGAAGTCTCCAGTGGAGGCAGTTACTCTCTGTGTTAGGGAGAATATTTGGTCATTCTCCCTCAATATATACAGGTATCCTGACTCATTAAAGACCACTTGATTGCCAGGACTCGATGAATTCAACCCACCATCGGTACCACTTTTATAATAAGGTTCATTAGTATAATCACCAGGCAGGTTTATTGTTGCTAGCACAAGATTCCCGTCATCTCTAAGTTTAAGCTGGAACCTTCCCTTAGAAAAGTTGGTTTCTGATTGGCGAGAAGAAAGGGTCATCCCCCTGTCCAAGACCTGTGAAGGCAGTAAAGTGTCAGCAGGATTCTTGAAACTCTCCCACAGCTTAACAGAAACACGATCTCGAAGCACGAAGTTGCCTGTGTCAGTCATGGCACCGTAGGCAACAACACCAATGATTGTCTCGGATCTCCACAACTCTCTGCCTTGAGGGTCAGTGAGTGAAATCCCGCGATTGGCAGTCAGCACTGCCTTGGACCCTGTTGGTGCAGGTTTATCTCCATTTGCATACCAGACTATGGTTTTGTCTGGTATTTTATCGTACCATATGGCAAGCAAGAAGAGATCTTTGTTGCCATACAGTTGATAAAAGCCAAAGGCAAAGTCACCAGAAGGTGAAAGCCATGAGGTGTTTTCAGAAGTGGAAAGGGAAGCACCCACAGTTATATTACCACCAGTTTGAGAAACAGCAAACGGAGGTAGCAAAATGAGCAAGGAAAACGAAAGATGAAGAATAGGAAAGGCCATTGCAAAATATGATGACTCCAAACTATGAGGCAAACGAAGTTCAAGGCACGGTCATTAAATAACGTATGGGAAAGAGAAGGGTGGAGCCTGAAGCCAAACACAAGTCTTCTTGGGTCTTTTCTTGGCAATGGTATTTTCTCTGAATTTTCATGAATTACAGACTAGAGTATGCTCATGGTATACCATACCAAGACTTTCAACCCTACATAAATGGTAGAATTTACCTGTCAATATACTTGGTTATAATCCTTATAGTCTCTCAAGAGTTGGCTCTGAGTCGCGGATTTCTCTGTCTATTTTGAATCAAGACAAATGCTGATATAGAAGATTTTTATCAAAGTGGTTAGTACCAGATATTAACAATATACTAAAACGCGTTGGTAAAATACTGTAGCCAAAGATTTTTTGTTTTTTTTCTTCACTGTAGCAGTTTATTTTGTTACATGTTTTTTTTTCTTTTTTGCTTTACCCAAAATTGACTTCTTTGTCTTTGTTTTTTTCTTTTTTTTTTTTTTTTTTAATTTTTTTTCAAAATTATCTTTACTAATTTTTTTAAATATTAAGCTGGTTAAAAATTTAACTATGTAGTTTTTTTCTTTAAAATATTGTGGATTGCTATAATATTCTCATACATTGTTTTTTTTTTCTTTTTATGATTTATTTATTATTTTTTTTTCAAAATGTTCTTTGTAGATTTTTTTTTTATATTAAGTTGGTTGAGAATTTAGCTTTGTAGTTTCTCCTACATAGTTTTTGTTTTACTACCGTGTTTC